>JAUIMM010000025.1:5155000-5820000 GCA_031769625.1 Taudactylus pleione | reverse complement strand
ACCCCCAGTGGGTCTCTTTGAAAAGGTCGGTTTTTTTCCTGGCAGCAACATATGCAGGAGAAACTGAAGCAGGTGATGTTGCCATGTCATGTGCCATTTGAGCAGACATCTTGCTGGCAAGGAGCTCTTTGCATCTCTTAAGATCTGTGTCAGTTGGAATGAAAGACATTATGTACAACTTATAACTAGTATTAAGCATGCTTTCCAAATTTAGTAATGCAACTGCAAGATCTTGACAACCCTTTGGTGCTGGCAAAGCAAATAAAGAAGTTGATCTACAAGTCCAACATACTTAGCGGAATTACTCTATTTCATCTCCTCCTCCAGTTTCTCTAGTTGTTTTTCCAGTAGTTTTATTAAGGAAATCACCTGACTCAAGCTGCCAGTGTCTGCATAAAAGAGAGAGTATTTACCCTCCTCTCCCTATGTCTTAACTTGTTGTGTATGTTTGGATGGCTATTTGCTGTTCCTCCATTGAAGCATATAAAGGGTGGAATTCCACTTGGTCACTACCTCTTACTTCAGTTGGGGCATGGCAAATTGAACTGTTCTTGCAGCCACTGTGATCTTCTACATGTGGTTGCTGAATGGCGAAAATGTACAGACATTTTCAATGCCACAGACAGCATCTCCTACATGCACTTTTCATGTTTTTTTTTTTTAACCTGAACCACCAAGTTCATTGTATGGGCAAAATATGGAATGTGTTCAAATTCATACAGTTATAATGCTCTGACAATGTTACTTGCATTATTGGAAATTACAAATCTTGAGAAGAGTCCTAGCAGGGTAAGCCATTTTGCTGTTACATCCCTGAGTTTTTCTAACAGCTTGTTACCGGTATGCGTCTTAGTGAAGCCGGTGATACAGAGAGTAGCCTGCCAGTGAATGTGCAGGTGTGTGTTAGATACTGCTTCTGCTGCTGAAGGCGAAACACCCACCCAGCCATGTAATCTTTTGTTTGACCAGTACCGCTTGTCCACATATTTGTGATTAAGTGGATAGTGGGTACAATGGCATTTTCTAGGACAATAATTAGTTTTTTTTTCAACATCCCGATACAGGCGAGGAATTGCTGTTTTGTTAAAATTGAATTCAGATGGAGTTTAGTAGTGAGAGACACAGGACATCAGTTACAGTAACTGTCTAAAACCACTTGCATTGATGGTGCATATTGTATGCAGATCTAATGCTAGCATAGCCCTCAAGGTTTCAGTGATCCGCTGTGCAACTGGATGGCAGCTTTAATATTTTCTTCTTCTTGCACATAATTATTTCACAACCAATTGCTGTTTGAAACTAGTATTCTTGGTCCCCTTCTGGGATGAAGATTCACCCCCAGCAATAGCAACCCTAGCACACAAGGATTCTTCTGTGGAATCCTGGATAGGGAAGAAGTCAGCTTTCACAAATTGGATGCAGCAAGACTACTCCAATCATTAATGAGGAGTTGATGAAGAATGTGTTGGTGGTGGAGATTGCATGTGCTGCATATCCATGCTTCTGGCAGCTGATCCTGGACTGGTTGTTATTATTTTTTACAGGATTTTTGAGAAATTCCCAAATAATTTGCTTGAACATGCTGTAAATTATGCAACAGGGAGGAGATTCCTAAATGTTAACATTCCTACCTCTACTTACTTTAACTTCACAAACAGAAGAGATAGTTTAACAAATGTCAGGATTTTGGTAAAAATAATTCCACACAAAATATGTGACTTTTGTGGTTTTATGTTCAGGCATGACAATGGTCTTCTTCTTATCATGGGCAAAAACTACTGGCACTAGTGGCTGCCTTACTTTGACTCAAACAACATCCTCATTATCAACATCTTCATTAGAGTCACATGCACAAAAATCCTACTCATCCTGTTGCACTTCCACAATTGCATCCTCAAATTCTAAGTCACCATCTTTACTTTTACTACTGCTTATCCCCACAGATGTGAAAATGAAAGGAGGCTTCTCTAGAAGTACAGTGTCAGAAATGTCAGACTCACACACAGCACTCGTGGATACACTACTTTTCTTAGGAATTTGTAAAGTTTGTGAACACAGTTTGTTCATCAGCCATAGTTTTGTTTTGGTGAACTGATTTGACTGTTTTACAGGTGACACATGTTGACTTACAGTAAGAATTTGTTGCATGTGAGGTTTGAGAAGATGCCTGACTATGTTTGGTCCTCGCTTCCACAACAGGTGTTCTAGTGCATGAAACAGCAGTCCAAGAACCACCACTCATAAAGGATGGTCACGACCTAAGCCTTTCCTTGCCACTGTGTCTGGTGTATGGAATGTTGACAAATTTACACTTTTTGGCAGTAAATTCTCTCTTTTATTGTTAGAGGTTATCATTTCTTTAATATTGTGAACTAATGTTTAGATTTCAGGTGCCCTTTCTTAAACTTTATTTCCACTGGACTACTTTTAGTAGATGTTGAAGTACTATTATGACTGGAAGCAGCCACAGCACTTGTTCCATGTTGCTGCTCCTGATCTTCTTCGATTGACTGATCCATATTGACTCACAGTACTCATATTATAAGGGTGGCACCCTAATAATATGATAGGTCTCTGTCCCTCCCACCTCAGCCATCTCTACCTTGCTTACTTCCTGCACTCAGGTCCCCCTCTACATACTCATGCCTCATGTCATCTGTCTGTCTCCCCTTTCCCCTAGATTGTAAGCTCCTAGGAGCAGGGTCCTCCTCCCCACTGTCTCACAGCCTTCTTCTCTAGCACTTCTATGACAGCCTTCACTTTCCCAGCTGTATTGTGTATGGAGAATTGTGTTGCTAATTGTTACTTGTGTTCTGTTTATAAGTTGGTTACTGTATTGTAATGTAATGTTCTGTGTACCCTTTACTGTATGTACGGCGCTGCGGACCACTTGTGGCACCCTATAAATAAAATGTAATAATAATTATAATGATGTTATATTTTTTAACACACAAGTTTTTAATTGTATAATTATTTGATAACAGTGCTTGAACAAACACCACAGTGCCTCACAGTGCTCCTAGTATAAGGGTGGCAGCCTAATAACGTTACATTTTTTAATACACAAGTTTTAAAATGTAATTATTTTCATGATAACAGTGCCTGAACACACAACACAGTGCCTCACAGCACTCCTAGTATAAGGGTGGCACCCTAGTGATGTCATATTTTTAACACACAAGTTTTATTTTCATATTTTTAACAGGACCTGAACATAACATACTACCTCACAGCACTCCTATGGCATTTTTTATTATACAGTGACCCTTTAAGTTAAGTCCTAATGGTGTTTTTTTAAAATGACAACTGTGCCCCTTTAAGTTAAACACAGTGCTCCTGTCCTAATGCCTTTTTTTTAATGATGAAGTACCCATGTAGACTTTAAACAATCTGCAGTGCCTCTACACAACACAGTGCCCCTAATTATTTTATAACAAAGTGCTCCTGTAGGGTTTTTTAACACAGTGCTCCAGTCCACCCCTCCTTATTGCATTTTTTCAGTGCCTCAAAATGCTGCAACCCATTCCCACACCCCATTCCCTCTTTCTCCCGTTCAAGAGGGAGGGACTTTAATAAGCAATCCAAAACACGTGAGATCCTGATGCTAGGAAGATAATGTTTTGCCTCCTTTTGGGATACAAAGATGGTGGGAAGACCCAAGCCCTGACTCGGTCCGACTCAGAACAAAGCACCACTCTACCTGAAATTAAAGCAGGTTTTGGAGAGTATTCATGTTCTTCTAACTACAAATCTAGTAGTTCGGTGGCATTACAGACCTACTGTAATATGCAATATCCCAGGGAAATATAACAGAAGAATAATAAAATAAAACTGAAAAACTACACAGTTGTCACAAAGCTACTTGCTAAGAATTTTAAAAGAGCATAATACTAGTTATATTATTGAGCACTGTTATGTCAGACATAGAGTTGTACAAGATTTATACTGAGAGGTATGTATTTTTCATGTACATGTTGTTGTACATGTATTGCTGTAATATTTCCCCAATGCTGCTAAAGGCATCCACACCAGCTGAAATTGTGCAGTCAGCTAAATTGTTCTTAATATAATTGGCTAGAAATTGCAACATATTTTGTCCCACACAGATTTTTTATCTCAATCAATGTCTGAATTAAATTATTCAAATGTTGACAAAGATGGAGGTAAATCCCATGACCACACTGTGCACTCAATCTGTGCCTTCTATGATCCAGCCATTTGGTCTGAGCTGAAAAAGGTTAGAACAAAGAAGGCACAAATGTACCATCTATGATTACATTATTTCCCTGCCTATCGGTTATTTCACCTTGTTCAGAGATAAATGCTTGTTGCATCAAGTTTTTCTACCAGTTTCCACAGAAGTGGTTTTACAGTGAAGTTACAAAGTTGGTCCTGGCTTAAGTCATTTCACCATTATTAAGCCATTTGCAGTGCAAACTTATTTTGGACAACTTTCAGGTTCCATGATGTGCTATGTGCTATGAGGTTTAAATGCAGTTATGTGCCTTTTTATGTGATACTTATTTTTCTTTTAAGAATGCTATATCAGTATTGCATTAGCCATGTGCCTTTTCTCTTTTCTTGCTTCATTTTTTCTTGTTATATTATACCTTAACTGATGGAATTATTTTCTAATAAATCCATGAGCTCTGATGCTGACCCTCTACCATCCCCTGTGGTTGTCACCTTCTTCACAGTTTGTACTCATTTATTTAATAGGAAGTATATTTTACATAAAAATACAGTGTCTAGGTTCTTTTAGACATAATTATAGCAGATCCACTAGAAACATGTAGCTACTATTTAAAATAGTTTAATTGTTTAACTGTATATTGGTATTATCCAAGTAGCAGATTGGTGAGATTCCAACTGCCGGGTGATAATTGGCTCTCATAGTGCCACTTCATTGGAATATTTTTTACCTGAACTTCAATATTTCTAATACCTCTTGTGTCAAGAGGACTGATTGGATGCTCTAGCTGTCCGTTTGTACTGTAAAATACGTATAGAATGGTACAGTATCTCTGGATGCAGATGTTCCAGGAATGGTGTCGAAGGGGGCTGTCACTTAACATTCTGGCTATATGTAGCCTGTCAAATATTTTAAAGTAATACTGTCATCTGTATGACATTCACATATTTATTTCCATTAAAGATAGGAAACACATTTAGTTATGATGATTAAGTCATACACTGTTGATATATTTTGCTTTGTCTTTGAATTACAAAATAAAAATAACACTGTAAAATATTGAACTAAAAAATGTTGTCCATTCTTGAATAAATTGCACATTCTTGAAGAAATTCCATACTTGAATAAATTGCACATTAATTAGGCAATTTTTCTTTGACATTGTAATTAAGTTGCATTATATCCTGATACAACTAGCTGATATGGTTAATGTGTCCAAGTCTCTCAATGATTTATTAAGATACTTAAAAAGCATTTTATGCAATAACGAACAAGACTCAAAAATCTGAGAGGAAAATGCTTTCTAAAATATTTTTGCAACAAAATGTACGTATTACTTTATACAGTCAATTTAATTGTATTTTTTTTTTAGTGAAGACTCATTTAACATTTCTGTCATAATCATTTCCTTCAGTAAGTAATTTAAGTTATAGTAGACTTATTTATTTTAGGTACTATAATATTGTACTGTTCGAGGTTTTTAAAAATGTTGAGTTAGCAGCATAAGAGTGACAAGTTATGTGCCTGTCTAAGTAAATTTAAATAAAAAGACTATAATCTACTGTATTATAGTCTTCAAATTAATTATTTGTCTCAAAGGTTATTTAACTCTGTAATACTGTACTATATCTATACATAATCCTGTTAACACTGTACTGGGGAACTATATGAATCAAACAAGAAAATAAGTAAAAGTAGATTAAATTGTTTAAAAATATAATTTTATTAACATGAAATTATTATCAACTAAGTACTGAATAACACAACAGTTTTCTACATTACAGTCTATTGACAATCAGTTCATATACGCAGTTTATGTGAATTGCAAAAAAATCTGTGACATTTTTCCTACTTCTCTGCTGTTTTTCTGTCAAATTTCCTTGGACATACACAACAATGTCCTGCTCTAGCAGTGTTTTCATTGGGGATAGTTTGTGGTTGGCTAACTTGAGTAATTTTATCCTGAACATCACTGATTAGTAGCTTCAAGTTTGACTGCAGTGACGGCTTTACTGTTCTTGTTTCAATCCAGGGAATTACTAATTGGCAACCAAGGTTTATAGAAATTCCTTCTTTGAATTACCTTCTCTCCTGCTAGCACATTATTATTGTAAATCAGGGTAGCATTGACATAATCTATATTCACTAACCCATAAAAACATAGAGCCTAATAATAATAATAATAATCTAAAAACTGTGTTACATCAACTTAAGGAGCATTATAATAATAGAAAACAGAGAAACTGTAAATAAATACTAAGCATAACACCATGCTGGTGAATGTGGTTCCCCAACTCTGCTGCTAATGAGTAACACAACCATGTCAGACTTGTTACTGGATAGATTTTTTTTCCTGCCTGCAGATTATCAGAAAGCGCACTGTAAATAAAAAAGTGCCGTCATCTGTTATACTGGGTTCACACTTAATGACAGATTTGTCAGCAGTCCAATCTGCAGCCTGAGTAGCCGATTAATAAGCTTTATACACATACCAATTGGGCGTGCAATATATCTGGCCTGACATCACAACTGGGCAGAAATTTAAATTTGCCTGTCCAGTTGTTATGTCAGTATCGGCATTTTCTGCTGCCAATGTACGTGTGATCGACGTATTGTCTGTATACACTCATGCAGATGATAATGTCATCAGCTGTAGTTCAACGTAGTTCACAGACATATCGGATGTACACACCCGCCGATACACTCTTGATATAGTTGGTCAAACCACCAATATATATTGACAAGTGTGTATCCAGCTTTAGAAATAGCTAAAACACACTTGGTGGTAGCGATAATAGGCACCCTTGATGGTATTTTATATTACAAGAAAGTACATTTAATTTAGTCTTTGAAGTACTTTTCAATCCTAAACTATTACTTGATATATATTAATGCATTTTTAGATAACATTCCCTTTATGAATGCAAATGTCAACTGACTTGTTTGTAGGGTGAGGATACAAGCTATATTTACGTTACACAGATAAACTGTTAGTGCAAGTATTGCTGCTTGTACTACACTACATCACCCGACACACTTACCCCTCACCAAAAACACCACCTACCCCCTGAAATACCTCTCGCCCATCCATCCATTCAATACAATGACCACTATGCTAATAGAGCTCATCCCAGTAATCTCCACACTAAACAGTGCACTTTCTGGTGTCTGCTATACTAAATAAAGCACATTCCAGTGACTGATATATGAAATAGAGCACATCCCAGTGACCTTCATACTAAACAGAGCACATTTCGGTGACTGCTATACTAAATAGAGCACACCCAGTGACTGCCATACAAAACAGAGCACATTCGGGTGACTGATATACTAAATAGAGCACATCCCAGTGACCTCCATACAAAACAGAGCACATTGCGGTGACTGACATACTAAATAGAGCACATCCCAGTGACCTCCATACTAAGCAGATCACATTCTGGTGACTGATATACTAAATAGAGCACAGCCCAGTGGCATCCATACTAACAGAGCACATTTCAGTGACTACTATACTAAATAGAGCACACCCCAGTGACTGCCATGGTAAACAGAGCACATTCCGGTGATTGATATACTAAATAGAGCACACCCCAGTGACCTCCATACTAAACAGAGCACATTCTGGTGACTGATATACTAAATATAACATCCCAGTGACATCCATGCTAAACAGAGCAATTTCAGTGACTGCTATACTAAATAGAGTATATCCCAGTGACTGCCATACTAAACAGAGCACATTCTGGTAACTGATATACTAAATAGAGCACATCCCAGTGACCTCCATACTAAAAAGAACACATTCCGGTGGTTGCAATCCAAAACAGAAAGCAACCAAATGACTGTGATACAATGCACAAAGAGCATCACAGTAACTGCTACACATTATTGTGACTGCCATAAAATATCCCTTCATCATGAATGAACCTTACTAAAAGTCATTAAATCCTTTTAGCATCATAACAATCTTTCAACATAATTAATATCTTTGTAATCATTAATTTCTTCATCTCTATTATTAATTAACACCCACGTAATCAATCAATTCAATTTATACTTATTAACCCCTTAATCACCTCTCATCAAATGAACTACTTTATTTGCATGAACCCCTTCACCCTCATATTAATACATAATAATAATAAAAATGAATCACATTAGTCTTAATATTACTTTACCTTTAAATATACCCATAAGCAGGTCCTCCCCCAAACCCAACTTACTTGATGATAATTAGATCTTCCTCTCTTGTAGAGCAGGGACTGATTCAGAGGTGGAGACTAATCCCGTTGTGACTGCATCTGTGTATGCAGTGGTACTAAGAATTCATACTAATGCCGCAAGTGCTGTAATTAGTACTAAATACCCACCAACTGCATCTCTAATCCACCAATTGTGTACAAATATGCACCATCATTTGCATATCAGTCATGCCATCAAACTTCTTGAGCAACTAAGCTGTTTGGACCAGTGATACTACGTTCAAAGACACACTTGCTGGCTGTGACATGTCTTCAAAATACTTATGACACACCCTCAAATTTTTATTTTTTACTTTGACAATTGCAAGGTTCCAGTGGGGTATATGTGTAGAGTATACTAAATGCACATTATCATCTAAGAAAAATACAAGAAAATACAAATTTCACTGCGCTCTAATATTTATGCTGGAACACAAGCAATAGTATGTAATATATAAAAATGAGTGTTTTAGTCCACCTTGATCATATATATATATAAATAATCATATAATATAGCAAAAAAATTTAATAGATTATAAATAGATTAAGGAGTTGATCAGGCTCCTGATCTATAGAGAGCCAAATAGTTAGATACAAATTACAATAACAGTATTAAAACTGGATACAGTTCAATGCAAATATAGATGATGAACAATATTGCATAAAAGAGTAAACACAATTTGCCTACAGGCAAGGAGAAAGCAAAAGTCAGAAAATAGGAATTAAAAAATGTAGAATAAGGACATAATCCACATTAAAAATGATAATGGAGATCCGGTAAAGTCCCTGCATGTAATTTCAATCCTGTAGATGGAAAATAAATGGGCAAAGTACCTTTACATGGGTTCAGGGGAACCGGAGAGTGTTGAACTCACAATGAGTTTTGCAAATAAAGAGGACTCCTGTCTCCGTTCCAACCGCTAAATGTACAACAGCGGTCGAGCTTGTCAGACCGCAAACAGGGTGGCTCCACATGTGGGCTGAGCTTCGTATTGGTGTATCAGACGAAGTAGCTGGGAAACTCACTGATGAACGTCTTCTGTCTCCGGCTTGTTGAGACCTGGATCAGGACACAGCCAGGTGGTTAGCCAGTGGAAGGAGGAAACCCCCGTGTGCCGGATCTATATCAGAGACCGTCTCTGTCACCACAACAGCCTCTTCGAGTGGAATCTCACGCCAGGAATATGGGTCAGCCGGTGCATGTGTAGGCAAATATGAGGATGGTAAAGGATGGTAAAATAATATCCAGAGAATGATCCAAGAGAACAGCAGCGCGTTTCGGCTGCACTGTAGCCTTTTTCAAGCTAAAATGTTCTCCCATTATAAATTCACTGTATAAATAGCAGTAGGTTTTTAATCATTGGATAATTGCTTAATTAGTTTTAGCCTTTTTTTAACTCCTTATGGGATGATCCCATATATAGCAAAGGGATCATATGGTAATTATCAATGCAATTATACCATAAAGACAAAAAGAACATAGCATCAAATATCATTAATAGCTCAATATTAGTACTCATTAATACAACATTAGTACATATAAACTATTTCTAATAAAAAATTATATATACACACAATCATAGCCTTATGTTCTAGCAAAAAAACATGACAAATATATTGGATTAAAATTAAAATTAATTTTCATAGAAATGTAATTACTATATTATATTAACAATAATATTATTAATAATAATAATAATAATAATAATAATAATTATTATATTAAATAAAAATAATATAGAAAACTAATAATAAATAAATAAATCTATATGAAATTAAATTATTAATCCAATAACAATAACTAAAACTTAAACCTTTTTAAATCCATATACGATTAATTAAATATAGGTAGATTGAAAATTGTACATTAATCTAGCACATAGGGAAAACTGAATGGGCCGTGGTCAAACCATCACCGCATAAATATGCAAACACATACACATATACATGCATGTACATATACATATAAATATATACATATATCCACACAGGTACACACATATACACATACACATACCCATGAAAGTTAAATAAATCAAATAAACAAGGGATGCTAGGTGGGTCATGGCCACTCCATCGACCAGACAGTACATATGGAATCGGTGACAGCCCAACAATCAACCCAAGCTAAACATCTACTCATAAAACTCCATTGCCTCATTGAGTCCACCTGGAGATAAGGATTGTAGTCTAAAAATCCACTTAGATTCTGCTTCACATAACTTTTTGAACCTGTCGCCACCCCGTATTGTTTTTTTGATGATCTCTAGCCCCACAACTCTTAAACATTCTGGATTACTATGATGAAATTCAGAGAAATGTTTGGGGACACTATGTCATTCCAGACAGTTCAGGATATTTAATCTATGCTCACTAAAATGCTCCTTCAGAGTACGTGTGGTATGACCAATGTACTGTAAGGGAAAGTTACAGCTAAGCGCATATAACATAGGAAGATTCGCAGTTAATAAAACTATTGATGTCAAAAGTAGCACCAGATGTCACCGATATTATTTGTTTACATTTATTTATAATATGTTTACAAGTAAGGCATCTCGTATGGTTACAAGTATAACAACCTTTACGTTTTTGTAATAACCAGCTATTAGTTGCCTGTTTTTTTTTAATTGTTCCTAAAAGTACTTGGGGCTAGAAAGCTCTTTAGATTTCTGTTTTTTTTAAATACTATAGTTGGTTTTAGTGCAATGTTTTCTGAAAGAATTGGATCGCAATGTAGGATTTTATAGTTCTTATTAAGAATAGTAAATATCCATCTGGATTTATTATTGAATTTCGAAATAAATAATAATAAAAGATTTATCTATATTTTTTGTTTTTCTTTTCAATTCATTATCCGATTTAAGAATATTGGTCTTTATACTGGACTCATTATTCTGTCCAGGTTTCAAATTATGTATTCTTTCTGCATGGATTTTTGCATCTTCCAACAAACCCAAAGGGTAACCTCTTTCCAAGAGGTTGTCCCTGAGACTATTGGCATGTAAATCAAAATCAGCATCTCGGGTACAGTATAATTTCTGTCACATTATCTGATGCTGATGGTAAAATTGTCTCTACCCTGTATACTAAGAAGGTAGATTGTAGTTCATTATTGCATTATAGGAGTGGACACTATTGCCCTTGGGTCCAAAATATCCCAAGAAGCCAAATGGGTAGAATCAGACGCAACTGTACCCGGGATGCTGATTTTGATTTACATGCCAATAGACTCAGGGACAACCTCTTGGATAGAGGTTACCCTTTGGGTTTGTTGGAAGATGCAAACATCCATGCAGAAATAATACATAATTTGAAACCTGGACAGAATAGTGGGTCAAATATAAAGACCAATATTCTTAAATCGGATAATGAATTGAAAATAAAAACAAAAAATATAGATACATCTTTATTATTTATTTCCCAATTCAATAATAAATCCAGACGGATAAGTACTATTCTTAATAAGAACTATAAGATCCTACATTGCGATCTAATTCTTTCAGAAAACATTGCACTAAAACCAACTATAGTATTTAAAAAAAACAGAAATCTAAAGAGCTTTCTAGCCCCAAGTACTTTTAGGAACAATTAAAAAAAAACAGAGGCAACTAATAGCTGGTTATTACAAAAACCTAAAGGTTGTTATACTTGTAACCATACGAGATGCCTTACTTGTAAACATATTATATATAAATGTAAACAAATAATATCGGTGACATCTGACAATACTTTTGATATCAATAGTTTTATTAACTGCGAATCTTCCTATGTTATATATGTGCTTAGCTGTAACTGTCCCTTATAGTACGTTGGTCGTACCACACATACTCTGAAGGAGCGTTTTCGTGAGCATAGATTAAATATCCTGAAGTGTCTGGAGGGACATTTCTCTGAATTTCATCATAGTAATCCAGAATGTTTAAGAGTTGTGGGGCTAGAGATCATCAAAAAAACATTACAGGGTGGCGACAGGTTCAAAAAGTTATGTGAAAGAATCTAAGTGGATTTTTAGACTACAATCCTTATCTCCAGGTGGACTCAAAGAGGCAATGGAATTTTATGAGTAGATGTTTAGCTTGGGTTGTTTGTTGGGCTGTTGCCGATTCCATACATACTGCCTGGTCGATGGAGTGGCCATGACCCACCTAGCATCCCTTGTTTATTTGATTTATTTAAACTTTCATGGGTATCTGTAAGTGTATGTGTATATGTGTGTACCTGTGTGGATATATGTATATATTTATATGTATATGTACATGCATGTATATGTGTATGTGTTTGCATATTTATGCGGTGATGGATTGACCACGGCCCATTCAGTTTTCCCTATGTGCTAGATTAATGTACAATTTTCAATTTACCTATATTTAATGAATCATATATGGATTTAAAAAGGTTTAAGTTTTAGTTATTGTTATTGGATTAATAATTTAATTTCATATAGATTTATTTTTATTCATTTATTATTATTTTTCTATATTTATTATTTTTATTTAATATAATTAATATTATTATTATTATTATTATTATTATTAATATTATTATTAATATATTTTTTGTATAGTAATTAAATTTTAATGAAAATTAATTTTAATTTTACTCCGATATGTTTGTCATGTTTTTTGCTAGAACATAAGGCTATGTTTGTGTGTATATATAATTTTTTATTATAAGTAGTTTATATGTACTAATATTGTATTAATGAGTACTAATATTTAGCTATTAATGATATTTGATGCTTTGTTCTTTTTGTCTTTATGGTATAATTGCATTGATAATTACCATATGATCCCTTTGCTATATATGGGATCATCCCATAAGGAGTTAAAAAAAGGCTAAAACTAATTAAGCAATTATCCAATGATTAAAAACCTACTGCTATTTATACAGCGAATTTATAATGGAAGAACATTTTAGCTTGAAAAAGGCTACAGTGTAGCCGAAACACATTGCTGTTCTCTTGGATCATTCTCTGTATATTCTCTGGATATTATTTTACCATCCTTTACCATCCTCATATTTGCCTACACATGCACTGGCTGACCCATATTCCTGGCGTGAGATTCCACTCGAAGAGGCTGTTGTGGTGACAGAGACGGGCTCCAATATAGAGCTGGCACACAGGGGTTTCCTCCTTCCACTGGCTAACCACCTGGCTGCGTCCTGATCCAGGTCTCAACAAGCCAGAGACAGGAGACGTTCATCTGTGAGTTTTCCAGCTATTTCGTCTGATACACCAATACGATGCTCTGCCCACATGTGGAGCCGCCCTGTTTGCGGCCTGACAAGCTCGACCGCTGTTGTACACTTAGCGGTTGGAACGGAGACAGGAGTCCTGTTTATTTGCAAAACTCATTGTGAGTTCAACATTCTCCGGATCCCCTGAACCCATGTAAAGGTACTTTGCCCATTTATTTTCCATCTACAGGATTGAAATTACATGCAGGGACTTTACCGGATCTCCATTATCATTTTTAATGTGGATTATTTCCTTGTTCTACATTTTTTAATTCCTATTTTCTGACTTTTGCTTTCTCCTTGCCTGTAGGCAAATTGTGTTTACTCTTTTATGCAATATTGTTCATCATCTATATTTGCATTGAACTGTATCCAGTTTTAATACTGTTATTGTAATTTGTATCTAACTATTTGGCTCTCTATAGATCAGGAGCCTGATCAACTCCTTAATCTATTTATAATCTATTACATTTTTTTTTGCAATATTATATGATTATTTATATATATATATATATATATATATATATACAAATATATATATATATATATATATATATATGTTCATGGTGGAATAAAACACTCATTTTTATGTATTACATACTATTGCCTGTGTCCCAGCATAAATATTAGAGCGCAGTGAAATTTGTATTTTCTCGTCCTTTGGCCAGGTTGACAGTCACCTCTTATCTCCACTGCTGCACTTTTATTTGACCTTTTTGATATATTAGCACTTGGTTAATTTTTCCCTTGGTGTTTTTTATATCTAAGAAAAATACCCCATATTATTATTATAATTATTATTAATATCCTTTATTTATATGGCGCCACTAGTGTTCTGCAGTGATTTACATAGTACATAAAAATAATAAGTGAACAACATTAACAACAAAAAACAAACAAGTAAATTACAGTACAGTGAAGGACATTATATACATTGCTGTAATAGTGATTAAAACACTCACAATAAGCAGCAGGGAGTTGGCAGAGACGTGTTAGGTGCCCTTATGAGGAGTAAGGAGTAGAAGAAAGTGTAAGGAGAAGCACATCATGGAAGAGGTCCCTGCTCATGAGAGCATACATTCTAAAGGGGAGGGACAGACAGACAGGCATGACACAGAAGGAGAAGATAGGGAGGAGAGAGTATTATGTTGGTTAGGATGAGAGCCGGAAGGCCTTGATGAAGTAGTGGGTCTTGAGAGCCCATTTGAAGATATGCAGTGAGGTGGAGAGTCTGATAGGGAGAGGGAGAGAGTTCCAAAGGTAGGGAGCAGCACGGGCAAAATCTTGGAGGCGGGAGTGGGAGGAAGTAATCATTTGCCAAGAGAGGCGGCATGCATTTGTTGATCAAGGTGTATGTGCGGGAGTGTGAAGGGAGAGAAGGTCAGAAATGTATGTGAGGGAGGATTTAGTGAGGGCTTTGTAGGCGAGTGTAAGAACCTTGAATTGGCATCTGAAGGGGAAGTGGAGCCAGTGTAGGGCTTGAAGGAGAGGGGAAGCAGATGTAGAACATCTGGAGAGGAAGATGAGCCGAGCAGCAGCATTGAGGACTGATTGTAGTGGAGAGAGGTGGGAGACTGGGAGGCCAGCTAGGAGAAGGTTACAGTAGTCCAATCTGGAGATGACTAGTGAGTGGATGAGGGTTTTAGTGGCATCCTGGGTGAGGAAGGGTCTAATCCTGGAAATATTTTTTAGGTGGAAGCGACAGGACTGCGAGAGGTGCTGAATTTGTTGTTTAAAGGAGAGGGAGGAGTCAAGAATAACTCCAAGACAGAGCATTTTGGGGATAGAGGAGATAGTTGTGCCATCAATAGATAAAGAAATTGTTAGAAGTGAGGTAATGGAAGAGGGTGGGAAGATGATGAGCTCAGTCTTAGACATGTTAAGTTTAAGAAAGCGCTGGGACATCCATGATGAGATAGCAAAGAGACAGTTGGAGATATGGGAAAGAAGCAAGGGGGAAAGGTCAGGGGTGGAAATTTAAATTTGAGTATCATCAGCATAGAGATGATATTGGAGTTCAAATGAGTTAATGAGTTCACCTAGAGAGGACGTACAGTATATAGGGAGAAAAGAAGAGGTCCAAGAACAGAACCTTGGGGAACTCTTACTATTAGTGGAAGTGGGAGGGAAGAGGAGTCCTGAGAGGAGACAGAGAAGGAACGATCAGAGAGGTAGGAGGACCGCCAGGAGAGGGCAATGCCATGGAAACCAAGAGAGTGAAGGATTTGCAGAAGGATAGGGTGGTCTACAGTGTGAAATGCAGCAGAGAGGTCAAGTAGAATGAGTAGAGAGTAGTGGCCCTTGGATTTGGCGGCAAGGAGGTCTTTGCTGACTTTTGTGAGCGCAGTTTCAGTGGAGTGGAGAGAACAGAAGCCAGATTGAAATGAGTCAAGGAGGGAGTGGGAAGAAAGAAAGGTGGCAAGGTGGTTGTAAACAATATGCTCAAGGAGTTTGGAAGCAAAAGGGAGGAGAGAGATGGGTCGGTAGTTGGAGAGTATGCTAAGATCCAGGGTAGGTTTTTTAAGAATGGGGGAGACAAGGGCATGTTTGGATGCAGAAGGGACAGTGCCAGATGATAGGGAGAGATTTAGGAGGTGGGCACGATGGGAACAGGCAGAGGGAGACAGGAAACAGAGGAGCCAGGAAGGGATAGGGTCAAGGGGGGAGGTGGAAGGAGGGGAGGACCAGATGCGGGCCATGACTTCCTCTCCAGAAACAGGGGAGAAGGATGTCAGAGTTGGTGAGACAGAAGGGGAGGGGTGGTCAGGGAAGGGAGGGGCAGGAGTGCTGAGGGTCTGATGGGATAAGATTTCCTCACATATGGAGTCAATTTTAGTTGTAAAGTAGGTGGCAAAGTCAAGGGCAGAGAGCGAGGAGGGGAGGCGAGGAGGACACGGGCAGAGGAGGGAGCTGAAAGTGGCAAAGAGACGCCGGGGGTTTGCGGACTGGGAGGAGATGAGGTTCTTAAAATGTGATTATTTGGAGAGGGACAGGGCAGCACTGTAAGATGAGAGAATAAATTTGAAATGGAGGAAGTCTGCCATAGAGTGCAATTTCCTCCACTGGGGCTCAGCAATTCTTGAACACTTCTGCAGGTATCTGGTGCATTTGGAATGCCAGGGTTGTGGTGTGGATCTGCAAGGGTGAGTAGTTATTGCCAGAGCAAAAGAGTCAAGAGCAGAAGTAAGGGAGGCATTGTACAAGGAAGTGGCTTGTTCAGGACAAGAGAGAGAAAGGATAGGTGAAAGAAGCGAGTCCAGCAGAGAGGAAAAAGCAACAGTGTCAATAGCCTCAATGTTACGCTTAGTAATGGTAGCCTTAGGAGGCAAAGGAGGGGAAGGAGAGAGGGATAAGTTAAAAGAGAGAAGGTGATGGTCAGAGAGGGGGAATGGGGAATTGGAGTAATCAGAGATATCACAATGGTGAGTAAAGACCAGGTCAAGTGAGTGTCCACTCACATGGGAGGGTGATGAGGTCCATTGGGCGAGACCAAAGGAAGAGGTGAGGGTAATGAGTTTAGCGGCAGAGGATTCTGTGGGAATGTCAATAAGAATATTAAAATCACCTAGGATAATGGAGGGAAGATCTGAGGAGAAAAAGTGAGGGAGCCAGGAAGCAAAGTTATCAAGAAATTTGGAGAGAGAGCCAGGGGGACGGTAAATGACAGCTACTCTGAGGTTTACTGATTAGAAGAGGTGAATAGCATGAACCTCAAATGTGGGGAATGTAAGGGATGGTTCAGTGGGTATTAGCTGGTAGGAGTAATTGGCGAATTGAAGGACCCCAACACCATCCCCATGGCGACCCCATAGGACATATATAAAAATATACGTCCAAAGCCTCATATTCTCCAACAATAGGTAAGTACAATCACTTAAAGGAATAATTAATCAATTTTTTAAAAATATATGTGGCCAAATGTAATATGGTGAGAGTTTAGAAAATGTGTGAAAAAAATTCTCACACTTTTTAAACTCGGCCAATGTAACTGAGTCAGAGAACATACAAACTTACATGTTTTTCAGACTCAAAAAACTCTCATGATTTAAACTCTCATCCAGGTGTTTTCCCATTTTGAAAAAACAAATTGACCAATGTAATAGTGTAAGAGTTTACTCTCACATTTTCTAAACTTTCACCCTATTACATTTGGCCCATACACTTTGTTGTCTGCTTTCTCACTCCTCTCCTAAGTATCGTAAAAATCTGGACAAGCTGAGGAAACACCAATGCACCAGCAACCACCGAAGGACAAAGGACACCGAAGGACAATGATGTGAAGTTGGTCCAAAGCCTACCTGAGTCTTAAACAGGATAAGTGTGTCTCCCATAATCCACTCCACGAATTTCACTATAATGCACACTATATAATTTTCTCTTCTCTTCATAACAAAATTCGAGGAGAAGAACATACCACACTATTAAGACCGAGCGCCAGGACATATCTTTTTACCACTACTACATCCACAGGAACTAAGGTTGAACAGTTCCATTGTCCCAGTCAGCACATCTCTGGTCTCTGCATACCCAAGTATATTTGTCGCTTGTCAACCACAAACCTTATTTCATTGTAGCTATGTCTCATGAATCTGCACTCAGATTGCTTGTTATTGTGCTCAAATGACAAATGTTTACCACCCTTTGCACTTTTATAATGTCTAAATAATTTTGATGATAAAGGTGTATAGGAACTACTTTTTCTTTGTTCATTAGTACTAGAACTAGCATTGCTTTTTTCTTGTACAATGTACTTAGTGATGGAGTTCTATGAACATATTTCACCATTTTATTATTATTATTATTATTATTATTATTATTATTATTAACAGTTTCTTATATAGTGGAACATATTATATTGCGCTTTACAATTGGAAACATTAATAGAACAAAACTGGGTAATAACAGACAGATATATAGGTAGGAAGGCCCTGCTCGCAAGCTTACAATCTATAGGGAAATAAGCATTGATACACAAGAATAGGTGCCGTATATTGCATTTTAGTCTAGCCAGAATGCAGAGTTTCTTGGTGGGCTGCATGATCCAGTCACACAGGAGTGTCGGCCAAATGTCTGGAGGATGTAAAAGAAAGACAATGTGTGAGGTTATGTGTTGACTGTGAAGAGGATATAATTAGATATGGAAGCTATCAAAGGTTATGTGGGCGATTCTGGAATTTGATAAGCTTGCCTGAAGAGATGAGTTTTCAGGGAATGCTTGAAGGATTGAAGACTAGAGGAAAGTCTTATTGTGAGTGGTAAGGCATTCCATAGAGTGGGTGCAGTCTAAAGAAAGTCCTGTAACTGTGAATGGGATCAAGTAATGCGTGGGGATTGAGAGAAGCAGATCTTGTGCTGAGCAGAGAGGTCTGGTTGGGTGATATTTTGAGATGAGTGAAGAGATGTATGTTGGTGTAGTTTGGTTAATGGCCTTATGTGTAAGTAACAGTATTTTGTATTGAATACGGTAGAAAACCAGCAACCAATGGAGACACTGACAGAGCGGGGCAGCAGATGATGAACGTTTGGCAAGGAAGATCAGCCTACTTTAGCCAATATATATTGAGTATGATCATTGTGGTACATTTTCAGCATCATCTGATCATCTTTGAGCATGGAATAAGAGTAAAGACTCAAACTTATCATCCTCCGAGAGTGACTATCATAGTATAGTACTACTGTTTAATGATAATCATCAGCAAACTGCTACCAATAATTACTGACACTAAGGGCCTGATTCGTAGCTGCACGCAATCCAAACACGATGCCAAAGTTCAAGTAGTTGAGTGATTATTTGAAACTATGCATGCCTGAAAATTGGTGGAATATAAGTACACACCAATCAGTATTACATTATGCACAGGCGCTAAGACATCTCAGCCCTTGCACATTTGGGCACATGGATGTACACAAGGGTAAGACTCTGTATGGTATCTGCATAAACTCGCAGACTGGCAACCCTCAATATGCTGCTGCTTGTGCTTTTGCATGCAACTCAGAATCAGACCCTTAGATGTACTGTCTTATATAGAAAGGGTCATGTAATAATTGGATAAATGGAATTATAAATAGTCTTATACAGTATGTGCAAAAACAATTGACCTTCTGCACAAGGCACAGTGTTTTATTATAAATAAATTACAACAAATCCCTGTGAGATTGTTCTGTCCATTTTTTATTTTTGTTTGTAAAAAAACGGTTGTTTGTAAACATACTTTAAGCATTGTGAGTATCGTTCTTTTTTAAACTTCATCTAAGCATATTGGTCTCTATAACTCTCATTAGATCAATTTTGCATGTAGATTCGGCTAATTCATGCTACATACCTATACTACAGGTCAAATTGGGGCAAAAATTGGGAGAAAAGAAACTCTCTTTTTTGGGGGGCACTCATAAGTAATATTAAAAATTTACTTTTATTAATCCATTTAAAAAAAGATGGAGGGACCTACTTGTTGCCTTTTGTATCTGGGTACAGAAGCAGACACAGAAGCAGGTTGTTGTCGCATTCCAGCAGACAAGGTCCGGAACCTGTTGGCCCAGATAGAAGAATGCTTGAGCAGGGAGAGGGTGGGACTGCGTCAGGTTAAGTCCCTCCTCGGCTCTTTCAATTTTGCCTGTAGAGTCATTCCGATGGGAAAAGATTTTTGTAGGAAGTTGGAGAGGGCAACTGCGGGAGTTGTCAAGCCGCATCATACCATAAGATTGTCTAAAGAGATTAAGGACGACTTGCGGGTGTGGTCATCGTTTTTGAATGATTTCAATTTTGAACTGATCTGGACTTCCGGGCCGGTCTCAAACTCGGTCATTCAGTTGTTCACTAATGCGGCTGGTTCTTCAGGTTTTGGAGCTTTTTTCCAAGGGGAATGGTGTGCTGCCCCTTGGCCTTCATCTTGGTTTGCACGCGGTTTCACGGCCAACTTGCTTTTGTTGGAATTGTTTCCAATAATTGTGGCTGTGGAACTGTGGGCGAAAAGATTGTCAAATCAGAGCATTGTCTTTCGGTAAGACAATTTTGGAGTGGTTCATGCAGTAATTAACCAGTGTTCTTCGTCACCACAGGCACTGCGGCTTTTACGCCACCTTGTTTTGAAGTATATACAGTTTAATATAAAATTTATGGCCAAGCATGTCCCTGGGGTTGAGAATGGGATAGTGGATGCTTTATCCCGTTTCAACTCCGATAAGTTTAGAAACTTGGTGCCAAGAGCTGAACCCTGTGGATTAACGTGTCCTCCTTATGTCTGGCAGATTATCAATCAGGCATAGCGGAATTGGCATGGAAATCCTTGGCGCCATCTACACTGCGAACTTATTCGTCTGCTTGGCAGAAATGGGAGGCTTTTTGCGGTAGTCGCCAGCGGGAGGGTAAGTCGGTGGAGGATTGTTTGATGGAGTTTGTTTGGGGACACTATAGTCAAGGGAGGTCATAATCTTCCATGGCTTCAGCTTTGACAGGAATTTCCTTTTTTGCTAAGCTTAACCAGGTTCCAGATCCCACTAAATAATTTGTTTTGTCAAGGGCCCTTAAGGGGTGGGCTAAAGAGAGGCCATCGCCGGCAGATTCACATAGGCCCATTGATTTGTTAACAGATTTGTTAGAAATCCTTGAGTCGGTAGCAGATTCAAGTTTTGAGACAGCTCTGTTTCAAGAGGCTTTTTCTTTTGCTTTCTTCGGGGCCTTTAGAATTAGTGAGCTAGTGGCATCAAGTAAGCGTTCCAGGGATACTGGTTTATTATTTAAAAACGTATTAAAGGATGAGGCGGTTCTATGTAAGATCCCTCGCTCCAAGACGGATCAAATGGGAAAGGGCCATTGGTTGTCTATTAAAAGTAATGTGGTAGCTGACATTTGCCCATTGAGATTAGCTAAGAATTACTTGCAGCAGTGGCCAGCAGTAAAGGGACAGTTTTTATTACATGCAGACTCTCTGCCCCTTACTAAATTTCAATTTGCATCAGTTTTTAAGCGTTGCTTGGTTAGAATGGGATTGAAAAGTGAGGACTACGGCACCCACTCATTTCGCTTTGGAGCGGCTACTTGCACAGCGGCCAGCGGTTTGCCAGCATCGGCCATCCAAGAGATGGGCCGATGGAAGTGTTCAGCTTTTAAGTCCTATGTTCATTTTGATAAGGTTTGAAGTCACGCCGGTTGCGATAACCCAAAAACATGCTTACCCATCAGTTTTTGAATGGCTAGTATACAAAAAGTGGGGGTGTGAAGGGATTTTTATTTTCCTCCGAGGGGGCCTAATTACAATTGGCTGAACTTCAAGGTCCACGGGAGGTTTTTATTTTTCTCCTTCACTTGGGATTTTATCATTTCGTACTAAGTTTTTGTATTAATCGTTTCAGTTATTTGGTTTTCTGGGCATGGATACTGACGTTTAGGGATTTTTCTTTTACAGCATCCCATACGTCAACGGAGCAAGTGTGGATTGTAGGTCACTCCTACATATTTTGGGCCAAAAGGCATCCATTTGCTAGGAAGGCTTCATTGATGTTGGAAGGGTGTAGGGTTAGATGGTTAAGGGTGCTTGGTTTAAGGTGGGCAGCTTTTTTGGATTTATTCTTCAAGAAAGAACGTCTTTGGGGGAGACCAGGATGGTTAGTAGTGCACCTTGGAGGCAATGACGTTGGGCAGGTAAAAGGTATTGATTTGATTTTGAAAGTTAAGGCGGACTTAGCAGAAGTGGCTTCACGCTGGCCAGATGCTCACGTGGTATGGTCAGAAATGATACCTAGATTTGTTTGGAGAGGTTCCAGGGATCTGGTGGCCATAGACAAATGTAGAAAAAAGGTCAATGCGGCTATTTTTAAGTATGTTTCTGCTTCAGGAGGAGTAGTTGTTAGACATCAGTTGTTGACATTACAGAGTCCGCAATACTTCAGGTCGGACGGGGTGCATCTTTCTGCCATTGGTGTAGAAGTTTTAATAAAAGATATTTTTAATTTCTTCGTGGATAAGGACTACGGGCATTTTTGGTCATAAGGTAGTTGAGGGTGCCGGGGCTGCAGTTTTTTCAGAACCTAGCCGTGGCGGGAAGGCGCTACTAGCCAGCGGCCACAAGTGGCATAAATGGTCGTTGTGGGGCACTTACACTCTTGAAAGATGGCGGGTATATCCTACCCCTGCAGGAGGACAGCGGGTGTTTCCTTACGGAGCGTCCACACTGTGCCAGAGTAAGGGGTGGTGAGTCCTGCACAACGCAGGTTATGCCGTTATAGAGGGGGAGGCATTTTAGTCATCCCCAAATTTTTTAAGGTAGTCAATTTGGCTAGAGCTCGTGTGTGTGGTACCGTCCTTCTTTGCCACCCTTATTATTTAAATTAAAATTAACTAAATAAATACCGTTTAATTTTAAACCAATGCAGTGGTGTCTTGTCGTTTTTTATTAGTTGTAAGCTAGCTTAACGGGTTATGTTTACAAGTGTTAATTGCAATAAATTAAAGGACACCTTATTAAAACATGCACTTTCATGCCTTTTGTGCTATAGTATCATATAATATGTGAATTAGCTAGTCATCTTTAACTAAAAGTTTATGTTTGCTCTAGCATTTCTATTTTTCTTTTCCAATTACTGATTATTATCCTTTGGTCTTTTTGTAGTAATAAGCTTCTATAGCTCATCTCTGCATACTGTAGTAGCTTCTCAACTTTACATTTCTATAGCTGATAATTGTCATTAAATTTAGCCATTGCTAATTTAGGAACTGAGCTAATGGATAATTATTTTTATTTTTATTTCTGTACTTACTTTGAAATACAGTACCAAAATACTCATATGCACTCTGCAGATTTCATTTGAAGCTTGCTAGTTTTCTTTTAATGTGCTGTATGTCTGGGTCCTGTACATTATATTTTTTCCCACTCCTCCATTTGGAACCATGGGTGGTTGTGTTAAATTTAATAAAATTCCTTATTTTATTTAAAATGACCTATTATGACTTCCTAAACATGTAAACTTCTGTGACTTTGCTATAAGATTTTGGTTAACTACAGTTGTTTCTAACATCCTGATGCATTTGCCCTTCTCTTCTGCATCTACTGTACTGCACCAACTAGAATGAAGTCAAAGTCTTCTCTTAATCTAGACATGCATATTTTCCTGTTCTTAAATTACTAGAATTTAATCTTAATGAATAGGCCTATTTCCTACATTGAGGAGCTCATTCAGAGTCGGTCATGAGCGCTGAGCGCTCACAACCGACTCGATGTTGCCCCACAGCGCATGCGCATGCATGAGACCCGGCTAATGATGGCCACTCCATCGTTAGGGGTCTCATAGCAGATGGGGCGAGCTGTCAATGTTGAGTGACAGCTCACCCGTGGTTTGCTGGGTGGGCTGGGGGTGTGCCCGGCCAAACGGAGGCATTCCAGTCAGATCTCTTGCCATTTGGGGATGGCCCCACTGACATCATTGCTGATGTCAGTGGGGAACTTCCTGCTCAAACAGAGCAGGAAGCTCCATGGGGCTTACGAGTGCCCAGACCATACCCTAGGCTCTGGTAGTATGCCCCGATGGTCGCGATGGTCTTGACCATCGCGACCATCACCCATGTCGGTCGTTAGAGCTGTGGGTGTTAACCCACAGCTTAATGATTTACAAGGAGGCGGTCGTTCAGGATGCAAGCGGCCGCCCTGATTCAGAGTGACTGCTTGCATCTAACGACCGCCTCTGAATGAGGCCCTGAATCTCAACATTAAATTAATAGCAACCATATTTAACAGAAATGTAATTTTGTATTAACAGTCCCTACAGTATGTTATTAGGTCTGCCAAACATATATTCCTGTATGTACTGTAAATAGCCTGTACATAATATTATTACTCACACACACAACTATCACATAACATATATTACTGCCCACATTATTGTACTAACCACATGCATAGCATTAATGCCAGATCCCACTTAATGTTAATACCAACCCAACACAATATTAATCTTTTATTAATGTGACAGCAACTCTTATTGTTTTATTAAAACTAAAATCTATTAAACAGTATCACGCTATGATGATTACCTTACTTGATGTCAGTTGAGGATGGTTTCACATATCTGAACAAGTGTTTCCATGTTACCAAGTCTGTGTAGGTCCTACAGTGATTTAAATAAGCTATCACAATATCTTAGATGGGGGATTTACACTATTTTAATTTTATTATCTCATTCTCACTGAAGTAACAGTGGATCATTGATATATTACTTAACTATAAGATGCTTTTTACCTTAGTTTTTGTCATGATTTTTCAAGCATTTCAAGTGCTGTTCTTTATGATATTCTGATACCTTTTCTTACCACTGTTCAAAGAATGGTGCTTGGTCCCAGAGCCACAGCTGAGCGATAATGTGCCCTTGGCCAGTCCCACCTCCCACACTTGTGAAATCATGACATTACAAAGAAGATTGGACCATAAAGTTAAACTCCCAGTGTGTTCTGAGGACATGCATGGTGGATTTCAGGTGAATCTGCAGGCTGCAGGGTGCTGTCTAGGCACCCCGCAAGTTAACTCCTGTTTCCGTGGTTCAGTAACGATGACAACCCCTTGGTGCTGCACTTTTGGTGTCTCTGTTTCACACTGTTCAAAGATGGCTTCTACCCTTTATCTTAATTTTGCTGCTGGAGGTGTGTGAACAGTAATCTACATAGGGAAGTAGAGTAAGTTTTCTAATTCAGGAAATTTAAGAAGTAAGGCATGCTCTGAGATCTGCGAGTTCCATTTATATATAAGCTATGAAAACTAGATATCAGTAGGAAAAAGTGAGAAATGAATGAAAGTTCCTGGGTTTAAAATCCAGGGTGAGAAAGAGTGAAATACAGTATAAAACTGAATGTAAATCCATTGTATATGTACAGACAGTGAGGCATGGACTGTGAGGCAGACACTTTAATTACCTGTTCATAGCCAGAATAGTAGACACCAGAGTGTGTTCACATGAAGATGCTATTTTAATCAGGAGAATCAACCAAGTATTTTCTGCTCAGGGAATCCAGGAACAATTACTGTTGCTGCAGAGCAGGAGTGAGAAAAGTCATGTTAAGAAATTCCAAAATTTTAGTCATGATCAGCTCTGATGACAAATTAAGCACACTATTTTGATAATTGCTGAGTTACTAAATATGTGATTTGTACAAACTGGGGAAAAAGTGTATTATGCAGCCATAGGATGAGAAATGTGAACACAAGATATGGTACATATAGAGACAGTAAAATAAAATAAATATATAGTTAGTTATTTGTTTATCCAACAAAGATAACCTGGTGCCCATGTTTCATTAATGTTGACTGTGTACAGGCTCACATTTTGTATGTGCAGTACATCTGTTCGGTTATCACACGGGTTGGGTATGATATCCTGGCAGTGACCATTCTGATGGTCACATAACCAGCAGCAGAATACCAATGGTTAAAATCCTGTTGGAGTTTGGTGAGTATTCTAATCCTTATCCTAAGCCACCCCTCCCAAAGCCTAACCCAAACCATCTCCCAAGTGCCAATCCCTAAACTTAACCCTAAACCATACCCCAACCCTAATACTGACCATCAGGATTCATCAGGATTTTGACCTATCAGGATTCTGCTGCAGGTATTGTGACTGCCGGGATGGTCGCAGCCTGGATCCTGATTACATACTGTAGGGATACCTGTTTGCAAACTTTAAGTGGGGTTGATTTGCCACAAATCGTATTAAGAGTTTTCCCAGTAGCCCATGACATCAAGGACCATCTGAGAAAATCTTTATAACATTATTTTCACAGTATACAAAAAAAAACAGACACAGGTGTTAGGGGATGGTTCTAGACTAAATGAAGTTGTCCCTGGCATTGCTGTTTTCTGGGTAGCACATCCACTGGCCATTACCATACTGTTCTACCAACTGTAAAGCAATCATAATATGCCATAATATTTTTTAAAGAATAGTGTGGCCAGCAAGACAGAGAGTGTATGAAGAGTGTGGTCAAGGGGGAAGGAGAGAATCCATTGGAAGGATGTATGGGGGATTCCTCTAAGGCAGTGAAATGGCAAGCACCTGTGCTTAGATGTCTGCAAGTGTGACCATACATTATCGATATGAAGCAAAACTTCCATGAATGAAGATATGAAGGACATATTAGACCACATTTAAGTTGAGTATTGCTGCACCAATACACTATATTTCTATCTGTATTGTTCTTTGATAATAAACTGCTGTTTGTTTATATAACCTTATAAATCTGGTTATGCATATCTTTACTCATTTATGTGATATTTCTTCACTGATAACCATGTGTTATAAACGTCCCACTGGGAACATAATGGCATAGTCGGCAGGATATAGCTGAAAATACAATAATTGAGTAATGTTACAATTTTGTTTTAGTGCACACTTTTAGTGCCATGTCTCAGACTTACTGTTTTGTTTACATTTGCCTTTGTCTCACTCTATTATGTGAGGATGGTGTGATGATTTGACACTGTATATGAGAGAGGATTCTGTGATTACTAGAGTAAAAAAAATTGCATTTAATGTTGAATCAAAGTGTGAAAGGTGATTTGACACTAGAAGAGAGATTTTTGTGATTAGATAAGAAAAAAAAATCACAGTGTATGTGTGTATTGTTGTATTACTGATAAAAGAAAAATGGTTCTTAGGGAAAAAAAAAAGTTTTAAGCTTGCAAAGAATACATTGGAGAAGCAATTAGTGAAATTCCAAAAATATGTGCAAAAATGTCAGCAGAAATTAGATGATGATATGAATCCAATGTATGTGGGGATGTCTGAATGTAGAGAATAGAGGCTCTTAATAGAAATGGATTTGGAGTCTTTAGAAGATAAATGTATGTATTTGTCATTGCCTATTATTGAAAATGAGGCTGAAGGCAATATCCTTGTTTCTACAAATTCTGAGGAGTTAAGAAATTCCAGTGGGAGGGGGAGTGAGAATCGTCACTGTCCAGAATTAGAAATACAGAGCGACATAGAGGGGGATAGCTCATACTGAGATAAAAACTTGTCAGATAGAAAATAATAAAGGTCACACTAAAAATGAGAATATTGAGGAAATATCTATTGCAAATGATGATTATGTTTTACTTGTTAATTGTATACAGGAGGGTGTGGGAAGCACACTGATAACAATATATGATGTGCACACACCCACTACAAACAAACTAATTGGGGATTGTCTGATATCAGAAAGTAACAGAAAATTACAGACACACTGATTGGGGAAATATTTGATGCAGATTTTGTGTTTGATGATGAAGTTCAGACCCCAGTGTATATCCCGACAAAACCTTATCAATCAAAGGTTTTGAAACAGCTGAAGGACTCACTGTTACTAAAAGCAACGACAGAGACTGTGATGATGTCATGTGGAGAAATCAAAGTAGAGAAATTGTTTGTGCCTAGTGGAGAGGCACAGAAACCGACTTTGATAAAGAGAAGATGTTATGAGCAAGACAGGAGACGCATGAAAAATGTTCCGGAATTCATTGCAGTACTGGCAAAGTTTAAAACTGTTCCAGGTTTCCTTGCAGGAAGTTTAAACCAATGTCACCAGAGGTACCAGAACAGTCTAAATCAGTTTTTCCCAACCTCAGTCCTCAAGGCACACTAACAGTCCAGGTTTTAGTGATATCCTTGCTTGAGCACAGATGGTTTAACCAAAATTACTAAGGTACTAATTAAGATACCTTTGCTTAAGTATGGCTATCCTTAAAACCTGGACTGTTAGTGTGCCTTGAGGACTGTGGTTGGGAACCCCTGATCTAAATGGTGGGAAGATCCACTGCAAGACATTGAGCAGTTTCCGTTCCTGGATTATGGTGCTGCCCGCATCCATACTGAGCTTTTGTTGCAGCAAGTAGCTATCTTTTAAAGGCTGTCAGCCAACAGACAGGAGAAGAAGGGGTTATTCAACTTGTCACTGAAAAGACTAAAGGCCCTGTGAATCTTCACACTGAAATATTGACAGCTGACAAACCTATATGGACTGCTGACTGGAAAAGCAACCTAAGATGTGCTAATATACACACCAGTTACAGTCAAGGAGAACAATTAAATGGACTGAGGCCCTGATTCAGAGCCGGACGCTCTGACAGAGCACTCGCTCTGAATCAGGGACGTCCCTGCACCTTTTTGGAGCGGCCTGGCCGCTCGCATAGCTGTGGGTGACCACCCACAGTTATAGTGAGTGGCCAAAATGATGGTCACGATGGCCAAGACCATCGCGACCATTGGGCTTGCGACAAGACCCTGCGGTAGGGTCTCGCTGCCGCAAGCCCTGGAGTGCTTTTGGCTCTATCAGAGCCAAAAGCACTCCCACTGACATCACTAATGATGTCCATGGGGCTGGCCCCAGACGGTAGGCGTTCCCATGGGAACGCCTCCATCTGGGGAGCCACGCCCCCGGCACGCCCACCAAAGGGGGCATGCTGTCAATCACCATCGACAGCACGCCCCCTTTGGTGCGAGACCCATAACGACGGCTTGGCCGTCGTTATACGGGTCTCCCGCATGCGCACAACGGAGCCGGGTCCTTCGTGCACATGCGCACTTGGGCAATATCGACCTGCTTGCGAGCGCTCAGCTCTCGCGAGCGGGTCTGAATCAGGCCCTGAGTACAGAACATGGTGTGCAATTTATTGCAGAGACAGCACTGATTGTACTAGGATATGCAAGAACCTTTATGCTATAATGGAGCTGAAGGTATATATATTCCAGCAACCTCAAACTACAGCGATTGTTTGTATCCAAACTATGGTCAGAGACATTGCAGACCTGTTACATTTATCAACAGCTGTGGTCTGCCTTGCTTGCTACTGTAGAAGGCCTTATGTACAGTGAAATAACATTTGTCAAATATATCAAAGAAGATTACAAAGACACCCATTTTACAGAGACATCAGCATGATTGATTGATTGAATTAATTGATGTATTGTTTAGGAAACAGAAAGTTTCATATACTGTATATATGTACATACAATATTGGTTTTCAGAGCAGACTATAAACATTGTTGACCGGAGGGTGGTAAGAGATGGGATTTTTATGTAAGATATCTGATGCACAAACACAAACATTTATGATAAGGTTGTTTTAAACAAAAATGTTTAGTGGTAATAGAAACAGAGACAAGTGGAAGAGATATTTACAGCAGAATAATGAAATGTTTATTTTGTTTAATTGTTATGGTTTATCTCTGTTTAATTGTCTTACCCAGTAGACTGATGGTTGGAACATGAGATGATTACCTCACTGTATATGTGCCTGAGATGACAATGTGCCAGAGATGTGATTTCTTATATAGGAGCCAGAGAGTCCAGGTCCAAGAAAACAGGGATACAAGATGTGATGGCAGAATTATTAAATGTATATTTATTATACAACACTGAACTTGAGCCTTATATTGGTTTCTACATTTTAGTCATCATACTGTACCTTTACTGATATGTAATAGAAGTGGATGTAATCCTAGTATGTGTTATAACACACATTATACAGTATATGTGTTATGTAGAAATTAAAGGGTGGTATGTAACCATAGGTTGAATAAGTTAATTTCTACATGTCTATAGCAGCAACTGTACCATGCAGTATTTGTTCATATCTATTTTTAGAGAATAGGCAACTGTTAGGTCAAATAGGACATTACAAGACCTAGGTGCATTGAGCTCATAAGAAACATTGGTATGGAAGTACATTATATGGAGTGAGCAAACCACATGCCAATAAAGGTCAGTGTGAGATAGACACAGAATAGTATGGTCAGCAAGAAAGAGAGTATCTGAAGAGTGTGGTCAAGGTTACAAGAGAAGGAAAAGAATCCATTGAAAGGAAGAATGGGGGATTTCTGTAAGGTAGTGGCATGACATGCACCTGTGCTGAGATGTCTGCAAGTGTAACCATCCATTATCAATATGAAGCAAAATGCCCATGAACAAAGATATGAAGGACATATTAGAAAACATATAAGTAGAGTATTGCTACACCAATAGACTGTATTTCTACAGGTACTGTTCTTTGATAATAAACTGCTGATTGTTTATATAACTTTACAGATCTTTACTCAATTACATGATATTTCTTCGCTGATAATTGTGTGTTATAAACATTCCACTGGGAAAAGTGTGTTTATATATAACCCTTAGACAGATATGTTAATGTTTATTATGGATCCACTTACTGTTAGACTTCACCTGGTGCAGTCTTGACAACACATACTGTAGGTAAACTCTGTCCTCACTGAATAAACAATGTAGTCCTCTCTCAGACTGGATAGCAGTCTCTAACAACAAGTGGTGAAAGTGACTCATTTATATTCAATCTCTGATTGTTTATTAGTTTGATCATGTAGCCCTGCAAATCCTGTATTAGCTTATCTCCTCTTTCTTTCGCTATTTAGTTCTATTTAGCTAGTACAGGTTGAGTCTCCCATATCGAAAATGCTTGGGACCAGGGGTATTTTGGATACGGAATATTCCGTATTTTGGAATAATTGCATACCATAATGAAATATCTTGGGAATAGGACCCAAATATACACACAAAATGCTTTTATGTGTAATATACACCTTATACACACAGCCTGCAGGTCATTTTATACAATGTATTCAATAATTTTGTGGCTCAAACAAAGTTTGTGTACAGAAATTAAATTAATTTATGGTTTATATTAGGGATGTGCAGGCTCGGATAGGTTCGAGTTTGCACGTTGAGTTCAGACTTTTCCCTCCAAAATAACGGAACTCAGAAAGAGGCTAAACGTCATCTTACATGGACGAACATCATCATTCCTGGACTTTTGTCCAGGAATCCTATCCGAGCCTGCACATCCCTAGTTTATATACACCTTATACACAAAGCCTGAAGGTAATTTTATACAATATTTTTAATAATTTGTGCCTTAGACAAAGTTTGTGTACAGTGAACCATCACAAATCAAAGGCTTCATTATCTTAGTCATGCCAAACAAATCCGTATTTTGGAATATTCCATATTTTGGAATATTTGGATATGGGAGACTCAACCTGTAGTGGCTAACTGGATGCTGTCACAGAGCTATTTTTCCTTTTGTTCTCAAAGCTGGTCCAGTATCAGGAAAAAGAGTTGGCTGTTCCACAGGGTTAACTATTCTTGTACCCACCAGCAGCACTTACCTCAGATCAGGTTGTATAGAAATGTAGTCCCTCTTGTGCCAATATTAACAAAGGGTCTCAAAACCACTAGGACTGCCTAGAGATATGCCTACCCAGTGCCCAATAACATGTGTTATATTAGAATATGCACTAATACTTTAATAGACTTAATAAACACATGGATTCAGGAAATGTACATAATATAAGATGAGAGAAAAAAGTGATGTCAACATTCTTCTGTTGTGTACTTTCATCATGCATGCTATCAAAGTCAGGGCCGGATTAAGGGGTGGAGACAGGGGTGGTCACTCTGGGGCCCCCACACATAGAGGGACCCCCACACAAGGGTGATGTGACCCAGCTGGGAACAGGTGTCCAGCAGCACCTGTTCCCCGGTGGAGGCTTTCCAGCCATGGCTGTTATACTGCATGTAGCAGCACAGTCAGACTTGCTGCATCAGCTTTCTATAGGGGAGAGGGACTAGCTTCACACTAGCGCATGCAGGGGGGGTTCTGAAACTCCCCCTGACACATCGATTCCCCCCTACAATGTCCACATTGGGGGCAGTGCCAATAAGGAAAGCCCTGCCCCATATCACAGCAAATCACGGCATTATGTAATGGGGGCAGGGCCTAATGAATCACGGTCCCTTTTGCAACTTATACCTGCAGCAGCTGCTACATCAAGTGTAAGTATGCATATGTACTGTTTTAGTGTGTGTGTATGTATGTATGTATGTATGCATTAATTTCTGTGTATATATGTGTTCTTGTGTATATGTGTTTGTGTGTATGTTGTGCATGTGTTAGTGGTTACGTATGTGTCAATGTGTATATATATATATATATGTATATATATATATATATATATATGCTGTTTAAATTACCTTTAACCAGGTGTTGTTCCATAATAAGTAATATAGACTCCAATCCAGTATACTGAAGAATTTGTCATTTTATTAATTAATTAAATAAATAGATCAAGCCCTTAACTGGGACATATTCTCCCAGGGTTGATGCAGCAAAAACAACAACCCCGATTGACATTATCACACAGTACTTATACATTATTACAATATTCAAGTAATATGCCCCCCTTATACACCCACTAACATTATCAGATAGACAAAGCTTGTTCTTGCTAGCTCCTCCTTGGCAATCAGAATCGAAACTGAATTCTTTTAAGAGATACTCATTGCTTGGGGTATCTCTATATTTGGTCAGAGTATTTTCTTAAACACAAGTATACATATATGGCCATACTCTTGTTCACTGTGTTAGATAAACAGTTTTCCTTGGGAGCGGCCTTAAAGGCACACACTAATTTCCATTTAAATGTGAGTTTGGACAGAGAAACAAAATGGACGTACAAATGCCCTATTACATCTCATGAACTGCTTCATTATACAGCATACAGCATATGTAAATATGGAATTATGTAAATTAGTCTTTGGCTATATATATATATATATATATATATATATATATATATATATTTATATATATATATATGGTTGTGTGAATACGTTAATGTGTATTTTTGTGTTAGTGTGTGTACACTGTTTATGTGTATATCTGAATGTGTATGTTATATATATATGTATATATATATATATATATATATATATGTGTCTGTGTGTGTTTGTGTGTGTGCTTATATATGTGTATTTATATTTAGAACCCACCCCCCAAGAAAATCATGTGTTTGCCCCTGTCTTCATCTGGTCGGGAAGGGGGGGTAGGCTCTATCCAGGGCTTTCACGAGGGGGTAGGCTCTGTGTGGCTTGGAGGGAAGCCCCACAACTTAGTTGCCCTGGGGTCCCCACAACCCTTAATCCACCACTGATCAAAACCAATAACATGTTTCACCAGCTCTATTGGTAGAACCTACTGTATGCTGCAGTGTGTCAGTGGTGTGTGATGGAGGTTAGTCCACATTATAAGTATCTTAACCAGGGTTTTATTAAACAGGTAGAACAACAGGATGTGAGACAACTGAGCGTTAATGCAACTCAATGCAGGAACATGCAATGGGACACAAATTCAGACAGGAGGGAGTTAATGCAGGTGGCATGTAGTGTTTGTAATGTACACCTGCAGGTACATGCAGTGGTGGCAGTGGGTCTTTTAGTGCGGTCAACGATGGTGACATAGTGGTGTATAGTAACACCGCCACTGCTCATACTTGCCCACTCTCTCGAAACTGCTTGGAGGCTACCAAAAATGTTTTGGCGCTCCCGGCCACCTGAGCGATGATGTGATTCATGCTGAATCAGGTCATCATGGCCTCACCCCCTGCTTCACATTGCTGGTAATCTTGGCATTGTGTAGCAGGGGTGGGGCCTGATGACGTGATCTTGCGGTCATGCCCCAAATGCTCTCAATGCCGCATCAAGTCCCTGCCCTCTTATGCCAAGCCGTGCCCTCCAGCTGCCCTCTGCTATATGCGGTCATGCCCCCACTACGCACTCAATGCCGCATCAAGTCCCTGCCCTCTTATGCCAAGCTGCGCCCCCCAGCTGCCCTCTGCTATATGTGGCACTGGTATCTCTGAGGCACAGTTTCACTAAAAGAGAAACTTAGGGGCACATCCTATCTTTCAGAAGATGGAGGAAGAAGGATATGCTGTAGGATGGGCATGTGCAGAAGGCGCATTGGGTCGGAGGTCGGGCATGCGCAGCAGAGCAACTGCATCACTATGGAGACATCAGAGGAGACAGCACAGAGCACATTCCTCATTAAACTCATCACCAAATAAACATCTGATAATAATTGAATAATTGCCACTTGTGTATATAATCTATTTTGGATTTATTTATATTCCCACTTTCTCTGCAATGAGAGTATTATAGTGTTATGCCTACACAGATAAAATCCCTACAGTATTTATATTTCATATATCCATTGATTAAAAAATTCCTTATCACCAATCACACTTTTACAACCATTTTCATGGTGGTATCTAACTATATGTACAGACATTTATGAATGTGCTTCATGATATGTGCAAATGCCAACTTAACAGTATAGCTGCTCCTTAACACTACACAATAATTTAAAGCTAAAACAAAGTCAATTCGCTTTTTTGCTCATACCTTCTATGGAATATAATTTGAATAATGTCAGTCTTCAGTGACACAGAGGCATGTGTGTTTTTCCCCTTCTGTTGTTATTTGATATGTTTATTTACATATTTACAGTATTGTAGTTCTCTCATTGTCTATTAATAATACCATGAGTGATTTTGACATATTCTTCCTTATCGTGCTTTATGAGTTAGAATTTTTAAAAGATAATGTGCATGATGACTATTTCATTTATTTGCATGTATATTGTGATATAGAGAACTAAAACTGTGTAACTAATATTTAACATTTTGTATATAAACTGGATAGATAATTTCAATATGATGTAATCAGCGGCAGAGCAAGTCACGCAATGTCACAGGAGGGGGCTGGTCTGCCAGCAGAAAATAATGCCTGGCATGTGCCTGGAGCCTCTTTTGGATGCTCCGGGCAGCATTACAGCAGCACTACTGGCCACAGGGCTCCATTTCAGGCACCCTGCTAGCCAGATGCTGGGGCCATGGGGCAGCGACGGTGCTGCCCCCAGGGCCTAGGATGACAGAACAGCATGCACACCCCTCCCAAAAGCCCTGGATGTAATCCTTAAAATAAATTATATAAAGACAATGATTAGTGTTTGTCAGCATGATGGTACTGCAATTAACATTGCTACCTCACAGTAACAGGGTCATGGGTTCAGTTCAAAACAGGACCCATCTCTGTTGCATTTTTATGTGCTCCTGTCTGGGTTTCCTCCCACAGTCCAAAGACATAATAGGATAACTTGATCTCACAAAAATAACTCCAGTATGCATTCAGCATATAGATTGTAAAGTACATAATGATTATCCTCTCTATGAAGCTCTACATAAATAGGGTATCATTCTGATTCAAACACTAAGGGGTCTATTTACTAAGCAGTGTTAGGAGACAGAGTGAAAAGTGATAAGAAAGTGATAAGGTGCCAGCCAATCAGCTCCCACCTGTCATCTCACAGGCTGTATTTGCAAAATGACAGTTTGGAGCTAATTGGCTGGCACCTTATCACTTTCTTGTCACTTATCACTCTATCTCCTAACACTGCTTAGTAAATAGACTCCTAAGTGCATGAGTATCCATACTGCTTCATGCATATAGTTGCACTGCTTGTTACTTTTCCATCCGCAGCCGCATCCTTTATCATTAATATTGGCATTTACCTTATGTAGGGTGTGAAAGATCCATCAGAAACAGGCGCCCTCACGGCATATGCATGATTCATAGTAGCACAAATCTCTAGCTACACGCTCACAATACTTCCGTATTACTCCCATGTAACAGATCTCTTGCGTGTGTGTGCAAGGTAGTTATCGAAGTTGACACATATTAACACCTATTTAATGGACAGACCAAGCATCACAACTCCATCAAGGTGCACATACATGGTGCAGTTCATGTGCTACTTTCATTTGTACAAAGAAGGTTGTTCCTGCTCTATTATAGAGATTTTGAGAGTGCTATATGACCTCCCTCAATACAATGAATCTTTGTGTTAGTTGTTCAGCCTTTATTGTATTTAATACATGTTTAGTAAGTCCGGCTTAGTGGACGTCTTTACAGTGAAGTTACAAATTGGAATATAAAATTGTCCAGAATCTCTGCACAATTAATGACAATAAACATGGAAACCATTACTTTCGTCCTACATCTTTATACATGTGCACCTGCACAGACTGCAGCCAGCTGAGCCACATGTGTATGCTTGTATTATACTTTATATTATTTGGTTACTTTCTATTGTACCTTCAGTACATTATGATGTATATGCAGGGATGGATATATGCATTGCAGGACTTCATAGCAAAAATTGCAGAAGAGCAGATGTCTTAGGAAGGGGGTTGTGGGTAGTTTTTTTCCAATTCACTTCCACTATTGCCTATAGACCTGGTAACAAGGTTTTAAAATCAGATGCCCTATCTGGTAGTTTTCTTAGTGAACATGTGGAAGTCCCTGTGTATATAGAATAGATTGCTAATGGACATATCTAAGCAACTTTGTTTTCAGACTTGTCTAGTCATATCTTATAAACCCATAGACAGACACCCCTAAACATTCTACCAGATACACTGTTTATTACTGTAACCCTTTGGAGACCTGATTTATCTGAGAGTGGCAGAATCCAGGTGCCATGATATTTTTTAAAGCCATCCAATTGCTATCCCGATTCATACAGTAGCTGATCATGAAAAGGAACATACAGGACTTTGTTTTTTACTGTGATGATTGTGATCATGACAATAATTTAAGTACCCTTGAGTCTGGACATCGCTTACACTTTCCTATATCCAATAGGCCATCTCTTGATAGACCTCAATGTTGTGCTATCTTTATCCCAAGGTTATAATACTATTTGGGCAGTAACCTTCAAAGATCTACTAACTGTAAAGACTTTAGACTCACTTTACATTGACCATATATCAGAAGTTTATCTCCAGATTTTGGATGGCATTTTGAAATAGCTTAGTCATTGACCTCTCTTTTTTTATAGGCATGTCAACCGAAAACTAATTTATGTGCCTTGCACTACTTTAACTCCATTGTTAAAATTTGGCCAAAATCCAGAGACAGATTTTTTTTTTCCATTAGGCAGTCCTCCATCCAATTAGCTGGCCATACCAGTGTGCACAATTTCCTCTTTTAGCAGGCCCTTATTTGCTTTGCACACGTCAGTGATCAATTGTAATTTAGAATTGGAAATTACCATTGCTGGTCAGGTGCCCATTAAATGCAAGCTTAACGCCCTGTGTACAGTATGATCAGGTTGTGCTCTTTTTTTTATACTCGAGCAACGTCTCTCTCAAGCTTCCTAAAAAATATATTTTTCTATTTATATATTCAGGCGCTTATATAAAAATAATATATATAAAAAGAGAACTAAGAATAAAAATTTAAATCAAAAGCTGCAGACACCCGTGTACATCTGTGCTCACGCCCCCACTGAAGTATATTAAAAATCCAATGAAGGATAATTGTTTATGCTCTTAAAACAAAAATAATATTTTCATGGTGTTGCGCTATACTGGAACAATAAACCATGGCTGAAATACATGAAACATAATTACTTTCTAAAAATACCAGTGTATTTTATTAATGTCATATAGATAATAGGTAAACAATTAGAAACTTATAAAAAATTACTACAGGCAATGATTATCCAATAATTATCATATTGCAATTTTTTGTAACAAACTAAATAAATTCAACATGTGGTGACCAAATATATCTTAGTGTAAAAAATACAAAAAAAAATGGTTGAGCAGCATATTAATTTCATATGAAAAAAGTCCATCCATAGAACAAAAGCGTTGTACAGTTGCTGAATTTCCTGCCCATTAGCATCAATCTTCATGGACACTTGAGGTGCCCTGTAGAGATATAGAAAAACTTTTTTGGTTAAGTTAAGTTTAATTGGTGTGTGTATCAGGTTTCTCACTTTGCCCAAGAGAAACATCTTTAAAATGTTTGTATCCGGGCTTCTTTTTTATTGGAGGCTACAGGGACACCAAAACAATTACTGGCATATGTTTGTTTGTACCAGGGCAACCAGGAGGAAATTGTTTAAGGCCAAGGCCGAAACTAGGATTTTTGTCACCAGGGGCAAGACAGTAATTTGGCAACCCCCCGCCCATCATAAGATGGCCTTTTTTCAATTTAATATCCATTCCTTAAAATTATTAGTTGAGGTTTCTTAAATAAAACCACCAAATGTCCAAAATATTTTATTAAAATTACAAATATCGACAGAACAAACATATTACAAATAATGCCACATATTGTAATGCCCTTTACACGTAATGCCACATATTGTAATACCCTTTAAACATAATGCTACATGTTGTAATGCCCTTTACACGTAATGCCACATATTGTAATACCCTTTACACATAATGCTACATGTTGTAATGCCCTTTACACATAATGCCACATATTATAATGCCCTTTACACATAATCCCATTTACACTAGAGATGAGCGGGTTTGGATCTCAGAGATCTGAACCCACCCGTATTTTGGGGATCCGAGGTGATCCGAGCCAAGCTCAGATCTCCCTGCCTGCCCCGGATCCCTCACCTGAGGCAAAACCTTGCGATGCCACTGTCAGGTCGTGAGGTTTTGTAATGAGTGGGCTTAACGCTGATTGGCTGAGAGAGCCATCTGTCTTGGCTCTCAGCCAATCTGCGTTAAGCCACTTTAATATGCACAGTTGCACACAGTTAGGAAGCAAAAGAAGATGGCACCCACCATCCCCCGGTGCCTGACACCTCCGGCACCCCCACTGGCAGCATACCCCACTGCCGACACCACTGCTGCAAACACTGCCAGCACCCCTGCACTGCTGCCCCACGTGCTGAGGACACCGTCAGCGACCCCCACACTGCCGACACTGCCGGCACTGCCACACTGAGGACACCACCAGCACCCCTGCACTGCCGACACTGTCAGCACACATGCATTGAGGACACCGCTGGCACCCCCGCTCTGCCAACATCGCCGGCACCCTGCATTGAGAACACCCCTGCACTGCCGACACAGTCAGCAAACCTGCACTGAGGACACTGCTGACACCCCCGTCTCTGCCGACACTGAAAGCATCCTGCATTAAGAACACCCCGGCACTGCCGACACAGTCAGCAAACCTGCAGTAAAGACACCACTGGCACTGTCGACATCGCTGGTACCCTTCACTGAGGACACTGCCAGCACCACAGCACTGCCATTCCATGTACTGAGGACACTGTCAGCAACCCCTGCACTGCAAACACAGCCAGCAAACCTGCACTGAAGACACCGCTGGCACCCCGACTCTGCTGACACCGCCGATACCCTGCACTGAGGACACTGCCAGCACCGCAGCACTGCCATTCCATGTACTGAGGACACCATCAGCAGTCCCACTCTGCCAACACTGCTGTCACAATAAGTGCACTATTGGTGTATCCAACCCACAATGTATAAAACTTTGTACCTGTGTTGGAAATTGTAAGCTGAACTGCCACATGTTAGTGATGCCCACTGTGTCACTTAGCTTAGTCAGCCAGCTAGCTGGATGCAACCTTTTGGCCTTAGCTAGATGAAAAAAATTATATTGTGAGGTGGTCAAAATTGATTTTAAATTACTGGAAATAAATGTTAATGAGATTATTAATATTGTAGGAACAAAAAAAGGCCAATTTTATGTCATTTTAGCAGTTTTTTTATTTTTTAAGAAAAAATCCAGATCCAAAACCAAAACCCGAAAACAAAACACGGAGGTGAGGTTTTGGCAAAACCAATCCAGATCCAAACCAGGGGAGATCCAGATCCAAAATAAAAACACGGGGGTCGGCGCACATCCCTAATTTACACATAATGCCCCCCCTTGCAGCAGTGCCCCTATGGTAATGCCCCCTGTAGTACTGCCCCTATAGTAATGCTCCCTGCAGCAGTGCCCCTATAGTATTGCCCCCTTTAGTAGTGCCTCTATAGTAATGCCTCCTGCAGCAGTGCCTATAGTAATGCCCCCCCCAGCAGTGCCCCTATAGTCATGCCCCCTTCAGCAGTGCTCCTATAGTAATGCCCCTATAGTAGTGCCCATATAGTAATGCCCCCTGAGGTAACGCCTCCATTCTGATGCTCCCGATAGTGCCGCTTACACAGGAAAAAAAAAACAATACTTACCTTAAACCCCGCTCTTGCGTCTGTCATCATCCAGTCCGCCTGGCTGCTCCTCGGAACTATGGGAGAGGCATTATGATGTCTCTCCCATAGTGCCCATGGGGGGAGCCAGAAGCTGGAGTTCACTAGAGAACTCCAGCCTCCGGCCACCGCTGCGCTGCAGGGAAGGAGCCGGGCACTCGCTAGTAATAAAATCCCAGCGGGTGTCCGGAAAATGGAGCCTCCCTGTGGTGCTGGGCTGAGGAGGCCTGTGGGACACTGGTGGCTGCTGCAGTGCCGCTGTCGGATGCAGGGGCTATTGGACCCTAATCCAGCACCCACTGCACGCACACCTCCCCCCCCCCTAGTTGTGGCCCTGTTAAGGCCAATGGTCTTGCATTTTCAAATCTACCTTTAAACATCAAGGCAAGAATAAAACATAAATTCAGATAAAAATACAAACCACCCTATCCTACTTCATTGACAAGATCCTATATGAATGCTGTACTCTTCCCTGAGTAGCTACCTGCCCAATTTCTTTCCTGCACCCTATTGTACCTTATTTTCTTCATCCCTCAAATAAAGCATCTACTCGCTTCTTTTTCCACTCTCTTACCTGTCCAATTTACCCTATGCCTGCAATTAATTGCTGTCCCTAAGTTTGCTGATATGTGTAAAAGGAAAAGTGCCAGTATACAAAAGACTGCCAGATCATGATGACACTTGTAGAACAGACATCATGGGACCTGTTGTGCATCGAGAAAAAATAATGCTAAAAAAAACACACATTGTCATCAAATATTTTATTAAAATAAACTTCCCCCACACACTCTGTTTTCACAATTTATTACATTTAAATCCATGGATGATGTCCTCTTATATATTTAAGCTTTTATTTAAAATGCAAAACAAAACACCCCATATACTGTACAGTACAACACATACTGGTGCACCAGAAGACCCATTGTGAATATCAAGTTTCCTGACCCTCTGATTGGTTAGTAGCACCTAAACCCCACATGAGGTTTAGCTGCAATGGACTTTATTAATATATGAGCACTGGCCTCAGCCTCTCATAGACCAATTTGCTCTTCAATATTTCGGTAGATCTTTACTCGCTTGAGTGCTAGTGGCAGCTGCAGGAACAGAGGGCCTACAGCTCATTAAGCAATCTTATTGTAGTAAAATACTCAGTTGCACAAATGCTAAAATGGCATAATGCCAAATATATTAACCCAGTAAAGTAGATTTGGGAACAAAAGCATTTTAGAACTAGGATATAAGACAAGACAAAAAGAGAATATAGTCATGCACATTTAACACAGCTAAATATTTTCTATCTCTGCCTACAGTAGTGTGGCAATATGTAAACTTTCCACTATAGTCTTCTTAGCATTTAAATAGTTAACAGTGAATTTATTTTCCTGTCACATATTGCTTTGTTCCTTTTATGTAAACTTGGGCCAAAAGAATATACCTGCTGAGCTCAATTCAACCTTTTGAACTTGAAATCAAGCATAGAAAAAGATTAAGAAAATGCTAATGCCTGACTTCCTAACAAGAGTATTGAACGCTTTCGAAAATCATCACAACTAGAGCACAGTATACTATGTCCCTGCATCTTACCTAGTCTAGCTGGAATTGCCAGCTGATTTCTCTCTGCAGTGTTTTTGCATATTTGTCAAAAACTCATCATCAATTAACCTCACTCTCAGACATTGGCCTACAGTAACATATCATTATAAAATAGAAATGCAAATGAACATTTAGCAGTACCACATCAGAATGTTGCTAGCATAACAATAAGTAGTTGCATAGGTGCTCATCTACAATTTTTTCAATATTTTGCCACTATTTCAAAAAATTTGCAAATATATGTACAGTATGGGATGTTATGATGAGTCTGAATGAATTTGCGTGGAAAGCACAGATGTAGATTGTATTCACTTAGACTGTGGGTGTATTTTACCTATAGTTGTTTAACTTATATAAGAATGTTGTGTTTGTCTGTTCCAAGTTGGCACAAAAACTACTGAACCGATTTTCAGGAAAACTGCAACATTTTGTGGTGGAAATTCCTAGAAATAACCTGCACTTTGTTTCATCTTGATCCGTCATGTTAAAGCTAAGCAATAACAACAACAAAATATATTGACATCATCAAATGAAGAGAAAGGTCTGGCACCATGCATGCGGCTGGTAAGAGGGAGAGGAGGTTTACGCTTGCGTTCACTTGAACAGCATGGGCTACATAGCAGTCTGTGCACTGGGCACAAAGGGACATTGGTGTGAGTGGTGGATGAAGGCACTGCTGCCACCAGTTTGTATAGCGCTGCTGGTCATGTGGGCCATTCCTGCAATGGGGCTCCTATGTTAAGCAATACAACTATAACACCACCAATAAAAAAAAGGTTTGCAGAAGAGATTTCATTGTGGGCGAAGCCGCGGGCAACAGCTATTATATATATATATATATATATATATATAAAGTCACTGAACTGGCACTCACCCTTACAAACGTACGGGCCCGGGTGCACTACCAGAAAAAATAGATACATATACCAACTTGTACGGAGGCACTCCAGTACTTACACTAACACAATAGAGATGAGCAGAGCTTTGCAATGTTTCAGTTTATTCAACCGTCATCAGGCCTGATGACCATTGAATAAACTGAAACGTTACAAAGCTCTGCTCATCTCTATTGTGTTAGTGCAAATCCTGGAGTGCCTGGAGTTGGTATATATATATATATAAATATATATATATATATCCAAGAAGTCCTGCACTCACATCTCAAAGTGTCAATGTCAGGGTGCTTGCCAAGATCAATGATCTTAAATATTTAATCCAATTTTCCATATAGACATGACAAAATTACTATCTGTCACAGAGCCGAATCTGCAGCCAGCCAATCAGAAGCAGCTACTGTAGCCAGTGATGGCAATTGTCACCATCATCATCACTATCATCATCTTCATCATCATCAATCTGTATTTGGGCCATTCTCAATGCAGATGTATCTGCATCTCCTTATGGGTCTGGAGTCGGACATGCATTGCAGTACTCAGACTGTATTACCCTCCTTGTTTCCTCCCCTATCTTTCTTCCCCAGTCATAGATGGAGATGCAATTGTAAGATGTAACCAACTTAGAATATGTACAGTATATACAATATGTAATACAATATTATTACAATACATAAATAATGTATTGTAATAATATCATATTACTGAGCTAATATACATTTGATTGTTACTGTATTGCATTAAAACAAGATTTGTTTCCTGACTACAGTCTCTACACCACTCTGCATTGGTAATAAGTTAACACTCTACAGTTATTCAGATGCAACTTTTTAGGTATTCAGTTTAAGGAGCTTTTTTCAGAGTTGCACACAACTTCGAATGCAATGGATCTCACATTTTTTTTATCAAACTGTACATGCATTGTGGTCTGCATGTGTAAGTTTTTGGGGCTGTTTTCGCACATAGTATAAGTGCCCTGTGGGTGTGTCCTGGGCATGTAGACAAGAATAACTGGCTATTCATTGGAAAGGGTCAGAAATTTGCCTCATTTACATGTGACTCTGAATTAGGTCATGAGTATTTTGAAATATAATAGCACAGACCCATAATTAATAAGAAAAAATCTACATATTCCCCTATTAAAAAGTTAGGCAACATAATAAGCTAACCCACACACAGTGATGGGATCACTAATCCCAGGGATAAAAAAACAATTTTGGGCAGCAGGATTACCTGTATGGAGGGATTCTCAAAAAGCAGTTTCCTATTTAGACATTTTTTGAGCTGTGATTCATAGAAAACTCTAATAAACTTTTTGAAACATTATTTTTTTGCATGACAAATACATATCTAGACAGTAACTCAGATTTACACAACTGAAATCCAAACCTTTTTTTTAATTCTTTATTATTTAAATATTTTATTTGTAATATCTTATCTACCCATATTTAAAATGTATTGGATCATCTAATATTCCCAGTTGTTTATTTTAAAAAATGTGAAATATGTGTACACTTCTTGTGCTGACCTTAGATCTAGATCTATTTTTTATTGGTAAGCCTCTGCCTTTGTCACGTCCAATATTAAAGGGAAAGTATATGATAATTATATAAAATAGAACAGTAAGTCACTATTTCTATAGAAAGATGTATTATTAAATAAAAACTGTGAAGTACCCATGTCCTGAAACGTCCACAGTTCATGATAAATTCAAACTTCTCTGTATGGTAATACTACATGGTTTAAAATCCAAGTTTGAAAATAAAAAGGTTTCAGTGTAAATGTATACAGTAGGTAACACTAATAGGACAGCTGCTCCTCAGATGAATGAATTGTTGTAAGAAATGGGTCACATCAATTCACTTCCATGTAAAGTAATAGATTTTTGTTAGAAATTATGTGTATGCAGGTATTGATATTACAGAGTTATGTAAGCATACAGCAGTGGGTGACTCAAACTATGAACAGCCCAGTTACAGTACTTAACTAGTAGTGTTGGTTTATTGAAGTATAGCAGGTACAGCCTTACTCACTATTACATGTACACAGTAAGTGAGTGTATACTGCAAACAGGTAGGGGGACAGGGATGCTGGAACAGCATTATATGCAGCGTCTCTAATAGGAGCTAAGTAGGAGACTTCTGTCTCCCACCATGTCACTCTACACAGTAAAGAAAAGATGGGCCCTGCTCATCTGAGTAGTGATCACGGCAGCCATCTTGTGACAGGACTAAACGCCTCCCTGGAGAACAGAAAGTCTGGAGTCTGCACAGCAGTGCACTGCTCTTTCAACAAATTTACCATATCCCTACAAGGGTAAATATATGTCAAAGTCTAAACTCTTACCACTGGATGAATTTCATGCCTTTTGCTTTTTTACTTTTTTAAGAATTTAATTTTTCAAATTAGATTTTGTAATATAATTTTTTTTAAAACTTGTAGAACAACATTTTGCTTCAAACTCCAAAAATGTTTCATCCCAACCTTCCCAAAAGATTTTGGTGTCCAACGATACTGATATTTGTCAAATTGCTGATTTTCAGCATTTGCGTATTTTTTTTCCTGGACACTTCCATACTGCATTGTATTTTATGAGCCCATATGAACTGTTACACAAGCCATGATACCTAGCTTTTCATAAAACCTTAAAGGGAAGATTCAATTACTTAGTAAAGTGTCTGGAACTATTTAACTAGAGAGCTGCAATCAAAATGCAAGCAGCCCTGATGCAGCAGTTACAGTTATTTCTACTTGGGCCATCCAGAGGTGCCCATGCACCATATGTTATGTACTTTAATTCAACCTTGATGCCCTCTAGCCAAAACTAACCTAATATCTTATTCACCAGTAAATTCAATTCAATAAAATGAGTAAAATAAAATTAAGAGAAATTAAAAAGACATAAAAAGCAAAAATTATCTGCTGAATTTAAATGCAATTTTAACTTTCATATCAATTGGCCAAACCGCTGATAACATTATTATATTATCAGCTGTTTATTAATTCCCACCATATTCCATGCAAAAATGAAAAACATTGAAATTAAAAGAATGCATGATTGAGTGCCTATCACACAACATCAGAGATAACCTCATCACGTTACCAATAAAGGATTACATAGGGGGCATGGTTACTGTGGAACAATTTGATGCAGCTTACTCACTTTGGTGACCACTTAATCATACTGAGTGGCTTGTATCTGATTGATTGTACATCCTCACCAATACATTAATGTTTTTTGCTGGTTGTTCAAATCACAAATATTTTTTTACATCTTTTCTTAATCATTTCAAAGCGTATCTTCTTAGATATTATTAATGTTTCTTACTTGTGAACTCCTTTTCCATTAATGAGCAATTCCCCATAAAGATCAATGGGGTGATTGTGTCCATTTTTATTTGTTTGCACATCTAATCAGCCATAGGGGATCCACACACAATAAAGCATATTTTGGCCATCAAGAGGTAGAAACTTCCATTGGTGTCTGCTTGAGTAAATTCTGTACATTTCTGACCCACATTGAAACCAGTGCTTTGATACTTAGGCTTCTTACTGCAAATGTATCTAATATGATGTAGTCTATCTATGCAGAGAAACAACTTCCAGTAGAAATTCATTATTTTGGCTCATATGGTATATTGGGTGACCAGCTTACTGAATGGAGATTTAAATTACATTTCATTGCACTGTGCTATTATTCACATCATAGGAAGATGGACTGTCCTTTGAATACATTAAAATTATATGTAGAGACTGTCCATTGAGTATAATATATCAGTTTAGAGTTACTTGCTTCTAATAGGCTCCATAAGAGTTACATGTAAATTAGTTTGACTGCAAACCCTATTCTCTTGCTTTGGGGAGTGTCAGGACAGTGGTTTATGTAATGCTGTAAATATGCCAAGAAACTCCAGGGAATGAGCCTGTTCTTATATACTGATATTTATACTGGCAAAAAAAACATTATTCTCTCTTGCAATCTTACTAAAGATAGTGTTATAATCTGCTGTACAACAAAGAGCCAGGCTAAGGTTAAACATTGTGATATTATATCTGCTCTTATAGCAATCCACTGATATACACAAGCTACTGTCATTAAATCTTCAGATTGAATGTCCTTATCTCTTTAAGGTAGTATTATACTCTTGAACTATTGTGATTTAAAATCCCTTCTCATCTTCTTGTCATTGTTATGCTGAGTTTCCATAACTGTGCTCAAGGAATATTTCTCACTATCAGAAGACTTTAGCAGCATATTATAGTCATAATGATGTATCAGTACAGTAGAATGTATGTAATGTATGTATTGTATTGACTTTTTCTTTTTCTATCTGCATCTTTTGCTGAATTGAGGGTAAAATGTTGCAGTTTGTGTACTGAACACAAACTGTCACTGAGTACTTACCCAAATGAAAGCCTACCATGCTGTGCTTTGATTTAAAGAGTTGCTCAATGGAGGTACTGTATACATGTTTTTAGTCATCTGGAAGGTACTGTATACATGTTTTTAGTCAACTGGAAGTCCCTACAGGATGCACAGAGCATTCCCATTAAAAGTTGCTTTGTTCTCACAATACCACATATTTTGAAAGAGATCATAATGACTACCTCAGGCAATAAGATATATAAAATATGCAATAGCTTCACTCAAAGATGTGTGACTTTATCCAAGCTGCATCATTTCTATGAGCATGCCGCCTAACCATCTCGAACGGGATTGTCCCAATCATGACATACTGTATGTCCTGATTTGATGTAGTCAAATATTATATGTATACCCTGCTTCTCTGTGTGTATAGCAGCTCCATAAAGGGTTAAATATATTTAAAATCTACTGAGCACTAAATTCATATAGAAATGAGCACATAACCACATAAAAAGAAATGCCACTGTGTAACACTTCATTTAGCAACATTGTTAATGATTTCACTCCTTTGTGAAAGTTTAATGAAGCCGAGACATTTTTACAGTGCTGCGTACCCGATGTCTTAAATGAGATTGTTTGCAGATGACAGGTACTAGCTTACCCTATCTTTCTCTTTACTCACCTCTGGCAATGCAGATGAGCTACAAGCTGTTTTCCCCATTAATTCTCATTGATAGGGGCTGTGCGTTTAGCCATAGGTGGCCAATGGTGACATCACTTAGCTCCTGCTTTGGCACTACCTTTCTGCACTTCTCTTTCAGATTGTACAATGGGTATAAAACGTGTTGGGCAACCTGAAAGAGATATGTGTGTATATATGTCTATAAGTGTATATTTTTTTTCTAGAATTTTTAATTCTTAATACAAATTTTGGAAACAGGAATTTATGATCCGTACAAGTATATGTGAGCATACATGAAATGATCTAAGTGAAATCAGTGAAATCATTTCATAAATTAATAAAGTAGACAGTTACTTTGTATAGTACATGTATGTACATGTATGTAAGTATGGAAGCTCCCCAGGACCGTAACTAGGGGTGTGCAAAGGGCTTTGTGGGCAGCACCATTGTCACCCCACTGACCCTGCTTCTGGCTGCAGGGTGACTGGGACGGCACCCTGCACCAATATCGCTGCGGTAGTGCTGGCTGTAGTGTCTATTTGACACTACATGCAGCACCCTGCCATGATTACAGCTGCCTGGAGCATCTTGAAGACGCTGTGGGCACTGCAGTAGTTTAGGTGCATGTGGCTCCGCCCCCTAATGCATGACATCATGACGTCATGCGCAAATGGGGTGGGCCAGTGCAGAGTGCTCATAGCCCTTGTTATGGCTCTAAAGCTCACAAATAAATAGAGATGAAGATGAATAGACATGTACTGCATGTATGCTGGCTATCTGGACTGGTGGCTCAAATATCAATTAATAAGTAAAATGGTCAAAAACAATAAAAAGTGCACAGCATTGTACAGTTAATATAGTGAATCAATATCTCCAGCTGAAGTATATTTTTCTATCTGATTTTGAGAGAAATTCAGTGGTTTTTATTTCTTATTCTAGAAGCAGAAATATAGAAGACATATGCAAAAGCTACTTACTCTCAATTATTACTAGACTTGTCCTCTTTCCTAAAACAACATTTATACAGCATATTAAAACCTCAAATTAGCCAATGTTTCATTTATGTAAGAGAATGAAGTTTCTGGTATCACAACAGAATATATAATACTAAGGACCTGCCACTTCAGACAAGATATTTGTCCTTGAAAATAAGAGATGTCATAAACACCTGGTATTTATAAACCTTGTAGCAGATTGTGATGGTCATAAACAGGAATTTGCTTGATGTTTTATGGAAATGTAAGTTCTATCTTTACAGTCAATGACATCCTTTGAGACTGTTAATCTGTTCTCTTCAGCACTGCCAGTTGGGTCATATAAAATGTGTTCCAAAAAAAGATTGCTATTAAAGGCACTATTATAAGATCTAAAGATATTCTTTCAGAACCTTGGGCCTGATCCAGAGCGCTCGCTCTGAATCAGGGCCCTCCTCCATGAAAATGGAGCGGCCTCCTGGCCGCTCGCATAGCTGTGGGTGACCACCCACAGCATATGCGAGCGGCCATGATGATGGTCGCGATGGTCTTGACCATCACGACCATCGGGCTTGCGACGGAGACCCTGCGGTAGGGTCTCGCTGCCGCAAGCCCTGAAGTGGTTTTGGCTCTATCAGAGCCACAATCACTCCCACTGACATCACTTGTGATGTCAGTGGGGCCGGCTTCAAACGGTAGGCGTTCCCATGGGAATGCCTCCGTCTGGCAGGCACGCCCCTGGCACGCCCACCAAAGGGGGCGTGCTGTCAATCAACATCGACAGCACGCCCCCTTTGGTGCGAGACCCGGAGTGATGGAGAGCCCGTCGCTCATCGGGTCTCGCGCATGCGCACGACGGGGCTCCCTCCATCGTGCGCATGCGCAGTGGGGGAACATCGACCCACTTGCAAGCGTCCTGCACTCACAAGCGGTTCTGAACGACCCCCCTTGCTTAAATGAACACAGGGTAGATAGGAACTGAAAAATTTTTTAGGCTGGCAATTCTATAGTCAGTTCTAATGTAAAATGTAATGCACATTTATCGAAACTATATTTCGTGCGCCTGCACATGATACTTAACATTCCTAGCGTACGGCTGCTGCTGTCACTGTCCTCCCAAACAAACAGCTCCTGCAACCTCAAGGTAAAACCATCTCTCTCATTTAGTAAATACCATAGTCTAATTTATTGGCTTGAATTTGTCAATAATGACTTGCCTTGCTCAGGCGAATAAGTTTAATCTAACTCTACAAAAAAACAAGGTATTTTGTGACATGCACTGGATGTGGATTGGCCTGTCTGTACTACCTATCTGTATTAGTTGGTTCAAAATTGTAACTTTGTTTTTTAAATTGGCATGGACATGCATCAATCCACAAGCTACAGAAAGTGGTTAATAAGTAGTAGTTTAAGCATAGACACATGTGAGACATTAGCAACATGTAAAGTGATTTTAATTTTAAGGCTACTGTGTTGATCACATACAAAATTGTCAAAATTGTTGGATGATAAGCACTCCTATGCTGCCTCCATTCTGAATACAAATAGGAAACTGAGCTGGTGGTTTCTAGGACCTGCCAGAGCTCAGCAGGAGGCTTGACCTCCAATATGCACTACTGCGCATGTGCGCCTTGGTCGCGAGTTTGTCCTCCATGGAGTTCCTAGTGAATGGACACACCTCTAAGACTCCTGCACATATGTTAGCTCTGCAGATCCACAGAGTACCGCAAATGCACAATATCACTCAGCTACATTAGAGAGGCAATAGGTTTACTGATTAGTTGCTATTGGTAACATCTCCACTTCTATAAACCCGCACTTTAGTAAATATAGCCCTAGCTATCAAAATTCACCATCACTGAGATATAGGATAGAGAGTGGGTTGAGTTGTAGTAAGGTTCCAAAAGGTCCAAAGTATAACTTTCTCCACATACTTCTGTGCCGGGCACAGAATGTGTTAAGGACAACAACCCAGATTCAATGGAATGTGGTGCTAGTTGACCCTGAATGCTCACATGGCACCACAATGTTTAGCAGAAATTCCAGCAGGGGGTTATCAGAATATGGTCTGGTTTAAGGTAAGCTCAGTGATGAGGAGGAGGTTTAGATGGTGTCGATTCCAATGCATTTTGGCCAGAAAACTGCCTTTTTTCAACATTGATACTGTAATATCTCCTATTAGCAAACATACAATGTAAAACATTTTCCTTTCTGATATTATTGTAACAAATACAATTCAGTATTTAAAGAATTCTAATGTTACCAAATATAATTTAAAAACAGATGAGACCACTTTAATAAACATAATAATATATATGCATTTAAAACACTTTAAAAAAGACTGAAAAAACAAAGAAAAAACAAAAAACAAAAATATAAACAATAAAATTGATAAAAATGGAGTAAGGTCTTGCTTGTAGTACAGTCCAACTGCAACTAATTTTCTGGAGGGTCACCACCACTTCTTCTGTCTACAACTACCAAAACTGTTATGGAACGGACTACAATGCTTCAAACACCATTTGGATTAGGCACTCATTATATGCCTAGATCTGTGCAAAAGCATCTAGATGTCTGCTGGGGTAATAGGTTTCTGATGCAAGATTCCTGCCTTTTCCAAGGTGCAGAAGTTTTCACTGGCAGAGGAGAGGACTTTACCTCAGCCAAAATAAATGCAGCGGTTGAGCATTCCTTGGCTGAAAGAGGCGGCCCTTTGCCTCTCTCAGCCAATGAGAGGTTCCCACCATTGACTTCATTGGTGAAAATCGCTAAGTAACCGTTATTAACCAAGCGGTTCTCACCTTTAAAGTCAATGGTGGGAACCGCTCACCTCTATCAGCCAATGAATGCTCAGCCGCTGCATTTATATAGGAAATGCAGCGGCTGAGCCCGTCATTCGCAAGGTACTGTCCTTAGAGAATGGTACCTGTATGTGGGGTTGGTTCAATGGTTTTTTATTTTCCAAAGATGGTGGATACCTACAGGGACAGAAGAGGACTGGAACAAGGGGTAGGTGAGTATGGATATTTTTTTTTTACAGGTGGCTTCTACTGGACAAGCGGACATTAATGGCTACAGGGATTCTAGATGAGTATTTGTGAATGTGAGTGTGAATGGAAGTGTGTGTATATGCTTTAATAAAATTTTACTGTCATGGCGTGTGTCTTGTAGTTATTTTAATATTTCTTATAACTTTCTCTCAAGTTTTCAGGCAGTAATAGTGTGCGAGTTAAACGCTCGCACTCTATTACATTGCACAACTTGTATGTTTATAATGGCAAAACATCTGAATGCTTGTTTTGCCATTGCGAGTTGCGGTGGTGTGAGAAACATACGTGTTTGCATGTTCTTAAAACCCTATTACATAGGGTGAGTTGTAAAAATGTGTGCGTAAAGCTCTATACTTGCACATTTTCCAAACTCGGACCCTATTACATTTACCCCTGGATGTTTAATATCTGCGTTGAAGTTTGTAACCTGAATTTCCTGCATTTTCCTTCTGTTCTTTTGGACAGACTAGTGCTGTGTTGAATCTTTTTTATCTGTAACTAGCTGGAATAACCAACATTGCCCGGGTTGAAGAATGGACCTTGAAGTACATTTGCAGTTTTCATTTTTTTTACATTGTCCTGCCCTATAACCCCAATCCATTGATCCTGAAAAAGACCCCACTCTTTGCTAACATGGTGTGGTATACTAAAGGGGGAAAGCTTTGACAAGGAACACATAAGTTATTCACTTATAGCTACCAATGCAATTTAGGAGTAAATAACAGTGTAGGCAGGTGTATTCTCTGACTCTTCGGAATGGATTATATCAGGAGGAGAGTGACTTACTGGACAGAAAATAGTGTATCTCCCCAAATCACTGCGTTTTCAGAAATCACTGCAGAATAAAAATCACTGCAGAGCAGAAATTGCCAAGCAGAAATCTCTGCAGATCAACAGTGGAGACCATGGCATATGAAAATGTGCTTGGAGGAAATTAATAACTGTCAGTGCAGGTGCAGTGTGACAGTTGATCCTCTGACTAACTGCTCTTCCATTGGAGCTCTGTCCCCCCCACTGGTACATATCAGCCTGTGCCTTCAAATACTGTAAGTGCAGATTAAAGCACTGGAGGAAGACATCCTAAATGAATGTGCTTAAACAAAAATGTCAAATTAGAGACTCCATGCACTACTTGGTGGGCATTATGTAGACATCCATTGCCCTGACAAACTTCAAACATAGCGAGGTGGTGGCTGTAAAATTAAGTGTGGTACCATCTAAGTATTCAAATTATGGTTCTCTGGCTATAGTCAGAGTGCAACCCATCAGGGATACTTACTGAGATCCCTCACAGTGGCGTAATTTATTGTCATGAATTAAAGGAAAGCAGATGGTGCATTCACATGGGCAGTATGATATACACTGTCTTCTCACTCTGCAAATGGACTTGAATTTTGCACTAGCTCAGGACTGGCAGACATCATGGTCTCCCTGTTACCTGTTATAGTGAAAATCAGGCTGGTCTGTCTAGAATTGTGCTTTATACAGGATTTTGGGGAAGGTTGTATACTGCTGTAATTTTAGCTTTTAAACAATGCAATGTATATAGGAACAGGGCTATAACTGGAGATGGGCATACAGTGCCGCTGCCCAGAGTGCAGAGCCTATGGGTGGCACTGTTGCTGCCCTTTGGCACCCACATTTACAGTAATTTGATTAATGCATGAAATGGCACAGTGTAGTCTGTAGAGCATCCTTAGAATGCTCCAGGCATGCAACATGTCACCTTTAGAGCCAGCTGAACATTCTTAGGACAGTCCAGCCAATCTTTCTCTTATTGGTCTTGGTGGCCTCACCTCCTCATTGTTATGTTATGACATCATATGTTCAGGTGGTGGTGCTGTCACAAATCATCGTGTTAAGGCACTGAATAGGAAATATTTTATTACAGATGATACATTTCTTAGGAGTATTACATTACATGAAGTGCACCTACTGTGCAAATATGTTTCAAATATACAGTAAGATGAGATTGGGTCTCTGCCAGGCTTCTTTATACAAGTTTGTTTAATAAAAAAAAAACACTAATGTTCAGGAGACTGCTAAATTTGGGGATTTCTCCTGGATGCCACGAATAGCAAGATACTGTACTCTCCCACTTTCCCTGTTGAACTGGGAGTAGGGATTCATGACATGATTCACCATTAAGTGTCATATTGTCTTCTCCCCACACTCATAGTATTTTTAGTGGTGTTTCTCTGCATCTTCCAATAAGATGCAAAATTTAAAGGAATACATGGTACGCTACCCCTCTCAGAGTGGCTCAGTTGCATCGGGTGTCATGCTATATGGAGTATTGAAGCTATGTTTATAAGGTCACATCTGCACACTTTTTCTATCTTTCAGCACATTGAAGCATACTTTTACTTTTTGAAGAAAAGAGTTGCAAAACCATGGTATTTTTCATTGCAACTGACCTCATATTTTAATGTCAGATACAGATTTTTTAATACTGTACATTCTGTGTTCTACAATATAATTTACTCTATGGTGTGCTTATCAGCAAAATTAGAAAAGCCTAAAGGCTTAGTCATTAACACAGCATGCTGCCAAGTGGGAGACCTAATTTTGATACATTGCCTGTCTGGCTGCAGTTTGTATGGCTGATTGGGAATGATCGTGCTGTTCAGACAACACTTACATTGCCAGTTTGAAGTTACTGTAGGTATTGCTTTGTTAGTAACAGTTGAAACTCTGCCAGAAAGCTATGAAAGTGCTATTTAAGGATTTTTCAAGACATAATACAACAAATTTGCAGTTCCTTTAAAATAGAATTTGGGTGAAAGTAACAAAATAGTTCGATCATAAAACCTGTATTGCTATAAAATAAAATAGTTACAGTATATAAATTTCTCACAGTCAATTATCTCTAAATGTTCGATAGCAAACCGATTTAGTCTATCAGTAACAGGTTTCGGTATTATTTTATTTTTACTCAAGTATAAATGGATATTTTTTCTTCTAGACAAACATTGGCCCTGATTCAGACCCACTCGCAAGCGGCTGTCCGCTCGCAAGTGGGTCGATGTTGTGTCTGATCAAAGGGGGCGTGTTGTCGATGTTACATCATGGGATGATCTCTCCATTCAAATGTAACCACTTTGCTTTTGGCATACAATAGACACTTTAAGTTTTTGGACTGTCCAAATGGATTGGGTTCAATCTGAATGTCCATATGAACTATATTAGGTCGCTATAGTATTTTGACATTTTTTAGGACACTATAGTATATTGTATTCTGCTCTTTCCCTCCACCTCCTGCTTTGTCCTGCTCCCTTTTGTCTGCTGCTCTGTCCTGTTCTGCCCCTGACTGTGTTTCACTCTGCCCCTGCTTTGTATTGCCCTGTCCTCACCTCTGCCTTTTGCTCTCTCCTGCCTCACTCCCCATTATGTTCCACACCCACCCCCTGTACCTTTTTGTCTCTGGGGAGCGATTTAATGGCCTTTGTAAATTCCCTTTCAGTCCCATTGGTTATTCAGGGATGGAAGCATCTCATGATCCAAATAGGTAATAGGTAGACCTTGGAGAAAGAAAGAGATGGTTATACTATTTGGCTGAAAAGTGTCATCATCTTTTGCCAAATTGTAGAGACTGGAATAATAATGTGCAAATTTGTATGCTATATTCACTTGGCTTTGCAATTATAACCCATCAGCATAAGACATTTGCTGACTGTTTACCACCAGATTATGGGCCAACAACATACTCACCTTATTACAGTACCTGCTGCATAAAACTTTTTCCACATTCCAGTGAATGTACTATTCATAAGGTCTAATAGGAGCTATGGAAGCTGGGACCATATGGAAGCTATTTTATTTTTAAGGGAGTAGGGAATGACATAATTCTGTACTGTACCTCAAATTGTGTGTTTAACCTCAAGACCACCCTGTTGAGCATCACATTTACATTTCAGCGAACACTCCATTTGAATATCTATCCCATGGACCACAAGGGATAGCAACCCCTTCTGGAAAGAAAATCAAATAGGAGGGGAGCCACTACGGATGAGAGGGTATACGGCTTGAGCTAATGTCTCATAAACAAGTAACAGGTGCATCTGACCAAACTATAGGCAGGATAGTGATATACCAGGTACATTGTAGTATTCACTTAACTGACTAAATGAGGTCCATGAAGTAGAAGGAGTTATCAACAAATGAGAAATATGATTATTTCTGATCCTGGGGTGCCAAAACTCAGCAACCATCATAGTGGTCATATTTTATGAACAACTTGTAAAACACTACAGATGGCTCTATATCCATGGCTCTGATGGGAGCAGAGGGTCTAGAAGACCTATCCAATTTGTGATCAGGACATAAATTAAAGTCATCCAAAAGTATAAAAAGGCTCACATGGAATTTCTGATTTTCCTCCAAAACGAATCTATACCTGGGGTTATATTTCCTAAGCATTGGTTTGGGCTTCAATTCCAAACTTATGGGCATTGCCAGCAGTTCTGTCTAACAAAATATAACATTTTGTAAGCATTGTTTTTGAAAGTCATTTGAAAACCACCAGTGATGGCCATTGGTTTTGTAGATCCAAAAACACTGTCAGTTTCTTTATTTTCTGATAAGGGATACTTGTATTCCATTTAATTCCTTATACTGCTCTTTTCTTTATAAATCTTAGTCCCCACTGTATAAGTCCTATCATCACATGAAATAACATATAACAACAATAGAGTTCTCTGTATAATATTAGTATATCAAAGTAGGATTACACAGTACATATATATTCCTGTTACAATTAACTAGAAAACAATATATTCAATTACACACATAAAAACAATACAAGATGATGATTGATACTTATGTTCTTGGTGATCACAGGCCTGGCTTAGATGTTGTTCAGTTTGCAGTCTTAACACATGTGTCCTCCCAGCCATTGTTCATCACATATAAGAGTCTGGCTGTAACTTGACCCATGAAATGGGGGAAGCAATCTTTATTCTTTGATCAGGTGTGTGTGTCTGAGAACTGGTGTTTACTGGTTCTGCATTTGCAAGAGCAGAGAAAGGAGGGGGGGAGAGATAAGTTTCGAGACAGGAGACATCTTTGGGAAATTTTCCGATAACAAGTCCCCCTGATGGCAGTTGCCTGTTCTCAACAGATAAACTGACATATGTATATTATGTTACCATTTTAGTGTGTATATGAACATATGATTAAAGAAGGTTAATTATGTCAATGTACTTTTCACAGTTCAGAGTAAGAAGTAACGAGGCTTGAGAAGCAGCATTACTCTCCTACGACATAGCTAGATGGAAAAAAAACTTGTTTTTTGTATGTATGCAAAAAATATCTTCCTATGTAAGGAGCAGGCCCTTTCCTAATGTCCATCAACATTTCAAATGAAAAGTCTCTAGATTTTTTATGTTAACTTTTTCACCAAATAAGGTAAGGGGCACTTCTTAGGTGTAGTCATCTTGGACATCTGTTTTGGATCATCTGTATCCCGGTCCTTCCTGTCTGTGTTCTGTCCAATCATCTTAGGGTCCATGCAGTCATCTCCCAGAAATATCATCTGTCTACAGGTGGGCCTCATCAGCATCTGAATAAGAAAGAGCTATCAGTACTTTTGAATGTCTAAACCTTTCCTACTAAATCTGAGGTCTTGTCCTCCATCTGATCTGCCTGCAGTCTTCAGATATCCTGTTGTTGACTTGATATCCCTATATGGACGAAAAACAGATTCTCCAAGCATTAGCTGCCCTTCCTCACCCACTTATGATAATCATACATCATTACCCTTGGTGAGTGTTACAGACTGAACTTTACATTGTTTCCTCCACTAGGTAGCATTCAAGTTCTTACAATGCCTTTACTTTTCTCATTTCCAATAAAAATCTCCAAAAATACCCCTAATCTGGGAAATCCTAAATTTTCATCCTTCAAATACCCATATAACACCCCCCTTTTCTCCTGACAATAATCTGTGTATTAATTGTTCAGGAGAATCAGAGAAGTCGTGGGCTCTTTGATCCATTTTAGCCTGCTTTTCAATGTACTCTGAAAATAGAAAGAAATGTTGCTATACATAATGCTGCTATGTCAGTATGTAACCTCTTCCTCTCCATTTCCAAACACACACACTAGGTGTACCCAATCAATTAATTATCCTGTAGAACCTTTTTAAATATTAGACCATTTTTAAACAACCTGCTCTCATTGACCTGTAGGAGAGAAAAAAAAATATGATTATACAGATTTCTTTCAAAAACTTATTTACAACAAATAGTCAAAAAAAATGTTTCCTGGGTTTTTCTTCAATAAGGTGTGTGAACTCTATCGAGTGGAAACAGCACATGTGGTTTTCACCTGATCAATATGTACCCAGAATACCTTGCGCCTCTTTCGAGATTATATTTTTGTTGTCAATGGTCTTTGTACTTTTAACATAGTATCTACCATGACTTCAAGAACTTGATATGGCCCTTCCCAGTTTGCATCCCAAGGACCTGCTTTACGGAAAACTTTAACCATTACTAAATCACTTACAGAGGGCATAGGTGTCTCCCCCTGTAGATAGGGTTCATGCAGCCGCAGAGCTGCATAAGGCAAAAGTCCCTTGAGATTATCTTGCACCTGTTGCAGGAATATATCTCTCGCGACAGCATCTTTAATGGGATTTGACAATAGTGACTCATTAGGGAAACAAAGTGGCATTTTGCCACCTGTCATGAGCTTAAAGGAGTGATTCCTGTGGTGGATGCTTCTGTAGCCCTAATACCCATGAGTATTGCGGGTAAGGTTGTTACCCAAGAAGAGCCCTTCTGTAACAGTGCCTTGGCTCACCGGGCCTTGATGGTCCAATTAATTCGTTCCACAATACCTGCTGATTGGGGATGATAAGAGACATGGAATCGCTGCTTGATGTCCAGAAGTTCACAAAGGGTTTTCATGACCTTACCAGTGAAATGTGTCCCTCGATCAGCTTCTAAGATCCTAGGGACACCCCAACATGACAAAATATGTTCCCATAGAACCCGTGCTGTTGTGGCCACTGAGTCATTCGATGTAGGAATGGCTTCTACCCACTTTGAGAACACGTCAACTACTACCAAGGCATAGCAACAATTTTGGCTGCCAGCTGGTAGTGGTCCTATAAAGTCTATTTGTAAGGTTGACTAGGGCCCCTCTGCAGGAAGCACATGTCATAACACTGGCTTAAGAACTGATGCCTGAGGGTTGATTTGGGCACACACCAAACACTGTTGGGTGACATTTTCTACTTTTATGAACATTCCTAACCAGTATAATTTGCTCTTTAATAGAGAGAAAAGTTTATCCCGGCCAGTATGTCCAAGGAGCTGATGATTGAACCTTGTCAGTGCCACTTGAAGATGTGAGGGTACTGCAGGGAGAGGTTTTAATCCTTCTCCTGGTGAGTGGCACAGTATACCCTGTCTGATAGACCACGGATCTTGTGGTGAATTTCGGTGAGCCATAAGAACAGAGTCTTTTGCCTCTTCCTCTTCAAATGACACCAGTCATTCTTCAAGGAGTTTTCTACGTACTGCCACCTGGACTGAGGGCAAAGTTTCAGCATCTGTATCCTGAAAGATCCCAGATACTGCTGCCATTTTTGCTGCTTCTTCCACTGCATTGTTACCCAAGATTAGGGGATCACTCCCTTTTTGGTGTGCAGGCACTTTGATGATAGCTGCATCATCAGGATGGGTCTTACCCCATTCCCAAAGTTCTTTTACCACTGAAACATGCACCAGAGGTTTATTCTGGCCATCCACAAATCTACATTTTTGCCAAGTCTCAAGATGTAATGTGATAGATAGAACTACATATGAGCTGTGATTATATATAGTACATCTGCCTGGGGTTTGAGGAAGAGTGCTTCCTTCACTGCCTCCAATTCAGCACATTGGGCTGACAGGTGACCTGGGAGTCTAACCAGACTCTGAGTTCCTGTGGTCTTATCCAAGACAGCATATCCTGTCACATATGACCCATCCAGATGAACGCGTGACCCAATAACAAAGATGATTCTGTCATCAGGGTGCACTACCTGTCTTAAGAATGGTGTTGTAAAGGAATGTGTTACCTGAACACAATCATACTCTGTTCCAGTTGTGTTTACCAACTGGGAAAGGACATACTTAGCCTTGTGACAGATTTTGATATTCCGTCCACTGAGGTCCATTATCCACCTCCCAAACCTCTATTGAGAGACTCCAGGAAGTGTGTCCCGGAGTAAGAGGGTTAATGGAGAGTGTGGTGTTTGCACATTGAGCTGCCTGAACCCTACAATATGCTCAGTCACTTTGACAGCATAATGAATGGCTGCAAGTTGCTTTGCACACTCATCAAAACCTTTTTCAACTGGTGAGAGGAGTCTTGAGAAATACCCTAGTGGTCAACTCACAGATCCTACTTGTAGCAGGATCGCTGATATAGACTCTGGGCCAGCATGTGCCTGCATGGCCATTTCACCTTCTGGGTGTGGAGAGGCTAGCACTGGGGCAGAGGAAAGATCTATTTTCAGGGTAGAAAATGCCACTTCCTGTGTTTCTATCTAGTCTTTTAATGAAGGTTCCTCACCTCTTAGCAGTTCATAAAGGGGCTTTGGTTTTGTTGCAAAATCCTCTATGAACTCCCTCATGAAGTTTGCAACCCCCAAGAACTTGTGTAAGTCTTGTAGAGTGCCAGGCATGGGAAACTTGACAATTGCTTCAATAAGGGAAGCCATTATACCTTTTGTCCCATGAGAAATCTTAACTCATAGGAATATGACCTCTGACCTAGCCAGGTTTGCCTTATGAGGACTCAATTTGAGCCCTGCATGGAAAAGGAGGCCTAACAATTCCTGTAGAAGAGTTAAGTGCTCCTCCAGAGTTTCTGTATGGAGGAGTAAATCATCCACATATTGCAACAGGCAATTTGGTAGTGAAAACACACTCAACACTTTTGCTAGTGCCTGATGAAAATACGTGGGCTACTGTGTAATCCCTGGGGAAATGCACAAAACATGCATTGTGGCCCTCATTCAGAGTCGCTCGTAAGCAGCAGTACGCTCATAGCATTCCGATGTTGTGAAACCACGCATGCTCCGGTGTTACACTGCGCATGTGCGTATGGCTGATTGCGATCTTTTTTTAGTCGTTCTTCGAATAGCGAACAGGAAGTGACATGTCAAATGTGATTGACAGAACATGCCGTTTTTGGGCGTTGACAGGGGTGGAGATGGGAAAACGCAGGCGTGTCAAGGTATTTTTTGCGCGTACATAAATTATCTCATGTGAACGGCCAATGTGATCGGAACAAGTCATACGTCACTGTCTGATCCACTTTCCGTTCAAACTGCTCGCACAGCTTGTGGTCTGGTAAACTCTACCACAATGACGATGGTCTCGTCCTCCTTCCCGTGCCTCTTCGATGTTTAATCGATTTATCTTTTCTTGCCCGAAAAGCAATCAACTTAGAATTGAAAACAAGCTTGTAATGTGTTTAGCAAATAATTTTTTTTTAGTAGCACAAAACCGTATGCAGGTGAAATACTCAGCTGCTAATTTCTGGATTAGACAATCAATTAGCGTACCAATTTTTCTTTTTTTTTTTCCTTTTTTTTTTGGTTTTGTGTTATTGCAACAATATTGTCATCATGTTTGTGTTTTAGCAACATTTTTAATGGGCCAGGAAAATTTGCATCCATTTTGTTTTGGCAAAGTGTTCCTTCAAACTCCTAAATGGTTTTTAACCCTTTGGAATCTGAATAAAAATTAATGTTTTTTGGGTTTTTTTGGCCGGGATTACCTCTAAACCATATTTAGAATAATGTCACAATACAATGGAGCAGATTTTGAAATGTTTTTATTTTTTAGACACATTTTTATTTTTTCATGTGCATTTGCCAGTTTTCAGTTCTGGCTAACGTAAAAAATTTTGAAATTAAAATTACAAACACAACAATAGTGGCATTTGCCCAAAAGAAAATAACACACATTAAAAACAATTCACAAGAAAGGAGAGGGAAGTTTTGGCCAGAAAGGAATATGGGGCAAGCACAGAAGGATTGTGGGAAAATTAGCCAGTGCTGTCATCGCTTTTTGCCCCGTTTGGCCAGGGTAGGGTGGGAGCCTGACCGGGTCCGGGATGTCCTTTGGCTGGCCTGTCCAGAGGCAGATGTTTGAGACCTCTGGACTAGGCAGAGGGCTAGGCACATTTGGAGGGATGGCTGTTGTTGTGCCAGAGGTGGAGGATCCTGATGTTCCAGCAGGAAGGGAGGCCGGCTCCACCATGTGCTGGCAAACGAGCTGCTCCAGGGCATTGGCAATTCGGATGTTGGCCCTGGTATTTTCGGCCAGGGCCTGAGCAATGGTCACGTTGGCCGCAGCATTTTGCTCCATGGCCTCAGCCACCCGTAGCAGACTGGCATCCACCCTCAGCAGAATCTCCGTGTGGTGATCCGATTTAAAATTGAGATCTGTGAGGAGGGCCACCGCCTGCGAGGGGGATTGCCCTGGACTGGCTTCTGCAGGGTCCCCAGCCAGATCTACTGCTTTCTCCCCTGCAGAGCCAGCAGAAATTCTGCCGCCAAGGCTCCCCTCTGGAGCAGACTCATCCACCTGTGTCTCTGTGAGAAAAAAGAGAAAAGAGGAACATTAGAATCTACATATTGTCACAAACACATTTCAGAGTTGGTAACATAACAACATTTACCTGGGACAACATGAGGAGCCGCAAAGTCTGGCATGTCCGTATCCATGTTGGACACGCCAAACACCTCCTCTTCCTGCACACACCCCTGTGCCAGCTCTTCCAAGTCATTCAGCTCCAATGACATAGGGGTGGGACACCCACCTGTCCCCCTTGCATGCCTAGCCCTGTCAGCCAGTTTTTGCTTCAGGCGATATTTAAAATCGGTCCATCTGTGGGTGAAAAAGTTGGCATTATTTCTGCAGTATTTGGCCCTGTAACCACTTTTTTTTAAAATGTAGTTTTTACGTACCGGTGTTTGACATTCCGGGTTAGACGGTCCAACTCACCCACCCTATTGACAGCACTGGCTATCTCATCCCACATTCTCCACTTCTGGCTTGCACCCATATTCCTTTCTGCCTGTGGCAGGGTGTCAACACACATTTGGACCAAAACCTCCTTCTCCTTTCTTGTGAATTGTGGCTGCCTTTTATTTTTGTTTGGTTTTGTTGGCCTACTCGGCCCAGCAGCCTCTTCCATGGCATCCTCAACACCTTTTTTTTTAAACATTTTTTAAATTTTGATGTCAAATTTTCGCAAAATTAGGGTTCTAAATAATCCTTGAATACAAAAGAGACAAATACTTACTGGGCGCCTCTTGGCCATTGTTTTGCTGTTCTGTAGCCATTATGAGCACCTCAATTTGAACTACAGCAGACCGTTTGTGACTTTCCATGACGTATTTATACATGCATCCTCATTATTCGTCCGCATCATTGATTGTGCGCTCCTATGATCCGTCCTTAATTTGAGCAGGAAAATAAAGACTATTTATGGCTTGTTGCGACTCGAGTCGAGGTGGCGGGTGATGAATGTTGGAGGTTTAGCTTGGAGGAGTGGATTGTTGGCATGATTAGTGGTTTGAGGCGGTTTGTTGGAGTTGGTTTTTTGTGTTTGATTTTTGGATCTTACGTTCGCTTTTTTTTTCTGGTTATTTTTTGAGTAAGTCTTTTTACAAACTCTTGGAAAAATTAATGGATCTACTAACCAAATGTTCTTACTTATTTTTTTCTTTTTTTTTTAACAGTTATTTTGGCAGTGCCCCATTGAAGTTTTTGGACTGTGACTTATTTGTCGCTTTTCGGTAAGTTTTTATTGTTTCATGATTTTACAATTTTGATGTGTTGGTCTTCGCATATGTTTTGCCAAGTAATGTTTTATTTTTAAATTGAAAAATCAGGTATTAACACTAAATATAGCGTACTGTTTTGCGAAATATATTTCCATTTTTAATTTTTTTAAAAATGCGTACTATTTAGCGCAGTAATGTTTCCTTCTTAACCAGTCAAAAATGCGTACTATTTAGCACACTAATGTTTCCTTCTTAACCAGTCAAAATTGTGTACTATTCAGCGCACTAATGTTTCCTTCTTAACCAGTCAAAAATGCGTACTATTTAGTGCACTAATGTTTCCTTCTTAACCAGTAAAAAATGCGTACTATTTAGCGCAGTAATGTTTCCATCTTAACCAGTCAAAAATGCTAACTATTTAGCGCACTAATGTTTTTTGCCTGTAACAAATTAAAAATCATGTTTTACCACTACCAGGGCTATTCAATATGTGTGCGTTAAGTATTTTTTGGCCTTAATATCGCACTTTTTAATGTTTTTGCGTTCATATCTCTGTTTTTACTTTTACACCGTATTCAATATCAAAGACTTTTTCCAATTTTGAATAGTCGAAGTTAAAAAACGGGGATAAGTTATCACCATTGAATAGGTGTCTTAAAAAAGTGCAGATTTGGGGTTTAGGGGTGCAGGCTTTAACAAAAATAGCCTGCACCCCTGAGAATGTCCTTTAAAAAAGCACTGTGTTAAAAAAAGGTTTGTTTGAAAATAGGGATACCTCCAAAAACTTAGGGTAAATTTGGGGGTCCCAAAAAAAAAAAAATGTAAAACAATCGGCAAATATTTTCAGGGCTATTCTGCATGTATGCGGCAGGTGTTTTGAAGAATAGAATTATAGCGGCAGGTGCACAAATGCTGAATTTTCTAAACACTTACTTTAGGGACACCAAAATATGCTAGTACCCATTTTCATGTCCCCCAAATTTGATGTGACCACTTAAAATATTTTAGACAAATTCCAAAGTGCTCTTCTGCATCACTTGCTCAATGTCGGTTAAAAAACACCTGCTGCGTCAAATTAAATCCCCGAGTTTTAATTAAAGGCTTAAAACGGGGGTACCCACAGTGTGCCCCCATGTTTTACCAACTTTAGGGGGGTCTTACAATTTATTAAAGGAAAACATCTTAATTTTACGCAAATCAAACTAAGGAGTTTCCCTTTTTTGCTAATTTTATATTGAATTGGTGGATAAGCGGGAGCGCGCACCAGACTTAACGCTAATAAAACTCCGAAAGGAAACGTTAACTTCACTGTCGAAGTTAACGTTTCATATTGGCATTTTTTGTTTCGTTAAGTCTGGTGCGCGCTCCCGCTTATCCACCTATTCAATATAAAATTAGCGAAAAAGGGAAACTCCTTAGTTTGATTTGCGTAAAATTAAGAAGTTTACCTTTAATAAATTGTAATACCCCCCTAAAGTTGGGAAAACATGGGGGCACACTGTAGGTACCCCCGTTTTAGCCTTTAATTTAAACTCGGGGATTTAATTTGATGCAGCAGGTGTTTTTTAACCGACATTGAGCAAGTGATGCAGAAGAGCACTTTGGAATTTGTCTAAAATATTTTAAGTGGTCACATCAAATTTGGGGGACATGAAAATGGGTACTAGCATATTTTGGTGTCCCTAAAGTAAGTGTTTAGAAAATTCAGCATTTGTGCACCTGCCGCTATAATTCTATTCTTCAAAACACCTGCCGCATACATGCAGAATAGCCCTGAACATATTTGCATTTTATTTAGCAAATTTTTATCATGTTTTATTTTATCCCCCCAAATTTTTTTTTTGGGTGGTGTCCCTATTTATTGTGTAATTTTTTGGGTTTACACAGTTCTTTGTTAAATGTCAACCTCAGGGGCGCCGGCTATTTTTCTCAAGTCTGCACCCCTAAACCCCAATTCAGCACTTTTTTGCAACACCTATTCAATGGTGTAAACTTCTACCCATTTTATCACTTCGCCTTTTCAAAAATGCAAAAAGTCTTTGATATTGACTACGTTGTAAAAGTAAAACCTGAGATAATGACGTCTGAATTGCGAAATTAACGCAAAAAGGGACTTATCTATCCCATATTGAATACCACTGTAAATGTAGCGTGTATTTCATAACTAATGTGTGCTCCCTTCTATATATTTTTGGTTTTAAGATTGTTTGGCGAATAATTTTTAATTTGATAAAAAAATTTCACATTTTTTCATCTTGTAAAATGTAGGATTTTGACATCATGACAATACCCCGGCCTGTAAGCATCTTTAGATTGATTGGAAAAGATAAGTTGTTTTTTATGTTCACATTTGTCTCAAACAATAAGTACCTGGCTTACCATTTCAGGTTGATGTTGGTTGTATTATCTTGGCCATGTTGCCCGAACCCGACCAACCTCAACTTCGTCCCAGGTGTAGGCCTCGTAGGCATGCAAGGCCCAAGATATATAGAACATGTGTCACCCTTTTTGGAATGCCAGATGATGAGGTTTTAAGACGATACCGTCTTCCTCAACAAATCATCCTAGACACTCTCTCTTAATAGAGAGTGATCTTGAATGGCAAATTGACAGTCCTACAGCAATACGCCACTTAAGCAATTAATGTCGGTGTTACATTTCTGTGCCTCAGGATCCTTTCAAACCATGGTGGGAATAGTTGCGGGAATCTCCCAATCCTCCTTTTCAAGGATCCTGAGCGAAGTGATGGAGGCCCTTTTTAAACACCTCCATCATTTTATTCAAATGCCAGTGGATATGGGTTCCCTTAGTGTGGCGAAGGCCAATTTTTACCAAATAGCTGGCTTCCTACACATTATAGGGGTTGTGGATGGCACTCACATACCACTTCAGCCTCCAGCAAGGCTGGAGGCTATTTATAGGAACCGAAAACACTTTCATTCACTGAATGTAATGGTGGTATGTGATGCCTCCCTCCAGATCCTGTCCCTGAATGCCAAATTCCCTAGGAGTGCACATGATTCCTTCGTCATCCAGCAATCAGGGATTTGGCAAAAATTAGACAACCTACAAGCTGGTGATGTGTGGCTTCTGGGTAAGTTGACACCTTCTGTGGCAACCAATGCAAAGCTTGTTACACAATGGTCCTGATGTTTGTGTTTGTTTTTGTCACAGGAGACAGTGGTTACCCTTGCACGCCCTGGCTGCTCACTCCTTATTTGGCTCCCACACCAGGGCCACAAAGTGAGTAAAATTCCACACTTACAGCCACCAGGCAGGTGGTGGAGTGCTGTATCAGCCGATTCAGATGCCTCCACCGCTCTGGTGGCGAGCTCATGTATTTGCCGGATATAGTTTTGAAAATAGTGGTCCTGTGTGGGATATTTCACAACATCGCCATAAGGAGTGGTGTCCCAATGCAGCCAGAGGATGCCATGCCTGAGGATGGCCCCCCCAAGGTTGGTCGGAGGTCAGTATGTGGGGGGGCCATACGCGATGATGTGGTGGCCAGATTTTTCAGGTAATTATTGTCAAACATTTACTTAATTGACACAATGTCGACATGTACCATTGTAATGTGCCTTTTTTATTTTTTTATTTTTTTTATAATTTTTCTTGTCTTCCTTTACAAACCTCGAAAAAATGATGCCTTCTACCTGCTCCACTAAATTGTGTACATGTGGCCACATTGGATCTAACTTTGGAATCAATTATTTCATCACCTCATTTGTGGATTTATGTTGGCCTGCTACTTATTTCATCAGTTCTTGATTGTTTCTTTTGTTGTTTGCTTTTGGTGTTGGTTGTTTTTTGGAGTGTCTTTTCACTGTGTGAATTGCTTGTCACAATTCACTTTTTGTATGTGTTTGGTGTGTATTAAATTTTTGTTTGCCGTTAAAAAGACTGTTTCTAAATTAGAATCACGTGTAACCTGGCACAAAAAAGGCCAAGTTTCGTAATGCCTAATCCTGTAATGTGTGAAATGTTTAAGTCTTTGAACATGCTTTGTGGCTTTCAAAAAACATCAAAGGTATTATGTTGATTCAGTAGGTTTGAAAAACTAGGCCTAAGCAGCTTTTTTTGATAATTTACATTACCCACCCAAAGAAAAACCAGAAAATGTTGGAAATTCTAATAACCTATTGGTATGGTGAGGTGTTTAATGTGGCAGCTTACATACTTACTAACGCTTTGTACAATATAATTTACCTTACTTTAAAGAACATGATCAAATAGTGGACTTATGGAAGGTTAAACAATGTAATTGTTTCAGACAAGGAATGAGACTCGTTAAAATACAAAGAAATTTTAATTTCAAACAAATAATTTGAAAAAAACAAACAAGGAAAACAAAAATTCAGCTCCGAAGGGCCGCCGCCATGTGGCCAAGGACCACTAACATTGAGATCATGTGGCCACGCAAGGCGGCCAAACCCTCCTGCATACAATGCATCCGCCTCTGGTCCTCTGTTGGAAAACAAAAACAAAAAAAATGACACCTTACATTATAAGTTTACAAAACAAACTCCCCAAAAAAATCTAGTGTAAACAAAGATCCAGTTGTTATGAAAAAAACAAAGTACTGGCAAATGCAAAGATGGGCTAAATACTAAATTACAAATGAACACACAAAAAGGCGACCACAAAAAGGATGAAGTACCCTTGTTAGGGTAAACAATAACTACCCAAGTATGAGTGTTTGGACATGTGTGATATGTATCATTGGTAAAAATCAAATACATTGTCTATCAAAATAAAAATGTCACCACTAAAAATTTCGAAAAATTTTAAAGGGAAACATACCGGTCATAGGGATTTGGTTGTTTGGAGGCCCTCCATCCTCCTCCTCCTCGGAGGTGGGCCAGTGCTGTAGGCTAGATGGAGGTGAGATCTGGGAGCAGCTACATGGCGAGGAAAAGGGCTGGGGTGGGGAGGGGAAGGTGAAGAAAAGAGCAGGGGGGGTGGAGTGGAGGGTGAATTTTGTAGGGGGGTCAAATTTCCTGAGGGAGGGGCCTCAGGTAGTGGCCGGTCAGGGGTGGAGGGGGAATTGGGGGAAGGTTGGGGAGTTGATGGTGTGCTGGGAGTCGGACTGAGGGGCCAATCCCGGCATCTGCGAATGCGGCGATGCCGGCTTCTGCGTTCAGCCCCTAAATGAGTAAAGAAAAATGATTAGTTTTTATTGGGGGGGGGGGTTTGGCCACAAATTGGCAACTCCACAAATGTTATAACATTTTGAAAATTGAAAAGATAGGACCACAATAAACAAACAGGGCTAGACTGAAAACATGCACACGCAGATAGGACCAGAATAAACAAACAGGGCTAGACTGAAGACATGCACACGCAGATAGGACCACAATAAACAAACAGGGCTAGACTGAAAACATGCACACGCAGATAGGGCCTCAAAAAACCCCCAGAAAATAAGCAAATACTTTCAGCTATACGCTGCCGAAAACAGGCCAGCAAGCGTGGTGTGCGGCAGCACAGATCCGACCACCTGCGCTCGAGCTGACCGATATTTCGGCATGAGCCGAAGGAGCGCAGGTGGCAGCTAACCTCCGCATAGGTGGATCGCTTCTGGCGCTTGCTGATGGGGGGAGGCTGGCTGGTGATCCGCCGGTCCATCACTTCTGTTAGCACCAAAAGCTCCCACCTGGTAAACACGGAGGCTCTCATGATGGCAATGATTTTTTTTTACACCAAACAGTTTTAATAAAGGCCTGAGAAAAAATTTGATTGGCTAATGTATTTGGTAAATTAACAGGAACCATTCTATTGGTTATTGTATGAGTCATGTGTCCTCCAGCCTAAAAAATATAATGTGAGTTATGATAGGCTTGATGCAGTGACATGCGTAAGCTAATTTAAATAAAGAAATGAATAAACTAAAATATGCCTATCACAAACACATGAAAACAATAGGATCATTGGTTACAACACGTAGTTTTGAAAAAGTAAACCATTGGTGAAACCGTACGTATTCTGCGGGAAAAATTACACACAGGACAAGAAAAAAGTTTATTGAAAATGAAATAAAAAACGGATTGCAAACATGTGAAGAGCAATTAAGCTAATTAATAGATTGATTGGCATGATACGATTAAAGTATGTATGCAGAATGAACGAGCAGGGAATCGAAATCTGACAGGCCCACTTCCGGTTTGGACTTGTGCGAGCGTTCCCTGCAACCAAATTTGGAAATGGACGGTCGCAATTTTGCTCGTTCGTTAGTTAGAGGAGGGGTTGGGAGACTTTGGGGCGGAAGATTAGCTACGAGCGAACTTATGAGCGATCGCTTGAATTTACATTTTCTCGCTCGTTCGTCGAACGAGCGATCATCCACTTGCGTACGGCTCTGAATCAGGCCCTGTGTATTTTGCACAGTGAATGCAAATTTGTAACGGCAGTCTTCTGTCAATGATATTGAGAAAAAAACATTGGCTATATCATTGGTAAAGAATACTTGGCTTTTGCCATTTATTCTTGCCATTATGTCTGGTGTTTCTGCAACCACTTGCGCCGACTTTGCGGTGTACTTATTCAAAACTCTGAGATCAATGGTAAGTCTCCAGGTATTTGTCATTTTCTTTTTAACAGGCCATAGAGAATTATTGTGCTTGGAATTCCCCTTTATGACCATACCACTTGACTCTAAATTAGTCACAGCTTCTATAACTGATTCCATGGCTTCAAGGGGAAAACGATATTGACGTTGAGGTGGTGGATCTGGACCTTGTATGTCCACTTGGACACCAACCACCTTTCTACAGTAATTTTTTCCTTGGGCCCATAGTTCTGGGTATTGGTACACAATTGGTTCAAGGTCTCTATTGTGAGAGATCTTTGGCCATTTGTGTACTATCATATTAGCAGTGTCATCAATTGCATTTATGGGTGGTCCTAGGTGATGTTGCTTTATCACACAGACCTTTGAGTTTCTCGGGCCTCTCCATAACATGCAATTCACTAAATCTAAGATCCACCCATTCTGTGTCATTACATCAGTTCCAATTATATTTTCAGAACCAGAGTAATACCACAAGTAGTTCCACAAGTGTCAAAGGGCAGGCATGCTGGCACCTCTAGTCCCACTGTAAAATACAATAGTTTACTACTATTTAACCCTTTATTAGCCCCATACCCACAGCCCAGGGGTGTGGGGAAGAGCCCCGGGCTTCAGACCAAGCCTGGGGTTTTTGGGGGGCCCCCACCTCCCCTGAGATACCCAGCTTGGCCTGACTGGCTCAGGGTTGTAATCCTTTGGCCACTGAGCCCTGGTAAAAGGGTCTCTGGGCTGTGGCATTACACCTTGGTCGGGTTGGTTTGGTGCTGGTTTTAAATATAGGGGGAACCCTATGCATTTTTTTCTTCCTAAATTTAAAACCAGGACTGGCCCTGCAGCTAGGCGCTGGTTCTTAAATTTTTGTGGAACCCTACTTGTTTTGTTCCCCGTAATTTTAGGAACCAGGACTGGCTGACAAGTGCAGGGCTGGTTATGCATTTAGGGGGGTCACATGTAATTTTTTTTTATATAAATAAATAAATAAAAATCAAGCAGAAACATACACAAATCTCACTGATCTGTGTATGTATCTGCCAAACTCGCAGCTCAGGAGGTGGTCTATTTGAAACTTCAATTTAACAGTGAGTTTGCTACAAACTCACCAGAGATTGTAAACTCAATTCTTTGTAAATTTGTGAGTTGCATCTTTTCCATGTAAAGTACTTCCTAGTTTGGCCAATGGTGAGTTTAGTCGAGTTTGCAAACTCACATGAGTTTCAACAGTGAAAAGAGAAAACTCAGTTCCAAACTCACACCTGTTTGATCTTAGTAAATTTGCTAGTTTGAAAAAAAGGCTAAATTTGCATGAGTTTGCGAACACAACCAAACTCGATTCTTAGCTAATTTACCCCCAAGTCCCTATACTGCAGAATTCAAAATGTTAAGTCTAATAACACTAGACAAAGATGTATGGTACAAGAAACAAGAAAGGAATAGTGACTCATTGAGACATTATGGTGAAATTCTATTAATCGAGTGTATCCATGCAGCTTTACACTGCAATAGTTTGTGGTCTTGATCACCCACTCTTTTCAAAACTGGAAGATGGTCTATAATTTTATAGGTCAGGATAGCTGGAGAATGTTTCATTTCTTTAAAGTGGTTGGCAACTGGTTGATCCACTTCTTTGCTGGTCAATGCTATACATATGGCAGACCAATGCTGTGCCATCCTTTTGTGGAATGTACAGCTGGTCTTGCAAATGTACATCATGCTACAGGGGTACTTAATGCAGTACACTATGTATTTGGTAGTACACATAGACACATGTTTTATAGGTATACATTTATTCGATCTTGGATGGGTCACAAAGCTCCCTGTTTCTTGGTGCCTGTACATAATGCAACCAGTGCATTTATAACCCCCCAGTTTTTTAAGAAGATTAGGTCCTCTTTTAGGAGAAATCCCCACTATATCCCCATGGACCAGCCAGTCCCATAAATTGCTTCCTCTCTTGTATCACATCATTAATTTAGAGTCCACTAAAGGCTTCAGTGATGAATCAGTATTAATAATAGGCCATAGCTTTTTGGCCATGTGCTGCACAAAATTGCTGGAAGTATTAAACTCGCTGATAAAGAACATCGTGTTCCGATCCTCTATTTCTTTACTACTCTCAAACGTATTCTTCAAAATGTTGCTGCGTGTCTGGTCCAGTACTTTCTTCTTAGCTGCCTCTTGTTCCTTCAGTTTAGAGCCCCACTGCAGAAATTGAACTAACATTTGGTCTATTTCACTAGTCACCATGTTGTCATCTTTAGTGATGTGTCTGACTCACAAAAATTGGGAATATGGTAAACCTCTTTTTAATGCAGATGGGTGGTAGCTCTGTGCAAAATAGTATTAGAGTCAGTAGGCTTGTGAAATACATTAGTCACAAATTGCTTGCTCCTAATGCTAATTCTGACATCTAAATAATGTATTTCCTCATAGCTGCAAGTGTAGGTAAACTTGATTGCAGGATGCTGACAATTAATAACTTCCATTGCTGAATTGAATTGATCCTCTGTCCCTGACCAAACTACCAGAATTTCGTCAATGTAGAAAAGAAAAATAAGTGGCTGAAAATCAGGATTATAAAAAAGCTTTCTCTGTTTGAAACATATAAATATTAGCAAAAGAGGGGGCCACATGTAACCCCATGGCACACCCTCTAAGTTGCAAAAAAAATTCATTGTTAAACAAAAAATAATTCTGAACCAAGGTTTTCTTCACAGCTTCAATAAAAATATGGAATATCTGGGCCTTTATATGCTTGTTGAAGTTGCAGAAAAAGTAAAAACACTGTCCAAGCATTGTTGTTGTGGTGTACTGGTGTACAGTGAAACCACATCAATAGTACACAATAAACAGTTATCTGGAATATCCTGCAAATTATCTAATTTATGAGGGAGCATATTGGTATCTCTCAAAATATAGTTTTAAGATGTTAAAAAAGTCATGATATTTTGAGATATTACTATAAATAGAATCTCACAGAAATTATTGGTCAGCCTGGAGGTGCTACCAATGCTGTATGTATTTTGGGAAACTAATATATTATAAGGATTCTAGGATGATCATTTGTCTGGTTTTTCTTGATTTCTTCAGTGCTGATACAATATGTACTGCCTCGTGGAGAAACAGGTCGAGTTTTGCTTTAAATTCAAGTGTGGGGTCATTATCAAGCTTTTTATAGACATTTACATCCAGCAGCTTTCGATATATTTAGTTTTATAATCTGCAGCATTCTGAATGACAAGTGCACTGCCCTTGTCTGCGGGATGAATTGTGATCATTCTGTCATTGCTTAGGTCTTTGAGGGCTTGGATTAACTCTGAAGAGAAGTTATATCACTGGCTATAAAACTTATTCTGATTATCCATAACTTCATAATCCAGCAGTCTGGAAAAGCTTTTTCTAGATGCTTTATGCATCTGGGGTTCAAAATTGGATTTCTTGTGTATAGGACCTGCAACTTTAGGAGATGGATCAGCTTCTTTATTCACAAAGAACTCCTTAATTTCAAACCCTCTGAAATCTCGACATGTCCTTTTTCCAGTCAAAACTTTTAAAACTATTTGTGGGCATGAACATCAATACATTATTGAGGACTCTAGATTCAAGTTCTGTAATCATGAAGCTGCAGCCCCTAAAGGTGGCTTGTGGCTGGGTGTAGTAATAGGCAAATCCACATCACTGGCTGAAGAGTTGACACTGCTTGAGACTTCAATATCTCTATTGTTTACATTTTTTTTTGTTCTAACCTGTTGGAATTACTATTTGGATTACGTCCCATGGCCCAGATGTACACACGTTGTTCTTGGTAATCCAAGTTGACCTTGGGCAATTTCTCTTTCTTGTATTTAATAAGGTTGAACTAATAATTCTCTAACTGTGAGCTGATCTTTTCAATACAGTTACATTTTGGGTCACCAACCAGTGTTGGTTTATGTTTGTCTTAAATTTTTTTTATTTTTTCTTTGAAACAAGATAGCTGCCTAGCTGATTTCTCAATCATGAGGAGCATCAGATCCAGGGAGCACTTGTTCAACCCATCGGCAACAGAAGGTATTTTGCGCTCATTGTGATAGTCCATGAGTGTGACACCATGTAGGTGATAATCAACCTCTTTTTTTCTATATTTCAGCAATAATTGATACAGTTCTTCTGTTGGTTCATTTCCTGTAGCCATACTAAATGATTCCTTAAAGTTTACATTCTCTGCTTCGGAGTAACTGAAAGTCATAAATTCTCCTATAGGTAACTGAAAATTTACCAGACTACAGCCATCATAGCTGCCCGTCAGTACATTATCCCTTCCAGCAGCCATGAGAAAAACAACCAGTTTAAGCACAGTCACAGAAAATACTGTTACTATAAAGCAAGAAAATAGATATTTTTTTGGCCGGTTTTAATAGCATATAAAGTTTAACTCCAACAGATTTAGCTTTACCATTGTCCTAAAAAAAACAATTTGAGTTCTGCGGGTTCCTTATGCGCCTTTGACGACAATGTACATATATTTATATTCAGGTAACAATGCAGTTCTCGTATATGCACAAAATTCAATTTCTATTCAAGTAGCAATGCAGTTCTCATGTTTACACATAGTTGAATTCGATCAAAAACAAGAGGCTGTCCAATACTGGTAATCTTCAGCTAGACACACACCAAATGCAAAAAAATACCAAATAATATTTAAAACAACATTACAATACTTTAGCAGCTAAAAAAAACAGCCTAAATAAATGCAGTAATAGTTGCACAACAGCATTCATTGTATTCCAGCATCATATCAGCGTCTTCAGGCTGTCCAGCAATAGCTGTCATTGAATGATCCACAAAATATAGTTTTTTTATATATAGAGGCAGTCTCCATATGTGTATATTAAAAGAGTTGATTAATAATAACAAACTTCCACCGTGGTGAGAGAGAGGTCTTGCAATACAGGCAGAATAATATGTATAAAGTGTCCATGCACTAACCAATCTGGTTAGAAATAATATAAAAAATAGACAGGTCAGCACTCCGTATAATAAGCTTTGTTACTTGCCCAGGTGCCTTCCAGGGTCCATGTTCCAAGCCCAAGTATAACTCCAGCAATTGATGGCAGCACTCACAGGTCTTACACAATAAATTACAGAGAGGTGTGATTTGCTGTTTGGAGTAGGCTATTAGTTCTTGATTAATGAAAACATGATAAAGGGTTGTGCTGAGCCACTATGTTTCATAGATATGCTATATTCTGCCATGAGTTTGTGTCACTGCTCTGTCGCTTAGTTTAGCTAGCCAGCCCGCTGCCGCCTTTGGCCACTATTGGTTGTGAGGTGGAAATTAATGATATTAATGTTAATAATATTGATTGAATAAAAACATAACAAAATTATTTGATTTTAGCTGTTTTTATAAAATTTTTTAAAGAAATTCAAAACTAAAGCATTGGCCCTCATTCAGAGCCGGACGCTATTTGCGGTCGTTCGTTTAAAAACAAGGGGTGGCTATTTAAATGATCCGTACGCACATTGCAGTGTGTTCACACCTCTAAGTCTGAACGAACGAGCAAAACATACGCTCGTTTATTTGTTAAAAACGCCCCCTGGCCGCACGCATCCTACGTCATGTCCGCTATTTATTAGATTAATCGAGTACATCGACCAGCGTATGAACTGCTCGCTATTCTTGTGGTTGGTGTTTGCTACCACAAATTTGCGTGCAGTTCTGGCTATAAAATAACCCAGTGACGTGGTCAATGACGCTGCTGTTTTAAATATACACACCCATAAAACGCCCGTTTTGACCTTTAAGCACGCCTGCGTTCGGATCTCCACTCCCCATTTTCAAGCACCTTCCCCTGTTACCACCCACATACGCCTCATTCTGTCACTCAAAATAGCAGGCACTCGCTATATAGCGTACAAAGGATTTTCGGCCGCACTGACTGGTTCGCGCATGCGTACTAAAAAGCGTACGCATGCGCAGATGTGCAAACATCGCTCGGAACGAGCGTACTGCCGCTAACGAGCGGCTCTGAATGAGGGCCATTGAGTATGGTTTTGCCAAAACCAAAACATGATGATGATTTAGAACCAAAACCAAAATCTGCACAAATCTCTAGAATAAACAAAACATAAAAATAATTTCTGGTTTGTCAGGTAATAACTAAACACAGGTTTCCTTCTCTTAGGGTGGAAGGACACAGCACTCACATCCAATAGTAACAGTGTCTCTCAACGGGCCTGCTAACCTGTTCCACAGATAGTGAAACCAGACTTGCAAACCTACTAGATTCTCTAGGTAATCTGACAATCAGACTTCTCATTAAGTTAAGGGCCGGATTAATAATGGGGCTGATGGAGCTTCAGCTCCAGGACCACCAGCTGAATAGGCCCACAGACTTCTGATGTATGTGTGCTGCTGTAGACAGGATTTATTTTCTCCCTTCTACAGCAGCCTGCCAGTAGCTGTCCGGCTGCACACTCCCCCACCAGGCCGCAAACACTCCCCCTCCCGACCATGCACCCACCCTCCATTTCTCCTCCCCTGTGCCGGATCAAAAGCTGCCATGATAGCAGTGCACAGTGGAGGGCTGGGCTTCACTAGCCCTCCCAGCGCTCATAACACAGTGACTTGGCCACGGTGCCACCTCCGCATCACGTGCGTGTGACGTCATGAGAGCCGCCCGCCGCCACTACTGCACCCTCAAGCAGCCAACTAAGTAAGCCACTATTGTCTAGTACCTGGCACCATAGACACAGGAGGTGAAGGCAGCCTGGCAGCAGGGTGTCTGAGTATCCCAAGATGAGATGCTTGTCAGTCCTGCTGCTGCTTTATAGTAGTATATAGTAGTAGTAGTAGTAGTAGTAGAATAAATTAGTTATACAATGCAGGGGGCAGGCTGAGTGTATATATATATATAATATATATATATATATATATATATATATACTTTGAATATATATGTATACACCATATATATATATATATATATATATATATATATATATATATACATACATATACACACACACTTTGAATATATATATTTATGTATAAGTATATATATACTTTGAATATATATGTATACACCCTATATATACATACACTATATATATATATATATATATATATATATACTATATATATATATACTATATATATATATATATATATATATATATATACTATATATATATATATACTTATGTGTATGCACCCTATATATACATACACACTGTATATATATATATATATATATATAGTACAGCAGAAAAAAGTGTCACTCTTCGGGCTTATCAATAAAGCAATAACTGCGGTCTCTTAAGTCAACATTTCGAGTTTTAATCCAAACTCGTCATCAGGACATATATGTAATAATGAAGAAACATTACCTATATACACCCCCATCGCGTGTGCCGCCAAAGCAACTCCGCCTCCCTCACACTCGCGAGTTCCCGGCCACTGCCGATGACGTCGCTGGGAGGGAGCGTGTTGCCCCGGTAACAAGACGATAACAATGACATGAAAAAAGTGCACCAGTTCATAGATATAAAGTGAACATATTATAGACAGACAAGATTAAAAACATCGGATGCAAACATATATACAACACTGAAGCAAATACTTATTGTCAATTAAGTGAAATCACTTAGAATAAATAATTTGTTAATGAGCAATAATGTCAACAAACATTTTATTAGTGCCACTATTGTTAAAGTTAGCTTTAACAATAGTGGCACTAATAAGGGGGATAATGTTATTAGGAGTCTTTAATATGGATATGAGTATAGGGGATTTTGCCTTGCTTATTATGCATTTGCTTGTGATATATATGAAGGGAGTGCCTGCATCCATTGGTAATATATATATATATATATATATATATATATATTATACAGGGCTGGCGCTACCATTAGGCAGCTGCCTAGGGGTGCCGGCCACTGGAGGACGCCACACACCACTGATGCATGGGCTGCCGGCAACAGGCCAAAGTCTGGTTACTAGCAGCCCAAGACCCGCTCACTGAAATCGCAATGTTAAACTTCCACTTGCCCACCCACCAACGGTTCTAGTGCCGCCGGGCATAATACTCATGGAGCAGTAGAAGGCTTCATAAGCTCTCACTGCACTGCACACTGTTATAGGGCTCCTCCGTGCCACGTGACATCACTCCAGCACCACTACTTCTGCTACCATGATGCCCAATGGCAGCAACTATCTCAGCTCCATGAAGGTGGTGAGGGGCTGCTGGTATCCATGATTGTGTCCGAGCTGTGCAGCAGCTACAGCTGCTATTCGGGGACAGGCTGCTGCTGCTATTTGGGGACAGGCTGCTGCTGGTATTTGGGGACAGGCTGCTGCTGCTATTCGGGGATTGGCTGCTGCTGTTTAGGAACCTGGTGTCCGTGTCCTCCATGGAGCCTGAGTGCAATGCCTCTAAAAGGTATGCTCCATCTGCGAGTTCTCGGATACTTACCAAAGATTTTAAAAGTTGTATTGTGATATATAGGATAATATGGATGCATATTTTGCAGCTACAGCAGCTATACTAGTCAATGTTTCAGTTATCTACTGTCTTTAGGATATATCAGGTTATATAAATAACTGGAAAATTGACTACTATAGCCGTTATAGCTGTGTAAGTTATTTTCTTATTTCCTAGACCTTTGAACTATATATACATACATAAACCACTGTTGGCGGCACTCAGGTAATAAAACCGCTCTTGACAGAAGTATTCCAACGTATCGATATTTACTACCTGTGTCAAGTGCTGTTTTATTACCTGAGTGCCTCCGACAGTGGTGTATATGGTGGATTCCGCATGACGGGGTCCTCTCAGAAAGCATCGGGCTATTGAAATCCATGTTGCACAGTAAGTGCTGCCCGACTGCAGTTTGTGTGTGTATATGTGTGTGTGTATATATATATATATATATATATATATACACACATATATATATGTATATATATAATATTATATTTATGTGTGTGTTTATTCCCCTACATCATCCCACCTCCTCCCCCGCTGTGCTGGTCACATCCCCCGTGGCGGCACACAATAGGCCTTGCATCAATTTCAGCTCCAGGCCCATGTGGACCTTAATCTGGCACTGTCATTAACATAATGATTTCCAGACAAATATTAGAAACCTGGGGCATTAATAACTTCTCCATTGCTTTTGTCATACTTGATTCCCAGGCTAAAGGAAATATGAATCATGAATCAAAATAGTGTCCCCTTTATGCTTAAAAGGTCCATCAGCATAATAAGCTACTAGGTATAAATTGTCTCTATAGATGGAATTATTGACAGCAAAGTGGGTTTCTTGAAGGGCAACAACCTTTGCTTTATTGTACTGAAAAGGGCAAGTCGCCTTTTGTGAGGAGAGTTTAGGCCCAATACAGAAAGATTAAAAATTTAACCATTCATGCAGAAGGAACAATTACAGCTAAGGAGAAGTACAGCTACAGTAAATGCAGCAGAAGCCAGGGAAAAGTGGAACAAGTTTAAGAATCCTTATATTGGGAGAGACAGGGAATAACCAGTAAGGGGGACAATAGGAGAGGGAAATTGAAATAGCCCATAATCAAAGAAGTTGCAGTAAGGGGAAGGATACAGTGACATAAGTAAGGTTGGGGGTGGTCCAACAAGGTTCACACTTACAGTATACAGCAACAATAACCGACGACAAAGAAAAATCCATAATGCACATAACAATAAAAATAGTGAGACCTTAAACATTAGTAAACTGAGTGCATGAATTAAAAAAAAGTGTACACATGGCCTTAAACTAAAATGAAGGCAATAAATAAACCATCCATATAAGTCAATGTAATAAACATTAGAGAGACATAGCAGCCATACAGAAAAACAGTATAAGTCCCCCAGGAAGGAATGAAGTGGGGTCAAAAAGAAGTCCAAGAAAGGCATAAATGAGAGGCACACAAAGGACATATAGTTACAAAAAATGCTAGCAACAATTAACACAAGGGTACTCACCCCACTCCATTGCAACTAAAGATGGTGTTGTCCAGAAGTCCAATAAATGCTTGACATTTGGCCAGGGTTGCAGCCATTTACTTCCATGCTCTCCAGATTATTTGCAGTCCAAAGTGGGTTTTCCTTTATGTAGAGGAACTGCACCCTCTTGAGGGTATCTATAGGATAATTGCCTTATGCAGACTTTGGTTTTGGAAAGGCAATGGATGTGGAAAATAAGAAGATTATTGTCCCCAGCAGATGTCAGAAGTTTCTGGAGCAATGGGGTGGCATAGTCGATATGTTCAGAGTTGGAAACAAGACCATTAATGCATCATCTACTGTAGTTTTCAAGTAGTTCCACCTTGACTGATCCTCCATGTAGGCTAGCTTGTCACAGGGGTTGGACACTTTAACTGAAAGTTGATGTGCATCCTAATAAGTTCATTGTGCGACAAAACCAATTCTAGTCTATTAGTTTTCATGTGACACATACATCAGGTGGGATAGGAGTTCACAAATGGGTGCCATCATTTCATCAGAAAGATTCACGCAGAAAGTCATAAAAATTTGATTATCTTCACCATTACAGGGGCTTTGGATTCTGGATTTAGGCCAACTTCCATGTGGGCAACAGATGGATGGGGAGGTGTAGAAGGAACTTGTGGAGTGGTGCCCGTGCTCTCCACAGAAAAAGCTGCATTGGTTTGAAACCAAACAGGCATAAGGAAGCTTTGTACTATTCATTTTCTTAGGACGCATGTTGGTGAAGCAATTCAGCAATGAAGGGAAGAGGTCAGAAACAAAGGAGAGATATAGTAGAGGCTGTGATTGCAGAGAGCATCCACAATGGTCAGAGCAGGCGCTGAACTGATATGCAATCCATCCACTGTCCAGACCTAACTCTACTGCTAATTTGAACTTCTGGGTAGCTGTTTTATATGTGATGATGAATGGCTTCTCATTCTCATTAAACATGTTAGGAGAGGACAATAAGAGGTAAATTTACTAAGAATCATGTTTTGCCCGTGTTTGGCCGAGATTAAATATGAGTAGGTACGATCACACATGGATTTTTTTCTTAAAGAAATTCAGAAATTTACTTAGCTCCTGTGTTTCACAGAATTGTGTATTCTGATGGTGTATGTGATCATTCCTACCTGTGTTTCCTCCCCTAGCCTAACACTCCTGAACAAGCAGCCAGCACATATCAGTGAGATACGTGCAGGCTGCTTGTATGTAATAATGTGAAAATAAAGTGTTAATTTAAAAATATAAAAATAAAGTGGGGTTCCTTTCCAAAAGCATAACCAGCCCTGGGCTCCATGAGGCAGTCCTGGTTCAAAAAATATACGGGATCAAAATGTGTAGGGTTCTCTCATATTTTTTGAACCAGCACTGGGCTCTGTGAGCCAGTCCTGGTCTTATAAACATGGAGAAAAAATGACGTGGGGTTCCCTGTATTTTTAAAACCAGCACCGGACTCAAACTAGCCAGAGTGTAATGCTACAGCCAGGGGACCCTTTCACCGGGCCATCCCAGCCAAAGCATGAACTCCCCAAACTAGTCAGCTCAGGCCGGAGATCCCAGGGGTGGTGAGGACCATCTAGTATAGGGGTCCCCCCTCTCTTGAGCACCCCAGGCCTTGGCTGCAGCTCTTCCCTGTACCCCTGGCCAGTGGGTAATAGTGGTAAAAATGCATCTGTACAATTGTTTTTACAGCGGGACTACAAGTGCCAGCGTGTCTGCCCTTTGGTACTTGTGGAACTACAAGTGCCAGCAGGCAGCCGACACCCACAACCCCATACTATAAAAATAGTAAAAAATCCACAGTACACACACACATTGTAGAAAGTACAATTTTATTACACACTAACCACACACATACATACTCACTTTCTCAAGTAGAAATCCATGATTATCCCTAAAAAAAAACACTCTCCTATGTCCTGGCACAGGTCGGTCCTTTTCCCCAGTAGAGTCCCAGCCATGCCAATAAAACAAACTGAATAGCGTGGCGGATTGGCCATAAGCATGTAAACAGACACAGATTGGCTGTGAGCAGCATGGCTGTCAATTAACAGCCATGCGGGTCACAGCCAATCAGTGGTCACTTACTCTAGAGCAGCCTCTGATTAGCTGCTTCCCCAGCAACTGACGTTAACCACCACGCCTTTGTCATTTGCCGGGGAAGAGATGTATGTGGAAACACATATATGTCTCTTCAATGTCCGATGGGTCAGCATTATTTCAGGTTGTTATTTTGTCCGGGATTCTACTGGAGAAGAGGACCGACCTGCCTCAGGAGATAGGTGAGTATTATTATTTTTTGGGGGAAATCCTTGGATTACCACTGGAGAAGGGGACCGATCATCTGGGAGAAGGTAAGTATGTATGAGTGTGTTTTGTGTGTAATAAAATTATATTTTCTACGATGTGTGTATTGTCATTTTTTTTACTATTTTTTCTACAGTGGGGGTATGGGTGCCGGCCACCTGCTGGCACTTGTAGCTCCACAAGTGCCAAAGGGCAGGTAACCTGGCACGTCTAGTCCCACTGTAAAAAACAATAGTGAACATCTATTATTACCACTATTAAGAGCCCGGGCTTCAGCCAAGTCCTGGGGTGCTCATGGGAGTGGGGACCCCACCCCCTGGGATCCTTGGTCTGGCCTGACTAGTTTGGGGTGTTAATGCTTGGCCGGGGTGACCCTGTGAATGGGTCCCCTGGTTGTGGCATTACAGTCTGCCTAGTTTGAGTCTGGTGCTGTCTTTAAAAATACATGCACCCTCAACACCAGAGCCCAGTGCTGGGTCATAAAATACAGGGGACCCCTATACATTTTGTCCCGCATATTTTTAGAACCAGGACTGGCTCCTGGAACCCGTGGCTGGTTATGTTTTTAGGGGAGTACCCTACATTGTTTTTTAAAATTAATTAACCCTTACATTACAGGTAGAAACATACACGGAACACACAGATCTGTGTATGCTTCTGCAAGACATGCTGCTCAGGATGGGGTCTATTTGAAACTTATATTTTTTAAACAAGTTTGCTTAGATTCATCATGATTGTTGGTAAACTCAAGTTTTGTATTCCTGTCTATGGAAAGTACTGCCATGTATTCTTTTCTGTTTGCATTTACGGGTGCATTTAACTTCTGATTCTGTTCACCTCTGAAAATACAGAAAAAACACCCTCTTTTGCCTTTAGTCAATTGCCGTGTTTGCAAAAATGGCAAAATACTATCATGATTGCAATCTCGGGCAAACACGGAGTTTAGTAAATTTACCCCTAAGCCTGTTAAGCAGTGAAGGTTAAATTAATAAAAATACAACCTCAGTGGCTTTAGTATCTTAAAGATCTGAAATATTTTGTAACAATTTATATTACTAATGTCCTTTTTTTCAACTCATTATGTTATGCATTTGTTGGGGGTAGACATATCTATTAAAGGTTTTATATTATTTTGGAAAATGGCTACTTAAGCCTGCCCCAAAAATATAGCCAAAAAAACACACAGCAAGTTCTCCATAGGGCTTTACAATGGATGGCACTACAATTTGTAAGATGTGGGAGAGCATGGCAAGTTTTAAGGGGTAAGCTTTACATGATAAATCTCAACAAAATATAACCAGAGTTATTGCAAACCAAGCAATTACAAATGTGCCATAAGTAGTATTATAAAAGACAATCCTATATGACATGTATTCATTACAAACATAGGGCGGAATTCAATTGATTCCTGCCCCCCTTGCGCCAGACGGAGCTATTCAATTCTTGCTCCTGTCGGGCATGATCAGCTGCCGGTGCTACATTTCAGCTCACAACCCCTGGGGGATGAGAGCTGAAATGTGCGAAAAGTGACATGTTTGGGCACCCAAACATCACTTTTCGCGATCGCGCCCAGCACCTTGGTCGGGTTTAGCTGCTTTATGCGGCTAAACCAGATCCACTCTGGGCGCGATCAGCACGAAAATCTGGAACAATTGCATAGCGGCCCGCGATCTACTGTCACTTTAGACGGGAGATGCGGGCCACAAAAACAATTGAATTCTGCCCATAAAGTCATAACATTAATAGAAGGAGTTTAGTATGATGTAATTTGTATAAAAAGAGTAACAAATTGGCATACAGACATACAAGGGCAAAAAAAATCATAAAATAAAGTGAAATAAAAACAGAAACATAAAACTCACATAATTTTCATGTAATCTGTTGCCTGTACCTTGTGCATGTGTCCGAACACAGGAAGCTCAATTTGAGATACAACAGGCATTTTAGAGTCATCTTAGTCGCATCTGCACTAGCAACTTCATGGGTGTAACTGATCAGCAGCTGGATAGTCACATGTAGTCAAATTGTTGCAATGGGTATGTAGGCAGAAGTGATGGATATTCAGAATTGAGCACAAGCAGAGCTCCATCTGATTTCAGACAGATCTCTCTTGCACTAGGTAAGCATGGGCCGCTACCACTGCATTCTCTTGGTGGGCCATTCATTTTCCAGTCTGACAGTGCAAACATGGAGCAGCAACAGCTGACAGCTTCAGATGAGAGAAGTGTTTCCCTTAGGTTAGTGGCCAGCTTAGTGTATTAGGTACCTCCTAGTCATCAGTAGTCAAAGTAACTGCCTAGGTTCACCTATTTGTAGCACCAACTCTGCATAGATACAGTGCCAATGTATAAGTACAATAACAATTAGAAATGTGATACATAGTGATGTCTCCTTACTCTCAGGACTTATTTAAATGAGATTCCAAAGAGCAACATGTTTCCAGTAGACAATGTACTGTAAAAGTTTCTATTGATTACCAAAGTTTTATTTTTGTTGACAAAAATGTAATTTTAAAAAAACAGAAATTGGGATATGTGAATAGAGCACTCCAAGTCAGAAAGTGCAGTCAGAGACACAAAAATAGACGTTTACCTTCTAAGCAAAAATAGTAATGCAACAATAGTCCCACACAGGACTCTCCTGATTTCGTGCCCTTAGAATCAGTAAATCCTTAATAATGTTCTTATTCAGAGTCTTTCTCTGAAAGGCACAATTCTCAAATATCTACTGCTATATGGCCTCCATGTTAGAATATTCCTTGCAGTTTTCCTTTACTCAACATAAAATGGGTCTCGAAGCAGATGTGTTGATGGTAAAAACCATATGCAAAAGCAGTAAAGTCCCAGGAAACAAAGGTGCTGCTTCCCGGTAGGTGCGCATGATCTACCGAACCCCCAAGGAATAACCAATCTTCTGCAATTTGACTAAGTTCCTGTGCAGTCCCTTATTCCTCTCTTCCTGTTTCCCTTATAAGCTATTGTTTGGGGGATATTACCAGAGCAACGGACTAGAGCAAATCGGATGGTGCATAACAATGGGTTAACAATGAGAATTTATATATTCAGATAACTATTCACCTCATTCCTTGCTGACTAGAACACTCAGACTCTTGCTCCATATTTCAGGACCAGTCTGGCATCTATTACTCTATTGAATATTTGATTCCCCATACCACTATTACCCAAAATGTGGATTCTATACCAGTGCTGCAACAGCAAGCTATGAAGGCTTGGACTCGAAAGAGACTTCTCTGTATAGACCAGCTTGTGATCAGTGAAGGGGTCTGCAGTGACCAAGAGTTAAAGGAGTTATAGCTACTTACACCCTATTATTATTAGTCAGAGATACAGATAAGAAATTTGCCCAGAAAACAAATTTGATAGATGTTTGTAAATTTTGGAAAATAGCCTTGGAGAACGACACCAGGAAAGGGGTAAGTATGGGGTTAAGGACCGAGCGGTGGGGTGGAGCTGTAGTGGTTATCCAGAGCAACTGAGAAGGGCAGAGGAGTGTAGAGTTGGAGTATATGTATCCACTCATACACACAACTATATCATAAGAAAGGTAAACATTTGTAATGATTCTGAAAAATGCATGCACTATTAATTTAAATAACCAAACCCTTTATAATACAGCAGGTATAATACTCCTTATTGCATACAAAAAGTAGTATCAACATACATTTTAAATACGTCCATACAATTATATTAAATATGTACTATCAATGTAAAAAGCACCTATCAGCTTTCAGAGATGGATCTGCAATCAGAAATGTCTAGCTAGTGCTGTGGCATCATCATCAATGTCACCATCATCAGCTTGTATTGCATCAGGCATCAGCAATTGATATAGCTATAGACAGGCATATGCAAATAATGTGCGTGCCTCTTCTCATCTTTTTTCTTCTTTTTAGTTGCAAGCAGGTGCATGTGTCAGATGTGAGCAAATCTGCATGAACACATTTTTGTGGCATGGGCAGTCCAAATGTGCACATTTTATGCCACTCAAATAGACGTTCATGTAACTGAGCATCATCCCAATAGTCTGTAACAATGAATGTATTGCTCTGACTGTGTTAAACACTTTCACTGCTGGATAACTGGGTGCTGGAATAAATGTGTGATAAATGTTCTGCGGTGAGTCAGAAGGCACCTTTACCATCACTGGTAGCTGATTATAGTGCAGTGTTTCAGCTGTTTTTGTGAACAGTTTAACTCATTGGAGAAAGGTGAGCGTTAGGCTGAGAAGCCACTTGGAGAAACATATAAGGTACATGTACCAAGAGCATATATAAATAAAATATTTTAGCTAAATAATACATACACACATACATACATACATACATACATACATACATACATACATACAGTACATACATAATTATTACCATTATTACTACTACTACTACTGCTAATAATAATAATAATAATAATAATAATAATAATATAATCAAACTACTCCTTTGGAAACATAGGGCCTGAACATAGGGGCTAATACTATTTGTATCAATGCAATTCTTGTGGAAAAATAGATGTTATGGATAAGTTGAATAATGAAATTTACTTATGCTAAAATTGGAAGTAAAATGCAAAGACACATATATCATAGGTGTAAATGATATTGAAATACAATCAGTTTGTAATTGTTATATCTATATTCACAAGAGTATTTACAAAGTAAATATATGTAGATCTAATAATACATACAGTTCAGGCCAGGGATTGAACTACAACATTAAACATAATAATAGACAATACAGAGGAGGGGGGGTTGGGAGGTGAGGATATAAGACAGGACTGTTATTAGGTGTAGGTAATGGGAGAGGGTTGGTTGTGAGGTTACAAAGAAAGGACTGTGATTAGGTGAAGGTAATGGGGGGATTGGGGGTGATGATATAAAGACAGGACTGTAATTGGGAGGCAGTCAGGATGCCGGTGGATGGGATGCCGGATGTCAATATACCGACGCCAGAATCCCGACTCCTATCAGAATGAAAGAGATGAAGATACCGACATCTGCATCCTGACCACCGGCATCCCAATGGTAAGTATGCAGGTTAGGGTTAGGCCAGTGGGGTAAAATTTAGGGACCTCCTGGGGTGGGTTAAGGTTAGGCACCAACTGGGGAGGGTTAGGGTTAAGCTGCAGGGAGGGGAGGTTAGGGTTAGGCACCACCAGGGGAAGGTTAGGGTTAGGCACCTCCCTGGGAGGGTTAGGTTTAGGGTGTGGGAAAAGGGGGGTTAGGTTTAGGATCTATCCGGGGGGAGGTTAGGGTTAGGCACCACCGGTGGAGGGTTAGCGTGGAAGAGGGGGAGGGTTAGGCTACTTACCAGCCCCTGTCGAGATCCTGAACATCGGGATGCAGGCATCCCGACCGCTGGTCAATGGTATGTATTCCCTGTGATTAGATATAGGTAATGGTGGGTGGAAAGAAAGAGAAGGAGGGGAGGGAGAGTGAAAAAAGAAGTCCTCGAGGCAGAGATGCTGGGGTAGTTCAAAAGTTAGGTGTATCCAGCATATGGTAAGTTATTATTAATGATCTGACTGTTGTATGTGGGCTAAATAAGCCACAGCTGATCCAACACTTCATTATATAAAAGTACACAGCTCTGGATGACGGAGGTGAGGACTTACAGTTCGGGTGTGTTCAGCTGCTCTGCTATCTTGTCCGTGACTACCTCAAGCTGAAGCTGTTGTACTGTGACCGCGGCTACAGTCTGTGTCTGTGTCTGTGGATGTGTCCTATCTCTTGCTGCGACTATATTTTAATTTCCTCTGAAACTGTAGTATGGGTCCTAAATTATCTTAATATCATTTTATTCTTACCATTACTATTATTACTATTTACAAAATTGTACATTTCACCTAGGGGGAGATGCACTAAGCACTGAAAAATGATAAATTGGAGCGCGATAAACTACCAGCCAATCACCTCCTAACTGTCATGTTACAGGCTGCGTTTGAAAAATTACAAATGGGAGCTGATTGGTTGGTAGTTTATCACTCTGCAATTTATCACTATTCAGAGCTTAGTACATCTGCCCCCTATGGAGATACAGTATTAGTATAAATCATTTCATATTGAAAACAACTGTAAAGTAACTGTTTATACTAGCAGTCTTGTGTGCATTGAAGTAGTGTAATTACATGCATTTGTCTAATAAGTTTCCCATTTGTTTCATATTTAGAGTATATAAGTCTTAAATATTCAAACAACAAAAATCTAAATTATAATTTGATTTTATAGTACATTGCAATAAAAAAGACAATAACAAATAACAAAGCAGCTTGGCATTATACTAATTAAACATGGGACCAAGCCAATGTTCCCCACTGAGACCATGTCTGTTGAGGAAAGAAAGACATATGGATGTGTAAAGTCATCACAGCCAAAATATATATTGATTATCACTGCAGCCAATTACTTTTAGGTTTGTAATGTAAATGAGATTATAATTCCTTATAAATGTCTTTTGCTTGTCTATAAATATATATAATCTGTAAAATGTGCTCTCTGATGTTACCTTTTAGACTTTGTCCAATTTCAGATTGTTCTCTTGCTTTAGAAATCATTCCAAATGGAATGTGGAGAAGAGAAGTGTAGTATTGTATGAGGAAGAAATGAGCTTAGACATTAGAGAGAGAGAGCAAGTGGAGGAAGTGGGTATGGAGTGGAAGAAACATCACCTATGAGAATAGAGAGAAAGGATAGGACATGGGAGAGTGGAGGAATGACAGCAGAGAAGTTATCAGGAAACTATTGGAGGAGCAGTATAAATATAGAGATACTGTAGCTAAATAGGACAGGTAGAGGGAGTCAGTGGTGACAGCGAGCATACTGGAGAGAGGATATGTAAGGAGTAAATAAGGGGAGAATCTGTGGGAGCGGTAATAGGTGAGTGAATAGAAAAGGTTGAAGGTGAGGTCATGAACAGTACTAAGTATTAACATCCATAGGGGAAAGTAACTAGGTGAGAAAGAGAGCCAGGGATTGAGAAATACCGGTAATGGGTAGAATTTAGTGTAGGATAGGTAGCAATGAGGGTGATGACAGCAGAAAATTTAAAGCTACTGTACAAGTAGGGAGTTGTGATTATCTTATGGACCACAATATATTGGGTAACGTGCAGAGCTTAAAGTGGTCCTAAAGATGGAACTAACCGCCCTCCCCCCGTAGTGCTTTTTCAATAAAGGGATACTGTGCATGCAGCAAAAAGGGGCGTGGTCTCAAAATAAAGGTCATTGTCTCAAATGAAAGGGCATGGTCACACAATAGTATCCCTAATTCAAATTATGCCACACAGTAGCACAGTCTTATTCACATTATACTGCATAGTGTCCCTGATTCACAATACACCACATAGTAGTGTCCCTTAATCATGTTATGACACACAGTAGTGCCCCTTTTACACAATGCTGACATGAGTGCCCCTTATATACAATGCCCACAGTAGGAGTGCCCCTTATACAATGCCCACAGCAATATTTCCCCTTACACATAATGCCCATAGCAGTAGTGCAGGGTAATCACACAAAGTGGGAAGGGGGTGGGTGGGGAAGCATGGTGAACACACACTGTGGGGAGAGGAGGCAGTGGGATCAGGGTGAATATACCTAGTGGAGAAAGGGGGGGCAGTGGTAGCAGGGTGAACTCACAGCAGGTGTGGGGGGGGCAGTGTGTACAAACAGTGGGGAGGGGGGGAAGGGAACAGGGTAAACAAACAGTGGGGAGGGTAAACACACAGTTGAGAAGGAGGAGCAGTGGGAGCAGGGTAAACATACAGTGGGGAGGAGGGAACAGTGGGAGAAGGTTGAACACACACAGTGGGGAGGGGGGGCAGTGGAAGCAGGGTGAACACTCAGTGGGGAGGGGGGAAGGGAGCAGGGTGAACACAGTGGGGAGGGGAGCAGTGGGAGCACGGTGAACACACAATGGGGAGGGGGGAGGGAGGAGGGTAAACACACAGTTGGGAGGGGGAGCAGTGGGAGCAGGTTGAACACACACAGTGGGGAGGGGGGCAGTGGAAGCAGGGTGAACACTCAGTGGGGAGGAGGGGAAGGGAGCAGGGTGAGCACACAGTGGGGAGGGGGGATGGGAGCAGGGTGAGCACACAGTGGGGAGGAGAGAAGGGAGCAGAGTGAACACACAATGGGAAGGGGGGGCATTGGGAGCAGGGTGGACACACAGTGGGCAGGGAGGTAAGTGAGCAAGGTGAACACAGTGGGGAAGGGGGGCAGTGGGAGCAGGGTGAACTCACAGTGGGGAGGCATGACAGTGTGTACACACACAGTGTGGAGGGAGGATGCAGTGGGAGCAGGGCGAACACACACAGTGGGGAGAAGGGTGAGCACACACAGTGGGGAGGGGGGCAGTGGAAGCAGGGTGAACACACAGTGGTGAAGGAGGCAGTGGGAGCAGGGTGAACACACACAGTGGGGAGAAGGGTGAGCACACACAGTGGGGAGTGGGGCAGTGGGAGCAGGGTGAACACACACAGTGGGGATGGGGGGAAGAAAACAGGGTGAACACACAGTGGGGAGGGAGAACAGTGGGAGCAGGGTGAACACACACAGTGGGGAGGGGGGAAGGGAGCAGGGTGAACACACAGTAGGGAGGGGGAGAAGTGGGAGTAGGTTGAACACAGTGAAGAGTGGGGCAGTGGGAGAACACAGATGTATTTTATAAATATAAAATGCTCATAATCACAATGTTCTAGTGTAGTAGGCTAGCAGCAGCAGTGCTGCAGAGAGTATTTCATTGTCATACCACCTCAGCCAGGCAGTTACCATGCAAACAGTTTTGTATTCAGAAGAACAGGAATCTTATCCAGTTATCCTGCTGACCTGCTCGGCTCAGTGCTCACCACCCTCACACACTGACAACACAGCAGTACTGAGTGTTGGCCTCAGTATCCACTGTCCGTGTGGACTGGGTCCTCTTGGGGTGGCTCCTCTTAACGCAGAGGGAGAGACAGACGCGCGATGCCATCTCATTCGCGCCAGAGGAAAGACCTGTCACCAGACTGGAGAAGGCAGGGAGGACGTGGGCAGCTGAACTAATCAGTCATAATTTAGACTAAACATACAATTGTAGCTCCGCCCACCTGCCACATTTATTGATAGTGCATGGGCAATGCTGGCGGGCAGCACACAGCAAGGTGGGGGCAGTCATAGTGGGAACTGGCTGGGACGAGCCGAGCCCGACATTACAAACAAAACAAACAGAACTACAACATAATTCATTTCCTTCACCAGTAATTATTCATGCAGCATGCGGCACGCAGATGCGGCTGCCTGTGTACTTACAACTTGTGACTTGTCAGTGTCATGTCAGGTCAGGGCCGTGTCTATGACCAGCTGAGCAAGGAGGGTGAGTCAGCTGGGAAAAGGGGGGTGGGCCAGCCAGGCAAAGGGGGCAGGCTGGCTGGGCAGGCTTAGCCAGTAAAAATGGAGCTCATTCAGACTGAAAGCCACAGGCCTGTGGCAAACAGCTGACAATTTCAAAAGCAAGGCAATGTTGGGCAGATGGTTCCGCCTCCAATTAGAACTGACGGAATACAGTTCCATTCCGTTCCGACCCAGTTTAACCCCTGGAAACTATATTGATTACATGTATAATTGTTAGATTTTTTCTTTAACAGCAGGGTGACCAGTAAATGAAGCTTTATACCTATGTCCAGCTGGGAATTGGTATGTAATGCCGGCGGCTGTTTAGCCGCTTGTTGAAATGCCTACAGCAGTAGCCCGACCAATCAAAATCCCAACTGCAGCAGGTGAGTACCCTAACAGTCTCCTCTCCCTACCCTAACCCTCCCTTAGTGGTGCCTAACCCTAACCTCCCCCCTAGTGCCTAACCCTAACTCCCCCTAGTGGTGCCTAACCCTAACCCTTCCTTTCCCTACCCTAATCCTCTCGGGGAAGTGCCTAATCCTAAATCCCCCCGGGGTGCCTATATGTAACCTTCACCCCTGCAGCTAAATGCTAAAGCAACTGGCTTACCATCATTTGGTATGCCGGGTGTGTCGGGATTTTGTAGTGGGGCTAATGATAGGAGTTGGAATTTTGACGCCTATCTTTAGTCCCATGTCGGGATATCAGTGTCGGGATATCAAAAAACAATCAAATTCTTCAGCGCTCTGTAGTAGGAGTATATAAAAAGTAGGAGGATGTATATATAAATGTGATACACCAAAAAAATTACCCTCCTTGAACTCTGATAATCGTCTCTATATGGATGTTCCCATTCAGTCAAGATGGTATCTCCGACGACATAAAAATAAAACAAACAAAAATCTTATAATATAGTAAGTTCAAAAGTACATATGTGGATCTCAGAAATATGGGAAAGGGTCCAAATCTTCCTTATTTCATCAAAACCAAATGTGCTCTGATCGTAGGAGGATCACCCACAAGTGCATATACTGTAAGAACACGGGATGATGCTTACATCAATGCTTACATCAATCTGATTATTCGATGTATGTAGCAGTATCTTTAAACCCTGTGCCTTTGTAGAAGAAGTATGGGATCACCTCGTGTTGTTAAACCTCCATTGAAAGACACTCACACTGTGCTTACTTGTATTAAGTTTAGAAAAATCACATAAAGGTATCTGTAATCTTCCTCCAAATGTTCAACATTTTAATGCATATACATCCACTCAAAAAAGGCAATTAGGTAAGGCTAGATGTTTTTTAAAACGCACATTAAAAAGACAAACACAAATTTTCCAAAAGGACAAAAAATCTTAAAAATAAATAAAAATGGACTCTGTATCCACCGGCACTAATCCATACATCAAATCAGCTTTTTAGAAACAGGACAGGTAGGCAAAAAATTGATAACCCCTGTTCTCACCTTGTTTCACAAGCTGTAAGTGACCAGGCTGGATGATCCTAAAGAACACACACTGTCCCACCAACGCGTTTCAACCCTATAACAGTTTTTTTCAATGTGTGAGTGTTCTCCTTTTGCAGTGAGCATATAAACCATGTGATCAAAGTTAAGCTCCGATCGCGGCAGAGGGACTGGGGAGCGGAGGCCCAGGGGAGGGGGGTTAGACTATTAAGGTGGGGTGGGATGAGGGGCCTCTGCCACTAAGCTCCAGCACTGTGCAGCTGCCCGATCGAAGGATGCGGGCAGCGGGATGGGGGTCAGTCATTGAAGAGCGGGCTGGGCGGCCGCCGGCCAATGGCCAGCAAGGGGACCAGCCCAGCGGGAACTAGGTAAGTAGGAGATATCTGTGAATACTTAACTGTCACAATTGCAGGTGAAAATGTCACCTGCTTTTGTGACAATTAAGTGATGATGAGTAGGCCCCTTAATCACTATTGTTATTTATTTAAATATCTTATTTATCAACATCATTGATGGACTCTACTATCATATAATACTACACAAACCATTTGCTAATGAGCCAGAATCTCAGCTGTTAGTACCAACAGTGCACAATATCAAAGATAGGACTAGGAAGTTTATACCCCTATGCAAATGGAACAGACAGACTCCTTACTGCACAAAAATTTGTGTTGAGCACAACCATCTCTGCATACTATCGACAGATTCTGTATGGGTGAGCTATACTGTAATCATCAATTTTTGGATCGCTATTGATATTCACAGCTCAATCTGTAACATTCCTTATTTCTGTGTTTGGGATATATCTATCCCTAATTTAGAAAGATTACTTGCAGACTCATTATTACACCTAGGAGCTGTAATTGCTCTGCATTTAGGTAACTCAATATTTATCCCTCCTTAGTCAATACTTGCAATTGATGTAAATACAAATTGTCCATTAGAATATATATATATATATATATATATATATATCACCCTATGGTTATGCCTAAAGCATATCTTGGTTTTAATATGCTAATTTTCTAATGAATGTATCAAAATTGTATTTGTCATGCAATTATTTTATTGATTCTTTTTTTATTTTTTTCCTGTGTATTTGTTTCTAATACTGTAATTTGTATGTCTGTAAAGAGGCAATCTGTGTGTCGCATATTTTTTTAAATAAATTACAGCTAACCTTTTACATATTATTTCTAAAGTGCACTATACAGTTCTATTTTTACTTATAAGTAGACTTTTAAAAGAAAAAAAAACAACTCTTCCCCACTGATCCAGGTGACTGGGTGTAACTTGTGCAAACTGCTGGGAAAGGTATAGATCGCCATCAGTATTTGTACCTGGAAGTGACATGCAGTGAGGGCAGAAGTACGGTTCCATGCTCATAAAGGCCACCAAAAGAAGAAATTTGTTTGCTCGCCACAGGTTTATATTACCCCTCTATGTCCACGTGGATAGTAGGTAATGATGTTGGACAGTAACTGATGACATCAGGGTACAAATACTTAAGGGGATCTATCCACTTCCCAAGCTGCTGGGACATGTCAGTAGGTAATGTTGTTTGATAATGTGCCCCATGAATATTAATGTTTGGTGATCAGTGTGATCACCAGACATTAACCCATGCACTACAGAAAAATATTTGCGTTTAGGGATTAGTGAAGATCTCCCCACCCCTGACTTCCAATAATTATGGGGCACCAACATTAGAAATATAAGGGGTCCCCTTTTTCAAATGATGGGGACCCTTGGTACTTAATTGTCTGATGATCACCTGTGGTCACCAGACAATGTTACCTTGCACTACAGAAACTTATGTTTTCCTTATATGACTGTGGGGACACTATGTGCTCTATCAACCTCATAATGACACCCGCAACTGTGGGGGTACACATATTAGAAAGACAGGAGTCCCCACTTAACTGATGATTTTTTCCAGCAAAAACTGTCACAAATTGCTGAGACCACAGGAGAGTCCGGGGAGTCAGAGGAGATCCATTCTGCACATGTGTAGAATGGATTTTCTCTTCAAAAACACAGTGGGGCAGTTCCATCTCACCTTGTCAGCTGAAGCACAGTTGACTGTATTCTCATCCCATCCCACCACATCAGTTAAGTGGATAAAAGGGGTCTGGCATTTTTGGTCGACAGTTATCATGACAACATGGTCAAAATGTTGACAAGTAGCATGTCAACATGATTAGCATGTAAACAATGACTATGTTATTCATCATGTCTACACGGATGACATTTTGATATAACACACTGTTGACAAACCATCCCTGGTAGTCTAGTTGTGTCTTATCTGGTCTCAGTGGCAATGGGGTCTCCAACATAATCGTTGGCGTTCCATCAGTCACATGAGGAGCACAGACATCAGAGGAGCAGCGTTACAGTGAGTATTCTTCCCCCTACCCCTAATCCTAATCACCTAACCATAATTCTCCCCATAGTGTCTAACCCCTTTGGATGCAGCAGCAATGCTAAAATATGCTAATGCAGCAAGAGGCATCTGAAGAAATAGATGCCTCCTACCGGCATTGCAGAATCGAGTACTGCATCCATAGATGCACAATCGGATCACCATTGGATATGTGAGTAAGATTCAGCTTACTCAGAATGACCATCAGAACTGCTTTGCCGGGGCCAGAACACCTGCATGGGAAGACATGGACCCTGGTCTTAGTATGCCTACAAAATGTAGGCGACTCATCTGTGTTTGGTAAAATAGTCAGCATCGCCGCCATTGACAAAATGGCTGCAGTATCTAAATCATGCTACGGCTTAGGAGGCTCTGCGAGTAATTTTGCAAGAACCGTTATGCACATGGGCAAAGCGGGTCATGTGCATGCACAGTCCCAACACAATCGGACTCTTAAAAGTCTAAATCAGACCCTATGATCACTACCAGCAGTCTGAAAGCTATTGTGTTGGTGGCAAGTTAGGGCTATCAACACAAGACAGAAGCCATTTTATATGACAATTTATGGGGGTGGTAGAAACCTCAGGAGTAGTCTGTGTGCATGCTCTTCCCAACAAACCAATACTGAAGGCTGCCATCAGGGAGTTATAGAAGGGGGCCAGCAGAAAGGTCTAGGGATTGACAATGAGAAATTGTCCTGGCATTTAGAGGTCTACAACACCACTCTTCTCTCCATTCATTAGTAAGGGTTAAAAATGGAATCGCCAGTTTATCTTCTTGTTTTTTTTATTGTTGTGTTTTTTTTCTGTTGTTCATTTGCATTTCTGGAGTTTTTGTTAATAAATATATATATATATATATATATATATATATATATATATATATATACATGTTCTTTTATGGTACTTATTTTCCTATATTTTCTTATTTTTGTGTACAACCAAGGGCTTGGCCATATTATTTGTCAAAGCCGGATGATTGGCTGAGACAGAATCTGTAAAATTAAAATCTGCATGATGCCATTTTGTGAATGGCCGCCCAACTCCATTTTAGCAAATCTCACACAATATCAGTACATACGGCGATGTTATTATTTAGCGTTGTGCGTCTCCTATGCAATAGAGCACTATTAAAAGTCCTTACCAAAACTATACATACATTTATTAATACCTATAATAGGAACAACCCTTCAAAACACATACCACGGTGAACTCCACAAACACGTAGACGCACAGCGCTAACTACCGTCTTTTCTTAATATCCCTACACTTACACATTGCACACTTACATAGAAAGGTTCCTTAGCATTAAGGTTAATATCCAAGGTTATATTATGTTATGAATTGACTGTATTTAAGATCTAAAGTTTAGTACATGATAAGCAGACCGTGTTTGGTGCTATTCTGAACCACTGTTTATTTGCAGACTTCCGGTTCCATCGGCAAGGAAATCGCAACATGCGTCTGTTAATTATGGATCATAGAGAGATAGGCATTGAAATGTACTCTGTAATGTAGTGTTTATTAGCCAGTTTAGACTTGTTCTTCGGTGGGAAAATTGACACAAAGAGCTGTTGGAGGCTGAACTATTACAATACAAACTGACCTATGAACTGCACCATAACAGAAGAACCAGGAACAAGAACCAATGGGATTATGCCAACTTGTTCTATTGTATTGCCTATCTCTGTAATGGTACATAAGCAAGCACTCTGAATCTAATAGTTAGTCATCATTTTATTTCTGTTGACGGAGGCTTCACCATTGATGCCGGAAATCTGGATCCAGATCGCATGTGTATGTATTTGACTGTACCTAGTGATTGTATAATTTGTTTGCGCTAATTGTATTTAGATCAAAGCATGTAACTACATGCTTTTTAGTGAATAATATCTTTTTTGTGCTTTGGAACCACAATGAAAGTCTGGAAAGCAATCATTTCTTATGCAACTTATAACGCTAAATAGCAACATTTAGGGTGTATAGATCATTAGGTATTCAAAGTTGGGGGCTCATAGAGTGAGACCACGCTGCCAATTTACCTGGTAACACACGTTTATTGATCTCTCAGCAAAGGGTGGAGGTGCCATACGCAGGAAAGAACGCATTGTGCCTTCGAAAACCTGCTACCTATTGATGCTGAGAGACTGCTATCCGTTATTGTGTCAGTTCAAGGAGCGCTGATTAGAATCCAGGGTCAAGGAAGGAAAAAGTTTGTTTTCCTTCGTTGATAAAGATTAGTGTTAAAAGGGGAAGTTGCACAATAGCATACGCATATTTCCTGTATTGCTGCCACGTGTTCAACGGTCATTGTATGTATAGCGTGATTGCTTGTTCAAACCTCTGAATTATACTGCTATATTAAGGAAAAAGGTTTTTATTTTCTACGCAGAAAAGGTGTGTAATTGAAACATGTGATTGCAAGGTGGAGGCTACTGTCTGTTAAGCCTAAGTGTAAGTGGAGGTTAGTGTCTGTTAAACCTCAGTATAAACTCAGTAGGTGCCCGACAGGGCAGCACAAACTACTGGGCCAGTGTACAAAGCAGGTACATTGTGGTTTAGGTTATCAAGAAACTAAGGGGTTTCTTGGTCCGGCATCCATTAATCGCAAAGTCCATTGATCACTTAGGTTCTTTGGGCAATGAGATTGGACAGCATGGTTATATAAATTGTGATTGTGAAGTGGGTGTCGTGGGAGTGAAACTGCTGGCAAGGGTAGGGGTTATTGGAACTTCTAGATGCTAGCAGTGGGAGTAAACACCAAGTAGGAAGCTAGTGGTGAAGCTTGGGTTAAATTTACCACAAGTAAAATAATTCTCTAGGCGGTTACTTTACTCCTCGTGTATACACAATGATCAGAACGTAGCGGTGAAGTGGGGTATAGCGTTAAGGAGCGAGCGGCTGAAGCTTGGTTTAATACGGCCGCAAGTAGAATAATTTACATTAGGTGGTTATTCTGCTCCTTGTTGTGTAAAGCCATCTATAATGCCAGGCGGGTCTGCTGTGTATAACGGGAGGGAGGGAGTGAATGTAGCTCTTTGAAAATCGTTCACCCATCGAAATCATTTAGAAATTGCTAAGCGTTTTCCCAGATGGGTGCAAGACAATCTTTAGTAATGGTCAATGATGTGCTGCAGATGGAAGGGCCGTTAGGATCGGCCAGGTATGTTTAAAAAGTAACTGCGACATATGGGTCAAAATGATCAAGAAATGTAGAACACCTTTTCCTAAGACATATGGGTCAAAATGACCAAGAAATGTAGAACACCTTTTCCTAAGATTGGTAGCTTTGATTTGGAGGTTCTGAACAATCTCAGAGACAGTATATGTTTAGTGAAGTCCCTGAAGAAAAGGGTAAAGTTTAATGATTGTTTGAAGTTGTGGCAGCACAAGGGGCTGTGGCTTAGCGGTGTGCATGCGACACAAACTAGCATCTCGTGCACAACGCAAGGGATCATGCACGCAAATAGCATTGCGTGCGCGCTTCAAAGTAGCATGCACGCACAGCAAGGTAGCATTGCAGAAGGTAGTGTCAGTAGTTCACGCACACCACCACCGCAGTATGCGGATGGAGATGTAGGTACAGTCAATCTAAAAACTCATAAAAATGTAACAAGTAATTTGTACCCTCTTCTAAGTAACTATATGGAACATGTTTATGATGCAGATGATGAACCTGTTGTGATGTCCACTCTTTCCCATGTTGCACAGGTAGCTGCCCGCTAGTACCAGAAATGGAGGTAGCCCCACCAGTACAGGAAGGATTAACACTCGCTTTAACAGAAGCAGAGATTACTTATACCATCCATAGTAGCAGTAGGCTGAACCCTCAACTAGGTAATCAGGCCAAAGGTAGCATTATTGCAGGCATCCATCCCGTCCGGACAATAACTGTTCCCAGTGGGAATCTGGACATGCATGGTGTAGTGGCCACAAGGGATGTAGTGATGCATTGTCCATGGACAAGAGCAGAACTACGTTCTATAATGATGCTTGTGTACTTGATGGAGATAGTCCCATAACTGATACAGGTAATCAGGACAATCTAACCCACATTGTCACCCAATTGGCTGTATTTTTCCCCTTAATTGTTAACTGGAGTAAAATCTTCACGATTAAGCAGAAAGAGAGTGAGTCTGCAGCAGATTATTTTATCAGAGCACTGCAGACTATTACCCAATACACAGGTATAGAGGATATAAAAGACAACACCCATCACAGGGAAATGACAATCACAGTGCTTATGGATGGTCTTAAGGACACTATAAAAGCCAGGATTCAGACCTCACTACCTCTGTGGAGTGGAGTTACAGCAGACACACTCAGGGAATCTACAATTTTTTATTCATATACTTTTTATTAATTTTTAAAATAATGATCACAGTATGTATTATACAAAGGGATCAAGAGTAAGCATTTCCAATTTCAAATGGTATACTAAGCAAGTTTCTAGATAATACTTAAAGTAGAAGTCTTCAAGCCACATATATGATTCGAAATAGAGATTAGGTATATTAACATTGTATAGAACATCTTGACCATTACCTTGGTCCAAAATATTAAATGACCTAAACATTATCAATGCTCAATTAGACATTGATGTTATTATCTAGAACAGATTATCACTAAATTATTTGAAATGACAAAATATATCAATGGTTTAACACAAAACATAAAAGATAAGACATGACACAAGAGGAAGAAGAGAGGGGGCGATATTAATAGTATTGTCAAGTATTAAAATCAGTGTTGGAGTAGACTTCTTTATCTTAAAAGTAATTCTACAGAATTAAGAGACCCAGGGATGATTGGATTAAGTAGGAGGAGTTAGGAATTAGTTTATCTATATATTTCATATCTCTTAAGAGGAAGCTATACATCTAAGCATAAACCAATCTGTGTTCTCGAATAATTTAATAATCTGATCTTGTGTCGAGCTTTCAAGAGTATTGATGTAGGGCTCCCACTTATTATAAAATTTTTCCACTCCTTTATTTATGTCAGGCAAGGTTGATCGTCTGTCATAATATATTAGTTGTAACATCTTTTGCTTAACTTCCCTAAGAGAGGGCAATGATCTACTAATCCAGTGTATTAATATTACTTTCTTCGCTATCGTGATTATACATATGAGTAATGGAAGAGTAGTATTTTTATGAGGTCCTAAATCCCAGTTTTCAAAATTGGCACATATACAAGCCATTGAATTAGGTACTAACTTAAGTGTAAATAAGGTATTTATCATTTGAGTAACTTTGTTCCAAAATGTCTTAATTATACCACATTCCCACATACAATGGATAAAGGTAGCTTCCATCGGGAAGCAATCGGGAAGCCGACTGCCTAAATACTGGCAGCCGGCTTCCCGACTGTCTTATCCCGGCATGGGTGAAATGCCGGGTGTCTAGATGTAGACGCCCACATTCCCCGAGCGCCGGGAGACCGGCGCCCGGCATCACGATCGTAGTGATGTTGGGCGCCGCGAGCGGACAGCCGCAGGGGGGAGGGTTAGGTTTAGGGCTCCCGGGGGGGACTTAGGGTTAGGCACCCCCCGGGAGGGTTAGGGTTAGGCTAGGGGGAGGGAGGTTTAGGGTTAGGCACCCCGGGGGGGACTTAGGGTTAGGCACCCCCCCAGGGGACTTAGGTTTAGGCAGCGGGGAAGGGGGTGGTTAGGGTTAGGCACTTAGAGGGGGGATTAGGGTTAGGCACTTGGGGGGGAAGTTAGGGTTAGGCACCCCTAAGGAGGGTTAGGGGGGTTAGGTTAGGTTAGCAGATACTTACCTAGCCATGATCGGGATTTCCAGCGCTGTCGGGCTTCCGCTGCTTCGCACTCTGCTCCTGTTGGGCTGCCGCTGACAGGAATCGAACCGCCGCCGGCCATGCCATGCAGCCGGCGGTATATCATACCCATTCCCTTCCATCATATGACATTTAGGGCAATTTCCAGACTCTGATTCTACCATGTGCTTGCGCTGTGCTGGGGAGATATATGCCCTGTGAATCATACGTAAATGAACTTCTTGAAGGTATGATGATTGCAATTTTCTTAGTGTAAAGTCAATATGTCCAGTTAAATCATCAAGGGATGATATAGTTGAAACATCCTTCCGCCAAGTATTATATAATAAGACCCACTGGACAGCAGAGTGATCATCTACTAAATGCTTATATAACATTTTTATTTTAAATGGAGCTTTACATATCAATTTTAACATCAAGTGAAGGGGTGTAGATTCTCTATTATCTTCAAATATCAATATGAGTGATCTGATGTAGTGTCTAGTTTGCAAATACATAAAGAAATTTTGTTTTGGCAATTTAGATTTCTGTAGTAATTCCGTAAAAGACAATAAAAAACCACTGGGATCGAAAACATTGGAAATGTTAGAAAGACCTTTTTCCTTCCATTGAAGATAATTAGTATTAGACAAGGAAGGAGGGAAAGCCTTATTGCCCCATAAAGGGATATAATTGGTATGTTGAAACTGACTTCTTAGTCTCTTGTTAATAGATATCCAAGAAAAGTAAGTGTCTTTAAAAAGTATATTGTTTAGTATATGGGAAGGAATATCTTTAGATTTAGAGTGTAGCAACGCTCCAGGAGAATAAGGTGCAAATAATTCTACATCAATTTGTTTATCTGTGTAACTGCCTCTTTCTAATAACCAATCATTGATATATCGAAAAAATATCGAGAGAGAATAGCTTTTAAGGTCTGGAAGACCAAATCCACCCTTATCCCTAGTTGTAAACATTTTTGCTATCGCTATTCTTGGGCGTTTACCTTGCCATATAAAATAAGTGAAAGTTTTGGTTAGGATTTTAATATCTTTTTGGGTAAGACTAATCGGTAACATTTGCATTAGAGAAAATATTTTTGGAAAAATTATAGTTTTTATAACTGCTAATCTGCCTAATAGAGATAAATGTAAGGATTTCCAACTGTCTAATAAAGACTTCATTTTATATATCATTGGAGTATAGTTAGCAGTATATAGACTTTGTAGGTCTGAGGTAATATGAACTCCCAAATATTTAAGAGTAGTTGAAATCCCACTAAAAGATTTCAAAGTGAACAGAGTTTCAAAATATGTTTTTGATCCACTAGTTGGCATTACTTCAGATTTGTCCAAATTCACCTTGTATCCTGATACATGTCCAAAAGATTGAATTATATTCATCACTTTTTGAAATGAAGTATGGGGATTTGTAATGAAGAGCAGCATATCATCCGCAAAAAGTGAGATTTTTAAGGTGACTTTACCAATCGATATTCCCTCTACCTGTGGGGATGCTCTCAAGGCTATAGCCAGTGGTTCAATTGCTATAGCGAAGAGGAGTGGAGAGAGGGGGCAACCTTGTCTTGTTCCTCTTTGAATCTCAAATGGTGATGAAATATATCCATTACATGATACTTGTGAAAGTGGTTTCGTGTATAATGTTTTCAATATATTGATGAAAGATGCTGGGAAGCCAAATTTACTTAAAGTTGAATAAAGATGTTTCCATATCACAAGGTCAAATGTCTTTTCAGCATCAAAAGACACTATCATGCTAGGAGTGAGGCACTGAGAGGTATTAAGATGTTGCACAGCCGCCAAGACCCTCCTGACGTTTACCACAGAATGTCGTCCTGATATAAATCATGATTGATCTGTATGTATGATTTGTGGAAGTATATTCTTTAATCGTTCTGCAAAAAATTTCATTATAATCTTATAGTCAACATTAAGTAAAGATATCGGCCTATAAGAACCCGAAAGTGATAAATATTTAGTAGTAATAATATGGTTATAAAAAGATACCAATTATCTCCAACCTGTGATAGTAGGATTTTATAGAATTCAGTTGATAGACCATCAGGGCCAGGGGCTTTAGAGGGCTTCAGCTGCTGTACAACTCCAGTGACCTCCTTTAATGTAATAGGCTCCACTATAGTATTGTCTAAGTCTTTAGTAATCTGCAGAAACAGAAGATCATCCCAACCAGTAAATTCACTCTCTCTAGATTCTAATGCGGTGGTACTATTCGAGTAAAGTGTAGCATAAAAAGTTCTCATCATTTCTGTGATTTCATTACTAGAAGTAGTCAGAGATCCATCTGCCACACACAATGGGTAAACTACCATTGGCTTCCTCGTACCCTGTTATAGGTTAGTTAATAGTTTGCCCATCTTATTGCCAAATTTATGGAACTTATCATTAATTAGAAACAGATATCTGTCTCCTTTATTTTTCATATAGTCATCAAAATGTGTTTTGGCTTCATTATATATTAATTTAGATGAGAGAGTTGGATTAGATTTGTATATCTGAAATGCATTAGTGAGTTTTGTCTGTACATCTGAGTATGCATTGGCAAACCTTTTATTTTCAGCTGAGATATAAGAGATAATATGTCCTCGTGGGACCGATTTTGCTGCTTGCCAAAATAGTGAAGGATTAGATTCTGCATGAGAAAGATTATTTTGTTTATAATCCATCCAAGCCGAAACCAGCTTATTTCGAAAAGAAATTGATTGTGAGAGATATGCAGGGAATCTCCAATGACGATATGGCCCTCTATCTGTTGTTGTCTGAATAGATATCCATACCAATGCATGATCAGATATTACTATAGATTCAATGTTTGTTTCCAAGACTTGCGGAAAGAGAGAGCAAGATAGTAAAATATAGTCTATCCGTGACAATGTATGATGAGCAGCTGAAAGACAGGTGAAATCTTTTTCAGTGGGATTAACTGCTTTTCATACATCAACTAGCTGTGGTCTAGAAGCTAGCTCTGGAACTCCTAGTTTAGGTAATGAAATTGAAGTGAATGCACTCTGTGATCGGTCCAAAATTGCGGATGATATGAGATTAAAATATACTAATAATTTAGTAAGTATGTTTCGAAAAAAAGATTTCTTATAAATATGTGGAGCATAGATATTGCATAGGATATATGTGATTTCATTTAGACAAATTTCAGCAATAATATAACGACCTTCAGGGTCTATTTCTACCGAATCTACTGATAAAGGGATAGATCTTTTGGTTAAGATAAATACACCCCTTGATTTAGAATTAAATGGAGCAGCTACGATTAGTGTCCAATTTAGCATTTGCAGTTTCTTAGCCTCTTCTGCAGTCAAGTGAGTCTCCTGAAGACAAGCAATATCTATTTTCTGTTTGGAGAGATACATAAGAATTTTACGTCGCTTCACAGGTGAATTGATTCCTCCTACATTCCAAGTTCCAATTTTTAGTGTCATGTTTTCTCATAGTAGGTAGATAATATAAGTCTATAACAAAGAGATTTATAATCAATTATACGCATAGTAATTATGAATCGGTGGGGGGGAAACACAAGGGAAGACATACAAATAGACACAGACAGGGGATCAAAAAGGCACATTGTATTCCAGATGATTACTGAAATATTAGCTATTACCTTAAACAACATTATGCTAATTAACATTTGCATTAGTAATTCCAAAATCATAACTTTGGTTAACTAATAGGACTCAACAGAGCCCCGTGCTATAACCCACATAAATTCAAAGTACATAAGAAAATTAATCTGAATATATGTCCCTAGTTTACTTTTAGAAATCTAGTAATTAGTAACAATATATGTAGCTTATAAATCAAATCTCGTAGTAATAAAGAATATGTGTTAGTCTAATTACTTTCAGCTAGTTGTAGCAAAATATATGAATTAAGTAATCAGATTTTCATAACCTCCCTATTCAGACCATGTGAAACCGAACTATTCACTATTGTTCAGAATAGACAAATTTGAAACATGTTATTCTATAAAAGAATATTAATGTCTTTCAGGAGGAATGTCAGAGATATCTTGTGTATTAGCTTCGCTTTCCTCATCAAGATAAGCCATAATGGCAGAAGGATTGGTGAAATCCTTCTAGGTGGATCCGTCGAATAATCTTAGCCTAGCTGGGTAAATAAGAGCAAACTTGCGCTTATTTACCAGTGACCAGCAAAACAGTACCAGCAATGGGTGTAACTGGTAAAGTGCAACATTATCCTTTAACCAAATCTGCAGAGGTCACTATCGGTCCATTGCATACCAGGCACGCCTTTCTCCTGGCAGCAGCGGCCCCTACTAACCTACTGGGAAGGGATTTGTTATGTAAAATGGGATGTGTTATTTATTGTACCCCTGATGGTATATTTCTAGATATCCCAGAGAGAGCTGTGCATGAGGTGAGGGATATACTGGACACTCCCCAAAGGTTAATGATTCACTCTACTGTTTCAGATAAAAATCCATCTCAAGTAGAATAAATGTTATCTCAGATACTGGGGTCCCTCTGAACCAAAGATGGACAGGACACTGAATTGATGGCAAACGTAGCTCCCGTAATGGCAAATCTGAAAAGCGGAAGGCAAGCATCAAAAATTCCCCAGTACCCATTAAAACAGAAGTTAGAGATAGGGGTTTATCCCATAATTGAGAGGTTATTACAACAGGGAAATTTAGTCCGTACAGCGAGTGTAGCCAACAGTCCCATCTTTCCTGTGAAGAGTGGTGGGAGGGGTTATAGACTGGTAAAGGACCTTAGAGGGGTTAATAAGGCTCACACCGGAGCTCTCTACAAAAGGGGTGGTTGTCGATGTTGATTGACAGCTCACCCCATTTTGTAGGCAGGCCGGGTGGGTGGCTTAAAAAATGGAGGCGTTCCTACCATTTTGTGGGCGGCCGCACTGACATCACCAGTGATGTCAGTGGGGAGCTTCCTGGGGCTTGTGGTTGATGAGACCAAACCTTAGGGTCTCATCACAAGCCCCAATGGTTGCGATGGTGTTCACCATCGCGAACATCAACCTGGTCGGTCGCTAAGCTGTGGGTGGTAACCCACAGCTTAGCTAGCAACCAGGAGGCTGCACTAAAAAAAAGGAAGCGGCCACCCACATTCAGAGAGAGTGATCGCTTCTTGCAACTGCCTCTGAATGAGGGCCTTAGTCTCTTCCACAAAGCCCGACCATGTCATACACACAGAGGAAACAGAGCAGGCTTTCCTTAACCTTAAGGATAGTCTGACAAGAGCACCTGCATTGGGAATACTTGATTAGGAAAAACCTTTTGATTTGTACTGTATGGAAGCTGATGGTTGCACAGCAGGTGTCCTCACACAAAAACATGGTGATGCCAGTAGGCCCGTAGCATACTACAGTGCACAATTGGACACCGTGGCAAGATCACTCCCAATGTGTTTAAGAAGTGTAGCAGCAACTGCTCTATTGGTCAGTAAGAGTGAGGATGTAGTATTAGGCCATGATATGATTGTTTATACACCACATGCTGTATCTGCTTTGCTGAACTCTGCCCAAACAATACATGTATACTCAGCTAGGTTCACAAAATGTGAACTAGCCCTAATAACACCTGCAAACATTACCATAAAACAGTGCAGTATGTTAAACACAGCAATGTATTTACCATATGTGCCTCAGGATGCACAAAGGGTGGAGAGAGGTGAGTCGCTGGCAGAAGGTGAGGTCTGCAGGTATGTTGATGCACATGATTGTATGGAATATCTGAGTCAGACCTTTACTGCAAGACCTGGCATACGGGACACTCCTTTAGAAAATGTAGATGTGAACCTCTTGGTCCACCTCACTCGGCCCAAGTGGCAGAGCTGGTGACACTATGAAGAGCGTGTGAATTAGCAAAAGGAAAATCTGATAATTTCTACACTGACTCTAGGTATGCCTTTGGGGTAGTACATAATTTTGGTGCTCTATGGCGTCTGAGAAATTTTATGACAGCAGCAGGCAGACCAGTCGCACATTCCAGATATATAAAAGGACTACTGACAGTGATCCAATTGCCTAAGGAAGTGGCCGTAATTAAGTGTAAAGCCCATACATGTGAGGATGATCCGGTGTCAGTGGGCAATAACAGGGCAGATGAAGCTGTCAAATGGGCAGCAGGTTTAAAAGTGAACATGCCAATTAACCAAATGGTGTTTCAAACGATTGATATGCAGAAAATAATTGAGATGAAAAATTTGTGTTTCATTTAGGAAAAGGCAGTCTGGAGGTCCAAGGGATGTGGGCAAGAGTCCTCTGGACTCTGGAGAGATGAACAAGGTAAGCCTGTGGCTCCCAAGGTGTACTACCCAAGCCTGGCTGAGGCAGCGCATTGTATGACTCACTTGGGAAAATAAGGTATGTGCAAATTGGTGAGAGCATACTGGTGTGCACCGGGTTTTTCTTCCCAAGTGGAAAAGACAGTAATGTCCTGTTTGACCTGCTTGAGGAAAAACATTGGAAAAACAATCCCTACCGAGCCATCCCTCATTCCTCTGACCAACGGACCTTTTCAGGTAATACAAATCAATTTCATCCAATTACCACCCTGAAAGGAACCTCAGGTATGTATTAGTGTGCACTGATGTGTTTTCTAATTGGGTTGAGGCATACCCAGCTGCCACTAATTCTGCTGCGTTTACTGCTAAGAAAATTGTTCAGGAGTTTGTATGCAGATACGGTATCCCTAGAATTATTGAAAGTGATAAGTGTACTCATTTCACAGGTGATGTCTTCCAAAACATGAGTAAGTTGATGGGTATTAATAGTAGACTTCACACCCCCTACCGACCGCAAGCCAGTACCAAGGTGGAGAGGATGAACGGGACTATTAAAAATATATTAAGTAAGATAATGGCAGAAACTGGACTGGTGTGGCCAGAAGCACAACCGCTTGTCCTTCATAGTATAAGGAGAACTCCTGGACCCACTCTCAATCTGTCCCCCTTTGAAATACTGTTTGGTAGACAACCACATTTGATTATAAGTCCACAGGAAGATTTGAAATGTAACAACGAGGTAACTGTAAAGTATCTTATAACAATGAGTGAACAGTTAAAGCAGCAACAGCAGAAACTGAAATTGTTGTCACATGATATGCCAGAAACAAACTGTCATGATGTTGAACCTGGAGAATTTGTTATGATCAGGAATTTCTTGCATTCAGGTTGTTTGACAGATCGGTGGGAAGGTCCATATCAAGTGTTGTTGATGAGTACAACTTCCTTGAAAGTGGCAGAGATAGATACCTGGGTCCATTCCACTCACTGAAAAAGGTCAACCAACCAGTGGAGAGACAAGGCAGAATTGAGGCAGATAACGGAGACCTGTCAATTGCGAGTTTGTTCAAGGAGGTTTAAAGGTTACAGTGAGATACATGAGCTAAAGAAATTTGTAGATCATTGTTTTCAGCAATGGAGTGCCTGCTGTGGTTATCTTTGTGTTTTCTCCCAGAGTTTTCATCATCCTGGGTTGTTTCGGGATCTCTGGTTTCTGTGACGGAGGAGAGAGGATGAAGATGGGAGCTGATGGTGATATCGATATAGTGGTGTTGGGAGAAGGAGCAATACAGTCACAAGGGTGGTATCTGACTAAACCCAGTACAGTAATTGTTAAGAGATCTGTTATTTTGGAAACTCGGAGACAGTGTGAAGGTCTATCATCTGAGGATTATTGTATGTGTGAGTTTTCAGGGTCCTTAGTCGATGAGAGATGCATCCAGCAGTGTCAACCTAAGTATAACCCATATTGGGGTGGGTATCCTTTAGAGGATTATCATACCATGGTGGGCAAAGTTTTAAACAAAACTGACTGTTGGGTGTGCTCTCACGTGCCTCAATGACAGCATAATGTAGGGTTAGTGCCATTTCCATTAAATGTCTCTGAGGTTTTAGAATCGCAAAGAGGGGATGCACTGGATGGAAAATTTCTTAAGGCCAAACCACCTCATTTTAAACTCCACCAGTACCAAGTAGATAGATCACTTTTATGTATGAACCTCACCAACTTCAAGAAACCAGGAAGTTGGGAGGTGACGGGGAATAACCAGATGATGATCTTCTCACTATGAGCTGATAATGAACCTATAAATCTTGAACTTTTACGCACAATTAGACTAGGTGGAAGACACTTCCGGTATAAATATACACTAAGTTCCACCAAGGAAATGGTTGGTAGAGTACCAGAATGATATTGTGCCAAGATATTACAACCAGAAACTTGTATGAGTCCAAATGGGAGAACCTGAAATAGGATCACTGGCTAGGGAAATGTGTTTGATATAATGATGTTTACTATCCCTTATGTTCTCCCCGATGATGTATATTTTATATGTGGTAGTAAAGCGTATAAGTGGCTCTCTCCGAGTTGTGGAGGTTTGTGTTACCTGGGAAGAGTAGTTCCAGAAGTTATGACCCTTACACAAGGTGAAATGCTTGGTATTCATAAAAACACACCATCACCATATCTTCAGACACAGTATGAACACAGAGACAAAATAAATATGATACCTGGTGATGTACATAAAGCCACACAGTAAATTAGTGAAACATTTGGCTTTCAAGTTTTGGTAACATTGGATCCCTCCAGGATTGCTCGGGGTACTCTAAATTTCAGATATATTCAAGATCTTGCTAAATTAGATAATATCACCAAGATGTATGATGACACGTTTAGGTATACAGGTAGGGAGTTACAAACTTATAAGAAAGAACTTGTGCAACATAAGCTAGTGTTAAATTATTTAACAGCTGTCACTGGAGGGTATTGTGTAACTTTGGCCACCCAATTTGATGTCAAGTGTTGCACATATATTACAAATAATACTAGTGGCCCCAAGGAGGTGATAGACCAGAAGATGGATGAAATTCTGCAGTTAAAATGGGAATTTTGGAAGAACCATAATGCTTCACTGGCTGAAGTAGAGAAGAAGGTAGAAGAATGAGTTTCTTGGTTGAACACAGTGAAATGGTTCTCCGGCCTAGGAGAATGGGTCCAGGAATAGTTGCTAGCATAGGTAAACTCCTGATCCTCGTATTGGTTGTCATCATAGTAATTGGCTTATGTGTCAAATGTGTGCCTACTGTGATGAAATGTGGAAAATGTAAGGATAAGGTAAATCAAAGGAATGAAATTATGATGGTGGTCAGTAGTAACAGTATGAATACCAAGGTAAATGAAGAACTGCATTACAACCCTGAACTAGTACCATCAGATAATGTATGAATTTAGCCATGCATGAAATGTGTTATTAAATGTTATTTTAACATCTTAAATAATGTAAGTCCATATCCCCTTCAAGACTTCCTTTATAGGTTAGATGCATCCCCACATCTCTCCCATGATCTCCCAAGATCCACGGTGTGCATATAAGGGTAGTTTTATGTCCTTCCCAGAGACACATTACTGATGGTTTAAGAACCACCTTGTGCCATTCCATATTATAACATTAAATAATATGTCATAGTGTAAGCCTAAATTAAATTTAAGACCAGAGTGTGATAGCGTATTGTTTGCTATCAAAGGCTGGACTGTCGAAGCTGGATGATTGGCTGAGACAGAATCTGTTAAAATTAAAATCTGCATGATGTCATTTTGCAGATGGCCACCCAATGCCATTTTAGCAAATCTCACACAATATCAGTACATACGGCGATGTTATTATTTATTGTCGTGCATCTCCTACGCAATAGAACACTATTAAAAGTCCTTACCAAAACTATACATACATTTATTAATACCAATAATAGGAACAACCATGCAAAAGAAGTACCGTGGTGTACTCCACAAACACGTAGACACACAGCGTTAACTAGCGTCTTTTCATAATATCCCTACACTTACACATTGCACACTTACATAGAAAGGTTCTTTAGCATTAAGGTTAATATCCAAGGTTATATTATGTTATGAATTGACTGTATTTAAGATCTAAAGTTTAGTACATGATAAGCAGACCGTGTTTGGTGCTATTCTGAACCACTGTTTATTTGCAGACTTCCGGTTCCATCGGCAAGGAAATCGCAACATGCGTCTGTGAATTATGGATCATAGAGAGATAGGCATTGAAATGTACTCTGTAATGTAGTGTTTATTAGCCAGTTTAGACTTGTTCTTTGGTGGGAAAATGGACACAAAGAGGTGTTGGAGGCTGAACTATTACAATACAAACTGACCTATGAACTGCACCGTCACAAAAAAAACAGGAAGAAAAACCAATGGGGTTATGCCAACTTGTTCTATTGTATTGCCTATCTCTGTAAGGATACATAAGCAAGCACTCTGAATCTAATAGTTAGTCATCATTTTCTTTCTATTGACGGAGGCTACACCTTTGATGCCAGAAATCTGGATCCAGAGCGCATGTATATGTATTCGACTGTACCTAGTGATTGTATAATTTGTTTGTGCTAATTGTATTTAGATCAAAGTGTGTAACTATATACTTTTTGGTGAATAATATCTTTTTGTGCTTTGGAACCACAATCAAAGTCTGGAAAGCAATTATTTCTTGTGCAACTTATTGCACTAAATGGCGACATTTCATATCTGAAATCGAGGCAAAATCTCATCATCCCGCTATCGGATTCTTGCGGGTTTTGGATCCAATGAAAAAGGTCCCCGCGTCAGTGAAACAGGTGGGCGGGAGTTGTGCTGCTGTCATCGTCCATAGGGGCTGTGTCCAATCCAAAGTCCATAGGGGCTGGCTGGGCTGTGTTGTGCAGTCTGTTGTCCATAGGGGCTGTGTCCACTCCAAAGTCCATAGGGGCTGGCTGGGCTGTGTTGTGCAGTGTCCCATAAAGGCTGTAGTCCTAAAGGGGTGCTGTAGTTTTGTCCAGGGGGTGCTCTGTCCATCAGGGGTGCTCCCCCCAAGTGCAAAAAAAAAATATTTTTCTGTTTGTGCACACTGTAGCCGCACGTGCATCAACAAAGTTGTGCCAAGCGTGCGCCTGTGTCATAAGTAAAGGGCCTGCTGGCTCATCTGTTGAAGGGTGGTGTAACCCCCAAAGTGCCTGAAAAAAAAAGTTTTTCTGTGTTTGTGACTTGTGTGCGCTGTAGCCGCATGTGCATCAACAAAGTTGTGCCAAGCGTGCGCCTGTGTCATAAGTAAAGGGCCTGCTGGCTCATCTGTTGAAAGGTGTTGTAACCCCCAAAGTGCCTGAAAAAAAAATATTTTTCTGTGTTTGTGACTTGTGTGCACTGTAGCCGCACGTGCATCAACAAAGTTGTGCCAAGTGTGCGCCTGTGTCATAAGTAATGGGCCGGCTGGCTCGTCTTTTGAAGGGTGGTGTATCCCCCAAAGTGCCTGGAAAAAATATATGTTTCTGTGTTTGTGACTTGTGTGTGCTGTAGTCGCATGTGCATCAACAAAGTAGCGCCAAGTGTGGGCCTGTGTCATAAGTAAAGGGCTGGCTGGCTCGTCTGTTGAAGGGTGGTGTAACCCCCAAAGTGCCTGACATTTTTTTAATGTGTTTGTGACTTGTGTGTGCTGTAGCCACACGTGCATCAACAAAGTAGCAGCGCCAAGCGTGTGCCTGTGTCATAAGTAAAGGGCCGGTTGGTCTGTTGAAGGGTGGTGTAACCCCGAAAGTGCCGCTAAAAATAAAAACATTTTCTTTTTTTGTGTTTGTGTGTGCCTTAGCTGCACGTGCATCAACAAAGTAGCAGCGCCAAGCGTGTGCACCTGTGTCATAAGTCAAGGGCTGGCTGGACTGTTGAGGGGAGGTGTAACCCCCAAAGTGCCCCAAAAAAATTAAAACATTTTAAAAGTATTTATTTTTCTGTGTTTGTGTGCGCATTAGCCGCATGTGCATCAACTAAGTAGCAGCCCCAAGGGTGTACTCTTTGGGGCCTAGTTTTTCAATCCTGTCTGCCACTGCAGTGCCACTCCTAAATTGGCCACGTGTTTGTGCCGCCCACTTGTGTCGCTAAGCATAGTCAAACAGCTACCTCAGTGCAACCTTTTTGCCTAAAAACAATATTGTGAGCTGTTGAGAATAGACTGGAAATGAGTGGAAATGAATGTTGTTGAGGTTAATAATAGTGTAGGAACAAAAAAAAAAATACAGATCCAAAACACAACAAAACCCAGAACCCAAAACACGGAATGGTGGTTTTGGCAAAACCAATCCAGATTCAAAACACGAAGAAAAATCCAGATCCAAAACCAAAACATGAAAAGTGGCCGGTGCACACCCCTAATATAGATTCACTGGGGTATGGAAGCATACACTGGGCAATGGCTTCCAGCGTCACAGTGCTTATATAGTTACACTGGGGTACAGCCTGCAGCATCACAGTGCTTATAGGGATACACTAGGGTACGGCCTGCAGCATCACAGTACTTACACGGATACACTGGGGTATGGCCTGCAGCATCACAGTGCTTATATACTGTAGATACACTGGGGTATGAAAGCATACACTGGGCAATGGCCTGCAGCATCACAGTGCTTATACAGTTACACTGGGGTACGGACTGCAGCATCACAGTGCTTATAAGCAGGGGCATATCTATAATGGGTGCAGGGTGTGTGGGGAACATGGGCCCCTGGGTCCAGGGGGGCCCCGCTCCACACACCCTGCACTCATAATCTTACTTACCTCTCCGGAGTCCCACGTCGGCGTGGGGTCCGGCGCTGTAAAACGACTGGAAAATGGCCGCAGCGGCCATTTTCCCGTTGTTTGCGCATGCGCAGTACAGGGAAAATGGCCGCCGTGGCCATTTTCCTGGTGACCTGTGTAGACACTCTAGTGCCCAGAGTCTATAACTCCGGCGCTGGCCGTGCACAGCTCAGAATGGGCGGAGAGGAGGGGGCCCATGTCGGAGACTGCACCTCCTCTCTAGAAATGCCCCTGCTTATACGGATTCACTGGGGTATGGCCTGCAGCATCACAATGCTTATATGGATACACTCAGGGGGAACAGGCTGCAGCGTCACAGTGCTTATATGGATAAACTGGGATAAAGCACAAAAACAAATCTACTTTTTATTTTACTTTTTTTTACATTCTTAAACTTTTTTTTTACAGCCCCTGGATGGACAGCACACTGGATGGACAGGACAGCACAGCACACCCCTGGATGGACAGCACAGCATACCCCTGGATGGATAGCACACTCCTGGATGGACAACACAGCATAACCCTGGATGGACAGTACACCCCTGGATGGAGAGCACACCCCTGGATGTACAGCACACTGGATGGACAGGCAGACTCCCAGATGAAAAGCACAGCACACTCATGGATGGACAGCACAGCACACCCCTGGATGGACAGCACAGCACCCCCATGGATGGATAGCACAGCACACCCCTGGATGGATGGCACACTGGATGGACAGCACAGAACACCCCTGGATGGACAGCACACCCTCGGATGGACAGCACAGCACACCCCTGGATGGACAGCACAGCACACCCCTGGATGGACAGCACAGCACACCCCTGGATGGATAGCACAGCACACCCCTGATGGACAGCACAGTCCCCTTGACGGAGAGCATAGCACAACACAGCCCTCCCTGAATGGGTCTCAGCAAGGAAATGGCGCCAATCACTGCGGGGAGGGACTTATATACAATCCAAAACCTGCAAGAATTCGATGCAGTTTTGCCTTGTTTTCAGATCCAAATCAGGCGGTAAAAATCGTGCCGACTCAGATCCGACTCGGAATTGCCATGTTCGGGAGGGTCCGGTTCTCAGATTAGATTATGGGCCATATTCAATTTGGAGCGAAATGTCGATAATTTATCGCCGATGACATCATTTTCGCCTATTTCAATTATCCCGTATTCAATTTCAAGATAACTTTTCACCACTGGATAGGTGGCGAAAAAAAGTGCAGAATTGGGGTTTAGGGGTGCAGGCTTAAAAAAAAATAGCCTGCACCCATGGGAATGTCATTTAAAAATAAACTGTCAAAAAAGTTAAAAAAAATAAATAAATCAGGACACCCCAAAAAATTTACTTTAATTTTGAGGATAAAAAAAAAAATAGGGTACACACTTCTAAAATAGCCAAATTAAATTCAGAGGGCTCCCCAAGTATGCGGCAGGTTTTTTCTTTATTGCGTGAATAGCGGCAGGTGCATTTTTGCAGAATTTTTAAAAATAAGTTTAGGGACTTAAAACGAAGCTTGCACCCATTTTCATGTACCCCAAATTTGATAGATTTTTTTTTGGTGGGGAAAAATAACTATTCCTAAGTGCTATTCTTCACCACTTCTTCATAGCCGCAAATATGCACCTGTCGCGGCTATTACAAAAACCGACTTCCTTCATCAGTCAAAAATGGGGGTACCCATAGTGATCCCACATCTTTAGGGTGGTCCCAGGCACATTTCCGGAAAATTCCTGTTTTTTCGCAGATCCAATTTTGCCGGGTCCCGTTTTCGCTCCTTTTAAATTGAATACGGGGATAAGCGGGCACGCGCCCGATACTTTATCCCCACTCTAACCTCCGATGTGGAGCAAAAAGTCCAGCACAGACTTTTCGCTCCCAAATTGAATACCCCCCTATCTCTCAGCCTTCAGTACTTGTCAGTAATATGCAGAGCCGTAACTAGACATTTTGGTGCCCTGCGCGAGAAACACCATTGGTGCACCCCCCTTCCCCCACAAGGCTCTTTATATGCAGCAGTCATAAAATACCCCAAATCCTCACAGGGCCAGCTATATTTAAAGTAAAAAGAAATGAATAAGAGATGGCATGCCAACAAATCCTCCACAAACCCTCAGGCAGCTCCAGCACAGCACCGTTTGGACTAGTATCCATTTTAACAGGCAGATGATAAACATGAGGTGAAAACCAGCTCAATCCGTTCAGCACAGGACCGGTGTCTGTAAGGGGTGATACTATAAGTGTGTTCCACATCCCTACTGACATACTGGGCCCTATAACGTACATATGAGTAGGAGGAGTGGCTCTGGCAAATTTCTATGGACCTGGATACCGCTGCCGGACCTGTGACTGGAACCTTCTGCATTCCACCGCCAGACCTGTGACTGGGACCTGAAGGACATTGCCACCGGACCTGTAACTTGGACTTGCTGGATGCGGCTACAGGGACCTGTCACTGTGACTGGTTCGGACCTGCAATTCTGGACACTGCACCTGACCTAACAAATCCTTACCCTAGGAAATGTGGGGGGATAGACTTCATGACATCTCTCTCGTCCCATCAGACTGTGTGGGACCGGGACAGGAGGCAGGCAGAGAGTGAATGAGGGGCATGCAGGAGAGAGGCTGCCGGCTGTGGCTTCAGTTTAAGAGCGACGCGCACCGCACTATTATTAATATATATCAGCGGCCAGCAAGTGTCTGGTGGTCAGAGATTGCGGTGGGTGGCCAGTTCCGCCCTCAGGGCTGTTATGCTATGCACCAGCCACACCACCCTAGTTATGGCCCTGGTAATATGATTTGGCTTGTCAGTGGAATAAGTATCTACTTTAAATTTTGCAACTCTGAAATATAAAATTTGTAAATTTCCCAACAGAAAGGAGCCTGGTTAACATTACTAGTTACCAGAAATAGGTCTGCTTTGTGTATTGCCTCCAAGACCATTTTAAAACAAGCCAACATATTCAGAACTGTATGTCATTCTTTATCCCAAATAATTGGGTATTCTGGGTTACTGAAACTTGGATGGCAGATTAGATCCCTTGGATGCTACGTGGAAACTCTATGAGATGATGGGATAAGCTATAACTGTGGTTATGCAAAGAAATACATCACAATTATCACTTATAATTTTGGCTGTGATAAGGTATGGGCCTGATTCATACTTACCGACTTTGTTTTCATCCTTTCTGGGAGCAGCCCGGAGAGTTGCTGCTGCAGGCCGGTTCGGGGGGCGGGGTCAGACTGGTGATGTAATTAGATCCCATCCCTTTCTCGGGAAAGTCCACTATTTGAAAGTCTGCAATGATGGGGCGGGGCAAGATGCAGGAGATCTGCTTACACTTCTGGGGGAGCAGGAGGCTACCCAAAAAAATCCAAAAAATCGGGAGCCTCCAGCGACTTCTTGGAGTGTAAGAAAGTATGGTCTGATTTAGAGTTGTATGCTACAGTAGGCTGATCTCAGCTGCGATTTTGCAGGCTGTGAATGTGAGAAAGTGTGTTAATGTAGCAGCCGCCCAGAAGTGAATAGAGATGCCCACCGGAGCCATCACAAAGGGTACAGCAACTGCATACACAGTGCATGTGCAGATCCTCCAGTACCTCCAATAATTGGCTGCTTGAGTGACTCTATGGCCATGCAGCATTTCTTCCTGAACTGAGACGCTGAAGCCACACTATTAGCATGCGGGATCGCAAATGTAGCCATCGGCACACCCATAGAATGTCCACTACAAGCCTGTATTACTTCTACCACTCCCCCCATTACCTCTCCCAAAAGGTGCATTCCTGTCAATCACCCTGCATGCAGGTAAGCAATGCATGCTGGATCACATATGGATTTTAGTGCACACGCAGTGCAATGCAAGCACAGTTTACCGATAATTTGTGAAAACATCGCCATAGTGCACAACTCTGAATCAGGCCCTGGGTTTCATCATAGATGGTGTAGTTTTGCAAATACTTATTCAGAAGTTTTTCAGCCAAGCAAGCTGTACACACCATTAGCTCCTGTATGTCCATAGTCCTATGTAATAGCCTACAAATGCAGTCATGGGTATGCGATTCCGGCAAGTTGGCCCATTTTTGTAAAGTGGCAATAATTTAAAAAACAAAACAAACCTGGTTTTGCTTTTTAAATTATTGGCGTTTTATAAATAAGGGCTAACTCGCTGGGATGACATCCATGGCTGCATCTCTCAGGCCATTACTGTACATAAGGCTCTATGGCCCTGATTCAGGGCTGGACGCTCTGACAGAGTGCTCGCTCTGAATCAGGGCCATCCTTCCTGATTTTTAGAGCGGCCTCCTGGCCTCTCGTATAGCTGTGGGTGACCACCCACAGCTACAGCGAGCGGCCAGGAAGATGGTTGCGATGGTCAAGACCATCGCGACCATCGGGCTTGTGACGAGACCCTTGTGGTAGGGTCTTGTTGCCGCAAGCCCTAGAGTTGTTTCGGCTCAAACAGAGCCGAAAGCACTCCCACTGACATCACTTGTGATGTCAGTGGGGCCGGCCCCACACGTTAGGCGTTCCCATGGGAACGCCTCCATCTGGGCAGCCACGCCTCCGGCACGCCCACCAAAGGGAGCGTGCTGTCACTCAACATCGACAGCACACCCCATTTGGTACGAGACCCGGAGCGACGGTTTGCCCGTCGCTATCCGGGTCCCGCGCATGTGCACTGGGCCAACATCGACCCGCTTGCGAGCGCTCAGCGCTCGCGAGCGGGTCTGAATCAGGCCCAATATGTGTTATTGCCCATTTTAGGGAAAACTGATCTAGAGGTTCATCTTGTACTGATGTCTGTTGAGGATATGACAGTTACAGTTTATACTTATTCTCTCTCTCCATGAGTAAAACATTGAACATCATTATCTGTTGTCAGCTTTAGTTAAATATAAAAGTTTCACAGAGCATGGCAGGCAGGAATTAAAGTATTCACATAATGTAATCTGCAGCTGACTGATAAACTTCTAGGAAACAAAAAACCTAATTACTCACCTCCCCCAGGAGCATGTTAACCTGTTATGGATGTGTAACACTGGGTTAGACATTACAGCTGTGTAGGAGGTAGAGAAGCGCTGTCATTTCCTCACACCTACTGGTATGACTCAGAAGATTTGTGACATCTATGCAGTCACGTATCTGCTTCATTTGCCTCCTGGCATTAGTATGCAGGAACTCAGGAGCATGTATTTAATTCAGTCATTTTACAATGCAAATCAATTAAACTTTAAGCAAGTTCACAATTTTAACACATCACAAATGTCTAAGTACGTCAGAAGCCCATTGTTGACATTTCTGTGTGAGAAAACTAGCATAATGGTATGGGGGGATGTAGTCTGCATACTGACAGTCAGAATCCCAATGTTCACAATACAGATTGAGTTTCCCATATCCAAATATTCCGAAATACAGAATATTCTAAAATGTTTTGAGCGAGACTGAGATAGTGAACCCTATGTTTTCTGATTTTTCAATGCAAACAAACTTTGTTTAATGCACAAAATTATTTAAAATTAGGGATGTGAACCGACCCCCGTGTTTTAGTTTTGGTTTTGGATCTGTATCTCCTTCAAGGTTTTGGATCTGGATTTGTTTTGCAAACCACCCTCAAGTGTTTTGGTTTTGGATCTGGATTTTTTAAATAAAAAATAAATAAAAATGTTTTAAAGACAGCTAAAATCATGTAATTTATTAATTTATGCAATCCAAAAAACAAAATTTGGATTTAAAATACGAATTCCGAACCGCAAAAGATCAGAACCACGACCCGGATCTCCTCAGGAGATTAGAACCGCAACTCAAATTTACCCGGATTCACGAAAATTCAGGTGGATTCGGATTTCTGGAGAACATCATCTTTAAATTCTGTGTATAAGGTGGATATGGGAGACTCAATCTGTACACACACACTCTCTCTCTCTCTCTCTCTCTCTCTCTCTCTCACATACAGTAAATCACATAATTTGGACTTTTCTTTGTTCCTAAAGTATTATTAACCTCAATAACATTCATTTACAGTCAATTTAGACCACCGTACAGCTTACAATGTTTTTTTCACCATTGTTGGCCAAAGGCTGCAGTGAGCTGGCTGGTTACTAAGCGACAGAGCAGCGGTACAGACACCGCAGTTTAAATAACATCTATGAAACATTGCCACCTAGTAGTGGCAAAAATGAAAGGTAGTGCAAAATGGAAATGTACTTGGGCCCTCCCACCCACCCAGTGGGGTATGGCCAGCAGAGTCACAGTACTTGTATACACAGTGGGCTACGTTCCAAGAAGTCACAGTGCTTGTATACACAGTGGGGTATGGCCAGCAGAGTAACAGTACATGTTTACATAGTGGGCTACGGCCCAAGGAGTCACGGTGCTTTTATACACTGAGGGCTAAGGCCCAAGGAGTTACAGTGCTTGTAACACAGAGGGCTACTGCCCAAGGAGTTATGGTGTTTTTATTCACAGAGGGCTAAGGCCCAAGGAGTCATGGTGCTTGGATACACAGAGGGCTATGGCCCAAGGAGTCACAGTACTTGTATACACAGTGGGATACAGCCCAAGGAGTCACAGTGCTTTATACACAGTAGGTACAGCACCAAATTATGTTTTTTTTTTTTACTTTTTAAACTTTTAACTCTTTTTTTTTGTACACACTTGTGAGTCTCGACAGCATGCAGTGTGCCCTCTATACACAGTCACTTTGCCAGCACAGCCACTTGTAAGTCTGGACACAGTAACTTTAAACAGCAGAGTATAGCGCAGCATACATCAGTGTGCAGTGTGTCCCCTATACAGTCACTTTACCAGCAAAGCCACTTGTGAGTCTCTGGACACAGAATCAGTATGATTTACCACCTGTCCCCATGCTCGGTGGTTGGAATCCCGACAGCGGCATCCCGGCAGAAGAGGAAATCCTGATCATCAAAGGTAAGTATATACTAACCTATTTCTACCCTCTTATGTAGAGGTGAACTCTCATGAGAATCCAATGTCTGGAGGATGACGTTTGGCCTAGCAGTGGGATCCGAGTCAGACAGGAACACCGAATCCGTAGCTCGTGGACTCGGATCCTTGCTGTTCGGAGTGGTTCGGATTCCACAGAATCCGAACCGGTCATCCCTAGTTTAAAGGAAGTTGGTGTGGATCCCCACCTCAGCAGCCCCACATCTGGAGCCGCCACTGGTTGCGACCATTTTAGGGGAGTGTGCCGTACACAAGGAATATGGCTCCAGTTTCCATTCTGACTCACTTAGGACTGCAACAATCAAATGATCTGCGATCGATGCTTTGTTTTTGTACACATGCTGTGACATTTTATGCAGATGCTTGGATTTGGAAAGCCGCAGGTGTGCATCTCACTACATGTTCCAGTGGCTGCAGCATTTGCATATTTTCGTATAACAGCTGCGTACAAATTCACAGCTGCTTTAGGAATAGCATGATACTCTGAATCAGGCCCAATGTCATGTACTGCACAAATACAAGTATTCCTCCACATAGTCATATTCATACTTTACAAGTAATTGTTCCACAAATACACTTTCTAGACTTTTCAGCAGCACTCGTCACTTCTTCCTTTACACCTCCAAATTGAATAGGCACCTTCATAGAAACTTCCAAACTTGGGAGTTTATTTACTAAGCCTTGGATGGAGATAAAGACCCAGCGACTCAGCTCCTAACTGCCATGTCACAGGCTGTGTTTGAAAAATGGCAGTTAGGAGCTGATTGGCTGGTAATTTATCTCTATCTACTTTATCTTCATCCAAGGCTTAGTAAATAGACCCATTTACAAACCAGATGGTTTGTATTTAATGGGTCCATGTAAGAATTTGGGAGTGAGTTCTGAGAAGTTGAGAGCTGATTCCGTTCTGAGCAATACACAATGAGCAATCTTGCTCTCTCATTATTCCAAGTGATGAGCCTGATTCCCTTTGGGTTGTGTACAAATCACTTATTCAAGAGAGGGACTGTGGGCATGGCTAACAGCTCCTGGAGCGGTGGGCATGCCCCCGCCATGACAAAATGGGGGGAGTGGCTTGCAGGCATGGCATTTCACATTAGGACACACCCCTTGCAATTAGGCTCCACCCACCTTCTGGGGCATATGGGGCCTCTTTCACAGTTTTTTCCAGGGCCACTTTATATTCCCAATTCGCCCCTGCATACATTAAGCATTAATATACAGTATAAATATGCCTCCAAAAAATATGACCTGTTGCAGAAATAACTAACACAATGTTATTATTATTGAACTACACAATGTGTCTATGAGATGCTTCAATAGAATATTTGAGACCAGTGTAAAATTCAATCCCCTCTATATACCTTATATGGAATGAATTACATAAACATAAGGAAAAGAGGCTTTTAGATGTGAAACGATATATTGATGTATAGTCACCATACAAGATTATTTGTGGAATGAGAGACCCGTCCAATGCAAAAGCTCATGCATATATTGTATGAAAATCAGGAATCAAGATGACTATTGCACAATCCTGCATCATGTTCTGGATCACAGAGCTCAATATTATGTGTTAAGTTGCTAACAATAGATCCACGTTTTTGGCGTCTCCTTATGGTGGCATCGCTCCAGCGGCACAGAAACAGGCCAGGGAAATAAAATGTGACAGTGTTCTTGGATTAGCGTTGCTCCAGCGACTCGCAGCCAGGTAATAAAGGTGAATATAGCAATGTGCAGTGGCTGAAAGCAGTATGATTGGTTATAAGTGGAGGAAATGGATACCTGTTTGCTACGACTCCATGTGGTGTATCGCTTCTCCACTGATAAAAAGATGGCTCTGCCCCTGATGGTGATAGGCAGTTCTCCAAATTCTGGGATGCCACTAATAGCCACAGAAGTAATGTCCCGTTATTAGGAGGTATGCAGATATGCAAAAAGTATGAGAGCAGTCCACTGTAAAGCCTTGACTAGTTTCTCCCCTCTCTCGGCATGAGCTTTTGCATTGGACAGGTGGCTCATTCCACAAATAATCTTGCATGGTGACTATACATCAATGTATCATTTCACATCTAAAAGCCTCTTTTCCTTATGTTTATGTGATCAATTCCATATATATGGTATATAGAGGGGATTGAATTTTACACTGGTCTCAAATATTCTATTGAAGCGTCTCATAGACACATTGTGTAGTTCAATAATAGTAACATTGTGTTAGGTATTTCTACAACAGGTCATATTGTTTGGAGGCATATTTATACTGTGTATTAATGCTTAATGTATGTATATGTTTTTAGTTCGAACTACAGTTCTCTTATACATGTTCAACCAAAATATGTTTAATAAATTTTTATAATTATACAGTCTTCGGTTATTTTGTATTAGAACTATCGCAGACACCTCTTTTACATTTTGCTCCCTCAGTTACAGCATGATTGACATGCTGGGACTGTTTGGGGCGGGGACGGGGAGGCGCTGCTTGCATTCCCAGAAAATTGGGGAGTGTCCACACATTTCTGGGAGTGCTGAGGCCAGTGTTTATGTCTGCCGGCGTAGATTTACTGGCCTTGCAAGCAGGCAGGAGGTGGTCTTTCTGAGTAAGCTTAGGCTTACTGAGATGGTCAATGCTGCAAACATTGTGCCCGATAGACATGATATTGATCCAATCCTGTGTGTGCAGAAGCAGATATTACTCAGTCAGCTACTAACCATAGCCTGAGTTTACATTATCTTTCCTGGATACCACTGCCTCTGTGCTCAAAACACAAAGATTGCTGTTCACCTGTGAAACCAAGGGACTTTCTAGATATGGGTAAAACTGAAACTGTTATAGCTGAAACCCTTGTTTTAAGTAAACACAGACTGCATAGCTGAGAGCAACAATAGTACCTGGCTGCACTTGTCCTGGAGGTCTGAGTGCACCTGCCTGATCACACCGTTTGTGGTGATTATTTTTGGAAGAGCCTACGGTACTTGTGTACTTTACGGACTAATTGCAGAGAGAACCCAAGTGCCCTACACTCAGTATTATTATCAATCATGGTAATGTCTAAATCCCCTTCATGCAGAGAACCCTAACATCATCAGCCAATGTCCAGCGTCATTCCCAATGTCCAGCGTCATTCCCTACTACCCAAGTGGGTACAGAGGGGGAATATAACCTTGTGGCGAGCGTAGCGAGCCACCAAACCCAAAGAATGGCGAGTGTAGCTAACCCGCAAGGTGGGGACAACTTTCTTCTTTAGGTGGGGACAACTTTTGGTACTTGTGTACATAAAGTACACAAGTATCATTTAAAACATCCATTAGGTTCTTTCTGCAATGAGTCCATAAAGTACAAAAGTACTGAGCCTACTTATAATTAGGGATGAGCACTGACCCCCATGTTTTGGTTTTGGATCTGTATCTCCTTTGTGTTTTGGATCTGAATTTGGTTTTGGCAAAACCACCCTTGCGTGTTTTGGTTTTGCATCTGTATTTTTTTCCAAAAGAATCATAAAAACAGCTATCATCACATAATTTGGGCCTAATTTTGTTCCCACAGTATTATTAACCTCAATAACATTAATTTCCACTCTATTTTGACCACCTCACAGCTCACAATATTGTTTTCATACAGTTTAGATACATAATTGCACCAAGCTAGCTGGCTGTCTATGCTAAGTGGCAGCAGTGGGCGGCACAAACACGAGGCAGTTCAACTTCAAAAATGGCACTTAAGAAAACATATGTTTTCATTAATCAAGAGGCCTGAGGGTGATGGAGTATGTATATAGTTGAAAGCAGGGAAAGGATGAGTTGATTAATAGTAAATTTTATTTACATTTTGGATTCCAAAGTATATTTACAGTTTGAGGGAGGGAGGTGGGGAGCATTTTCAAAGAATATTTGACTCATTCACATCAGTCCCTGCCCCAGTTGAGCACTTGTGGTGGTTCAGTATTTGTTTTTAAAAATGAAAGGGGCATGCAGAAGATGCTGTCTGTGGTAGCACACAAAATGGAAGCTCTGAACAGGAAGGGGGCAGAGGGATTTGTAGTCTGGTACTAAACATCTGTTATAATTGTGCTTCTGGGATTATGGATGGGAAGGCTGGGAGGGGAGGAGAGAGAACATCTCCAGATACCATCACAAAATAGCCTTTCCATTTTGGTGTTTGAGTTGCATCTGACCAAACATGGCTGTTATGATCAAGGAAAACCAAGCCCACCCATTTGGTATCTATAAATCAAGGTTGAAAAATGGCATAGGAGTATTTTGCAAGTATAACTATTTTTGATTTTAGTTTAAATAAATACAGTATGAAACTATTTAAAAAAAAGTAAGTGTCAGAATCAGAGCAGCGGCACAAAAGCACGGCAGTTTAAAAAAAATGTAGGACATCTATTTGCAACACAGCAGTGACAGACAGGATGGCAGTTTCATAAACTATAAAATAAAAATGGCAGACAGCAATGCCCCAAACAGCACATAATGCAAAGAAAAGAGGTGCAAGATGGAATTGTCCTTGGGCCCTTGCACCCACTCTTATATTGTATATAGGACATGCACAGTATAACAAACCAATCACTTCAGCGACAGGGACTGCCAATTGTGGCTGAAGAGATTGGTTTGTTTGGGCCCCCAAAAAACAAGCTACAAACGGGCAGCTAACATTGCTGGCAATGATCTTTCCAAGCACAAACTGGCTTTACAGAGGCAAGCCATCCTCATCTGATTCCTCACCCTCATCAGTGTGTACAGTACATAATCTTCACACAATATTAATTTATTCCTGCTGGAGTCCACCATTACAGCCTTAGTTGCCTCTGTAATTTTTGGATGTAATTGGTGGTAAAGGTCTTCCTTGTGAAATTTGTAGTTCATTTTGATGAACAACATCTTTTCCACATTTTGAGGAAGTAGCCTATGCCAATCGCTGACAAAGTTCACGGCTGTGCTGACAACTCTTTCTGAGTACACACTGGAGGGTGGGCAGCTCAAGTAAAGCAAAGCCAGTTTGTGCAAGGGCCTCAAAATAGCCTTTTTTTCCTGCCAGTAGTGAAACAGTCTGTCTAACATGCTTATTTGAACGCTATCATTAAAATAGTCCTCAACCATTCTTTGAATGGTGACCATATCAGATGAAGTCATGGTAGAGGTCTCATTAATTGTAGTCAATTCTGGTTGTGTTGACTCATCTGCATCACCAGTGGGTTGTTTTTGGGAAAGTTTAGTTTTTCCTGGCAACCACACTTGCTGGAGAAACTGAAGGAGGAGCCATTGCTGCATCATGTGCCACTGGAGCTGACAATTAGTTTACCAACAGCTCTTTGCATCTCTTCAGATCTGTGTCCATTGAGAAGAAAAACACAACTTATGACTTAAACCTAGATCGCGTACTGTCGCCAAATTGTATTGCTCCGATTGGAAGATCCTGACAACCATTAAATCCTGGCAAAGTGAATAAAAGACTTAATCTACAAGTCCAACATGCTTAGCGGAATCAATTTGTTTCAGCACTTCCTTCAGTTTCTTAAGCTGCTTTTCCAACAGTCTAATTAGGGGAATTACCTGACTCAGGCTGGCAGTGTCTGAACTCACTTCACAAGTGACTACTTTGAAGAGTTTCAGCACACTGCACAACATGGAAAGTATTTTCCACTGAGCTTGAGTAAGGTGCAGTCCCCCTCCTCTTCCTATGTCATACTTCGTTGTGTAGCTTTGGATGGCTTTTTGCTGTTCCTCCATCTGCTCAAGCATATAAAGGGTGGAGTTCCACCTTGTAACTACCTCTTGCTTCAGTTAGTGACAGGGCAAATTCAACATTTCTTGCAGGTGCTACAATCTTTTACATGCACCTGCTGAATGGCGAAAATGCCCATAAATTTTGCGGGCCATGGAGAGCATCTCCTGCATGGCCCTGTCATTTTTAGAAAAATGTTGCACCACCAAATTAATAGTGTGAGCAAAACATGAGAAGTTTTGGAATTCACCCAGCTGTAATGCTTTCATAATATTGGTGGCCTTGTCAGAAATAACAAATCCTGAGGAGAGTCCAAGCGGGGTAAGCCATTTTGCAATGACTTCCCTGAGTTTATTTAAGAGGTTGTCAGCAGTATGCCTCTTAGTGAAACTGGTTATGAACAGAGTAGTCAGCCTCTGAATAAGTTGGTTTTCTTAGATGCTGTTGCTGTTGGTGCTGCTGAAGGCAATACACCCACCCAGTGGGCTGTTACAGTCATGTAATCTTGAATTTTCCCTGTTCCACTTGTCCACTTATCTGTGGTTAAGTGGACAGTGGGTACAATGGGATTTTGGAGGACACTAATTAAGTTTTTTTTTATGTCCCTGTACAGGCTAGGCATTGCTTTTCTAGTGAAGTGGAACCTAGATGGGATTTGGTATCAGTGACAAAGGACCTCAATTAACTGTCTAAAACCCATTGCACTAATAAATTAACAGACACACATCTAATACCAGCATGGCATCAGTGATCCGCTGTGCAACTGGGTGACTGCTGTCATACTTGCAAAGGATTGTTTAACAGTCAATTGCTTTTAGAAACTACTACTAGTAGTCTTCCTGGTTCCCTTCTGGGATGAATATCCACTCCCAGCAGCAGCAGCATGTGTAGGGCTCAAGGATTCTACTGAGGAATCCAGGATAGGGGAGGACTGAGTTAACCTTATCAAATTGGATGCAGGACTACTTCCGATCATGATTGAGGATATTGTAAATGAAGGTGTTGGTGGTGTAGATGTCAGGTGCTTGGATCTAGCAGAGAGAAGGGAACTAGCTGATACTGGACTGCTTGTTATGTGCTGTAGATGACATAACAGGGAGGAGGTTCCTAGTTGGTTAGGGTCCCTACCCTTACTTACTCTGGCAATTGTTGTCTGGATATGGGTAGAAATGATTCCATACATAAGTGGATTTGTTTGTTTTATGCCCAGGCATGACAATGGGCTTTTCCTTATCATGGGCAAAAATTGTTTCCACTGGGGCCTGAATTACACAAACAACATCTTCATTAACAACATCCTCATCATCTGCATCTTCATCATCAACATCCTTATCAGTGTCAACTACACAAATATCATACTCATTCTGGTGTACTTCCATAGAGACATCCTCAATTTTTATTTAAGCATGTTGACTTGTGCTGCTCATCCCCACCTTTGCAGAGGCTGCACAAGTTGTGGAAGGAGGCTCCTCTTCGAATACAGTTTTGGAAAGGCTCACACATGGCACCCACCAACATACTTAGGGGTAAATTTACTAAGATTTGTTTTGGTCCCGATTTGTCCCATTTTTATACACAGATAGGATCAAAATAAAATTGGCCTTTTTTCACTAAAAAATTTAGAAATTTACCAAACACCCGGTTTTGACAGGATCAAGTTGTTTGATGGTGTATTTGATCGATCCTGTCAATGTTGAAGCCCCGAGTTCCCTGCCTGACTTTCCCTCCCAAACAAGCAGCCTGCACATATCAGTGAAATATGTGCAGGCTGCTTGGTTTTTTTTGACCAAAGGGTTCATTTTTAAAAATAAATTATGTGGGGTCCCCCCCCAAAAGCATAACCAGTCCTGGACTTGTCAGTTGGTCCTGGTTCCTAAAATGATGGGGGAAACAACATGTAGTGTTCCCCCATAATTTAGGAACCAGCACCTGGCTGCAGGGCCAGTCCTGGTTTTAAATATAGGGGGAAAAATGTGTAGAAGTCCCCCTATATTTAAAACCAGCACCAGACCAAAACCAACGGGGTTGTAATTCCACAGTGAGAAGACCCTATCACCGGGTTTCCAGGGTCAAAGCATTAATACCCCAAGCCAGTCAGCCCAAATCGGGGATCTCAGGGGGGGTGGGACCCCCACAAGAAGGGGTTACCCCTTTTGCAAAACTCCAGGCTTAGGTTGAAGCCCGGGGCTCTTCCCCACACCCCTGGACTGTGGGTACGGGGAGTAATAATGTGGTATATAGTTCAAAAACTATTATAATTTACAGTGAAACTACAGGTGCCCGCATGCCTGCCCTTTGGCACTTGTGGAACCACAAGTACCAGCAGGTGGCCGGCACCCCAAACCCCACTGTAATTTAAGTAATTAAAAAACACAAGACACACACACCATCTAAAGTACAATTTTATTACATAACTACCTACCTCACTCACACATACTTACCTGCTGCCAGATGTTCATGTCCCCTTGTAGAATCCAATGGGAGTACCTGGAATAATGATCTCATACTCACCTCCATCCTGGCGCTGCTCTCCCTAGCATCCCTGAAATTGGCAAAATAACAAAACAACTGACCTTTCCTTGCCATTTCGAGTGGTATATTGCCAATTTTATGTCTTTCTGCAGCTAACTTTCTCTTTGATGTTTTTTTCATTACCAATGTAAAAGATTGGTTCTTAGATTTTAGATGCCCTGACTTAAGCCCTGTATGCCCTTGGGCATCGGCTTTAGTAGATGATGTAGACGAACTAGTATCATCATGACTGGTGTCACTGGCAACAGCTCCATCCCTAGGATATGGTTCCTGCTCTCCTCTCAACTGATCGTTCTCCATATCAACAAACAAGAATGAAGTGGGGTACATCACACACATCAATTTGTACCAATTTTAAATATTACACTGCAGTATCAATGACCTACAGTGTTGCTATATTTTTTATAAATAAGAAAAGAATAACACACTGTGCTACCACTTACAGTGTCACAATACTGTACGTGGATGATAAACTGCGGTTTGGCCAGCAGTGTCACAGAACAATAATAGTGTAGCTAGCACACACACAAAAAATGAAAAAAAAATGTTTTTTTTATTTTTTGTGGGATGCTAATTTTATTTAACTTTTATTGTTTTTACACTGGGGAAGAGCACCCCTGGATGAGGCAGCAGCCCCTTGATGAACAACACAGCACCCCTTTATGGACAACAAAACACACCTGCTGAGTGTAGATGGACCACCTGCAGAGTCACAAATACGTGGATGATAAACTGCAGTCTGGCCAGCAGTGTCACCGAACAATAATAGTGTAGCTAGCACACACAAAAAATAAATAAAAAAAAAGGTCTTGGAATGATAATTATTACTTTTAACTTTTATTTTTTTACACTGGGGAAGAGCACCCCTAGATTGACAGAGCACCCCTGGACGACACAGCACCCCATTATGAACTGCAGCCCTAGCCCCTTGATGGACAGGACAACAGAGACACAGCAGCACCCTACAGCTTTATGTACTGCAACCTCAGCGCGACAACACTGCACCCTTGAACAACTACAACACCACACCCTTAAACAACAGAGAAGAGCAGAGCCCCTTGATTGACAGGACAGCAGTGATAGAGCAGCAACCCTCACTTTATGTACTGCAGCCCCAGCCTGACAATACTGCAGCCTTGAACAACTACAACATTGCACTTTTGAACAACAGAGAAGAACATAGCACATCTGTTCTGTACACTCTCCAGAGCGGGAATGAAAATGGCGCCAATCACCCGGATCTTTATAGAATCCAAAACCCGTGAGAATCCAACAGCGGGAGGATGATATTTTGCCTCGTTTTGGATTTCGAGTTAAGTGGGAAAATCCAATCCGGACTCGGATCCTGCTCAGATCCCCTATTTTTGGGTAGGTCCGGTTCTCCAAGAACCAGACCCGCTCATCTCTACTAGTGATATGGCCTAACTAACTGAAGCATTGGAAGTAGTAATTCTAAATATTTGGTGACGAGGGTATGAGTTAAAACATCTGACCAACCTTAAGACCGAGGTTCTTGGTCTGGACAAGAAGTCTTTGTTACAGCCCTCAGAACAAAAGAAACAAAGAAAGAAATCTAATACACTTGTGTGGGCAACAAAATATACCATGGCCAGTCCCATTATACCTCGGGCTACTAAAGTGTTATGGCCTATATTAACAATTGACCAGGATCTGCCCAATTTCAGACAAATTAGACCTATGCCCATATATAAACGTGGAAGAAATCTTCTAGACCATCTTGTCCAAACAGACATTGCAAATTATGCCAGGGAACCATTTATATTTTAACAAGTAAAAAAGCCAGGATGTTATAGATGCCCGTTTTGCATCACCTGTGGATTTCTATAAGCTGGAGATCATTTTAAACATCCTCACACAGGCAAAATCTATAACATATGACAGGTATTGAATTGTTCTTCAAGGGATTTAATTTACATCATAATCTCTCCCTGTGGGAAATATTATGTGGGCTTGACCTCCCGTAAATTTAAGGAACACATGGCCTTACATAAGGTAGGTCATCAATTAGAATGACACTCGCTGGCAAAGAATTAGACCAGCCCGTAGCCAGACACTTTAAAGAAATGAAGCACAGTCTGTCATCACTGAAATATATGCTCATTGATCAAGTGTCTCCAAGACCCAGAAGAGGAGATGTCAGCGGGGACCTAGCAAAACTGGAGGCTCACTGGATTGTCTATTTGGACACTCTGCAACCCAGAGGGTTAAATGGAAAAATTAACTGGAATGTTCTTTAAACATTAATATACTGTACTGTATGTGAATTCCTTATGAGATCAGTATATACATGTAACTTTCAGTACATTAAGTGGTCAGTGAGGATTATATTTGGATTGTTCATCTAGTCCTTGTTGTGTGTCATACATTGTATATAGCGCTGGGTGTTTTTTTTTTTCTTCTAGTAAGCAGTGAAGCAGGAGGCCACATCAGGCATTACCACAGTGACAGCCGGGCGCCTGTAGCTGACGTCATAACTGAGAGCACTCATTGAGGCGGACATGCGCCGCCGGGCTCCAACACTGACACACACTTTATGGAGGATATAACTTAGGTTAGCTTTTTTATATTCACATGTTATCATCCTGACAACAGGACTCTGTGTAGTCCAGAAATGCTAATGAAGTCTCCTTGGATATAAAGCATTTAACAAATCCTGGAATGCCAAGTTTGGTTTGTACTTACCACATGGGATTGTGTAATATATATACAGTCAGGTCCATAAATATTGGGACATTGACAGAATTTTCATATTTTTGCCTCTATTCACCACCACAATGGCTTTGAAATGAAACAAACAAGATGTGCTTTAACTGCAGACTTTCAGATTTAATTTGAGGGTAATTACATCCAAATCAGGTGAACGGTTTAGGAATTACAGCGGTTTCTATATGTGCCTCCCACTTTTTAAGGGGCCAAAAGTAATGGGACTATCAACTCAAAAGCTATTTCATGGACAGGTGTGGGCTATTCCCTTGTTATTTCATTATCAATTAAGCAGGTAAAAGGTCTGGACTTGATTCTAGGTGTGACATTTGCATTTGGAATCAGTTGCTGTCGACTGTCAATATGAGATCCAAAGAGCTGTCACTATCAGTGAAGCAAGCCATCATTAGGCTGAAAAATCAATCAAAACAAACCCATCAGAGAGATAGCAAAAACATAAGGCGTGGCCAAATCAGCTGTTTGGAACATTCTTAAAAAGAAAGAATGCACCGGAGTGCTCAGCAACGCCAAAAGACCAAGAAAACAACTGTGGTGGATGACAGAAGAATTATTTCCCTGGTGAAGAAAAACCCCTTCACAACAGTTGGCCAAATCAAGAACACTCTCCAGGAGGTAGGTGTATATGTGTCAAAGTCAACAATCAAGAGAAGACTTCACAAGAGTGAATATAGAGGGTTCACCACAAGATGTAAACCATTGGTGAGCCACAAAAACAGAAAGACCAGATTAGAGTTTGCCAAACAACATCTAAAAAAGCCATTACAGTTCTGGAACAACATCCTATGGACAGATGAGACACTTGTACCAGAGTGATGGGAAGAGAAGAGTATGGAGAAGGCAAGGAACTGCTCATGATCCAAAACATACAACCTCATCAGTAAAGCATGGTGGTGGTAGTGTCATGGCATGGGCATGTATGGCTGCCAATGGAACTGGTTCCCTTGTATTTATTGATGATGTGACTGCTGACAAAAGCAGCAGAATGAATTCTGAAGTGTTTCAGGCAATATTATATGCTAATATTCAGTCAAATGGTTCAGAACTCATTGGACGGCGCTTCACAGTGCAGATGGACAATGACCCGAAGCATACTGCAAAAGCAACCAAAGAGTTTTTTAAGGCTAAAAAGTGGAATGTTATGCAATGGCCAAGTCAATTCCCTGACCTGAATCTGACTGAGCATGCATTTCACTTGATGAAGACAAAACTGAAGGGAAAATGCCCCAAGAACAAGCAGGAACTGAAGACATTTGCAGTAGAGGCCTGGCAGAGCATCACCAGGGATGAAACCCAGCGTCTGGTGATGTCTATGCATTCCAGACTTCAGGCTGTAGTTGCCTGCAAAGGGTTTGCAACAAAGTATTAAAAAGTGAAAGATAGATTTAGGATTGTTTAGTTTGTCCCATTACTTTTGGCCCCTTAAAAAGTGGGAGGCACATATAGAAACCGTTGTAATTCCTACACCGTTCACCTGATTTGGATGTAATTACCCTCAAATTAAATTTGAAAGTCTGCGGTTAAAGCACATCTTGTTTGTTTCATTTCAAAGCCATTGTGGTGGTGAATAGATGACAAATTATGAAAATTCTGTCAATGTCCCAATATTTATGGACCTGACTGTATATATAGAAAACAATTGTCATAGACAAGGGTACTCTCCATATAATAAACACATTTTATTGAGGAAAAATATAGTCGTCCTTGATATAGAGAATATCAATCTTCCAGATATAAATCCAGATAAAATTCGTCAACGTTTCGGTCCCTGACGGACCTTCCTCAGGACATTACCTCATATAAGAATAGAATAATGATCTGGTCATCTATTGTACTAATATCTGTGGAAAAAACAAACATAGAAAAACACAGGCTCAGTCTCCCAGGCTTCAAAAATCGTGGCCAAAAAATAAATACATAAAAAGACACAGACAAAGTTACCCAACTGGTATGAAATATATCAAAATAAAAAATGTAAAAATTAACTATACCATGCCATACAGAAAACTCATATACTTCGTATGCACATGCCTTTAACTGGTACAAATCATGTGGACACAGGATGGATGGACCTAACAACACATAGTGCCATTATACATGCATATCATACACATACATATTGTGGGCTAGTAACACTAGTTATCACTACAATTTACTGGTGATTCAAAGAAAAATATACATGGTAATCCAGTAGTATCTACATACCATAACACCAATTACAAGGGCAACAGAAGGTATAGTATACCTGAGTTAGAAACTGAAACCCAATAAATGAAGTCACAATTTGCAGCTCACAGGGACCAGCACGTGTATACAGACAAGAGCCAGAAAGTCCAATGCGGCTGAATAACAAAAAAAGCAGGAAAACAAATCTTAATAGATCATTAGATGGCCAGCGCGTCCGCTGTATACCAAAAAGTAACCAGTCTGTTACCAATGCTGTACAAATATGCCACCAGCAGAACCCCGCTCCTGTGTTCAAGACGCCCGCTTCCATGCGACGCCAATGTGTGTGCCACTAGACAGACCATGCCGGTCTCTTAAACCGGAAAATCCGGAAGTGCGTCACGTGACACGCACGCTGGTGATTCATACCACCAATATCCTTCTTAGCCAAGGAAACACACAGGCTTGCGTTCCACAATAACTCACTAACCCCAGGCAATAAACATCCGCTCTGCCTCACCTCTAGCATAGGCGCACAACCCGACCACGGTATAGTCCATCTGCGCATATAAGTATCCATCCTGAGACATGGCATAGAATATCACTGACAGGTTTCATTAACATATCAGCTAGCCAGCCAAATATTAATAATAATAAATGATAAAAAATTAAACATACTCGGCTAATGATGGCTCGAGCAGGCACACACCCAATATACACCATCACAGCTCACAAACAATAATAAGAACCTAAATAAACAAAAACAATAAACAAACTATACAATCAATAATGACTAATAACTACGCCACGCTATGAAGCCCGAGACCATATACTCATATCACCACCAACAAGATCTGTCTGAAATATACCTTATTGCCAATTCACACATACCTGTCACATAAAAAAATATATATCACCCCCAAAAATTTTTTAAATAAGAATATTAATTTTTTTTATTTTTTTTAAAAAAAACAAACAAAACAAAATAAAACCTCCACAGTGCAATGACATACATAATACAAAAAATAAAAAATATGAGAAATATCAGAAAACATATAAAAAGAAATACCCCACATATAACACCCATATGTGGTTTAAATACAGAAATAAATATATATAAAATCAGGAATACAAAATCCACCACCCAGAGAAAAATCCAAATAAAGAAAAACTAACATCCACATCAACCACAATAGAAGAAACAAAGCCCCCACCAAAGAGAAATACTAAAGAAACATATTGAATGAATTGTATTCGTTAAGACCCTTTGGGGCCACAGTGTCCAATCGATGTATCCAATAGCTTTCACGTTGTTTCAATAAGTGGAGTCTGTCACCGCCGAATCTTGGGGGAGGAATCCAATCGATAAGTTTACATTTCAGACTTGCCACCTGGTGATGTCGATCCAAAAAATGTCTGGCTACAGGCTTGTCCGAAGACCCAGAACTTAATGCTGCCCGGATGGTGGCCCGATGGTTTGCCATACGGTCACGGAATTTACGAGCCGTAAGTCCAACATAATAAGGTCCACATGGACAGATCAAAATATAAATCAGATGATTTAATGCACAATGTAGATGGTACTTAATATTGATTTTTTTGCCTGAATGAGGGTGTGGGAACGAAGGACCAGTCAGCATTGAGAAACAGGAAAAACTTCCAGGTCTGACAGTCATGATATTCTGAATGGACGTGTTCTCAAGCCTGTGTGTTTCCTTGGCTAAGCAGGATATTGGTGGTATGAATCACCAGCGTGCATGACACACTTCCGGATTTTCCGGTTTAAGAGAGCGGCATGGTCTGTCTAGTGGCACACACATTGGCGTCGCATGGAAGCGGGCATCTTGAACACAGGAGCGGGATTCTGCTGGTGGCATATTTGTACAGCATTGGTAAGAGACTGGTTACTTTTTGGTATACAGCGGACGCGCTGGCCGTCTAATGATCTATTAAGATTTGTTTTCCTGCTTTTTTTGTTATTCAGCCGCATTGGACTTTCTGGCTCTTGTCTGTATACACGTGCTGGTCCCTGTGAGCTGCAAATTGTGACTTCATTTATTGGGTTTCAGTTTCTAACTCAGGTATACTATACCTTCTGTTGCACTTGTAATTGGTGTTATGGTATGTAGATACTACTGGATTACCATGTATATTTTTCATTGAATCACCAGTAAATTGTAGTGATAACTAGTGTTACTAGCCCACAATATGTATGTGTATGATATGCGTGTATAATGGCACTATGTGTTGTTAGGTCCATCCATCCTGTGTCCACATGATTTGTACCAGTTAAAGGCATGTGCATACGAAGTATATGAGTTTTCTGTATGGCATGGTATAGTTAACTTTTGAATTTTTTATTTTGATATATTTCATACCAGTTGGGTAATTTTGTCTGTGTCTTTTTATGTATTTATTTTTTGGCCACGATTTTTGAAGCCTGGGAGACTGAGCCTGTGTTTTTCTATGTTTGCTTTTTCCACAGATATTAGTACAATAGATGACCAGATCATTATTCTATTCTTATATGATGTAATGTCCTGAGGAAGGTCCGTCAGGGACCGAAACGTTGACGAATTTTATCTGGATTTATATCTGGAAGATTGATATTCTCTATATCAAGGATGGCTATTTTTTGCCTCAATAAAATGTGTTTATTATATGGAGAGTGCCCTTGTCTATGACATTTGTTTTCTATTTGTGGATCCTAAGAAATCCGTGTGGCACCCCTACGTTGTCCTGCTAAGTGAGGTGTGAGTGCAAGTCTCTAGAATCTATATATATATTTATATATATTTATATGTATATATATAAAAGCATGCATGCATATATATAATACATATATAGATACACGGTATGTATATAGATATATATGCATGCACATATATATATATATATATATATATAGTTTATTTTTTTTTAAACTAAAGGGTTTTTTTGTTTAAAAAAATATTCCAAAAATGGTCATTTTATTTATCACATTATGTAATTAATCACTATTTAAACATGATATCGCATTTTTGTGAAAAAAAAATTCATATTGAATCAGGTTTAAATAGCTCTAATTTACATAATTTTATAATTAAAAAAAAAAGATTTTTGGAAAAAATATTAGCCAGTTAAGTGGTTAAGGGTGTCTATAATATCTTATTAATTGTATGGGCTTTTTGATACAGACAAATAAGCAAGTAGACCAAGTAATTGGTTAAAATCTTTTACCATCTTTCAGTTTAATATATAACCTAAGATTTAAAGAAGATAGCTCCCCCTTCAAACCTTGTAAACAATATATAACCTTGTGATTCTCACCAATGAAGTCAATGGTGGGAACCGTTAATTGGCTGAGAGAGGCAGAGGCTTACCTCTCTCAGCCAATGAATGGTCAGCCAAGCATTTCTAAGAGAAATGCTGCGGCTGGGACCTGTCATTCACAATGTCCTGTCCTTAGAGGACATGACAAGTCTGTGGTCTGTGTTCTCGGTTTGTTATTTTCTGAAGACATGCATGCCTACAGTGACTGGAACATGGTGTAGGTGAGTAGATTTTTATTTACAGGTCTTGTGGATGTTACATGGAGAGGAGGATATAAATGGCTACAGGGATTGTAGGTAAGTATGTGTGTGTGTAAGTGTGTAATAAAATTACACGTTCACAGTGTGTGTGTCCTGTGTTTATTTTAACATTTCTTTACAGGTGAACTAGAGGTACCAGCGGGCCCTTAATGCCCAGCATGCTGGCACTTGTGGTTCTCCAAGTACCAGCATGCAGGGGAGGCTCGCTGGAACCTGTAGTTTCTACTGTTAAAGACAATGTTAACACTTCTATTTTTTAAACAACACTTTCCTACACAATCAACCCGGCACCCACCTTCCAGGGGTGCCGGGGATAGCCCCAGGCTATCAGCCCAGGCCTGGGGTGCCCTGGAGAGGGGGACCCCTTCATTTGAGTGGTCCCTACCTCCACAGGCATCCCTGGCCTGGGCTGACCAGCCATCAGGCATAATGCTTAGGCTGGGTGACCTGGTAAAAGGGTTTCCCTGGCTGTGGCATTACACCGCTGCTAGAAAGAGTCCGGTGCTGGTTATGGCAAATACAAAAGGACCCCCTACTCATTTTTTCCCCTGTATTTCCAAAACCAGGACTGGCTGACTTAGACCAGTGCTGGTTGTGCTAAATACGTGTAATGCTGTTCACGAGCAGGACTGGCTCTGAAAAGTCCGAGGCTGTTTGTGCTTTTAGATGGGGACCCTAATTCAATTTTTTTTATTTAACTCTTTCCATGTAATTTAAACACAGATGCATGCACTGAGCTCACTGATCTGTGCATGCATATGTGTCAAATAGACCTGCTCATGCTAAAATCGAAAGCATGAAGCAGGTCTATTACTTTGGGGATTTGAAGTTCAAACGTAAGTTCGATTTGGTGTTCCTTTGCAAATCAAATATTAGTAAATGTGGGATTTGTGTGATGGGCTATGTAAAAGTACCAATGTTTTTCAGATGTTCGATTTTGAAAGAGATTTGAGTTGGATTTGGTTATATGTTCGATTTTAAATTTGATTTTGCCTTTAGTAATTCTCCAAATGCAAAATTGAATGAAAATCGAATATCAAACCACAAAATCAAAATCGAACTTTAGTACATATATCCCCTAGGTCTCCAGTAGGATTGTGTCAACAGTTGGGGCTGGAGGTTGATCCCTGGAAGATTGGACAAGTATGTACCCATTTTAAGTCATGCAGCATCATATCAAAATAACTGGTTTTATCCATTGATTCTAAATTAAATTGTAATTATATTTGGATATACTGTGCTCTGGGGATCTGAACTAATTCTACAATCAGTGGCGGCACTTAAAAAAGAGAGGGGTCCACCTCTGTTATTGCAAACAGTTACAGAAAGAAAAGAGCGCTCAACTGATTTATTCTTAAAATGATAAGGTGACCTTTCAACCCCTGTTGTGATTAAGTATAATGAACAATATCCTAATAAGGATAAAATTGCTGATTTGCTTTACACAAGGGCCCGTATTCAATTTGAGGCGAAAAGTCAGTTTCCGCTATACTTTTTCGCCGATTACGTAATTTTCGCCTGTTTTGTGTTTCCTCCGTATTCAATTTGGAAGACTTTTCACCTAGGCACAAAGTCAATGTAATATAATAGACTAAAAAGTTTTGCCTATGAATAGCAGACGGAAATAAGTGCAGAATTGCGGTTTTGGGGTACAACATTGCGGGAACCCTCGTACAGCCTTACAGCCTTCCCCTAAAGGTAAACTGCATCAAAAAAAGTTTAAAATTATTCGGGACACCCCAAAAAAATTATATTTAATTTTGGGTGTAAAAAGATAATAAATAGGGGAACAAAGTGCCAAACTATCTAAATTAATTCAGGTCGGGTCCCCATGTATGTGGCAGGTATTTTCTTCATTGCGGGGACAAGTGGCAGGTGCAATTTTGCAGATTTTTTAAAATAACTTTAGGGACTTAAAAAAAATGCTTACCCCCATTTTCATGTACCCCAAATTTGATAGGAATAGTTATTTTCCCCCCCAAAAAAATCTAAGTGCACCTTGCGCGGCTATTACAAACCCCAACTTCCATCAGCAGGCAAAAATGGGGGTACCCATAGTGATCCCCCATGTCTGGACATCTTTAGGGGAGTCCCAGGTATATTTACCGAAAATTCCCATTTTTTTTCGAAAATGGTGAGAAGGGTCATTTTAAAAAAACATGGAGAATTTTTCAATAACCTATAGTAGGTGAAAAAAGGTGCAGATTTGGGGTTTAGGGATGCAGGCTTTAAAAAAAATAGCCTGCACCATTGGGAATGCCCCCTTAAAACAAAATGTGCAAAAAAAATGTAAAAAAATAATCGGGACACACCAAAAAAAGTTTCTAATATTTGGGGTGAAAAAAAAACAGGGAAACAAAATGCCAAACTAACTAAATTAATTCTGGTGGTGTCCCCTAGTATGTAGCATGTGTTTTTTTCATTGCGCAGAGTAGCGGCAGCTGAATTTTTAAAGAAATTTTTAAATTACCTTAAGGGACTTAAAAATATGCTTACCTCCATTTTCATGTACCCCAAATTTGATGGGACCACTTTTAAAAATGAAAAAAAAAAACCTAAGTGCTCTTCTGCATCACTTCTTCAATGTCGGGAAAAATAACCACCTGCTGCATTTATTTAAAAAGCCGACTTTCTTCTGCAGGCAAAAACGGGGGTACCCATAGTGATCCCAAGGTCTGGACATCTTTAGTGGGGTCCTACAATTATTTCCTGAAAATTGCCATATTTTTAGATGATCAAAGATTTGCCTGTTCCTGATTTCGCCTACTTTGGAATTGAGGGCCTGATTCAGAGCCGGACGCTCTGACCAGAGCGGTCGCTCTGAATCAGGGCCCTCCTACGTAAACTTGGAGTGGCCTCTTAGACGCTCGCATAGCTGTGGGTTACCACCAACAGCTTATGCAAGCATCCATGATGATGGTCGTGATGGTCAAGACCATTGCGACCATTGGGCTTGCGATGAGACCCTGCAGTAGAGTCTCGGTGACCGCAAGCCCTGGAGTGATTTTGGCTCTATCAGAGCCAAAATCACTCCCACTGACATCACCAGTGATGTCAGTGGGGCCGGACCCAGACGGTAGGCGTTCCCATGGGAATGCCTCCATCTTTCAGCCACGCCCCTGGCACACCCACCAAAGGGGGCGTGATGTCAATCAACATCGACAGCGCGCCCACTTTGGTGTGAGATCTGGAGCGACGGCTTTCCCGTCGCTCTCCGGGTCTCGCGCATGTGCACGACGGAGCTCCCTCCGTCATGCACATGCTCACTAGGGCACCATTGACCAGCTTGCGAGCACTCGCGAGCAGGTCTGAATCAGGCCCTGAATACGGGGAAAAGTGGGCATGCACGTGTTACATTTCTGCCTGGAAAACAGGCAAAGGAGGCGAAAAGTCCAGCAGGTTAAAAGTCTGAACTTTTCACCTCAAATTGAATAAGGGCTGTCAAAGCTGAATAATTGGCTGATACAAGTTCAGTTTAAGATTTAATCGTGATGACACCATCTTGCGATTGGCCGCAAGACACCATCTTGAAAATGAGATCGCAAGATGCCATTTTGCGAATGGCCGCCTAAGCGCCATTTTAGATAACTCACATTTTAGTACATGTCGTGATAATACTATTAGCACCATGCGATTGCATCTTTCACCATTTCTCATACACACATTAATACGCACAATTGCGCTGTTAACTAGTTGCATATTAGCGAATGAATAGGACTTTGTATGAAACCGCTGTTTTAAAAGCTTTATGCGCACGCATCTGCCCCAAGTTAACTAGCATCCTTATATCAAACCCCGAATACTCACACATTACATATTCACACATAAGGTTTAATAAGCTTTAAAGTATATGATTTAAGTTGGTTCAGTTAGTTTAAATGCTGAGAAATAAAGATATTTGATAACTAAGGTTTTATACATGCTAAACAAGCCGTGTTTGGTTTTGTACTGATGCGTACTATTTCCAGAGTATTCCGGTGTTATCGGTGGGGAGATCGCATCATGCATTCTCGAGTTATGGATCGCAGAGACTTCAAGCAACAAAATGTATTAACTGCTAGGATGTTACAGGGGGCGGGAAGGGAAAGACCTCCAGCTGTTAGAGGCAGGGAGAGTCTATTTGAACCAGCCTGTCAAATGCTCTGTAACAGATGCTTCTCCCCTGGGAACCAATGACATCAGCAACAAACTTCTCTATTGTTCTGTCTATTCTGGGGGGCTATAAATATGTGTGCTCAAATGCTGGGTTCTTAGTCTTCATGCTGAATGCTGAATGACGAGGGGTCTCTTGCTGATACCTATCTTTGGGTCCGGAAGCGCTGCATATGTATACTGTACTTGGGTCTGTATAATTACTTTTGAGCCTAAATTGTGTCTGGATCAATTGCGTGTAACTGTCTGAACTTTTACTTGAATAACACTTGTGCTTTGGAACCACAGATTCCAGGTCTAAGTCTTTATTTACTGTATGACTGCATACGCAAATTAGCATCATCCTTAGAGGTTTGTAGGAAGGATTTTAGAAGGTACAGGCAGGGGTATGTAGAGGTTCATTTTAATATTGTTAGTTGGGGACTCATAGTGAAGTCATTTACCTGCTCACACGGTACATACGGCTATCGATATTTCAGCAAAGGGTGGAGTGGCCACATGCAGGGTTTGCTTGCAACCGCTTTGTGCTGAAAGATCGCTATCCATCTTCGTGTGAATCAAGGAAACTGACTAGAATCCAGGGACAAGAGAGGAAAAAGCTTGTTTTCCTCTGTTGATAGAACCTTACGTTTAAAGGGGCGCCACAGTACTGATTACGCGGCTAAGCCGCAGGTTTACACATAGCAAAGATGCACTTTTGTGTACACAACTAAAAAGTCATTATACGGTTGTGTGTTAGTCACATTATTGTGTATGCGGCTGGTCGCACAATAGCGTATATGCACTTCCGGTTCTGCTGCCACATGTTTTAACAAAGCCGTTTAGGTTTACCTTTTTCAATTGTTACCAATATCTGGGTTAACATTTATTTTTCTGTGCAGGAAAAAAGTGTGTAACAGTGAATATTTGTTGAACAAAGTTAAGGGTATCGTATGATCCTTAAGGGCTAGGTGCAAGGGTTAGTCTAGCCGCTCGGTAAGTAGCTTTACCGTTCTATACACAGTAGCAGGTGTACATGTTGTCTTTGTTGTAGAGAGGTGCGTGGGAGTAGCCAACATATAAACTCCCATAGGTGTGGAAGTAGCTTACTAAATCTTATCCGGGTGTAGAAGTTGCCTTTTTCAAATCTTATCCAGGTGTGTGGGCACCGCCGACTTAAATCGTCCACAGGTAAGTGAAAGTATCTTGATTGTCTTTCACCAGTTTAAATCTTTATTGAAAAGCGTAGGAGTTGTCTCAGAATGGGAGCCGTGCAAGCAGTAGAGATGTTAGACAATGATGTGCTGCTAATGGAGGCGCCGATTGGATCGGCCCATCGTATTATGCATACTAAGTACGGTTCTTATGCAATAAGGTATTATGATTTATGGTTTAATATGACGAGGAAGAGTGTTAGACCATTTCCCAGAATTGGTAGTTTTGATAAAATGTGTTAGATAATGTCCGGGATCACATCAGTTTGATGCACTCCCGAGAGAAAAAGGTTAAATATTTTTAATGTTTAAAACTGTGGCACCATGAGGGGGATGCGTGGCTTAAAAATGTGCAAACTACGCAAACTAGCATCGTGAGCACATTGCCAGAAAATACAACCGCGTTGATAAATTGCAATATGGGCGAGTTGCAAAATGGCGCACCCGTGCGGCAAGGTAGCATCATGGAGAGTATTGCCAGCAGTTCACACTCACCTATCCCACCTTATGTGGATGAAGGTGCAAGTACAGTTACCAAAAATACCCATAAAAATGTAACAAGCAACTTGTACCCTCTCTTAAGCAACTATAAAGTACATGTTCATGATGTGGATGATGAGCCTATTGTAATGTCTGCCATTTCCCATGCTGTACAAATGATAGATGCGGCATCACCACAATCACGAGTGGTGCCTCCATCTAAATCAGTAACAGCAAGGGAAGTGTTAATGCCCTCTGCACCCATAGAGGAAGTTGTTCATACCATATGTAGCAGCCGCAGACTAAACCCCCAGGCAGGTAATCAGGTCAAAGGTAGCAGCGCTACCAGTCTGCATCCCATTTGGACAATAACTGTTCCAAATGGAAATGCAGATGCAAACGGTATAGTGCCCACGAGGGAAGTAGTAATGCATTGTCCTTGGACAAGAGCAGAACTAAATTCCATCATAAATGATTTCCACCGATCCCAAAAAGGAATTAGCCAAATGTCAAAGATTTTTGAGAAATTTGGGTAGTTCACATGAACCCACTAATAAAGATTGGCATGTGGTGTTAAGGGCCTGTCTGCCACACAATACTGACATGACAAAATTTATCACAGATTGTGTATTGGATGGTGACGTTCCCTTAACAGACCAAGTAAACCAAGGTAACATTTCCCGCATTGTAACTCAATTGGGTATATATTTTCCAGTAGTAGTTAACTGGAACAAAATTTACAAAATTAAGGAGAAGGAGAGTGAAACTGCAGAAGATTATTGCGATCGGGCTCTGCAGTCTATCACCCAGTACACTGGGATAGAGGATATTAAACATAGCACTCACCACCGGGGAATGATAGTCACGGTACTTGTGGATGGTCTGAAAGAGAGTTTAAAAACTCGGGTTCAGACCTCACAGCCTGGCTGGCGGGGACTCACAATAGATACCCTCATAGAAATCACCATCACACATGATAAAAACATCTCCAAGAAGAGAGAAGCCCAGAGCGAAAAACTAATGGCTGTTAGTATACAAGCTCTGGAGGGAAAGACGATAACATCACAGCCAACAGACACACTTGCACTTGCACACACACTCACTTCTGAACAAGTATGTGCTCTCACTAACCCCACGCAACAACAAACACAACTCTATCCTACTAGCCCGATGCAACCACTGGTCCCATGCTACCTACCAACTTCTTATTCCCCACACTACCCTTACCTATATCCACCACCTTTACCCTCTGTGCAAACCTCACAACACCACATGTCTTCACCCGATACACGAACATGTTTTAACTGTAAACAACCAGGACACTTAAGTAGAAACTGTACAGTTAAAAGAGTAGGGACCCCACATCAGGGAAGACCTGGATATCCCCATAAGGGATATGCACAGAGGCCAGCAAATGTTCATCAGGTACCAGCTCCAATTATAGCCATAAATGCTTTATTGGAGAATGGTAGCCAATGCTTTTGATCAGGTCATACATGTAGTCTACAGATAGTCAGGTTAACGGGAAGTACTAGGGAAGAACCGGTCATGATGGTTGATGTAGCTGGTACTGAATATCCTTTTCTTGTAGACACAGGGGCGACCAGGTCAGTGATAAAATCTACCGTTAATTTGCGGGTGACCAACGAGACAGTGCCAACAATGGGTGTAACAGGTAAAGTGGAACATTATCCTTTAACAAAGTCCACAGAGGTTACTATTGGGCCGTTGCATACCAGGCATTCTTTTCTCCTGGCTGCTGCAGCTCCTACTAACCTACTGGGCAGAGACTTGTTATGTAAGATGGGATGTGTTATATATTGCACCCCTGATGGTGTATTTTTAGATATCCCAGAGAGAATGGTATACGAGGGGAGGGATATGTTAGACACTCCTCAAAGGATAATGTATCACTCTACAGTGTTAAATGAAAATCCATCACAGGTAGATGAAATGTTATCCCTAATTCCAGACTCCCTTTGGACGAAAGATGGACAGGACACTGGATTAATGGCAAATGTAAGCCCCGTAATGGTAAATTTAAAAGGCAAGGTAGGCAAGCTCCAGAAATTACCCAGTACCCACTAAAACAGGAGGTAGAATTAGGGGTTTTTCCAATTATTGAATGATTATTGCAACAGGGAATTTTACTTCGTACAGCTAGTGGTGGGAGGGGTTATAGGCTGGTACAAGACCTTAGAGGTATTAATAAGGTAGTAAAGAGCCAATTCCAGAGAGTGCCAAATCCAGCTGTCATTCTGATGCAGATCCCACCAAATGCAACCCATTTCACTGTCATTGACCTCTGTTCTGCTTTCTTCTCTGTGCCTCTCCTTCCTGACTGTCAGTATCTACTTGCATTTACATACAGAGGTTTACAATACACATGGACATGATTACCCCAAGGTTTCATAGACAGCCCCAGTATCTTCTCCCAGGCATTGCACAACTGTTTACAATCTTTTCAACCTGCCAATGGATCTGTTCTAATTCAATATGTGGATGATTTATTGCTATGTTCTGACTCGTTTATGTCATGTTTGAATGATACTAAACTTTTGTTACTTCATCTCTCACAAACAGGACACAAGCTGGCTAAGGACAATCTACAGCCATGCCAATCCAGAGTAATATATTTGGGATGCTGCCTAACCCAGGGGTTATGACATCTTACAACAGATAGAATCCAGGCCATACAAAACATGACACTGCCGCAGAATCAACAGCAAATTCATACCTTCTTGGGAATGTGTGGATACTGTAGAATGTGGATCCCAGGTTTTTCTATTTTGGCCTCACCTTTACAGGATTTAGTCTCTTCTCAAAGCCCGATCGTGTCATACACACAGAGGAATCAGAGCAGGCTTTCCTTAATCTTAAGGATATTCTGACAAAAAGCTCCTGCATTGGGAATACACGATTATGAAAAACCTTTTGATTTGTATTGTACGGAAGCTGATGGTTGTGCTGCAGGTGTCCTTACACAAAAACATGGTGATGCCAGTAGGCCCGTAGCATACTACAGTGCCCAATTGGACACTGTGGCAAGATCACTCCCCACCTGTTTGAGAAGTGTAGCAGCTACCGCTCTATTGGTGAGAAAAAGTGAGGACGTAGTATTGGGCCATGATATGATTGTCTGCACTCCCCATGCTGTATCTGCTCTGTTGAACTCAAACCAGCTCCTCAGCTAGGTTCACCAAATGGGAACTAGCTCTAATTGCTCCTGCAAATATTACTGTTAAACGTTGCAGTACGCTGAATCCAGCAACATACCTACCATATGTACAACATGATGTACAAAGGTTGGAAGGAGAGGAGTTGCTGGCGGGAGGTGAGTTCGGCAGACATAATGATACACACGATTGTATGACATATCTGAATCAGACCTTTACTGCTAGACCTGACATACATGACACACCTTTAGAGAATGTGGATGTAACTTTCTATATGGATGGGAGTTGTCATAGACAAACAGACACAGGTGAATTATGTACAGGTTATGCTGTTGTAAATGACACAGACATCATAGAAGCTAAACCTCTTGGTCCTCCTCACTCAGCCCAGGTGGCAGAGTTAGTAGCACTGACTAGAGCAGGTGAACTGGCAGCAGGCAAATCTGCTAACATTTACACTGACTCGAGGTACGCGTTCGGGGTGGTGCATGATTTTGGGGCTCTATGGCATCTGAGATATTTTATGACAGCAGCAGACACACCAGTTGCACATTTCCGACACATAAAACATCTTTTAGAAGCAATCCAACTGCCCAAAGTGGTGGCAGTAATTAAATGCAAAGCCCATACATGTAAGGATGACCCGGTGTCACTGGGCAACAACAGAGCTGATGAAGCTGCAAAATGGGCAGCAGGGTTAAAAATGTTTTCTCCAACTGAAACAATTATGTAATTTCAAACAATTGATATGCTTAAATTAATTGAGATGCAAAATTTGTGTTCAATTCAGGAAAAATCCATTTGGAAGTCCAAGGGATGTGGGCAAGAGTCCTCTGGGCTCTGGAGGGACGGACATGGTAAGCCAGTAGCCCCCAAGGCATATTACCCCAGCCTGGCTGAGGCAGCACACGGCCTGACTCATCTGGGTAAACAGGGTATGTGAAAGTTGGAGAGGGCATACTGGTGCGCATCAGGTTTTTCTTCACAAGCAGAAAAGATAGCAATGTCCTGTCTGACCAGCTTGAGAAAGAACATAGGGAAAGTGATCCCTACCAAACCGTCCCACATTCCACTGACTGATGGACCTTTCCAGGTGATACAAATCAATTTCATCCAATTACCACCCTGCAGGAACCTTAAGTATGTATTAGTGTGCACAGACATATTTTCTAACTGGGTTGAGGCCTACCCAGCGGCCACTAATACTGCTGTGTTTACTGCCAAAAAAAATAGTTCAGGAATTTGTATGCAGGTACGGTATCCCTAAAATCATCGAGAGTGATAGGGGTACCCATTTCATGATATGTGTAAGCTGATGGGTATTAATAGCCGACTTCATACCCCCTACCGAACGCAAGCCAGTGCCAAGGTAGAGAGGATGAATGGGACTATTAAAAATAAGTTAAGTAAAATCATGGCAGAGACTGGACTAGGCTGGCCAGAAGCATTACCTTTGGTCCTACATAGCATAAGGACCACTCCTAGACCTCCTCTGAATTTGTCCCCATTTGAAATATTGTTCGGCAGACAACCTAATTTGATTATAAGTCCACAGGAAGACCTGAAGGGTAACAACGAGGTAACTGTAAAGTATCTTATATCAATGATTAAGCAGTTAAAGCAACAGCAGCAGAAACTGAAATTGTTGTCTAATGATATGCCTGAAACTAACTGTCATGATGTTGAACCTGGAGAATATGTAATGATTAGAAATTTCTTGCGTTCAGGTTGTTTGACTGATCAGTGGGAAGGTCCATACCAGGTGCTGCTGATGAGTACTACATCTTTGAAGGTGGCCGAGAGAGATACCTGGGTCCATTCCACTAACTCCAAAAAGGTCAATCAACTGGTGGAGAAACAAGTCGGAGACAAAGCTGATAGCGTGGACTTTTCAATCGCGAGCTTGTTCAGGGAGGATTGAACAGGTTGTAGTGAGATACCTAAACTGAGAGAAATTTGCAGATCTTGTTGTGACAATGGACAGGCCTGCTGTGTTCATTTTCATATTCTCTTTTAGAGTGTTCACCATCCTGGTCAGTTCGGGGATATCCAGTGTCTGTGATGGGGGACCAATTGAGGAAATGGGAGCTGATGGCAGTGCTGATGGAGTGGAGTCAGGAGGAGTGAAATACCAATCAGGGGAGTGACTGACCAATCTTAGTACTGTTATTGTTAAGAGAGCTGTCATTCCGGATACTCGGGGAAGGTGTGGAGGTTTATCATCTGAAGATTCCTGTATTTGTGAGCTTTGTGGGTCCCTAGTTGATGAGAACTGTATCCAATGGTGCCAACCTAAATATAATCCGTACTGGGGTGGGTATCCTCTAGAGGATTATCATAGCATGGTAGGCAAAGTGTTCAATCAAACTGATTGCTGGGTGTGTAGAAATGTGCCACAGGGACAGCATAACGTAGGGTTGGTGCCATTTCCGCTAAATACCACGGAAATTTTAGAATTGCATAAAGGGAAAACCTTGGATGGAAAATTTCTCTCATCCAGACCACCTCATTTCAAACTCCATCAATTCCAAGTAAATAGATCACTTTTGTGCTTAAACATAACCAACCCCAATAAACCCGAGAGTTGGGAAGTGACAGGGAATAATCAGACGATGACCTTCTCACAAAGAGCTGATAATGAGTCCATAAACCATGATCTGTTATGCTCCATTAAGTCTGGTGGGAAACATTTTAGGTATCGGTATACATTGAGTTCCACCAAAGAAATTATTGGTAAGGTGCCAAATGGTTATTGTGCTAAAATAATACAGCCAGAAACTTGCATGTACCAGATGGAAGACCCAGAAATAGGATTGTTTGCAAGGGAAATGTGCTTAATGATAATGATGCATACCATTCCTTATGTTCTCCCTGATAATGTATATTTCATCTGTGGAAGAAAAGCGTATAAATGGCTCTCCCCGAGTTCCGAAGGTTTGTGTTACCTGGGAAGAGTAGTCCCAGAAGTTATGACCCTCACACATGTTGAAATGCTGGGTATACATAAAAACACACTGTCACCATATCTTCACACACAATATGAACACAGAGGCAAAAAAAGATGATACCTGGTGTCAGGGACCTGTTCCCAGTATCCCTGACGTGGGGGTGTGTGCACCTCTGCTATAGACAGAGCGCCGTGATACAAATATCTTACTTACAAAACTGCCACCACTGAAGGAAATAATTTTAAAGAGGCCACCGGTCCTCTATTATCCCAATAATTGCACAAGCTCAGCAACAAGATCCCCACGCAGTTAATCTGTTGCTTAACCTCTCCACAATTGCGCAGACTAGGCATCCCAGACGACCACACAGTTCGCTGTGACCAACCCTCTGCTTCCAGTACTTAACAATATGTGTAGCGTCACTAATAATCTCTTCAAAGACTAGGGTTCGGAGCATATATGAAATAAACTAATAAAGAATACTTTATTTACACAAAAGGTAGTACAATGCTTAAAGAAGAATGTTACAGAAAAAAGAATGGTTACAAAGGTACATACAGCAATATAAAATAAAAATGGTAGAGGTAGACTTACGGAAAACACGCTGCATTAGAAACACGTAGCCTTCCGCCCAGGAGGAATGGTAAGAAATGCAGAGACTGCAGGTTAAACTTCAATGTGACAAATTGATCCCCCAGTTGAACACAGAACACAGGGCTTCAATCCATTTTATCAGAAGGGTATCACACCTCAGGTGAGGTCATCACAGCCCGCTCTGATTGGTGGATGAGATGATTGGAGGTCAGGAACCTCCCAGCTAAGTGTAAATATCTTTAAACTTATAACAGAATAAACCTAATAACTTCCCTTGTGGATGGACTACCTACAATATGGGGTTCATCATAGTTGTCCATATTTTATCTGTTATACAAGTGTAAATATGATGTGGTTGACATAGTGCATTCCTGAGATATCTCATATCTTCAAATCTGTATGTCTCAGTGATCTGGGAATTGCACACAACCTGGATATGGAGTCCAGTTATATGTATATAATTTTCCAAGCTTCCAGCTATCACTGATACATCTGGGATTGCTGCAGGACCCAGAAGTGAACTTAGCACTGGACATGTTCTGTCTGCAGAAGATAATAGTGCCAATGTGGATTCTGAGCTGGATCGTTATTTGGACTGTATTATCAAGCATCTAGGACCTATGGATGCTGCTACAAAATTGGGACTGATCTGCCAGTTCCAGGAGGATGCCCATGCTGAGCGCCTGGCAGAGAGGAGGTCTGCAGAACACCAGGCTGAGAGAGCATTTCAGCTACAAATGGCAAAGCTCCAAAGGAGGAGTGATTTATCCCAGCCCAGGGAGACCAGGAAGGTAATAGTTAAACCTCGCCGGGAGCATTTCCCTCCTATGTCTAAGGATGGAGACCTGGAAATATTTCTGGAGCGATTTGAAAAAAACATGCCGGCAATATCAGTTGCCGCCAGCAAAATAGGCCCTTTTAGGAACATACAGAACTAGGTGCTATTTGCATGTCAAAGGGTTAGTTTCCATCTTCCCTGCCTCAAGGACTCAAAGAATGCATGACCTAATAAAGACAGTCAGCTCTCCTGCCCTCAGATTCAGAAAACTAGTTATTCTATGGCTTTTAATTACCAATCTGTTATGATGTGAGAACTATAATTCGCACTATGTGCCATATCGCTCGGGGTACATAAAATTTTAGATATATCCAGGAACTTGCTAAATTGATAGATAATATCACCGAGATGTACGATGACACATTCAGGTATACATGGAGAGAATTGCAAGCGTACAAGAAAGAACTAGTGCAATACAGGCTAGAGCTTAATTATTTAACTGCTGTTACTAGAGGGTATTGCGTAACATTGGTCACCCAATTTGGAGTAAAATGTTGCACCTGTCACCAATAATACCAGCGACCCCAAGGAGGTGATAGACCGAAAGATGGATGAAATTCTGCAGCTAAAATGGGAATTTCGTAGGAACCATAACGCTTCAGTGGCTGAAGTAGGGGAGAAGATAGAAGGATGGGTTTCATGGCTGAACCCAGGGAAATGGTTCTCAGGTCTAGGGGAATGGGTCCAGGAAGTGATCACCAGCATAGGCAAATTCTTAATCCTTCTACTGATTGTCATCATAATAATTGGCATATGCGTCCGGTGTGTTCCTATTGTGTTGAAGTGTGGAAAATGTAAAAACAGAGTAAAACGTAAGAATGAAACTATGAAGGTGGTCAGTAATGACAATATGTATACCGAGGTAAATATAGAACTGCATTACAACCCTGAACTAGGAAATACTATCGTTTGATGTATTATATTTAGACATGCATAGAATGTATTATTGAAATGTTATTTATAGAACACCTCAGATAATGTAAAGTCTCAATTCCCCTTCAAGACTGCTGTTATAAGACTGGTGCATTCCCACACCTTTCACATGATCTTCCAAGATCCGCGGTGTGCATATAATATTAGTTTTATGTCCCCACCCAGAGAAACATTATTGATGGATTAAGAACCACCTTGTTCCATCCCATAATAACACTAAATAATATGTTAATGTAAACCTAAATTAAATTCTAATAGCAGATTGTGATAGCATGTTGCTTGCTATCAAAGGGTGGACTGTCAAAGCTGAATAATTGGCTGAGACAAGTTTAGTTTAAGATTTAATCGGGACGATGCCATCTTGTGATTGGCTGCAAGACGCCATCTTGAAAATGAAATCGCAAGACGCCATTTTGCGAATGGCCGCCTAAGCGCCATTTTAGATAAACTCACATTTTAGTACATGTGGTGATAATACTATTAGATTTAGCACCATGCGAGTGCATCTTTCACCATTTCTCATACACACATTAATACGCACAATTGCGCTGTTAACTAGTCGCATATTAGCGAATGAATAGGACTTTTTATGAAACCGCTGTTTTATTAGCTTTATGCACACGCATCTGCCCCAAGTTAACTAGCGTCCTTATATCAAACCCCGAATACTCACACATTACATATTCACACATAAGGTTTAATAAGCTTTAAAGTATATGATTTAAGTTGGTTCAGTTAGTTTAAATGCTGAGAAATAAAGATATTTGATAACTAAGGTTTTATACATGCTAAACAAGCCGTGTTTGGTTTCGTACTGATGTGTACTATTTCCACAGTATTCCAGTGTTATCGGTGGGGAGACTTCAAGCAACAAAATGTATTAACTGCTAGGATGTTACAGGGGGCGGGAAGGGAAAGACCCCCTGCTGTTAGAGGCAGGGAGAGTCTATTTGAACCAGCCTGTTAAATGCTCTGTAACAGATGCTTCTACCCTGGGAACCAATGACATCACCAACAAACTTCTCTATTGTCCTGTCTATTCTGGGGGGGTATAAATATGTGTGCTCAAATGCAGGGTTCTTAGTCTTCATGCTGAATGCTGAATGATGAGGGGTCTCTTGCTGATGCCTATCTTCGGGTCCGTAAGCGCTGCGTATGTATACTGTACTTGGGTCTGTTTAATTCCTTTTGCACCTAAATTGTGTCTGGATCAATTGCGTGTAACTTTCTGAACTTTTACTTCAATAACACTTGTGCTTTGGAACCACAGATTCCAGGTCTAAGTCTTTATTTACTGTTTGACTGCGTACGCAAATTAGCGTCATCCTTAGAGGTTTATAGGAAGGATTTTAGAAGGTACAGGCAGGGGTATATAGAGGTTCATTTTAATATCGTTAGAACAATAGCCTGAGAACATTATTCTGACTCCACAGTATAAAACTTCAATCAGTTCAGTGCAGTTGAGGGAGATGTCTGAAGGGGTATGGGTGACAGACCAAAATATGTTATATAGTCCCATACCTCCCAAATGTTCTGCATTCAGCGGGACAGTCCCATTTTTCTGGGACTGTTCCGCTGTCCCACCCGTGGGCCATAGTGCCCCACGGTGGGGAGGAAGTTGGGGAGAGTACATTCTGCTGATCTGTATAGCAGAGCAGTGGGTGTGCAGAAGGTGAACAGATGCCATGCACATGTTCATGGCATCTGTTCACTAGTGTAGGGAGAGCCAGGGGGCTGCCCAGCATCTCGGAGAGTGCTGGGCACGCCCCATATAGTGACAGAAATGGGGGTTGCTGCGAGGCTCTGCCCCATTTTCTAGACACCCGCCCCTTTCCATGAAACCATGCCCCCTTTTCTTGCGCGCCTACGGCACCGCGAAGGGTCCCTCTTCCCGGACTTCAAAAGTTGGGAGGTATGTAGTCTTTACCTGAAGATGTTATTCTTATTATATTTCTAAAGATGTTGTTGTTCAGGACCTTATTGGAAGATGTAATCCAAAGTCAATAGTAGTAGTAGTTATCCAAAATCTCTTAAATAAAGCAGGAATTACTCAGAGAGTATCAATGTAGGACAAAATGTTACCACAAAATGGCTGCCAGTAGCTGGGCATCCTCTATATAGGGCTGTGAATTGTATTGTGACATCACAATGCATTCAGGCAGTAGCTAGAGATGGCTGTAGTTTAGATTAGTTCTGGGCCCAGATGCCCTGCAGCAGCACTCTGGTGAGCATAGAGAAGCTGGGAATCATGAGAGGGCAGTGTAACTCCTAGCAAGGAGAGGGCCAGGCCTCAGAGGTGGCCTGGGCCCTATAGCATCCCTATCCTCTGTACCTTCTATAGCTACGCCCTTGCCTGTGAGTGGCAGTTACAGAATTCTGCAAAGATTGGAAGATTTTGTATGGTTACATAATCCTTTCAGTAAATTATTTGAGCAGATACAAATCTGAGATCTGATACAAAATTGGGCAGGGTGGAGGCATATATTGAATATTGAATCTGAGTCCAGGTCTTCACTAGGAATGTGTCAACAGTCTGGCCTGGAGTTGGATCCCCAGAGGATAATGCATGCAGGCAGGAGCTAGAGATAACTGTAGCTTAGATCAGCTCTGGGCCCAGATAAACTACAGCAGCACTCTGGTGAGAATTAAATAAACAGGATTTAGGAGATTGCAGTGTAACTTGGTGCAGGGAGAGTGCCAGGCCCCAGAGGTAGCCTGGGCCCCATAACAACCCCATTCTCTTCACCTATTTTACATACTGTAAGCCCTTACTCGTAAGCGGTGGCTTGTCTGTCAAAGATTAGAATACCCTACCTTTATGGTGCCTAGCCCTAAAACACCTGAGGCCTGGGGTCGTGCCTAACCCTACGTCCCACTGGAGGAGCCTAGATCTAATCCCCCTTTCTGCACTCTAAACCTAACCCTCCCGCAGAGGTGCCTAACCCTAACCTCCTCCCGGTGGTGCAAAATGCTAACTCCCCCTCTTCCCCCCCTAACGCTAACCCTCCCTAGTGGGTGCCTAAACTTAAGTCTCCCCAGGACATGCCTAAACTTAACACCCCCCTCCCACAGCTCATACTTACTTGCCTCCAGACTCTTACAATCGGGATGTCGGCTGTTGGGATTCCGACGCCAGTATCCTGATTTGTGCAGAGGTAGCGGCGTCAGCATTTTGCCCGGCGGGTTATTAACTACATCCCCTGGGGTGCTAATGAACACTGGGAAGAGTGTGCTTTGCTACCTGTTGGATGAATCATCATGGACATGATTACCCCAAGGTTTCATAGACAGCCCCAGTATCTTCTCCCAGGCATTGCACAACTGTTTACAATCTTTTCAACCTGCCAATGGATCTGTTCTAATTCAATATGTGGATGATTTATTGCTATGTTCTGACTCATTTATGGCATGTTTGAATGATACTAAACTTTTGTTACTTCATCTCTCACAAACAGGACACAATCTACAGCCATGCCAATCCAGAGTAAAATATTTGGGACACTGCCTAACCCAGGGGTTATGACATCTTACAACAGATAGAATCCAGGCCATACAAAACATGACACTGCTGCAGAATCAACAGCAAATTCATACCTTCTTGGGAATGTGTGGATACTGTAGAATGTGGATCCCAGGTTTTTCTATTTTGGCCTTACCTTTACAGGAATTAGTCTCTTCCTCAAAGCCCGATCGTGTCATACACACAGAGGAATCAGAGCAGGCTTTCCTTAATATTAAGGATAGTCTGACAAAAAGCTCCTGCATTGGGAATACCCAATTATGAAAAACCTTTTGATTTGTATTGTACGGAATCTGATGGTTGTGCTGCAGGTGTCCTTACACAAAAACATGGTGATGCCAGTAGGCCCATAGCATACTACAGTGCCCAATTGGACACTGTGGCAAGATCACTCCCCACCTGTTTGAGAAGTGTAGCAGCTATCGCTCTATTGGTGAGAAAAAGTGAGGACGTAGTATTGGGCCATGATATTATTGTCTACACTCCCCATGCTGTATCAGCTCTGTTGAACTCAAACCAGCTCCTCAGCTAGGTTAACCAAATGGGAACTAGCTCTAATTGCTCCTGCAAATATTACTGTTAAACGTTGCAGTACGCTGAATCCAGCAACATACCTACCATATTTACAACATGATGTACAAAGGGTGGAAGGAGAGGAGTTGCTGGCGGGAGGTGAGTTCGGCAGACATAATGATACACACGATTGTATGACATATCTGAATCAGACCTTTACTGCTAGACCTGACATACATGACACACCTTTAGATAATGTGGATGTAACTTTTTATATGGATGGGAGTTGTCATAGACAAACAGACACAGGTGAATTATGTACAGGTTATGCTGTTGTAAATGACACAGACATCATAGAAGCTAAACCTCTTGGTCCTCCTCACTCAGCCCAGGTGGCAGAGTTAGTAGCACTGACTAGAGCAGGTGAACTGGCAGCAGGCAAATCTGCTAACATTTACACTGACTCGAGGTACGCGTTCGGGGTGGTGCACGATTTTGGGGCTCTATGGCATCTGAGATATTTTATGACAGCAGCAGACACACCAGTTGCACATTTCCGACACATAAAACATCTTTTAGAAGCAATCCAACTGCCCAAAGTGGTGGCAGTAATTAAATGCAAAGCCCATACATGTAAGGATGACCCGGTGTCACTGGGCAACAACAGAGCTGATGAAGCTGCAAAATGGGCAGCAGGGTTAAAAATGTTTTCTCCAACTGAAACAATTATGTAATTTCAAACAATTGATATGCTTAAATTAATTGAGATGCAAAATTTGTGTTCAATTCAGGAAAAATCCATTTGGAAGTCCAAGGGATGTGGGCAAGAGTCCTCTGGGCTCTGGAGGGACAGACATGGTAAGCCAGTAGCCCCCAAGGCATATTACCCCAGCCTGGCTGAGGCAGCACACGGCCTGACTCATCTGGGTAAACAGGGTATGTGAAAGTTGGTGAGGGCATACTGGTGCAAATCAGGTTTTTCTTCACAAGCAGAAAAGATAGCAATGTCCTGTCTGACCTGCTTGAGAAAGAACATAGGGAAAGCGATCCCTACCGAACCGTCCCACATTCCACCGACTGATGGACCTTTCCAGGTGATACAAATCAATTTCATCCAATTACCACCCTGCAGGAACCTTAAGTATGTATTAGCGTGCACCGACGTATTTTCTAACTGGGTTGAGGCCTACCCAGCGGCCACTAATACTGCTGCATTTACTGCCAAAAAAATAGTTCAGGAATTTGTATGCAGGTACGGTATCCCTAAAATCATCGAGAGTGATAGGGGTACCCATTTCACTTGTGATGTTTTTCAAAATATGTGTAAGCTGATGGGTATTAATAGCCGACTTCATACCCCCTACCGAACGCAAGCCAGTGCCAAGGTAGAGAGGATGAATGGGACTATTAAAAATAAGTTAAGTAAAATCATGGCAGAGACTGGACTAGGCTGGCCAGAAGCATTACCTTTGGTCCTACATAGCATAAGGACCACTCCTAGACCTCCTCTGAATTTGTCCCCATTTGAAATATTGTTCGGTAGACAACCTCATTTGATTATAAGTCCACAGGAAGACCTGAAGGGTAACAATGAGGTAACTGTAAAGTATCTTATATCAATGATTAAGCAGTTAAAGCAACAGCAGCAGAAACTGAAATTGTTGTCTAATGATATGCCTGAAACTAACTGTCATGATGTTGAACCTGGAGAATATGTAATGATTAGAAATTTCTTGCATTCAGGTTGTTTGACTGATCGGTGGGAAGGTCCATACCAGGTGCTGCTGACGAGTACAACATCCTTGAAGGTGGCCGAGAGAGATACCTGGGTCCATTCCACTAACTGCAAAAAGGTCAATCAACTGGTGGAGAAACAAGTCAGAGACAAAGCTGATAGCGTGGACTTTTCAATCGCGAGCTTGTTCAGGGAGGATTGAACAGGTTGTAGTGAGATACCTAAACTGAGAGAAATTTGCAGATCTTGTTGTGACAATGGACAGGCCTGCTGTGTTCATTTTCATATTCTCTTTTAGAGTGTTCACCATCCTGGTCAGTTTGGGGATATCCAGTGTCTGTGATGGGGGACCAATTGAGGAAATGGGAGCTAATGGCAGTGCTGATGGAGTGGAGTCAGGAGGAGTGAAATACCAATCAGGGGAGTGACTGACCATTCTTAGTACTGTTATTGTTAAGAGAGCTGTCATTCCGGATACTCGGGGAAGGTGTGGAGGTTTATCGTCTGAAGATTCCTGTATTTGTGAGCTTTGTGGGTCCCTAGTTGATGAGAACTGTATCCAATGGTGCCAACCTAAATATAATCCGTACTGGGGTGGGTATCCTCTAGAGGATTATCATAGCATGGTAGGCAAAGTGTTCAATCAAACTGATTGCTGGGTGTGTTCACATGTGCCACAGGGACAGCATAACGTAGGGTTGGTGCCATTTCCGCTAAATACCACGGAAATTTTAGAATTGCAAAAAGGGAAAACCTTGGATGGAAAATTTCTCTCATCCAGACCACCTCATTTCAAACTCCATCAATTCCAAGTAAATAGATCACTTTTGTGCTTAAACATAACCAACCCCAATAGACCCGGGAGTTGGGAAGTGACAGGGAATAATCAGATGATGACCTTCTCACAAAGAGCTGATAATGAGTCCATAAACCATGATCTGTTATGCTCCATTAAGTCTGGTGGGAAACACTTTAGGTATCGGTATACATTGAGTTCCACCAAAGAAATTATTGGTAAGGTGCCAAATGGTTATTGTGCTAAAATAATACAGCCAGAAACTTGCATGTACCAGATGGAAGACCCAGAAATAGGATTGTTTGCAAGGGAAATGTGCTTAATGATAATGATGCATATCATTCCTTATGTTCTCCCTGATAATGTATATTTCATCTGTAGAAGAAAAGCGTATAAATGGCTCTCCCTGAGTTCCGAAGGTTTGTGTTACCTGGGAAGAGTAGTCCCAGAAGTTATGACCCTCACACATGTTGAAATGCTGGGTATACATAAAAACACACCGTCACCATATCTTCACACACAATATGAACACAGAGGCAAAAAAAATATGATACCTGGTGTCAGGGACCTGTACCCAGTATCCCTGACGTGGGGGTGTGTGAACCTCTGCTATAGACAGAGCGCCGTGATACAAATATCTTACTTACGAAACAGCCACCACCGAAGGAAATAATTTTAAAGAGGCCACCGGTCCTCTATTATCCCAATAATTGCTCTGGCTCAGCAACAAGATCCCCACGCAGTTAATCTGTTGCTTAACCTCTCCACAATTGCGCAGACTAGGCATCCCAGATGACCACACAGTTCGCTGTGACCAACCCTCTGCTTCCCGTACTTAACAATATGTGTAGCGTCACTAATAATCTCTTCAAAGACTAGGGTTCGGAGCATATATGAAATAAACTAATAAAGAATACTTTATTTACACAAAAGATAGTACAATGCTTAAAGAAGAATGTTACAGAAAAAAGAATGGTTACAAAGGTACATACAGCAATATAAAAAAAAATGGTAGAGGTAGACTTACGGAAAACACGCTGCGTTAGAAACACGTAGCCTTCCGCCCAGGAGGAATGGTAAGAAATGCAGAGACCGCAGGTTAAACTTCAATGTGACAAATTGATCCCCCAGTTGAACACAGAACACAGGGCTTCAATCCATTTTAGCAGAAGGGTATCACACCTCAGGTGAGGTCATCACAGCCCGCTCTGATTGGTGGATGAGATGATTGGAGGTCAGGAACCTCCCAGCTAAGTGTAAATATCTTTAAACTTATAACAGAATAAACCTAATAACTTCCCTTGTGGATGGACTACCTACAATATGGGGTTCATCATAGTTGTCCATATTTTATCTGTTATACAAGTGTAAATATGATGTGGTTGACATAGTGCATTCCTGAGATATCTCATATCTTCAAATCTGTATGTCTCAGTGATCTGGGAATTTCACACAACCTGGATATGGAGACCTGTTATATGTATATAATTTTCCAAGCTTCCAGCTATCACTGATACATCACTTTTGTCACATAAACCATCCAAATATGACTGATCATTGATCTGCCATATCTCATCAGCCTGGTTTCTATTTGTTTTACCCCCTGTGAGGAATATAGCCATATGGCACATAGGGCCTGATTCAGACCCACTCGCAAGCGGCTGTCCACTCGCAAGTGGGTCGATGTTGTGCACTGTGCATGCGCACGATGGCGGGAGCTCCGTCGTGCGCATGCGCCAGACGCGACGAGCGAAGGAAAGTCCTTCGCTCATTGTGTCTGATCAAAGGGGGCGTGCTGTCGATGTTGATTGACAGCACGCCCCCTTTGGTGGGCGTGCCGGGGGCGTGCCTCCCTGACGGGGGCGTTCCCAAGGGAACGCCTACCGTCAGAAGCCGGCCCACTGACATCACTAGTGATGTCAGTGGGAGTGATTTTGGCTCTGATAGAGCCAAAATCTCTCCGGGCCTTGTGGTTGAAAACCTCAACCGCAGGCTCCAGCTCGCAGTTTCGATGGTCGCGATGGTCACAACCATCGCGGCCATCAAACTGCACGCTCGTATAGGCTGTGGGTGGTGACCCACAGCTATACGAGCGTCCAGGAGGACGCTCCAGAATTATGGAGGGCGGCCCTCATTCAGAGCGTGCGCTCTGCTCAGAGCGTACGGCTCTGAATGAGGGCCATAGTGCGAATTATAGTTCTCACATCATAACAGATTGGTAATTAAAAGCCATAGAATAACTAGCTTTCTGAATGTGAGGGCAGGAGAGCTAACTGTCTTTATTAGGTCATGTATTCTTTGAGTTCTTGAGGTAGGGAAGATGGAAACTAACCCTTTGACATGCAAATAGCACCTAGCTCTGTATGTTCCTGAAAGGGCCTATTTCACATTTCAGAGCCACAGCTTAATTTTAAGAATTGTTAAATGTCATAGGACTCACATGATAATTATTCTTTGAAGTTTACAAGTCAGGAAACCTTTTGGTTAAAGTATTGCCCAGGTAATGTATTTAACAGGGACAGGCTAAGTTCCCTATTAATGAAATTAGGAAGTACAACACAGATTTGTCTAGCTTAGAGCCTATCTGTGTTTCCTTTCAATTATGATAAAGTTGTCGCCAGGGCATGTGTATTGCTCAGCCTTTGTGTCTGCATCTATAGACATTCAGCACCATAGGGGGTAAAACAAATAGAAACCAGGCTGATGAGATATGGCAGATCAATGATCAGTCATATTTGGATGGTTTATGTGACAAAAGTGATGTATCAGTGATAGCTGGAAGCTTGGAAAATTATATACATATAACTGGACTCCATATCCAAGTTGTGTGCAATTTCCAGATCACTGAGACATACAGATTTGAAGATATGAGATATCTCAGGAATGCACTATGTCAACCACATCATATTTACATTTGTATAACAGATAAAATATGGACAACTATGATGAACCCCATACTGTAGTTAGTCCATCCACAGGGGAAGTTATTAAGTTTATTCTGTTATAAGTTTAAAGATATTTAAACTTAGCTGGGAGGTTCCTGACCTCCAATCATCTCATCCACCAATCAGAGCGGGCTGTGATGACCTCACCTGAGGTGTGATACCCTTCTGATAAAATGGATTGAAGCCCTGTGTTCTGTGTTCAACTGGGGGATCAATTTGTCACATTGAAGTTTAACCTGCAGTCTCTGCATTTCTTACCATTCCTCCTGGGCGGAACGCTACGTGTTTCTAACGCAGCGTGTTTTCCGTAAGTCTACCTCTACCATTTTTATTTTATATTGCTGTATGTACCTTTGTAACCATTCTTTTTTCTGTAACATTCTTCTTTAAGCATTGTACTACCTTTTGTGTAAATAAAGTATTCTTTATTAGTTTATTTCATATATGCTCCGAACCCTAGTCTTTGAAGAGATTATTAGTGACACTACACATATTGTTAAGTACGGGAAGCAGAGGGTTGGTCACAGTGAGCTGTGTGGTCGTCTGGGACGCCTAGTCTGCGCTATTGTGGAGAGGTTAAGCAACAGATTAACTGCGTGGGGATCTTGTTGCTGAGCCTGTGCAATTATTGGGATAAAAGAGGACCGGTGGCCTCTTTAAAATTGTTTCCATCGGTGGTGGCAGTTTCGTAAGTAAGATATTTGTATCACGGCGCTCTGTCTATAGCAGAGGTGCACACACCCCCACGTCAGGGATACTGGGTACGGGTTCCAGACAAATGGTTGGCAGTTTGTGGGATAGGAGATATTTTTATTTTCTGGAGCATCTAAGTGTGAGGCTTAAGAAATTATACCTGACACTTAGAATCAGTACCAACTGATTATATGAAAGAGACTCAATGCTTATAATTGGTCACTAAGTCATATGTGCAAGCAATACCCAATACCCCTTTCCTCTTGTTTTTGTTTTCTATCTTTTTTATTTGGCAAAGTAACTGCAGAGAGATGGCAGCTACTTACAAGCAACAAGATAAGAAGGTGCTGATAGACCTTTGCAACCAGCAAGGTCTCACCTGTGTGGACCATCCTAAGGATAAATCGGTCCGAGTGCTAATGGAATGTGATACAGAGCATCATGATGACGGCAAACCAGTACATGAGAAGAGTTCATCTGTCGGGGCTGCTGCGGTAGCAGGAGGTGTGCTTCGTTCTGGACATTTACTTTCTGCAGATAGTAATAGCGCAAAGTTGGATTCTGATGTGGACTCTGTTATCAAGCATGAGGGGCTTATAGAGACAGCCCCAAAGTTGCACGTTACCCCTGTGTTCCTGGAATCTGCCAGAGCTGCGCGCCTGCCAGAGAGAGAGAGTTCCAGAGCATAAGAGGGGAGAGAGTTGGCGCATGTCAGAGCTGCGCATCTGACAGAGAGAGAGCTCCATTGTATGTGAGGAGAGTCCATCTGGGATTGCTGCGGTACCCAGAAGTGAACTTAGCACTGGACATGTTCTGTCTGCAGAAGATAATAGTGCCAATGTGGATTCTGAGCTGGATCGTTATTTGGACTGTATTATCAAGCATCTAGGACCTATGGATGCTGCTACAAAATTGGGACTGATCTGCCAGTTCCAGGAGGATGCCCATGCTGAGCGCCTGGCAGAGAGGAGGTCTGCAGAATGCCAGGCTGAGAGAGCATTTCAGCTACAAATGGCAAAGCTCCAAAGGAGGAGTGATTTATCCCAGCCCAGGGAGACCAGGAAGGTAATAGTTAAACCTCGCCTGGAGCATTTCCCTCCTATGTCTAAGGATGGAGACCTGGAAATATTTCTGGAGCGATTTGAAAAAACATGCCAGCAATATCAGTTGCCGCCAGCGAAATAAGCCCTTTCAGGAACATACAGAGCTAGGTGCTATTTGCATGTCAAAGGGTTAGTTTCATCTTCCCTGCCTCAAGGACTCAAAGAATACATGACCTAATAAAGACAGTCAGCTCTCCTGCCCTCAGATTCAGAAAACTAGTTATTCTATGGCTTTTAATTACCAATCTGTTATGATGTGAGAACTATAATTCGCACTATGTGCCATATCGCTCGGGGTACATTAAATTTTAGATATATCCAGGAACTTGCTAAATTGATATATAATATCACCGAGATGTACGATGACACATTCAGGTATACATGGAGAGAATTGCAAGTGTACAAGAAAGAACTAGTGCAACACAGGCTAGAGCTTAATTATTTAACTGCTGTTACTAGAGGGTATTGCGTAACATTGGTCACCCAATTTGGAGTAAAATGTTGCACCTATGTCACCAATAATACCAGCGACCCCAAGGAGGTGATAGACCGAAAGATGGATGAAATTCTGCAGCTAAAATGGGAGTTTTGTAGGAACCATAACGCTTCAGTGGCTGAAGTAGGGGAGAAGATAGAAGGATGGGTTTCATGGCTGAACCCAGTGAAATGGTCTAGGGGAATGGGTCCAGGAAGTGATCGCCAGCATAGGCAAATTCTTAATCCTTCTACTGATTGTCATCATAATAATTGGCATATGCGTCCGGTGTGTTCCTATTGTGTTGAAGTATGGAAAATGTAAAAACAGAGTAAAACTTTAGAATGAAACTATGATGGTGGTCAGTAATGACAATATGTATACCGAGGTAAATATAGAACTGCATTACAACCCTGAACTAGGAAATACTATCGTTTGATGTATTATATTTAGACATGCATAGAATGTATTATTGAAATGTTATTTATAGAACACCTCAGATAATGTAAAGTCTCAATTCCCCTTCAAGACTGCTGTTATAAGACTGGTGCATTCCCACACCTTTCACATGATCTTCCAAGATCCGCGGTGTGCATATAACATTAGTTTTATGTCCCCACCCAGAGACACATTATTGATGGATTAAGAACCACCTTGTTCCATCCCATAATAACACTAAATAATATGTTAATGTAAGCCTAAATTAAATTCTAATAGCAGATTGTGATAGCATGTTGTTTGCTATCAAAGGGTGGACTGTCGAAGCTGAATATTTGGCTGAGACAAGTTCAGTTTAAGATTTAATCATGACGATGCCATCTTGTGATTGGCTGCAAGACGCCATCTTGAAAATGAAATCGCAAGACGCCATTTTGCGAATGGCCGCCTAAGCGCCATTTTAGATAAACTCACATTTTAGTACATGTGGCGATAATACTATTAGATTTAGCACCATGCGAGTGCATCTTTCACCATTTCTCATACACACATTAATATGCACAATTGCGCTGTTAACTAGTCGCATATTAGCGAATGAATAGGACTTTTTATGAAACCGCTGTTTTATTAGCTTTATGCGCACGCATCTGCCCCAAGTTAACTAGCGTCCTAATATCAAACCCCGAATACTCACACATTACATATTCACACATAAGGTTTAATAAGCTTTAAAGTATATGATTTAAGTTGGTTCAGTTAGTTTAAATGCTGAGAAATAAAGATATTTGATAACTAAGGTTTTATACATGCTAAACAAGCCGTGTTTGGTTTTGTACTGATGCATACTCTTTCCACAGTGGTGTTATCGGTGGGGAGACTTCAAGCAACAAAATGTATTAACTGCTAGGATGTTACAGGGGGCGGGAAGGGAAAGACCCCCTGCTGTTAGAGGCAGGGAGAGTCTATTTGAACCAGCCTGTTAAATGCTCTGTAACAGATGCTTCTCCCCTGGGAACCAATGACATCAGCAACAAACTTCTCTATTGTCCTGTCTATTCTGGGGGGGTATAAATATGTGTGCTCAAACGCTGGGTTCTTAGTCTTCATGCTGAATGCTGAATGATGAGGGGTCTCTTGCTGATGCCTATCTTCGGGTCCGTAAGTGCTGTGTATGTATACTGTACTTGGGTCTGTTTAATTCCTTTTGCACCTAAATTGTGTCTGGATCAATTGCGTGTAACTTTCTGAACTTTTACTTGAATAACACTAGTGCTTTGGAACCACAGATTCCAGGTCTAAGTCTTTATTTACTGTATGACTGCGTACGCAAATTAGCGTCATCCTTAGAGGTTTATAGGAAGGATTTTAGAAGGTACAGGCAGGGGTATATAGAGGTTAATTTTAATATTGTTAGGGCAAAAGCCTGAGAACATTATTCTGACTCCACAGTATAAAACTTCAATCAGTTCAGTGCAGTTGAGGGAGATGTCTGAAGGGGTATGGGTGACAGACCAAAATATGTTATATAGTCCCATACCTCCCAAATGTTCTGCATTCAGCGGGACAGTCCCATTTTTCTGGGACTGTTCCGCTGTCCCACCCGTGGGCCACAGTGCCCCACGGTGGGGAGGAAGTTGGGGAGAGCACATTCTGCTGATCTGTATAGCAGAGCAGTGGGTGTGCAGAAGGTGAACAGATGCCATGCACATGTTCATGGCATCTGTTCACTAGTGTAGGGAGAGCCAGGGGGCTGCCCAGCATCTCGGAGAGTGCTGGGCATGCCCCATATAGTGACAGAAATGGGGGTTGCTGCGAGGCTCTGCCCCATTTTCTAGACACCACGCCCCTTTCCATGAAACCATGCCCCCTTTTCTTGCGCGCCTACGGCACCGCGAAGGGTCCCTCTTCCCAGACTTCAAAAGTTGGGAGGTATGTAGTCTTTACCTGAAGATGTTATTCTTATTATATTTCTAAAGATGTTGTTGTTCAGGACCTTATTGGAAGATGTAATCCAAAGCCAATAGTAGTAGTAGTTATCCAAAATCTCTTAAATAAAGCAGGAATTACTCAGAGAGTATCAATGTAGGACAAAATGTTACCACAAAATGGCTGCCAGTAGCTGGGCATCCTCTATATAGGGCTGTGAATTGTATTGTGACATCACAATGCATTCAGGCAGTAGCTAGAGATGGCTGTAGTTTAGATTAGTTCTGGGCCCAGGTGCCCTGCAGCAGCACTCTGGTGAGCATAGAGAAGCTGGGACTCAGGAGAGGGCAGTGTAACTCCTAGCAAGGAGAGGGCCAGGCCTCAGAGGTGGCCTGGGCCCTATTTGCATCCCTATCCTCTGTACCTTCTATAGCTACGCCCTTGCCTGTGAGTGGCAGTTACAGAATTCTGCAAAGATTGGAAGATTTTGTATGGTTACATAATCCTTTCCGTAAATTATTTGAGCAGATACAAATCTGAGATCTGATACAAAATTGGGCAGGGTGGAGGCATATATTGAATATTGAATCTGAGTCCAGGTCTTCACTAGGAATGTGTCAACAGTCTGGCCTGGAGTTGGATCCCCAGAGGATAATGCATGCAGGCAGGAGCTAGAGATAACTGTAGCTTAGATCAGCTCTGGGCCCAGATAAACTACAGCAGCACTCTGGTGAGAATTAAATAAACAGGATTTAGGAGATTGCAGTGTAACTTGGTGCAGGGAGAGTGCCAGGCCCCAGAGGTAGCCTGGGCCCCATAACAACCCCATTCTCTTCACCTATTTTACATACTGTAAGCCCTTACTCGTAAGCGGTGGCTTGTCTGTCAAAGATTAGAATACCCTACCTTTATGGTGCCTAGCCCTAAAACACCTGAGGCCTGGGGTCGTGCCTAACCCTACGTCCCACTGGGGGAGCCTAGATCTAATCCCCCTTTCTGCGCTCTAAACCTAACCCTCCCGCGGAGGTGCCTAACCCTAACCTCCCCCCGGTGGTGCATAATGCTAACTCCCCCTCTTCCCCCTAACGCTAACCCTCCCTAGTGGGTGCCTAAACTTAAGTCTCCCCAGGACATGCCTAAACTTAACACCCCCCCTCCCACAGCTCATACTTACTTGCCTCCAGACTCTTACAATCGGGATGTCGGCTGTTGGGATTCCGACGCCAGTATCCTGATTTGTGCAGAGGTAGCGGCATCAGCATTTTGCCCGGCGGGTTATTAGCTACATCCCCTGAGAGGTGCTGCCTGGGGTGCTAATGAACACAGGGAAGAGTGTGCTTTGCTACCTGTTGGATGAATCTTCATCCGACTGAGCCAGAGAGGTGCTGCTTTGGGTGCTGAGTGACTGTGTCGGCTTAGCTGTGCTGCTGGAATGGAGAGCCTTTGGTGGTTATATATCATATATATTCATATAGGACATCATTCAGAGTCGGTCGTGAGAGTTGAGCGCTCACAACCAGCTCGATGTTGCCCCACAGCACATGCGCACGACAGAGCCGGCTCCGTCGTGCGCGTGCACGAGACCCGGCTAATGACGGGTGCTCCGTTGATAGGGGTCTCGTAGCAGACGGGGCGAGCTGTCTATGTTGAGTCACAGCTCGTCCCGTTTGCTGGGCGGGCCGGGGGTGTGCCTGGTCAAACGGAGGCATTCCAGTCGGTACGCTTGCCGTTAGGGGGCGGCCCCACTGACATCATTGCTGATGTCAGTGTGGAACTTCCTGCTCGAACAGAGCAGGAAGCTCCCTGGGGCTTACGAGTGCCCAGACCCTACCCTAGGGTCTGGTTGTAAGCCCCGATGGTCGCGATGGTCTTGACCATTGCGACCATCACCCATGTTGGTCGTTAGAGCTGTGGGTGTTGACCCACAGCTTAACGATCGACAAGGAGGCGGCCATTCAGGATGCAAGCAGCCACCCTGAGCGACCGCTTACATCTAACGACCGCCTCTGAATGAGGCCCATAGTCCATAGAAGCAGCATTCAGGTCAGAAGCATGAACAGTCATCAGCAGATAAGTATTCCAACGTTTCAATGCTTTATTGCATTTTCCTTAGGAATATGAACAAGCATACATATATATAATATATATATTTATGATAGATTTTATATATATATATATATATATATATATATAGATAAACAAATCAAAGTACCGGCACACCACTGTGACAGGTAAGCAAAATGCCCAGGTGCCCTTCTAAAGGTTAATGAATAACCTTATGCAGACGACAGAAAGGGGTACATTGGCAGCACTCACTGGTCCTCGGTAACATTCAGAACATGTTCTTGATGAAGGTCTTTGTGGCCAAAACATTGAACAAGGATTGACACAGCTTGTCAGAGTGATTCCTCTATTAAAAGACCCATGAGTGCCGCCATTGTACCCCTTTCTGTTGTATATATATATATATATATATATATATATATATATACATATATATATTGAAATGAGGATTCCAGACAGGCAGATATTTTTGGTAAAGCAGTGGCTTTTTAATAGCAGCAAACACTGCACCTTAGCATATGTGACTTTAGGCCTGCACAAATACAGGCACATAACATAAAATGAACAAACAAACATAAAAGTTTCAGCACTCCTTGTGCTAATCCATCAGCAGTGGCTTGCAGCCACAATTTTGGAATGCTCTCCCAGTTGCTACTCAGCATCAGGGCAACAAGCATCAGGTGTGTGAGAGTTTTAAACCCTTCTTGTGCTCCAGTGATGATTCCAGCTGGTTCTGTGTTAATGTGGAAACCTGGAATTCCACACATCCACTGCTAATGCAGAATGCACAGGTTTCACTCCAGCCTTCCTTGGAGGGAGATAATAATATGGGAAAGACAGGTAAAAGACAACCCCTCTCACCACACATCCCCCCTTTCACTATTCCAAGCTTGGGGAAGCGCACTTTTCCTTTTGCGACAGCCGAGACCATTCAGCCTTTTGAACCACCTTTCCAGGTATGTCTTCCTTATACCCCTTGAACATGGTGTGTCCTGGCAGAGGAGCAACCATCCTTCTTTTATTGCGGACACTGGGTTCTACTCTTTTCCACTGCCCCACAGACAGAGTATCCGTCAAAGAGCTAGTGCGACATCTGTGCGGTCTAGTGATAAGTACAGTGAACGGACTTATATGGTCACTGCTTTACACCAACTCCTTTCAGGTGTATTTTTATACCATGCTCTATTAAGGCTGTGCACCCTGGCAGGGAAGAAAACACATCCTGATTATTGCAAACTTAAGCTTCGGCTCCTTTTTGCATTTTTTCTGACAAGTAGTCCATCAGCGGAACTTCTATAGGGCCAAGCAAACCATAGTGGCCCCTAGGAACCCGAGTTGTGGTGGTTTCCAGCTCATCCATGGCAACATCTGTATTGGATATTACACCTCAGAAAATATTTATGTCTGGCTGTAACCAGGCAAAGTGTTGCGGATTTCTTTCCTCAGACATTAATTGTGCAGAGGTTTACTCTCTAAAGAGGACTTGCCATGCTTTTCCACTATTTTTCCTTTTCAGAGATAGGGTCTTGGAGACTTTACATTGGTAAATGTGGTTCCTTTAAGAGCTCAACAAATCCTGGGAAATTGCATCCCAATATGAGAGGATAGGGAAGCTTAGGACAAACTGCAGCGACCACATCATAAACATGCCCCTTTATGGTGAGGTTCACTCACACCCAGGAAAAGTTTCCTGTGGATCCATGAATGCAGAGTACTTCAACTAATCCTGGTACCTTTTCCACTGGCCTGGGCAGGACAGCCTTTGAGATCAGAGTTCACTCCCTGAGTTTATAATAGTTGGGAGTTCTCTTCCATTCAGCAACACAGTTTCCCACATTAACGGGGATCTGGAAACCAGGGGTACCATCATGTAAAAAGCTGGGTACGTAGCACCCATTCTAGCAACCCCATACTCCATAGGCTCTGTTTTGCTGGGACAGTCCCATCTTATTTGACCTGGCTCTTTGCACTCATAGCAAATGACCCTGGTGTCTCCAGTGATGTTTCCTTGAGGAGGGGTGACAGTCAGGGTCACAGGCCAATGGGGTGCCATCTTAACGGGTCACTCATTCCTGGTTTCTTTTCTGGCATCTTTCTAATATTTCCTGTGGTCTCATACTGCTCCATTACTGTAACAAATTCCTCTAAATTCTGGGGATCAGCGTGTATGACCGAGCACTGCATATTCTGCCCTAGGGTTCTTATACACTGGTCAATAACCACTGTCTCTACAAATTCAGCAGCAGTACGGTCTTCTGGCTGGAGACAACTCCACCCCTGTCTGGCGAGTTCTGCAACCTGTTTCCAAATATGACTCCTGGTAGTAGAGCCCATTCATGGAAGTGCTGCGCTTTTCCAGAAGGAGTGAGACCTGACCTGGCCAGAATAGCACTTTTGACTAGGTCATATTTTGCTGCATCTGCAGAGTACAAATCAGTATGTGGAACTATATATCCCAGCATGCCCTGCCACAGTTTTAGCATGCCCTAATAGCAAAACTGTAGCAGTGCATGCTGGGTTATGTAGTTCCATAACAGCTGGAGTGTCAAGGTTAGCCAACACTGGTATAGGCTTTCTGAGCCTCACCAGTGAGGTCTATCAGCCCAAGTATCTGCTGGCCATTTTAAACACTGTGCCAACCTCAAATATGAGCAAATACGCATCTGGGTCATCTGAGGCAGAAATTTTCTTCACACACCCAGCAACTGTTTTGCCCATTGACTGGGTCACTAACTGTAACATTTGTTCCTCTGTCTTTTGGTGAGAGGCCAACAAATTTACTATAGTACATTTTTAGTGGGAGAGGTATGTACAAGTGTTGTTTCTTTTATATAACAAGCCAGTTTACACAAATAAATATATATCTTTCTTAAGCAAAGCAATTGTAATTCACATTTAACACAGAAAAAGAAAACACTGCTTTTTTTTCTCTAGAAATGCAGGGATTAAACAGAACACAGGAATAAAAACTAGTTTTTCTTTTCCAGCAATGCAGTGCTTAATTAGACTTCAGTAATATGTGTGTCTTGCTCTTGTTCAGTCAACAGGTGAACTTAATTAGACAGCATACTAGCTGGTGAAGATACTACTCAGCATTTGTTATATCTCAAGCACCTTAGTAAAAACAAAGCAAAGTAACATTTTTCTCACCTCAGTACACACAAACAGCTTTTGCACAATGAATAGCAAGTTACTTAATATATCTGTATTTTTTCTGGTTCTCCAACCATACTCAAGTATACTGAATGTTCTGCCTTGTCAATTCCTTTTCCACTCTGGAAGCGGCTGGTGTATGCACTCTGACAAAGCAGTGCAGAGGTCCCGGATGGGCCACCATATGTAAAACAGGGTATTAAAATGAGGATTCCAGACAGGCAGGTATTTTGGTAAAGCAGTGGATTTTTAATAGCAGCAAACACTGCACCTTAGCACACATGCAGGCACATAAAATAAAATAAACAAACATAAAAGTCTCAGCACTCCTTGTTAATCAGTCAGCAGTGGCTTGCAGCCACAATTTGGGCATGCTCTCCCAGCATAGCCCTTGGACCCTTGCACTACAACACTGTGTCCCTACTTCTTGGCTGCTACTCATCATCAGGGCAACAACCATCAGGTGTGTAAGAGTTTTAAACCCTTTCTATGCTCCAGTGATTATTCCAGCTGGGTCTGTGTAAATGTGAAAACCTGGAATTCCACACCTTCACTGCTAATGCAGAATGCACAGGTTTCACTCTAGCCTCCCTTAGAGGGACCTGATTCCACCAGAATGTGGGGAATACAGGTGAAAGACAACCCCTCTCACCACAGCCATGCCCTTATATTAAGGCTGAATAAAAAAAATGAAATCTCAATAGAGAATTCCGGAGCAGGTCATGCTGTTTTAGGGGCTACACCTGAAAAGCGATAGGAAATACCAAGCTGCAATTTGGCATGGATGGGTAGAACTGTCTCTCAGTGCTATGTGCCAAATTTCAGGGCAAAATAATAAAAAAATTAGGATTTGGGAACAATCTAAAGTTCCAACTGTCAGTTTTTTCTGACACTGTCAATTAGGACCACTTTTCTGCTTTTCTCTATGGGGGATATTTGGGAAGGCATAACTCAGGGTAGGGGGTGAATTTAGACTTGGGGTTTGTTTTATTAGGTAGCTATATTTTCAGGGTAGGGCCTTTTGGGTGTCAGGTAATTGAGTAAGTTACAGTTTTTAAACTATTACCTCACAATTGTGCCATTATAGAGATAGGAAGATTAAATTTCTTGCGCAGCCTCAGTAGGAGCCTCCAGCAGGTGTACTCACTGTGGCTTCACCTTGGTGCTCCCAGATGGCTTCCTTTAGCGACCCAGCAATGGCATGGGTGGTAGCAGTGGCAGGGACCCGGTGGCGGTGGTGGCAGTGCAGACAACTGAAGTGGCAACGCGGGTGTGAATGGTGGCAGTGCGGGCATCAGTGGGACCCAACAGCAACGGGGGAACCAGCGGTGGTGCGTGCATTGGCGGAGGGCTTGGAGAGGATCCAGTCCTTGCCTGCCATTCTGTAGAGTTTGGCAGCGGAGCTCATTTCAAAAATGGCGCCTAAATGACATTTTTGAAATTCAAAGATGGCCACCATGAGCCAATCATGGCTCGCGACATCATCACCCCGCCCCCTTGGCTGGCTTATATAAGCCAGCACGAGGAGACAGCATGGCAATCCAATGGCTGGGAGGGAGCAAAGAAGAGCTCCTGAAGAAGGAAGACACTGGAAGTCCTAGTGGGCAGTGGCCATGAAAAAGAGCTGACAGAGGCTGCAGCCCACTGGGTGAAGACGCCAATGCACTGGCGAGTTGGCACCCACCAGGCAAAGATGCCAAAGCCCTGGTAGGTTTGCGCCCACCAGGTGAAGATGACGAAATCCTGGGGTGGCGGCGGCCACAAAAAAGAGCTTAAAGGCCGCCACCCCCCAGGTGAAGGTGCTGATAAAATAAATTTTATTTAAAATATCTGTTTAGTCTGTTCATTTTAATATTTATTTTACAGGTGTACTACAGGTATCAGTGGGCTCTAAATGCCCCACTTGCTGGTACTTGTGGTTTTCCAAGTACCAGCATGTGGGGGAGGCTTGCTGGGACCTATAGTTTACCTGCAAAAAACAATATTCTTTCAAATGCATCATATTACACAATCAACCCAACACCCACCGCCCAGGGGTGTCGGGGATAGCCCCGGGGCTATTAGCCTGGTACTGTGGTGACCTGGAGAGGGGGTTCCCCAGTTCCCAAGGGATCCTTGGCCTGGGCTGTATAGCGTTCAGGATTAATGCTTTGGCTGGGGGCCCGGTGAAAGGGCTCACCTGGCTGTGGTATCAGCCCCCCGCTAGAAAAAGTCCGGTGCTGGTTCTGGAAAATACAATTTGTCTATGGAATATATATATATATATATATATATATGGAATTATCTGCTAGGGGGACCAGCCAGAATATTGCCTAGGGCACCCAGGTGCCCGGTGACTGAGGGGACACTTTCACTGGGCCCCGAGATTCTGAGGTGCTCCAACCCCTCAGGAATTTTGGGAGCTAGTACATGTGTCCCCCTTGCCTCTGACACCTGCTGTGTAAGGTGCTTACTCAGTTGGCAGAGACAACAGTTAGCAGGTCACTCAGCATGGCTGCAACTATATTCACCAGGGCCAGAGTCAGGGAGGATACAGAGGGATAGCTGCTGGCACAGCATGTGTGACATCAAGACGTTGCGATGCTGAATTGGGAAGGAGACGCCGGCAGTGCCGGTTCACCGTAACTGTCTTAGCCACCAGGGAAGACTACAGGCTGTACAGCAGGTAAGTTGGGGCTGGGCTCAGCTACAGAGTCATGGGGCATGTGGTGAGGAGCTGCAGATGAAGGAGGGTTGCTGAGGGAGAGGGTGGGTGTAAAAGACACAGGGTTGTGTGTGCCGTTGCGCCGCTGAATTGGGGAGGAGGCACACCGGCAGGGCCAGGTCACTGTCTGAGCCATCAGGGAAGACTACAGGCTGTGCAGCAGGTAAGTTTTAGCCAGGGCCATGCTGGGATAGGGACGCATGGGCTGGGGTAGGTGTGACAGACACGGCCTGGGGCAAGTGTGAGACACGGGCTGGGGGAGAGGGGGGTTGAAAAACACAAAGGCTGGGTAAGATGTAGTGTGTGACATACAGTACACAGAGGCTGGAGAAGAGGGCAAGTGTGACAGACAAAGGGGCTGAGGAAGAGTGGTAGGAAGAGACACAGGGCTTTGGGAATGAATATGAGAGACATGGATGGGGGGATAATGATTCTGAGAGACATGGGTGGGGGGATAATGATGCTGAAAGATACAGGGGATACGAGTGGATGGCTGTAGATAGCGAGTCACAGGGGATGAGGCTGGAGACAGGGATGGTACTGGAGAGACAGGTGAGGAAGAGGCTGGAGAGATGAGAGTTGAGGATTGTATGACATAGTTGGAAATTAGGCTGGAGAGACACAGGGGATGAGCAAAATTCCGTCCTGCATGTACCTACTGGGAGGGGTTAGGGGGCTCCAAAAACATGAGTGTACCGGGCCCCAAGATTTCTGTTGCCGGCCATGAGGGCACCAAATTGGCTATAACCGGCTCTACACGGTATGGTCTAATGGAGAAACTGCAACTGCCATAGGGCTGGTGCAAGTTTTGATGTTGCATCCGATGGTGTCTCCGAGTCTTAAATGCACTGCTGCAAGTGGGCATCTCAGTATTACAGAAAACGGCAGCAGCATTAGTGTGACTCTAAATCAAGGCCAAAATGCATAAAGAGGTCCAGACACAATGAACAGAGACTTGCAGGCAATGCAGGTGTGAGAAAAAGTTCTTGGGATTTCAGGTCTGATTCTGGGTCAGATGCAATGTTATTATTCATGGAAAATGTAAATGTCTTTCAACTGTACATGTTACTTTCTAAGTAGCTAAAAAATTGTTCTGCGTATGCTCCCCAGGGTGTGTGCTTACAGAGACACAGGACCAATTGAGATTCATGGGGCATATTCAATTGGGTGCAAGGTTTTCAGTGAAAAAAAATTACATGGACCTCTCAACCAATTTTGGAGTATGCGCACTCTCGATATATGTAGTATCCAATTTTTAAAAATGCATGCGGGGTTATCTGCATTGAAAACCTCACAGTGAGAGAAAAGAAGGACTCACCTGCAGGGGTTCCAGAGCATTTTTTTCTAAAAATATGGATAGTAGAAAAAATTGGTCATGCTCTAGAGCTGCGTAAAAAAAATCCCCTGCCACTAAATTTTTTTTTTTTTAAATGCACCCAATTGAATATAAAAAATCTTGCACCTGCGGTAAAAAACCTGCCTAATTGAATATGCTCCATGGAGTCTGAAATGTACTGTAACATTTTTTGGGCATTTCTGGGCGGTGACTGGTAGGGGACTATTTAGACGCACAAGTGGTTGCGAACTTAGGCCCTCATTCAGAGCCGCTCGTTAACAACAGTACGCTCGTTGCGTTCCGATGTTGACTAACCGGGCATGCGTCGGTGTAACACTGCGCATGTGCATACGGCAGATTGCGAGTTTTTTTGGACTCGTTCCTAAAATAGCGTACAGGAAGTGACATGTCAAATGTGATTGACAGAACAGGGCGTTTTAGGGTGTTGACGGGGGTGGAGATGGAAAAACGCAGGCGTGGCGAGACGTTTTTGGGGCGTACATACATTAGCAGATGCGAGCGTAAAATGTGTTCGGACCGACTCATACGTCACTGGATGATCCTCTTTCCCTTCAAAATGCTCGCACAGCTTAGGGTCTGGATTACTCGACCACATTGGCGATGGCCTTCTCCTCCGTCCCGGGACTCAACGATGTTGTTGCGATTAATCGCAGGAGGGCAGAAAAGCAATTAGTGTTGGATTGAGAACCGGCTTGGTATGTGTTTTGAAATCAGTTTTTTGGGATAGCACAAAACCGTACGCAGGTGGAACTCAGAGCTGCTAATGTCAGGATGACACAATCAATTTGCGTACATTTGTGGGGGTTTATTTTGTCCTCAATTTGGTGGTTAGGGCCTATTGTAACAATAATGTCATCATGTTTTAAGTTTCTCACCATTTTATTTGTGCCTCTTGAATTTGCCTCGTTATATGAATTTTTAAACGTTACTTAAAGAGCCCATTTTTTTTTTTTTTTGGGCCGAGTTTTTGCCTTTTGGTCCAGGATTAAATGTAACCCATTTTTACAATAATTTCACAATACAATGTCATTTTTTTTGGGAAATTTAATGCTCAAACAAAAAAACAAAATTAAAAAATATTGGGGACATCTTTTTTGCCCAAAGATATGTTCCAAAATCAAACAAATTGGCCCAACATAACTGTTGACATAAACATACAACAAAAATAAAAAAACATTTCACAAGAAAGGAGAGGGAAGTTTTGACCAGAAAGGAATATGAGCCAAACACAGAAGGATTGTGGGAAAAGTCACCATTGCTGTCACCGTTTTTTCACCCGTTTGGATGGGGGAGGGAGGGCGCCAGACCGGGTCTGGGATGTCATCGGGCTGGCCTGTCCAGAGGCAGATGTTGTGGCCTCTGGACTAGGCACAGGGCTAGGCACATATGGAGGATTGGCTGATGTTGTGCCAGAGGTGGAGGATCCTGATGTTCCGGCAGGAAGGGAGGTCGGCTCCACCATGTGCTGGCGAACGAGCTGCTCCAGGGCATTGGCGATGCGGATTTTGGCCCTGGTATTTTCCGCCAGGGCCTGACCAATGGTCACGTTGGCCGCAGCATTTTGCTCCAGGGCCTCAGCCACCCGTAGCAGACTGGCGTCCATCCTCTGCAGAATCTCCGTATGGGAATCCGATTTGAAAATGAGTTCTGTGAGGAGGGCCACTGCCTGCGAGGGGGATTGCCCTGGACTGGCTTCTGCAGGGTCCTCAACCGGATGTACTGGTTCCTCCCCTGCAGAGCCAGCAGAAATTCGGCGGCCAAGGCTCCCCTCTGGAGCAGACTCATCCGCCTGTGTCTCTGTTAGGATAAAAGAGAAAAGCCACACATTAGAATCTACATATTGGCACAATAACATTTCAGAGTTGATGACATCCCAAGATTTACCTGGGACAACATGAGGAGCCGCAAAGTCTGGCATGTCCGTATCCATGTTGGACATGCCAAACACCTCCACAGGCTGCACACACCCCTGTGCCAGCTCTTCTAAATCCGTCAACTCCAATGACACAGGGGTGGGACCCCCACCTGTCCCCCTTGCATGCCTAGCCCTGTCCGCGAGTTTTTGCTTTAGGCGATATTTGAAGTCGCCCCATCTGTGGGAAAAAATGGAAGCAATTATCCTTTGGTTTAAAATGGTGTTTGTTTTTAGGGGGGGCAAGGGTTTACTTACCGCCGTTTGACATCCCAGGCTAGACGGACATAATCACCCACCCTATTGACAGCAACGGCTACCTCTTCCCACATTCTCCACTTCTGGCTTAGACTCATATTCCTGTCTGCCTGTGGCAGGATGTCCACACACTTCTGGATCAAAACCTCCATCTCCTTTCTTGTGAAATGTGGCTGCCTTTTTTTTGTCCGCTTTGGCCGGAATACTGGGCCCAGCAGCCTCTTCCATGTCATCCTCCTCACCTATTTGTGTAAATTTTCAGAATTCACACAATCACAACTTGCCCAATCTTATGTTTCAAATTAATCATTGATACAAAATGCATGAAAGACTTACCGCCTGACTCTTGGGCATTGTTTCCCTGGTCTGTCACCTTGTCTGAGGTCCAAACAAGAAATACACCAGAATTTTAATGTGTTTTCGTGACGTATTTATCCATGCATCCTTATTTTGCAGCCGCATCATTGATTGTGCGTCCCTATGATCCCTCCTTAATTTGTGCGGGAAACGAAACACTATTTATGGCTTGGTGTGTCTCTAGTCGAGGTGGCATTTTTGGATTGTTGGAGGTTACCTTGGCTGGAGTTTATTGATTGCGTAGAAAGGAATTGGCGGTTGGAGATTCTTTTGTTGGTTAGATTTGCGTTTTTTTTTCCGTTCTCTTTGTTGGTTTTGATTTTTGGGACCTCGTTTCTTGATTTGGTAAGTTTTGGGAAGTCTAACTTTTGATCAATTGTTGTTTCATTGTGTTTTTTCGTTTTTTTAAATTTTGGATCCATAATTTCTTCTATTTTAGTTTTTGATTATTTTTGAACCAAAAGACCTTTTGATTTGGACTCTTATATATTTGCTCTTGGTAAGTCCATTTTTTATCTTGTATTTGCGACATAATTAGCGCAGTTTTACTACTTACTCTTGTGACTTGTATTTGCGACCTAATTAGCGCAGTTTTACTAATTACTCTTGTGACTTGTATTTGCGACCTAATTAGCGCAGTTTTACTACTTACTCTTGTGACTTGTATTTGTGACCTAATTAGCGCAGTTTTACTACTTACTCTTGTGACTTGTATTTGTGACCTAATTAGCGCAGTTTTACTACTTACTCTTGTGACTTGTATTTGCGAACTAATTAGCGCAGTTTTACTACTTACTCTTGTGACTTGTATTTGCGAACTAATTAGTGCAGTTTTAAATGCTTAATAATCATTTTTTATTTTTTGAGGTTTCCCTTTCGCTTTTTGTGCAAACAATTCAACCCATTTTGATGTACTGTGTGAAATGTCGTTTTGCTGTTTTGCAAAATGTGTGTTTCGCATATTTTAAGTTTGGTGTAGCACCAAATTTAGAAACAAAAATGCACAGAGTGAAATGTGTGAAATAATTTTTGTGTTTAATTTCAGTTTGGACGTATCATGACAATACCCCGGCATGTAAGCAGCAATGGATGGTATCATCAAGCTAAGTTGTTTTAATTGACTTTTGGGGTGGGTCAAAAGCCTTATATTGAAATCTTTGAATTTTAGGTAGATCTGGGGCGGATTGTGCTGGCCATGCTCCCGGAAGCCGACCAACCTCAATCTCCTCCCAGGCGTAGGCATCGTAGGCATGCAAGGCCCCAGATATTTCGAACACGTGTCACCCTTTTTGGAATGCCCGATGATGAGGTTTTAAGATGCTACCGTCTACCTCCTAAAATCATCATAGACACTCTCTCATTAATAGAAAGTGATCTTGAGCGGCAAATTGACAGTCCAACAGCAATACCACCACTTACGCAATTTATGGCGGTGTTACATTTCTGTGCCTCAGGATCGTTTCAAACAAAGGTGGGAATAGTGGCGGGCATCTCCCAATCCTCCTTTGCCCGGATCCTGAGGGCAGTGATGGAGGCACTTTTCAAGCACCTCCATCATTTTATTCAAATGCCTTTGGATATGGGTGCCCTTAGTGTGGCCAAGGCCAATATTTACCAAATAGCTGGCTTCCCACACATCATAGGGGTTGTGGATGGTACTCACATACCACTTCAGTCTCCAGCATGGCTGGAGGCCATATTTCGAAACAGAAAACACTATCACTCCCTGAATGTAATGGTGGTATGTGATGCCTCCCTCCAGATCCTGTCCCTGAATGCTAAATTACCCGGAAGTGCACATGACTCCTTCGTCATCCGGCAATCAGGGATATGGCACAAATTAAACAACCTACAAGCTGGTGATGCATGGCTTATGGGTAAGTGGAGACCTTTAGTACATAACAATGTTAAGCTTGATACACAGTGTTCCTGATGTTGTCTCTTCTTTTTCACAGGAGACAGTGGATATCCTTGCATGTCCTGGCTGCTCACTCCTTATTTGGCTCCCACACCAGGCCCACAAAGTGCGTATAATTCCGCACTTACAGCCACCAGGCAAGTGGTGGAGCGCTGTATCGGCCTTTTAAAAGGCCGATTCCGATGCCTCCACCGCTCTGGTGGCGAGCTCATGTATTTGCCGTATATGTTGTCGAAAATTGTGGTCCTGTGTGGGATATTTCACAACATCGCCATAAGGAGTGGTGTCCCAATGCAGCCAGAGGATGCCTTACCTGAGGATGGCCCCCCCGAGGTTGGTCAGAGGTCAGTATGTGGGGGGGCCATACGCGATGATGTGGTGGCCAGATTTTTTAGGTAAGTTTTTACAAAACAACAGTGTTTATACCTAATGTGTTTGGGTTTGTTTGCGAAACTCTAATTTTTTTTTTTTTTTTCACCATCTTCTGTTTTTTCACATAATCTTTGCCACTCCAACGCTCACTACTTCCTGCTACCCTTACCAAACCTGGATCTGGACATTTTGGGAATATATTATGGAACCCATATCGCAACGCCATGTTTGTGGAATCATGTTGGCATGGTCCTTCGTCAACCAGTTCTTGATTTGTTGTTTTTGGTTTGTTTTTGTTTGGTATGTGTTGTATTTGAGATTATCACTGTGTGTTTTTTTTGTGAGTGACCACTTTGATTTATCAGTTATGTTGTGAATAAATGTTTGTAGAGTGAAATGTTCTTCCTTTTTTTGGACGTTACCAGCAAGTGTAACCAGGTTCACACACGGTACATTTGACTAAGGGGTAATCCTGTACTGTCGCCAGTTGAGCTAAAATGAAATATGTTTTCTGGTTCCAAACCCACACCAAAAGGAAGCCTGTACAATCATTTGGCTTTGTAAGATTGGCCTAAGCAGCTTGCACACCAACTAGGAACCTGTAAAATGTTGAAATATCTAATTGACACTACACCCAAAAAAGTGAAATGACATTGTGACTGTAATGTGTTTCTTGTGGCTGTTTTACATACAAATACAAAACACAATCTTACTTTAAAACAATGGAAATCCTTGCAGGAACAGTCTACTTATATCAGGGTTAACAATCTTTGGGTTTGCAAAAACGAATTAGCCGGAACGTATGTTTGAAAACTAACATTTAATGTGAAAAAAAAACAACCAAAAAACAAACTATTGGCGAAGGATGCCAGACAAACGACCAAGGGCCACGAGCACACCAATTATATGTTGGCGCATCTGGGCCACACAAACTTGAACTTCGTCACGACGCCTCTGTTCCTCTGTTGGTGAGAAAAGTGTGTGTATTAATACAACAATAGGGCAACCACATTAAAAATTATAAAATACAACGAAATCACTCCAAAAATAACCCAAAGAAAACAAAATTAAAAATGGGGGGTGCAAAAAATACAAGGCCTATGTACAAATTCCCCCAGGTCTGATATGTGTATGTTGAAATCAGCAGGAACAGTTAAAGGCAATCTGCTAAATCCACAAAAGTCGACCCAAAAACCCCGAATAAAGGAACGACACATGATTACATACAAACAGTTTGTGCTTAAAAAAAAGGCAAAAGAAAAACATACCGGGTGACAAAACGGCAGCTCCGGAAGTCCCACCATCGTCCTCCTCGGAGGACCCTCCGTTCCCCAAAGATCGGGGCGGGGTTATTACCGACTCCGGGGAGGGGGTAATTGGAAGAGGGGTGGTTGGAGGAGAGGGGGAAGTGGGACGAAGGGGAAGGAGGCCCGACATTTCCGGGAGTGGGTCTTGGAAGGCTGGGGAGGAGTGGGGAATAGGGGAATTATTGGGGGTGGAGTGTTGGCTGGGGGTTGGGGAGAGTGGGCGTGACCGCCGTCTGGCCGGACGGTGACGGCGTAGTCTTGGCTGTCCCCCTAAAAGATGTCAAACAAATTGTGGTTAGTTTCAGCACAAATCCTGGCCAAAAAACAATTTAAAAACAGCCCCCAACAAGAAAAAACATGCAAATATGAGGAGAATGATTAATTATGAAATAGAGGGAAAACATGGCCATGCAAATATGAGGAGAATGAATAATTATGAAATAGAGGGAAAACATGGCCATGCAAATATGAGGAGAATGATTAATTATGAAATAGAGGGAAAACATGGCCATGCAAATATGAGGAGAAGGAATAATTATGAAATAGAGGGAAAACATGGCCATGCAAATATGAGGAGAATGAATAATTATGAAATAGAGGGAAAACATGGCCATGCAAATATGACGAGAATGATTAATTATGAAATAGAGGGAAAACATGGCCATGCAAAGATGAGGAGAATGAATAATTATGAAATAGAGGGAAAACATGGCCATGCAAATATGAGGAGAATTAATAAATTGGACAGACATGACAACATGCACACGCAGTTTGGGCCACAAAGACAAACATGAAAAACAAAATAAATAAAACTTACTTTCATAAATCTGCATGCGAAAGCATGCCAGCAAGCGGGGCGTTCGCCGTTGCAGGTCCGACCACCTGCGCTCCAGCTTGCCGATGTTGCGGTGTGAGCCGAAGGAGCGCAGACGGGCCCGTGCCTCCGCATATGCGGAATGCTTCTGCCGGTTGGTTATGGGTGGAGGCTGGCTGGTGATATGCCTATCTATCACCTCCGTTAGCAGCAGTAGCTCGCGCTTGGTGAAAGCGGAGGCTCTCATGATGGCAATGGTGTTTTTCCTAAAATTAATTTTTGATAAAGTGGCCAAAAAAATTCTGATTGGCTAATGTATTTGGGAAATTAACAGGAGCAATTCTATTGGTTAGTGTATGAGTCATGTGTTCGACAGGGCCAGAAATCTCTGGAGAGTTATGATAGGCTTGATGCAGTGACATGCGTAAGCAAATTTAAATAAAGAAATTAACCCCGGGAAATATGTGGGGATCCAAAGCAATAGAACAATTGTTTAATTGTGGGTAACATGTTTATTGAACAATAAAAGCGAATGTTTAAGCCGTACGTATTCTGCGTGAAAACACAAACACAGACAAGAGTAAAGTTTGTTGCATAGTGTTGAAAAAAAAACAAAAAAGAAGGTAATTGATTCATTGATTGGCATGATACGATTGATGGAGGTAGGCAGAATAAAGGAGCAGGTAATCGACATCTGACAAGGCCACTTCCGGTTTATACTTGTGCGTGCATTCCATTCAAGCCAATTTGGGGATGTACGCTCGCTATTTCGCACGCTCGTTAGTTAGAGGAGGGGTCGTCTGAGTTTGGGGAGGATTTTTAGATGCGTTCGAAAATACGAGCGAGCCCTTCAATTTAAATATTTTTGTACGTACGCCTAACGTACATTCGCACGCTTGCGAGTGGGTCTGAATGAGGGCCTTAGACACTTAGGGGTCTATTTAATATACAGCATTATGAGACAGAGTGAAAAGAGATAAGTCTGTGATAAGGTGCCAGCCAATCAGCTCCCAACTGCCATCTCACAGGCTGTGTTTGAAAACTGACAGTTGGGAGCTGATTGGCTGGCACCTTATCACAGACTTACCACTTTTCACTCTGTCTCCTAATACTGCTTAGTAAATAGACTCCTTAATCACATACACTGGAGGCCATACTCTCATGGAGATTCTAAACCTACAGTAGCGTGGGGCTGGTGCAACAAGTTTTGTTGGTGAATTTGATGGTTTTTTCCAGTGGTGGCTTCAGTGGTGGGGTTGCAGCATATTCTAAAATAGGGGAGCCACACCAACTGCCAGTGAGTCCTGACTTGTGATGTTTGGTAGCGGTTTGGGTGGTGATTGGTGTGGCTTCCAAATTGGAATAATGGACTGTGCTGCAACCCCACCTCTGGAGCCACCAGTGGTTGCATGGAAACATGCATCAAGTGGGATTGTTGCATCTAAATATGCACAACGTTGGCGCCCCAGCCCTTGCACATTCAGACACACTAATGTACACCAGGGAAAGGCGTATACTAGTATTAGTATAATGTCGCAGACTCGACTGCAGCATAAGACAGAAATATGGACCACCACTGTGGACCCATAGAGGAATGATAGAATTTTATCCCTACCTTTCCCTGATGAGTCCCATGCTGTTTGATGTATTGGTTCTTGATCGGCAACAGATCCCTCTTCTTTCTGCTTTTTGTTTAGAGCAGCAAGTGAATGAATGCAGAAATTGGACCATGAGTTTGAAGATAAGGGTTGTTTGAGGTCAAAATAGTGTTTCAAATGCATTTCCTCTTGACAGATTTTTTAAAGGATAGGCATGCATACTGTAGGGCTGATCTTGAGATTGTCTCCCCATAAGGAGTTGATCTAAATATTTGCAAGCTCTAAAGGGCATGGCTCTCTTTCCCCTTGTTCATTCCTAGCACTGTACTTGCTTCCAGGTTTCCTTGTCTTTCAGTCCCTTTTAGCGATTCTGATTCTCTGTGCTCACCCTTCACTGTGTACAGTCTAAATGAGGGCTGAACTGCTTTCCCCCTCTCCATGACTCACCCCAATTGCCAGTCAAAATACAGTGGGGATCATTCTGATCAGACGCAAAGTGGCTGCTTTTGCGTGATGCTGCAGGATAATCCCTGCGGCTTCAAGAGAGAAGCCACTATGCCCATTGTTTTTCCATACACAGCCACAACCATCATTAGTATCATCATTAGTATTAGCACTTGCACCAGCCCTATGGTAGGTGCAAGAGATCTGTCCAAAGCAGGTTTCATTTCTACATACTCAGTGAGTTAGCTAACCAACACACTTTTCCACATCATACCTAGTTTGCTGGGGTATTACACTGTATTGTTTCAAAGAACTGTCAATTTACAGTTAATGTACTATTCCATTGATATGTCAGTTTCTCTGTTACTTGTATTTTCCCTGTATGGAGCTGCAGAAATTATGTGACACCTAAAAAATTTAAGATATTAATAATAATAATAATAATAATAATAATAATAATAATACTAGGAAGCCTGATGTGCTTCTCTGTGTGTTAGCCCTGGAGCCTGAGTATCACCGGAATGATCTGGCAGAGTAACATAGAGGCTAATGATGACAGCTGGGTCCCAGCACTACAAGCAGCCATTAAGTATAATGGAGGCAGTTCTGTCAGTGAGCAGACCTTTAATGAATATGCCAGGTACTCCAGGCATAATTAATGGTGGCAGCAGCCTCATAGGTGCTACGACAAGGAGCACTTAGAATATATTTTTATCTTTTTAGTCTATTTGACCTAAACTTCCTTTACTCATTCTGCCTTTAAATGACAAAGCTTAGGATGTGACTGAATCTGCATATTTACAGAAGCGCAAGTCTTATTTTTAGATGCATATTGAGTATGGTGGAAATTTTTATTTATTGCAAAACAAAAACATACAGTATAAGTCCAACTATACATGTTCCTACCTAGAATATTAGGTGATAGATTCAATTATGTACAGGGTCTCTTTGTAGCCTAGTGCTACAGTATAAGCATGTGCACACATTCCCCTTAGATACAGTATATACAATGAGTGATTGAATTAGTTGGTTGTAGGTCTATTAACACCAGCGTGCAAGTGCAGTCATGGGTGGTCAGTACATGTTGGTACTTATAGAGCCTCATGTACTGTACAGTACTTGCCCTATTCTACAGTATGCAAGGAGCAAAACTGCACATTTTCTACTCATGTCCTGGTTGCGGCCAACCAGGCTATGCCCAGAAGTCTCCCAGCAGCAGTGCTAGTTAGTTAGTTGCATGTGAGTTTGCATGTAGTAATGACACTGACCACAGCTCCTGTGTACTGTCAACAACACACACATACATTGACCACAACAAATATTCTTCCTACACATCAATTAATAGGCATGCTTGCACCTAGAGCTCACATGCCAAAGAGCTTCCAACAAGTAAAACCTTTGTCCTACCAACCTTCCTTACTCTGCTCTCCACTAGCACAAATTTCAAAGTCCAGTTGCTGTATACTACTCCAGAAGCTTCATTAGCAAGATACCCTCTGTAATTAACACTCATTCTAAAAACCATCAATTTAATTCCAGTACAAATCCATCCTAGATACACCAATGCACCACTCATTACCATCTATGCTGCTGCACCTCTCTTATTCTACCACAGACATTATCACTATCAGAGCACAATTTTATCAGCCCTATACCTAATGTAAGAGATCTGTCTGAAACCAGATGGTTTTCTGAATATCCATAATTTCCACCTACATGCCCACACCACAACAAGCCCTCAGAACATTTAATCTACATGTGAGTACCCAGTTACAGCTATTTAGTCTGCGGAGATGCAACTGAGATGAGTATGACTCTGAAATGCCTGTTGTTGTACAGAGTTGAGCTTGCTTGGTTTGGACGCATACACAATGTAAAAAAATCTGTCTGCAAAATGGATTGGCATGAATCTCTGATTCAGCCCCAGTATCTGCATGTATTTGTATGCAGGTGTGCATACATGTGGGTCAGAAATCCATGTGTAGATTATGCATTAGCCTGTGTATGTATATTTATGTGTCTAATTGCATGTGAATATTTCTGTATGGGGGTATGCATACTGTGCAACAACCTATATGCATACTGTGCAACAACCTATGCTATGCTAATATCCCACATATTGGAGGTCATTCAGACCCGGTCGCAAGCGCTGAGCGCTCACAACCGGGTCAATGTTTCCCCACTGGGCATGTGCATGTCGGAGCCGGCTCCGACGTGCAAATGTGCGAGACCTGGCTAGCGATGGGCGCTCTGTCGCTATGGGTCTCGCACCAAAGGGGGTGAGCTGTCGGTGGTGAGTGACAGCTCACCCCGTTTAGGGGGCAGGCAGGGAGCGTGGCCGGGCCAAATGGAGGCGTTCCCGATGGAACGCTTGTCGTTTGGGGGTGGCCCCTCTGACATCAGCAATGATGTCAGTGGGGAGCTTCCTGCTCGATCAGAGCAGGAAGCTCCCTAGAGCTTGCGCTTGCCGAGACCCAACCTTAGGGTCTCGTCGCAAGCCCCGATGGTCGCAATGTTCTTGACCATTGTGACCATCACCCTGGTTGATCGCAAGAGCTGTGGGTGGTAACCCACAGCCTAGCAATTGACCAGGATGCGGCACTTAAAAAAGTAAGCAGCCGCCCTCATTCAGAGAGATCGCTTGCAGCGAGTGATGGACTCTGAATGAGGTCCATTATACCAACACACAATTTTGATTACCACGCTGCTGTACAACCAACACTACTCTGTCACCCCAAACAGCACTGTCACTTTCAGTGTGACTCAATATAAAGTACGATGTAATCAAAATAAAATTGAGACCAGTATTGCATCATCCTCAATACTCAAATCTACTCTGTCACAATCTTAACTACATCACCACTAAGGGACACTCTTTGTCAGGCTGATGGCATTTACCTCACAGCTTGGCATATTGAGGCTAGGTGTATGAGGACACATCTGTATGTTATTAACTGACCTTTATAAAAAATATGTAAGGTTAAAAAGCTAATTCTTTTGAGTATACCAAACAGTGGGTTAAAGGTATGTTTATTGTTCCTTGTCATGTTGTTGACCTTTTCATTCCCTGCTATCAAATGAAGGTACCTGCAAGCATAGTGCATGGCCTTTAAATCAGGATGGCATTAGATAGAAAAAAAAAAAGTTTTGTTTCAAGACTTCAGGTCAATCCAAGTATTCCTTGGGGGAAACATAACAAAGCCAAACAATAATCACATACTTAGGAAGATTTGTGACTCCATAACTGGAAAATCTTGCTTGGTCGAGTGTCAAATCTGGCCATTGATGGGCTTAGAAAGATTATACCTCCATTGGCTATCATCATATAATAATGATAAATATTAATTAAACCTACTTATGATATTAGGATAGGTCTAATCAACACTTCATGCAATTTACATGTCTCTATTATGTACCAGAAAGGAATCATGGCATATATTTGGGCAATGTATAGAAATACTTTTGGACAAAAGGCCAATAAATCATCTGTACAAAGCAAAAAATTAGCATACAGCACATTTATTTCAGTTAGAACACATTAGAGGGAGTTTGAGGACAACTAGAGATGTGCGTTAACCCCAGTGTAGTGAACTTGGTTCTATTTCATCATCGTGTTTTAGTTTTGGCAAGACAACCCTCAAGTGTTGTGGTTCAGATTCGGTTTTGGTTTGGATTTGGATTCCTTAAAAATCGATAAAAGAATGATAAATATAGATAAAAAATCAATAAAACAGCTAAAATAATGTAATTTGGACCTGTTAACATGCAATCCAAAACCCGAGTTTGTTTTTTAAATTCGAGTTGCGAACTGACTGCAGAACTGAACCAAGACTCGGTTTGACTCGGAACCCCAAAGTGATTCCGAACTGGGACTCAATTCAACTCGAAACCCCTAAGTTCGGGTGTGTTCGTATTTCAGGAAAACTGGACTGCACATCTCTAGGGAAATTAAGACATTTTTAAAAACACATGCAAAGAGATGATGAAATATTCTCAGGACTTGGGATCAGCTTATTGCTGAGAAATTGTTTAAACCTTCTAGTCTTCACCAAAGTGGCAGTTGATGCCAGATATTCCATGAGCATAATTTTACATATCATGTGTTTAATTTCTTAGGTTAAAAACTGTTTTTCATTTATATTTATGTGTCAGTTTTTTTAAAGCATTTTCTAAGCATTAAGACTGTTTTGTTATATCACATAGTAGTAAAATACTGTATTTGTTTTCTTAAAAAATACGGGCAATCTTATGATTTTGTAAAGCTAAATTTGTGCAGGGATTTGTTTAGGAATTGCAAAATTGGGTTGTAAACTGCTTGGTTCTAAGGTGTTTTAAAACTACTACTATTGTTCCAGTACCAAGAAAGGGTACATCAAAGTGTTTTAATGATTATCACCACCAATTGCCTTGACATCATTGGTAATGAAATGCTTTGAAAGTTTAGTGATGTGTTACTTTTACGCTAAATTTAATCCCTTTCAAATTTCAATTTGCATATAAGATGAATCGCTCAACAGATGATACAGTGCTTACTGTTCTGCATTCTGCACAAACCCACTTAGAGCAGAGGAAATATTGTGTTAGGTTTCTGTTTGTGGATTTTAGCTCTGCTTTTAACACCATAGTTACCAACTTCCTTAATATCTAAGGGCCTGATTCAGCAGTGAACGCAAGTTCACTGGTGATCGCAGATTCCCGATTATCGGGAATCTGTGTATGCGATGGACCCATTCTGCGAATTTGCAAATTGACAGGAAGAGGCATTTAAGGGGCAGTGCAGGGTTGGTCGCCGTACCCGGAAATGGGGGCGTGCCCGCTCTGTTTTGCAGGAGTGACCAGCCCAGGCTCTGCGTTGATGAGCGCAGTGTCCTGGGCTTGCAAGCCAGCCAGCCTCAGTAAGATGAGGCTTACTCAGCTGGCCAGATGCCCGGCATCATCTACCATCGCGACCATCGACCACCGATGGTTACTATGGTGATCCCAGCCTGCGACCTCCGTCACAGTGCTGGGATCATAAATGCAGCAGGGGGTGTCATACACCTCCTGTTGCATTTGCATTATTTCAAGGATCGCAATTGCAAAGTTGTCTGCGTGCAGCTTTGCAATTGCGATCCTTGCTGAATCAGGCCCTAAGTTATTTTATTTAGGTTTAAATGGGTTTACTTGCAATTAGGTTTTAGATTATTTAATAAAAAGGCATTAAGGTGGTTAGGTTGAAAGGTTTTAGATGAAGGGAAGTGCTGTTAAAAACTGGTATACCACAGGGATGTGTCCTTAGTCCTCTATTATATTCCCTGTTTACCCATGACTGTGCAAATTTTGCAGATGACATTGCACTTGTTGGGTTGATTAGTAATGAGGACAAGAGCTTTTATAGGAATGCGGTGGCAAGGCTGGTGGAATGGAGTAAGAATAATCATCTAATTTTAAATGGTGCTAAAACAAAAGAGTTGGTGATTGATTTTAGTAGGTGCAATAGTCTGCCTAAGCTACCATTATGTTTAGATGGTGTTATATTTGAGGTAGTAGAGTCTTTTAAGTTTTTGAAGGCTCAAATTTGAACAATCTGACATGGTCATTGAACACCACGTTCTTATGAAAAAAAGGCCCAGCAATGTCTTTTTAGTAGGGGTACTTTTTAAGATGTTTACTGGAGTACAATTGATAGTGTCCTGACCTATGGTATTATTATTTGGTTTGGCAACTGAACTATAGCTGAGAGAGTTGTTCTGGAAAGCTTGGTTAGAAATGCAGGAAAAATCATTGGTGTGCAGTAGACTCGTATCCAGGAGCTCTATGGGAAAAGGGTTTTAAAAAGAGCTAGGGGTATTTTATTTGACCTAAGCCATCCTTTTTGTGGTTTATTTATTAAATTGCCATCTAACAAAAGGCTTAGAACTTTGATGACACATACAAACCGATTGCGTGACAGTTTTATTCTCTTTGCTGTCCGTATGCTAAATTGCATTGTTGTACAGATCTAAGCATGTCTATAAGGAGAACTTATTCTGTGTGTTATTTCTGCTATCAGTTTATTTTTTGTATCGGGAGGTTTTACATTGTAATTTAATTTAACAATTCATTCTGTCTTGTTTAGTGACAATACATTTGTATTGTATTATTGTATTGTAATGAGTTACATGGAATAGATGCAATAACCCTGGAGCTTAAACAGACAGCAAGTATTTCAGAGTATACACACAAACACACACACAGATAATAAATGCAAACAGGTGGAACTGTCTAAAACATATACCCTGGCATGTAGTCTAAGACCCCCACCAGACTTCACCAGGAATCCCTGCAAGAGGATGTGGACTTTATTCAGTGAGGCCCAGGTTGTGGCCTAGTGCAGTAAGTTGCCACCCTGATAGCAACATAGTACTTAGCTGGTTTGAGGGCTCTTCCTGGAAAATGCCAGAGTTTAAACAACGTTGGAAGAAAGCTATACTGGAGAATAGAATAGATAATCAGGTACTAGAGGAGTGCACTGAGCAAGTTCTTATAGTGGCTGGCTGATGTGTCATTGGTGCTGGAAGTTAGTGGTAACACCTAAAAGAGATGTTATGTCATCTCTAGCCTGAGGCTGAGCTTAGCTGGGTTCTATTGAGGATTCTAATTGGGAAGACCAGTAGTCCCTTATCAATTCTGCACAATCTCCTGTGTGTATTTTATTGTTTTGCAATTGGGTCATTCCAGTCCATCTCCTGCAACGTTGTGGGCATCACACAGCTCACTTTTTCCAAACATTTTAGACATGAAACTGCTTCCCTAAATAGACTGTTCTATTCTAGAGTTCAAAATTGCATGAGATCAAGATAGCATTCTATCATCTCTCAGGAGTACCTAATATCCTGGAAGCTACAGTATAGATGGCACATATATTAAGTCTAGATCTGCACAGGGCTGAGAGTTTTATTAATTCCATCACTTCCATTCCTTGAGTATACCAGTGGTCTGTAACTTCCACAGATCATGGCAATGAGCCCTATCTGACATGTTTAAGGTAGACTCTATATGTGCAGCATATTCTAAATCTTGACATGCTTGTTATTTACAAAGCTTCATAAATACCTTCTGTATAAGTTTAGTAAATGGTTTTTAAATGTTTTTACAGCATATGGCTGTCTACTTGCCTACTGTACGATTCTCCAATTAAATGGTTCTCTCTCATGTGCGCGCCCAGTTCCTGCCCAGTCAACACCCTGAAGCACCAATTTCACATATGAGAATTTGCTAATATTAACTATATGCGGCCACTCATGGACCTGAGCAACTCGAAGTCAGGACCAACATGTGTAGATTACTAATGCTGGGTATACACTCTACAATTATCTGTCAGATATCTGTCAAATCTGTCTGGTGGGAAGGAAAATCTGGTCCGTTTTCTAGTGTTTGGGAGCATATTTCTATTGTTATTGGCTCCCATACATTACCAGATTTTCATTCCAACCAGCCAGATTGGACAGATAATTGCATAGTGTATGCCCATCATTAGAAGGCACAGGTATGAGTTTTCATACATTTAAATATTGTTGCTGAATCATAAAGTGTTTCCTCCTACAATTACTATGAGGATCAAAAATGTGTTGATCAGGGGAATTTCAGGGGCAGTGTGGAGAAAGACAGACATTTTTACATGTGCGGTTGTATATTTTAGCCACGGTTCTCCATGTTTTGTAAAAATACATTTTCAGGTAAATGACAAGTCCCAAACATTCCATATTATAGTTTCCAAATCTCTATATAATTTTGTATATTTTCAGATGCTTACTGAATCATTCAGACATCAGATATGCAGAGCACAAATCACATCAAACAGGGTTACTGTAGAATGTATACTTATAAAATATTTTTGAACTACTGAACATTATAGGGCAATAAAATGTAATGTACCATCAAAAATATGTCTTGGAAGGAAAATGATAGCAAGAAATAATCTTTCCCGAGAGCAGAAAGCAGCCAATCGTACTAAATCAATGCATTTCTTTAAAATATGAGAACACTGCAACACTGCAAAATATCCAAGTTCATGAAAAAGTATTTTTAACTTGTGTAATTGTCTTTAAAACATTATTATTATTGATTTATATACCACCACCATATTACACAGTACTGTACAGTGGGGTGTGGTATAGCTCAACAGTTATCATGTCAACATGCATCAGGTCGACGTGAGTGTCAACATGGATGAAATGTCGGCATGCAGCATGCTGACATATTTAGTATGTCAACAGTGGTCATGTTGTCATTCATTATGTCTACACTGATGACATTTCGACATGATAGAATGTCGACCTACAGTAACATCCCTGTTGGCCTAGCAGGTGCTGCTGCTCCAGCGCGGCTCCCGGTTCCCGCTGTTCATCTGAGATTCACTTCCAGTGCAGATATCTGACAGAGCAGCGATTTGGGTGAGTATTCTCCCCCTATCCCTAGCCCTAATCCCTTCCCCATAACCAACCCCCTAGTGCCAACCCTAAAAGCACACATCCACATGCCGATAATACTGAGCGATTGCACGATTACGACATCGTAATCGTGCAATCGCTCAGTAATCATGCACAAATCATGCACTTTTATGTCAGAGAATCAGCATGGTAGGGGATGATTGATGTGCCTACACTGAATGACTGAACTTTCAGTGTAGGCACAGCACAGACTGTGAAACGACCACATAATTACAATGTCGTAATCGTGCAGTCGTTTTTTGGTCTGCAAGTGGATGTGTGCCTTTACCTCCCTCCCCAGGATTTCAATGAGGGTTTAAAAAAACTACATTACTATCTGTAACCAAATGTGATAATGGAAAGTGAGTTAAACATCATAAACCCTCTACAGTTAAGTAATTTTCCTTCTACTAACGTAATGCAAAAGACTTTTGATTACTATTTTGTATAGGACCATTATCATGATTAAGTGTGGTTACAGGTACCACCAGCCACTAAGCAAAAAATAAACATACTAATTGTAAAATGCTAGGTTATAGCAGTATGGTAACAAGCTGACCTAGTGCTCTGTGTTGGCCCCGCTCCCTGAATGCATAACGTTGTGCAGAGGGGGACAAAGTCGCAAACACTGGGCACTGCCCGAAGAGTCCTGTGGATGCTACAAGAGGCTGTACATTCACCCTGTGCGATGGCCCATGTTGCACACCGCTAGTTACGGCCCAGGATGAGAGGCATTTATTCACTTGGGTAATTCTAATTTACGTTTTACATAAATTGTACCATTTTGGCTTTCACTGACTGATGGCTGTTGTGGTAATTATATCTACAAGAGACTAGAACTAAGGGTCTGATTCAGACCCGCTCGCTAGGCTGCTTTCATACGTAGCCTGCTGATGTTTGCAATCTGCGCATGGGTATAAAACGCAGTGAACTTGCGTGAACTAGTCCATGCGATCGGGAAGTGTTTGCACCCTGTACACAGATGCTCCGCAAGCATGAGTGACAGGATGTGCCGTTTGTGGGTGATGACAGGGGGTGGTCGATGGTAATGGGGATGTGGTGGTGCAAAGGCAGGCGTGTCTGTGCATTGGCACGCCATTTCATTGGCGTGCATAATTAAGATGCAGCGTCAGCGTACACGTCACATGGCTGAAATTCACACAGCAGCACCCGCAGCGCTTGTAGTAGGGTATGGTCAGCCACAAGTGTTGAGTATGGGCAGGGCCTCTGACAGCCGCACCGGGCCCAGGTGACAGGGGATGTGACCTAATCGCAGGTAATTAGTACCTGTCCCCCTCTCAGTGCCCCTGTGTATGGGTCCGATGTTATTCGATGTCACCGATTGTTTAATACACTTCCTGGAGATGACGTATGTTACTAAGGGAAAGTGGGCATCTTGTGTCAGTCTGCTGGGCGTCTAAATACATACCGCGATTGCACGCCAAGACATAGTGAACGTGCTAATGTCTTGCTAGCGATCGCAGGATTTGCATACTCTGGCTGCTGACGGTTGCGTGTGAACGCATCCTAGCGAACGAGTCTGAATCAGGCCCTAAATGCAAAGGGCTTTATATACGGTATACAATCGGGAAGCCGGCTGCCTTAATACCGACAGCCGGCTTCCTGACTGTCATATCCCGGCGAGGGTGAAATGCCAGGCGTCTAGCTGTAGACGCCTGACATTTTCCCGATGCCGGGAGACAGATACCCAGCATCCCGATCGAAGGGATGCCAGGCGCCGCGAGCGGACAGCCGCGGGGGGGGAGAGTTAGGTTTAGGGCACCCGGGGGGGACTTAGGGTTAGGCACCCCCCCGGGAGGGTTAGGGTTAGGCAGCGGGGAAGGGGGGGTTAGGGTTAGGCACTTAGAGGTGGATTAGGGTTAGGCACTTTAGGCACCCCTAAAGAGGGTTAGGGTTAGGGGGTTAGGTGAGGTTAGTAAGCACTTACCTATCGACGATCGGGATTTGCAGCGCTGTCGGGCTTCCGCTGCCGGGAACTCTGCTTTTGTCGGCCAGGCGCTGCTGGGAATCGGCCATGCGGCCGGCGGTATTTCATACCGATTCCTTATATACTAATGTCTAACAAAACTAAAGTCAGTTGTTTAGATTTAATATTGTTAGAGAATATACATGAAATCACTGCTAATAGGCCAGATTTCTTGTTGATCCTGTTTAATCATTTTTAATGTGAAATGGAATAAAAGAAGAATAAAGTTTGGATCACAGAAATCCAATTTAGTTGACTCTGGGCCTGATTCAGTGACGGACACTAATGCAATTTTCATGCAGATTGAGTGATTGTTTGCCATTGCGCATGTGTATACACCGCACTGCCAATGCGCAGCAATCGCATTGCGATCACACATGCACAGAGGAATCCATCATTAAGTGAGCGACAGACTGAGAGCGTTTTGGGGTGGTAATGGGGAGTGGTGACAAAAACCTGAGCGTGCTTGTCAGTTTAAACGCCATTACATGGGTGTGCATAAATTAGCCACTGCGATTGCATATGCAGCTCTGCATGTCAGAAGAGCACCCAAGGTTGCAGCAGGTGAGACCTTCCACAAGGGTAAGATGGCTGCCGATGTACTTTGATGTTACCGATGTTTATGTAGGTATGCGTCGTTGCACGCAGGTAATAAGGCAGCAGTGGGCGGCTTTATGCTCAGGTGAACTTTGCTGACATATTTTCGCAGCTGCGTTGTGTACGAAAACGCAGTTGCGATCACATTAGCGTCCGTCTCTGATTCTCTGAATCAGGCCCACAGTTCACATTTAGGCCCTCATTCAGAGCCACTCGCAAACAGCAGTACGCTCGTTGCGTTCCGATGTTGACTAACCACGCATGCGTCGGTGTTACACTGCGCATGTGCGTACGGCAGATTGCGAGCTTTTTCCTGTCGTTCCTAAAATAGCGTACAGGAAGTGACATGTCAAATGTGATTGACCGAACAGGGCGTTTTTGGGTGTTGACGGGGGTGGAGATGGAAAAACGCAGGCGTGGCGAGGCATTTTTGGGGCGTACATACATTAGCAGATGCGAACGTCAAATGTGTTCGGACCGTCACATACGTCACTGGAACATCCTCTTTCCCTTCAAAATGCTCGCACAGTTTAGGGTCTGGATTACTCGACCACATTGGCGATGGCCTTCTCCTCCGTCCCGGGACTCCATGATGTTGCAGCGATTAATCGCGGGTGGTCACAAAAGCAATTAGTGTTGTATTGAAAACCGGCTTGGTATGTGTTTGGAAAGCAGTTTATTGGGATAGCACAAAACCGTACGCAGGTGGAAATCATACCTGCTAATGTCAGGATTACACAATCAATTGGCGTACATTTTTGGGGGGTTTTTTTGGCCTCAATTTGTTGTTTATGGCCTATTGTGACAATAATGTCATCATGTTTTAATTAGCTCCCCTTTTTTTTTTTAATGTGCAATTTGCATCGTTATGTGATTTTTTAAACGTTCCTTCAAGAGGCCTTTTTTTTATACAAATGAAATGGTTTTTGGTGTCCTTTTTTGCCTTTAGGGCCAGGATTAAATGTAACCCATTTGTACAATAATGTCACAATACAATGTCAGATTGTTATCATAAATTTATTGTTTAAACACAAACCAATTGGCATAATATTTTTTTATTTTTTTTTTCTGCCAAAGATACTTTTTATCAAAAATAAATAATCAATAACTGATAACATAAACGTACAAAAATAACTTAAAAACATTTCACAAGAAAGGAGAGGGAAGTTTTGACCAGAAAGGAATATGAGCCAAGCACAGAAGGAGTGTGGGAAAAGTCGCCATTGCTGTCACCGTTTCTTCGCCCGTTTGGATGGGGGAGGGTGGGCGCCAGACCGGGTCCGGGATGCCATCGGGCTGGCCTGTCCAGAGGCAGATGTTGTGGCCTCTGGACTAGGCACAGGGCTAGGCACATATGGAGGATTGGCTGATGTTGTGCCAGAGGTGGAGGATCCTGATGTTCCGGCAGGAAGGGAGGTCGGCTCCACCATGTGCTGGCGAACGAGCTGCTCCAGGGCATCGGCGATGCGGATGTTGGCCCTGGTATTTTCCGCCAGGGCCTGACCAATGGTCACGTTGGCCGCAGCATTTTGCTCCAGGGCCTCAGCCACCCGTATCAGACTGGCGTCCATCCTCTGCAGAATCTCCGTATGGAAATCCGATTTGAAATTGAGTTCTGTGAGGAGGCCCACTGCCTGCGAGGGGGCACGCCCTGGACTGGCTTCTGCAGGGTCCTCAGCCGGATGTACTGGTTCCTCCCCTGCAGAGCCAGCAGAAATTCTGCGGCCAAGGCTTCCTTCTGGAGCAGACTCATCCGCCTGTGTCTCTGTTGGAAAAATGAGAAAAGAGTCACATTAGAATCTACATATTGGCACAATAGCATTTCAGAGTTGGTGACATCACAATACTTACCTGGGCCAACATGAGGAGCCGCAAAGTCTGGCATGTCCGTATCCATGTTGGACACGCCAAACACCTCCACAGGCTGCACACACTCCTGTGCCAGCTCTTCTAAATCCGTCAACTCCAATGACACAGGGGTGGGACCCCCACCTGTCCCCCTTGCATGCCTAGCCCTGTCCGCGAGTTTTTGCTTTAGGCGATATTTGAAGTCGCCCCATCTGTGGGGAAAAATGGAAGCCATTATCCTTTGGTTTAAAATGGGGTTTGTTTTTAGGGGGGGCAAGGGTTTACTTACCGCCGTTTGACATCCCGGGCTAGAAGGACATAATCACCCACTCTATTGACAGCAACGGCTACCTCTTCCCACATTCTCCACTTCTGGCTTAGACTCATATTCCTGTCTGCCTGTGGCAGGATGTCCACACACTTCTGGATCAAAACCTCCATCTCCTTTCTTGTGAAATGTGGCTGCCTTTTTTTTTTGCCCGCTTTGGCCGGAATACTGGGCCCAGCAGCCTCTTCCATGTCATCCTCCTCACCTATTTGTGTAAATTTACAGAATTCACAAAATCACAAGTTGCCTAATCTTATGTTTCAAATTAATCGTTGATAGAAAATGCATGAAAGACTTACCGCCTGACTCTTGTGCATTTTTTCCCTGGTCTGTCGCCATGTCTGAGGTCCAAACAAGAAATACACCAGAATTTTAATGTGTTTTCGTGACGTATTTATACATGCGTCCTTATTTTGCGGCCGCATCATTGATTGTGCGGCCCTATGATCCCTCCTTAATTTGTGCGGGAAACGAAACACTATTTATGGCTTGGTGTGTCTCAAGTCGAGGTGGCGTTTTTGGATTGTTGGAGGTTATCTTGGCTGGAGTTTATTGATTGCGTAGAGAGGAGTTGGAGGTTGGAGATTCGTTTGTTGGTTAGATTTGCGTTTTTTTTTCCGTTATCTTTGTTGGTTTATATTTTTGGGACCTCGTTTGTTGATTTGGTAAGTTTTGTGAAGTCTAACTTTTGTTCAATTGTTGTTTCATTGTGTTTCGTATATTTTGTAATTTTTGGATACCTAATTTATTCTATTTTAGATTTTGTTTATTTTCGACCCCAAAGACCTTTTGATTTTGCATCTTAGATATTTGCTCTTGGTAAGTCCATTTTTTATCTTGTATTAGCGAACTAATTAGCACATTTTTAGTAGTTACTCTTGTGACTTGTATTAGCGAACTAATTAGCACATTTTTAGTAGTTACTCTTGTGACTTGTATTAGCAAACTAATTAGCGCATTTTAAGTAGTTACTCTTGTGACTTGTATTAGCGAACTAATTAGCACATTTTTAGTAGTTACTCTTGTGACTTGTATTAGCGAACTAATTAGCGCATTTTAAGTAGTTACTCTTGTGACTTGTATTAGCGAACTAATTAGCACATTTTTAGTAGTTACTCTTGTGACTTGTATTAGCGAACTAATTAGCGCATTTTAAGTAGTTACTCTTGTGACTTGTATTAGCGAACTAATTAGCACATTTTTAGTAGTTACTCTTGTGACTTGTATTAGCGAACTAATTAGCGCATTTTAAGTAGTTACTCTTGTGACTTGTATTAGCGAACTAATTAGCACATTTTTAGTAGTTACTCTTGTGACTTGTATTAGCGAACTAATAAGCGCATTTTAAACAGCTTAATAATCATTCTAACTTTTTGATGGTTTAGCTTTCGCTTTTTGAGCCAACATTTCGACCCGTTTTGATGTACTGTGTTAAATGTCGCTTGGCGGTTTTGCTAAATGGGTGTTTGGCATATTTGAACTTTGGTCTAGCACAAAATGTATCCACAAAAATGCACAGAGTGAAATGTGTCAAGTAATTTTGTTGTTTATTTTCAGTTTGGACGTATCATGACAATACCCCGGCATGTAAGCAGCAATGGATGGTATCATCAAGCTAAGTTGTTTTAATATAGTTTTGGGGTGGGTCAAAAGCCTTACTTTGAAATTTTTGAATTTCAGGTTGATCTGGGGCGGATTGTTCTGGCCATGCTCCCGGAAGCCGACCAACCTCAATCTCATCCCAGGCGTAGGCATCGTAGGCATGCAAGGCCCCAGATATTTCGAACATGTGTCACCCTTTTTGGAATGCCCGATGATGAGGTTTTAAGACGCTACCGTCTACCTCCCAAAATCATCATAGACACTCTCTCATTAATAGAAAGTGATCTTGAGCGGCAAATTGACAGTCCAACAGCAATACCACCACTGACGCAATTTATGGCGGTGTTACATTTCTGTGCCTCAGGATCGTTTCAAACAATGGTGGGAATAGTGGCGGGCATCTCCCAATCCTCCTTTGCCCGGATCCTGAGGGCAGTGATGGAGGCACTTTTCAAGCACCTCCATCATTTTATTCAAATGCCTTTGGATATGGGTGCCCTTAGTGTGGCCAAGGCCAATTTTTACCAAATAGCTGGCTTCCCACACATCATAGGGGTTGTGGATGGTACTCACATACCACTTCAGCCTCCAGCACGGCTGGAGGCAATATTTAGAAACAGGAAACACTATCACTCCCTGAATGTAATGGTGGTATGTGATGCCTCCCTCCAGATCCTGTCCCTGAATGCTAAGTTACCAGGAAGTGCACATGACTCCTTCGTCATCCGGCAATCAGGGATATGGCAGAAATTAACCAACCTACAAGCTGGTGATGCGTGGCTTCTGGGTAAGTGGAGACCTTTAGTACATAACAATGTTAAGCTTGATACACAGTGTTCCTGATGTTGTCTCTTATTTTTCACAGGAGACAGTGGATACCCTTGCATGTCCTGGCTGCTCACTCCTTATTTGGCTCCCACACCAGGCCCACAAAGTGAGTATAATTCTGCACTTACAGCCACCAGGCAAGTGGTGGAGCGCTGTATCGGCCTTTTAAAAGGCCGATTCAGATGCCTCCACCGCTCTGGTGGCGAGCTCATGTATTTGCCGGATATGGTGTCGAAAATTGTGGTCCTGTGTGGGATATTTCACAACATCACCATAAGGAGTGGTCTCCCAATGCAGCCAGAGGATGCCTTACCTGAGGATGGCCCCCCGAGGTTGGTCGGAGGTCAGTATGTGGGGGGGCCATACGCGATGATGTGGTGGCCAGATTTTTTAGGTAAGTTTGACCCAAACTCCAGTGTTTATACCTAATGTGTTTGTGTTTGTTTGCGAACATCTAATTTATTTTATTTTTTTCACCATCTTCTGTTTGTTCACATAATCTTTGCCACTCCAACGCTCACTACTTCCTGCTACCCTTACCAAACCTGGATCTGGTGATTTTGTCCATATATTCTGGAACCCATATCGCAACGCCATGTTTGTGGAATCATGTTGGCATGGTCCTTCGTCAACCAGTTCTTGATTGTTTTTTATAATTAAATATTTTATTTGTATGTGTTGTATTTGAGATTATCACTGTTTTTTTTTTTTGGGACTGACCACTTTGATTTCTCATTTATGTTGTGAATAAATGTTTGGAGAGTGAAATGGTCTTCCTTTTTTTGGACGTTAACAGCAAGTGGAACCAGGTTAACACACCTTACATTTGACTAAGGGGTAATCCAGTACTGACACCAGTTGATGTAAACTGAAATATGTTAGCAGGTTCCCAACCCACACCAAAAGGAAGCCTGTCCAAACCTTTGGATTTTGAAGATTGGCCTAAGCAGCTTGCACAGCAACTAGGAACCTGTAAAATGGCGAAATATCTAATTGACACTACACCCAAAAAGGGAAATGACATTGTTACTGTTATGTGTTTCTTGTGGCTGTTTAACATACAAATACAAAATACAATCTAACTTTTAAAAAAGGGAAATCCTTGCAGGAACAGTCTACTTATGTCAGGGAAAACTATTTTTTTTTTTGAAAAAAAGAATGAGCCAGAACGTATATTAGAACTACAAAATTTATTTACAAAACGAAAATAAACAAAAAAAACTAATGGCGAAGGATGCCAGACAGCCGGTCAAGGGCCACAAGAATGCCAATGACATGTTGGCGCATCTGGCCAACACAATCGTCCACCTCTTGTCGACGCCTCTGTTCCTCTGTGTGTGAGAAAAGTGTGTGGATTAATAAAACAATAGGGAATCCACATTAAAAAAACAAAAACACAACGAAATCACTCCTAAACCGAAAAAAGAAAAACCAAAACAAAAAGGGGGTGCTTGCAAAAATACAAGGCCTATGTACAAATTCACACAGGTGTGATATGTGTATGTTGAAATCAGCAGGAAGAGGTAAAGGCAAACTGCTAAATCACCAAAAGTAAACCAAACAAGCACGAATAAAGGCACGACACATGATTACATACAAACAGTTTGTGGTTAAAAAAAATGAGAAAGAAAAACATACCGGGAGCCAAAACGGGAGCTCCGGAAGTCCCTCCATGTTCCTCCTCGGAGGAGCCTTCATTCCCCAAAGAACGGGGAGGGGTAATGATGGACTCCGGGGAGGGGGTAATTGGAAGAGGGGTGGGTGGAGGAGAGGGGGAAGTGGGACGGAGGGGAAGGAGGCCCGACAGTTCCGGGAGAGGGTCTGGGAAGGCTGGGGAGGAGTGGGGTATAGGGGAAATATTTGGGGTGGAGTGTTGGCTGGGGGTTGGGGATAGTGGCCGGGAACGCCGTCTGGCCGGACGGTGACGGCATAGTCTTGGCTGTCCTCCTAAAATATGTCAAACAAATTGAGGTTAGTTTCTGGGCAAATCCGGGGCCCAAATAAAAAAAAAAAAACCAGCAACAAAAAACATGCAAAAAGGAGTAGAATGAAAAAAACAGAAATAGAGGGAAAACAAGCACACGCAGATATGAGGACAAATAATTAATAGGACAGACAGGAAAACATGCACACGCAGATATGAGGACAAATAATTAATAGGACAGACAGGAAAACATGCACACGCAGATATGAGAACAAATAATTAATAGGACAGACAGGAAAACATGCACACGCAGATATGAGGACAAATAATTAATAGGACAGACAGGAAAACATGCACACGCAGATATGAGGACAAATAATTAATAGGACAGACAGGAAAACATGCACACGCAGATATGAGGACAAATAATTAATAGGACAGACAGGAAAACATGCACACGCAGATATGAGGACAAATATTTAATAGGACAGACAGGAAAACATGCACACGCAGTTTGCCCCACAAACACAAACATGAAAACCACAATACATAACACTTACTTTCAAGGATCTGCATGCGAAAGCATGCCAGCAAGCGGGGCGTTCGCCGTTGCAGGTCTGACCACCTGCGCTCAAGCTGCCCGATGTTGCGGCGAGAAACCAATGACCGCAGACGGGACCGTGCCTCCGCATACGCGGAGCGCTTCTGCCGGTTGGTGATGGGTGGAGGCTGGCTGGTGATCCGCCTATCCATCACCTCCGTAAGCACCAGCAGCTCGCGCCTGGTGAATGCGGAGGCTCTCATGATGGCAATGGAGTTTTTCATACAAAACATTTTTGATAAAGTGTGGCAAAAATTTCTGATTGGCTAATGTATTTTGGAAATTAACAGGAGCAATTTTATTGGTTAGTGTATGAGTCATGTGTTCAACAGGGCCAGAAATCTCTGGAGAGTTATGATAGGCTTGATGCAGTGACATGCGTAAGCAAATTTAAATAAAGAAATGAACCCCGGAAAATATGCGGGGATCCACAGCAATAGAACAATTGTTTAATTGTGGTTCACATGTTTTTTGAACAATAAAAGCGAATGTTCCATCCGTACGTATTCTGCGGGTAAACACAAACACGGACAAGAGTAAAGTTTCTTGCATTGTGTTGAAAAAAAAATAAAAATTAAGCTAATTGATACATTGATTGGCATGATACGATTGAGGGAGGTAGGCAGAATAAAGGAGCAGGTAATCGACATCTGACAAGGCCACTTCCGGTTTCACTTGTGCGTGCGTTCCCTTCAAGCCATTTCGGGGATGTTCGCTCGCTATTTCGCACGCTCGTTAGTTAGAGGAGGGGTCGCCTGAGTTTAGGGAGGAATTTTAGATGCGAACGAAAATACGAGTGAGCCATTGAATTTAAATAATTTTGTACGTACGCCTAACGTACGTGCGCCCGCTTGCGAGTGGGTCTGAATGAGGGCCTTATTTCTAGTTCAAGCAAAAAAAGTAAAACTTTGGCCACCTTTCTACTACCCCTTTCCTGAGTAAAAATAAGAAAATCTTTTAAGAAAAAAGTATATATATATTTTTTTTACAAAACAGAATTTACATTTTTTGGTATTGCAAACAAAATAAATTCTATTTCACATGTGGTAAGACCAAAATGGATTAAATAGATTGCTCTACGTATTTTCATATTTTATATAACTGCTCTTTTTTGCCATTTTGTGTATTATTAAAGTGAGAAAATAATTTTATTGCTGTTTTATTGGCTGTACATGGTAAAAAAAAAAATAAGTTTATCCATATTATCTCTATATTTATAGCTGAGGTGGAAACTCTATTCACGCAGAGGTTTATATAAAATTGTCAATCAATATTTTCCTGGGCAAATATTTTCAATGTATACAAATTCTTATAGTAACCAATGCACCTCTGTTTTCACTCCTTCTCCTTGTCGCAACATCTAACTTTTAGTAATGGTCCCTGCCCGAGTTGTTTTGCACAGTTCCTTGAGAACTAATGTGGAAGGAAGCAATTTACTTGCTCTTATTTAAATGATTTCAGTAAATCTCCCCCATAGCTTCTCATAAAAAGAATATACTCTCTGGCTATTAATCCACTGATAGTTTACGTGCCTCATAATTCTCCTCTGTGTATTACAGGTTACAGCGTAGTGTCTTAATCAAGACTTTATATTTAGACGATGCACTTAATGCTTGCCTAGCTCCTTTTTCTTTTCTAATGTATTTTATTGCTAAGTGCTGGTCGCAGTTCAATATTTCATTTGAGTGACACAAAGCTGAAGTGGCTTAGTTTATGGCCCATGAAATTTTAATGAGGTTTAGTTAATTTTGCATGAAGATCAGAAAGCTGGGGCAGAAAAGTCCTTCATAGAAAATGTCTTTTTTTTTTGAGCAGATTACACCCTACACTCTCATTGACCATTTTTAATTATTTTATGAACCTTTATGAATTTACAGAATGCTGGTAAATGGTTCATTTCCAAAGGTTCTAGTCAACCACTCCAAACTTGATTTTGTACTGCGTCAGTTGTATTGTATATTTTTTTGTTTTGGTTTTAGAGCCATGCAGTATGGGAAGGGGGTATGTAGGTTTCTCTTTTGTAATACAAAGAATTAGATTTGTATTTTATATCAGTTACTAGAGAAAGTAAATAAAATATCAATAAAATCATCTACTACTACTGTATATTGTTATAACCAGTACAAAGAGACATTTGGTAATTATTTTCAGACCCCAATGTCAGCATGTATCATATAGTAATGCTTTGCATAGGATATCTGACTCAAGTATGCCTAGCAAGATCTCAGACTTGTCTCTCTCTAGGTCGTCCCTAGTCACATCAGAGGCCTGGTAATGACACTACTGTGATTTTCTTTGACAATGTAGAAATTATCCTGTGCTGTTGCAGCACTGGCTACTGATAGAGAACCATTTGCTACTGATTTAAATCATTCTAGTGAATTAGTATTACTATTTTACCAGAGCTACTTTCAGCTTTTAATATCATGTGAAAGCAAAATAGAGAGTACGGAAGAAGCTGGTGGGATCCCCAATGATGGTGAGAGTAAATCTAGTTCTATTGTTTGTACATTTGCAGCTCCAAGCAGTGTGGAGCAGAAAAGACACCTAGGGGCAGTGAGGGCTCCTACCTGTTGCCTCATGGGGGGCTGCCGACACCTTCTGCTGCTCTACCTGCACCTGCCACCATGCAGCTGCCACACTGCAGCTCCATCAGAGAATGGGAGATAAAGAACAATAGAATATCAGTCTTGCACAAGTGCACAAGCGACAGTCAGTGAAGGGGAAGAAGAGGGAAGTCTGCAGTCCCTAGATGCACATTACAGCTGGCAGGGGAACCTGAGCATGCACACTCCCACTCCCATTCTCCCCCACGGCTTCTAGGGACTGCATAGACTGCAGCCCTAAAAGCACATTAGAGTTGGCAGAAATCCTACAGTATATCCTATTGTTTGTGGCCTATATATATTCATAAGTACAGGTCTAGCATTAGGAAGGGCAAAATTGACTTATTGCTCAAGTAGCTGAATCACACTCTCCCAAAGTGAAAAAAAACTTTTACACACATGATTCCTTTTGTAAGGATGACTTAAACCAATCCATGTGGAATTTAATTTTAAATAAAGATAAAGGCCCTGAATCAGAGCCGTTCGTTAACAGCAGTACGCTCGTTGCGTTCCGATGTTGACTAACCGCGCATGCGTCGGTGTTACACTGCGCATGTGCGTACGGCAGATTGCAAGTTTTTTTTGTCTCGTTCATCAAATAGCGTACAGGAAGTGACATGTCAAATGTGATTGACAGAACCGGGCATTTTTGGGTGTTGACGGGGGAGGAGATGGAAAAACGCAGGCGTGGCGAGGCATTTTTGGGGTGTACATACATTAACAAATGCGAACGTCAAATGTGTTCGTACCAACTCATACGTCACTGGATGATCCTCTTTCCCTTCAAAATGCTCGCACAGCTTAGGGTCTGGATTACTCGACCACATTGGCGATGGCCTTCTCCTCCGTCCCGGCACTCCACGATGTAGCATCGATTAATCACGGCTTGTCAGAAAAGCAATTAGTGTTGAATTGAAAACCGGCTTGGTATGTGTTTGGAAATCAGTTTTTTGGGTTAGCACAAAACCGAACGCAGGTGGAAATCATAGCTGTTAATGTCAGGATTACACAATCAATTTGCGTACATTTGTGGGGGTTTATTTTGGGCTCAATTTTTGGTTTTTGGACTATTGTAACAATAATGTCATCATGTTTAGGTTTTTTTGGCCATTTTGTTTTTGCCAGGTGAATTGGCATCCTTAGGTAAATTTTTAAACGTTCCTTAAAGAGCCCTTTTTTTTTTCCATGTAAAATGTTGTTGTTGAACGTTGTTGCCTTGTGGGCCCGGATTAAATGTAACCCATTTTGACAATAATGTCAGAACACAAAGTCGTACATTTTATGTAAATTTATTGCTATCCAAAAAAAAACCATGCACATCTTTAACACAAACATTTTTTGCAGTGTTCATTCCACAATATTTAATAATTGTGCAAACATAAAATTTTTGGTAAACGTAAATCAAAAAATTAAAAACAATTCACAAGAAAGGAGAGGGAAGTTTTGGCCAGAAAGGAATATGAGGCAAGCACAGAAGGAGTGTGGGAAAAGTAGCCAGTGCTGTCAACGTTTTTTCCCCCGTTTGGCTGGGGGAGGGAGGGCGCCAGACTGGGTCCGGGATGTCATCGGGCTGGCCTGTCCAGAGGCAGATGTTGTGGCCTCTGGACTAGGCACAGGGCTAGGCACATTTGGAGGATTGGCTGATGTTGTGCCAGAGGTGGAGAATCCTGATGTTCCGGCAGGAAGGGAGGTCGGCTCCACCATGTGCTGGCGAACAAGCTGCTCCAGGGCATTGGCGATGCGGATGTTGGCCCTGGTATTTTCCGCCAGGGCCTGACCAATGGTCACATTGGCCGCAGCATTTTGCTGCAGGGCCTCAGCCACCCGTACCAGACTGGTGTCCATCCTCTGCAGAATCTCCGTATGGAAATCCGGTTTAAAATTGAGTTCTGTGAGGAGGGACACTGCCTGCGAGGGGGATTGCCCTGGACTGGCTTCTGCAGGGTCCTCAGCCGGATGTACTGGTTCCTCCCCTGCAGAGCCAGCAGAAATTCTGCGGCCAAGGCTCCCCTCTGGAGCAGACTCATCCGCCTTTGTCTCTGTTGGAAAAATTAGAAAAGACTCACATTAGAATCTACAGATTGGCACAATAACATTTCAGAGTTGGTGACATCACAAGATTTACCTGGGACAACATGAGGAGCCGCAAAGTCTGGCATGTCCGTATCCATGTTGGACACGCCAAACACCTCCACAGGCTGCACACACCCCTGTGCCAGCTCTTCTAAATCATTCAACTCCAATGACACAGGGGTGGGACCCCCACCTGTCCCCCTTGCATGCCTAGCCCTGTCCGCCAGTTTTTGCTTCAGGCGATATTTGAAGTCGGCCCATCTGTGGGTGAAATTGGAACCATTATCCTTTTGTTTTACATGTGTTTTGGTTTTAGGGGGGGTCAAGTGTTTACTTACCGCCATTTGACATCCCGGGCTAGACGGACATAATCACCCACCCTATTGACAGCAACGGCTACCTCTTCCCACATTCTCCACTTCTGGCTTGCACTCCTATTCCTGTCTGCCTGTGGCAGGATGTCCACACACTTCTGAATCAAAACCTCCATCTCCTTTCTTGTGAATTGTGGCTGCCTTTTCTTTTTGCCAGCTTTGCCCAGAATACTGGGCCCGGCAGCCTCTTCCATGTCATCCTCCTCACCTATTTGTTAAAATTTTGAGAATTGTCAACTTCACAACTTGCACTATATTATGTTTCTAATTAATCATTGATTCAAAATGCCTGAAATACTTACCGCCGGACTGTTGCCCATTGTTTCCCTGGTCTGTAGCCATGTCTGAGCTCAAAACAAGAAATACACCAGAATGTTTGGTTTGGCTCGTGACGTATTTATACATGCGTCCTTATTTTTCGGCCGCATCATTGATTGTGCGTTCCTATGATCCCTCCTTAATTTGTGCTGGAAACTAAACACTATTTATGGCTTGGGGCGTCTCGAGTCGAGGTGGCGTTTTTGGATTGTTGGAGGTTACGTTGGTCGGAGTTGATTGTTGGCAGATTTTGGAGTTTGCGTTGGTGGAAGTATTTTTTTTTTATATCTTTGCATTTTGGCCCTCATTCAGAGCCGCACGTTAACAACAGTACGCTCGTTGCGTTCCGATGTTGACTAACCGCGCATGCGTCGGTGTTACACTGCGCATGTGCGTACGGCAGATTGCGAGCTTTTTTTCTCTCGTTCCTAAAATAGCGTACAGGAAGTGACATGTCAAATGTGATTGACAGAACAGGGCGTTTTTGGGTGTTGACGGGGGTGGAGATGAAAAAACGCAGGCGTGGCGAGGCGTTTTTGGGGCGTACATACATTAGCAGATGCGAACGTCAAATGTGTTCGGACCGTCTCATACGTCACTGAAACATCCGCTTTCCCTTCAAAATGCTCGCACAGCTTAGGGTCAGGATTACTCGACCACATTGGCGATGGCCTTCTCCTCCGTCCCGGGACTCCACGATGGTGCAGCGATTAATCGCGGCTGGTCAGTAAAGTAATTAGTGTTGGATTGAAATCCGGCTTGGTATGTGTTTGGAAAGCAGTTTATTGGGATAGCACAAAAGCGTACGCAGGTGGAAATCAGAGCTGCTAATGTCATGATTACACAATCAATTAGCGTACATTTTTGGGGTTTTATTTTGGCCACAATTTGGTGGTTATGGCCTATTGTAACAATAATGTCATCATCTTTTAATTAGCTCCCCTTTTTTTTGGTTTACTGTGGAATTTGCATCGCTATGTGATTTTTTAAACGTTCCTTAAAGAGGCCTTTTTTTTTTTTTAAAGAGGGTCAGTTTTTGCCTTTAGGGCCAGGATTAAATGTAACCCATTTGTACAATAATGTCACAATACAATGTCAGTGTTTTGTTTTTAATTTATTGTTTACACACAAACAAATTGGCCTAATATTGTATTGCCTTTTTTTGTGGCCAAGATATTTGATCCAAAAAAAAATATAACATAACTACTAACATAAGCGTAAATACAAAATTTAAAAACATTTCACAAGAAAGGAGAGGGAAGTTTTGACCAGAAAGGAATATGAGCCAAGCACAGAAGGAGTGTGGGAAAAGTCGCCATTGCTGTCACCGTTTTCTCGCCCGTTTGGCTGGGTGAGGGTGGGCGCCAGACCGGGTCCGGGATGCCATCGGGCTGGCCTGTCCAGAGGCAGATGTTGTGGCCTCTGGACTAGGCACAGGGCTAGGCACATTTGGAGGATTGGCTGATGTTGTGCCAGAGGTGGAGGATCCGGATGTTCCGGCAGGAAGGGAGGTCGGCTCCACCATGTGCTGGCGAACGAGCTGCTCCAGGGCATCGGCGATGCGGATGTTGGCCCTGGTATTTTCCGCCAGGGCCTGACCAATGGTCACGTTGGCCGCAGCATTTTGCTCCAGGGCCTCAGCCACCCGTATCAGACTGGCGTCCATCCTCTGCAGAATCTCCGTATGGCAATCCGATTTAAAATTGAGTTCTGTGAGGAGGCCCACTGCCTGCGAGGGGGCACGCCCTGGACTGGCTTCTGCAGGGTCCTCAGCCGGATGTACTGGTTCCTCCCCTGCAGAGCCAGCAGAAATTCTGCGCCCAAGGCTCCCCTCTGGAGCAGACTCATCCGCCTCTGTCTCTGTTAGGAAATTGGAGAAAAGACTCACATTAGAATCTACATATTGGCACAATAGCATTTCTGAGTTGGTGACATCACAAGACTTACCTTGGCCAACATGAGGAGCCGCAAAGTCTGGCATGTCCGTATCCATGTTGGACATGCCAAACACCTCCACAGCCTGCACACACCCCTGTGCCATCTCTTCTAAGTCTGTCAACTCCAATGACACAGGGGTGGGACCCCCACCTGTCCCCCTTGCATGCCTAGCCCTGTCGGCAAGTTTTTGTTTGAGACGATATTTGAAGTCTGCCCATCTGTGGAATGAATTTGGAACCATTATCCTTTTTTTTACAATGGGGTTTGTTTATAGGATGGGAAAGTGTTTACTTACCGCCGTTTGACATCCCGGGCTAGACGGACATAATCACCCACCCTATTGACAGCAACGGCGACCTCCTCCCACATTCTCCACTTCTGGCTTTGGCTCATATTCCTGGCTGCCTGGGGCAGGATGTCAACGCACTTCTGGATCAAAACCTCCATCTCCTTGCTTGTGAAATGTGGCTGCCTTTTTTTTTTGCCAGCTTTGGCGGGTTGACTGGGGCCAGCAGTCTCTTCCATGTCATCCTCCTCACCTATTTGGGTAAATATGCAGATTTAGCCACTTCACAACTTGCACAATATTATGTTTTAAAAGAATCATTGACACAAAATGCATGAAGGCCTTACCGCCGCAATTTTGACCATTGTTTCCCTGGTTTGAAGCCATGTCTCTGCTTCCAGCATGAAATCATCCAGAAATTCTATGTGATTTCGTGACGTATTTATACATGCGTCCTTAGTTTGCGGCCGCATCATTGATTGTGCGTCCCTATGATTCATCCTTAATTTGTGCGGGAAAATAAACACTATTTATGGCTTGGTGTGTGTGGAGTCGAGGTGGGGTTGTTGGAGTGTTGTCGGTTAAGTGGTTTGGATTTGGTTGTTTGCGGTTGGAGGATTTGGCAGAGTTGGTTTTTTGTTTGTTTTTGCTACATTTCTTTGGTTTTTCCGTTCGCATTTTTTTCATTTTTTCCACATCCTTTCCTGATTTGGTAAGTTTTGTGCATTCAAATTTGTGGCCAATTGGTGTATTCTTCTGTTTTGTGGTTCGTTAATTTGTTTAACACTCATTTCATCTTTTTTAGTTTTTTTTGGTTTTCGGACCCAAAGAAGTTTTTTGTGGAAATCTTATATATTCGAGTTGGGTAAGTCCATTTTTTGTCTTGCATTTGCGAATTAATTACCGCATTTTTGACTGTTGGTGTAGTGACTTGCATTTGCAAATTAATTACCGCATTTTTGACTGTTGGTGTAGCGACTTGCATTTGCGAATTAATTACCGCATTTTTGACTGTTGGTGTAGCGACTTGCATTTGCGAATTAATTACCGCATTTTTGACTGTTGGTGTAGCGACTTGCATTTGCGAATTAATTACCGCATTTTTGACTGTTGGTGTAGCGACTTGCATTTGCGAATTAATTACCGCATTTTTGACTGTTGGTGTAGCGACTTGCATTTGCGAATTAATTACCGCATTTTTGACTGTTGGTGTAGTGACTTGCATTTGCGATTTAATTACCGCATTTTTGACGGCTTATTCATCATATAATCCAGTTTTGCTTTTCCCTTTTCCATTTTTTGGGTCCATTTGAACCCTATTTGACGTACGGTGTGCAATGTCGTTTTCATCGATGGCCAAATGTGTGTTTCCGCTATTTTCTGTGTTGGCTTGCAACAATTTTTAAACAAAAAAAACACCCTCTAAATTTTTGAAGTCTCATTGTTGGCTTTTTTACAGTTTATACGTATCATGACAATACCCCGGCATGTAAGCAGCTATGGATGGTATCAGAAAGCTAAGTTGTTTTTTGTTACTTTTGGGGTGGGTCAAAAGCCTTACATTGTAAACTTTGAATTTCAGGTAGATCTGGGGCGAATTGTTCTGGCCCTGCTCCCGGAAGACGACCAACCTCAAACTCGTCCCAGGCGTAGGCATCGTAGGCATGCAAGGCCCCAGATATTTCGAACACGTGTCACCCTTTTTGGAATGCCCGATGATGAGGTTTTAAGACGCTACCGTCTATCTCCCAAAATCATCATAGACACTCTCTCATTAATAGAAAGTGATCTTGAGCGGCAAATTGACAGTCCAACAGCAATACCACCACTGACGCAATTTATGGCGGTGTTACATTTCTGTGCCTCAGGATCGTTTCAAACAACGGTGGGAATAGTGGCGGGCATCTCCCAATCCTCCTTTTCCCGGATCCTGAGGGCAGTGATGGAGGCACTTTTCAAGCACCTCCATCATTTTATTAAAATGCCTTTGGATATGGGTGCCCTTAGTGTGGCCAAGGCCAATTTTTACCAAATAGCTGGCTTCCCACACATCATAGGGGTTGTGGATGGTACTCACATACCACTTCAGCCTCCAGCACGGCTGGAGGCAATATTTAGAAACAGGAAACACTATCACTCCCTGAATGTAATGGTGGTATGTGATGCCTCCCTCCAGATCCTGTCCCTGAATGCTAAATTACCCGGAAGTGCTCATGACTCCTTCGTCATCCGGCAATCAGGGATATGGCAGAAATTAACCAACCTACAAGCTGGTGATGCGTGGCTTCTGGGTAAGTGGAGACCTTTAGTACATAACAATGTTAAGCTTGATACACAGTGTTCTTGATGTGGTCTATTTTTGTTCACAGGAGACAGTGGATACCCTTGCATGTCCTGGCTGCTCACTCCTTATTTGGCTCCCACACCAGGGCCACAAAGTGCGTATAATTCCGCACTTACAGCCACCAGGCAAGTGGTGGAGCGCTGTATCGGCCTTTTAAAAGGCCGATTCAGATGCCTCCACCGCTCTGGTGGCGAGCTCATGTATGTGCCGGATATGGTGTCGAAAATTGTGGTCCTGTGTGGGATATTTCACAACATTGCCATAAGGAGTGGTGTCCCAATGCAGCCAGAGGATGCCTTACCTGAGGATGGCCCCCCCGAGGTTGGTCGAAGGTCAGTATGTGGGGGGGCCATACGCGATGATGTGGTGGCCAGATTTTTTAGGTAAGTTTGAACAAAACTCCAGTGTTTATACCTAATGTGTTTGTGTTTTTTGGCGAACATCTAATTTATTTTTATTTTTCTCACCATCTTCTGTTTGTTCACATAATCTTTGGCACTCCAACGCTCACTACTTCCTGCTACCCTTACCAAACCTGGATCTGGTCCTTTTGGGCATATATTCTGGAACCCATATCGCAACGCCATGTTTGTGGAATCATGTTGGCATGGTCCTTCGTCAACCAGTTCTTGATTTTGTGTTTTTATTTAATTATTTCTTGGTATGTGTTGTATTTGAATTTATCACTGTGTATTTTTTTTGGGAGTTACCACTTTGTTTTCTCTGTTATGTTGTGAATAAATGTTTGAAGAGTGAAATGGTCTTCCTTTTTTGGGACGTTAACAGCAAGTGTAACCAGGTTAACACAAGTTACATTTGACTAAGGGGTAAACCAGTACTGACGCCAGTTGAGCAAAACTGAAATATGTTTTCAGCTTCCCAATCCACACCAAAAGGAAGCCTGGCCCAACCTTGGGATTTGTAAGATTGGCCTAAGCAGCTTGCGCACCAAGTAGGAACCTGGAAAATGTAGAAATCTGTAATTGACACTACACCCAAAAAGGGAAATGACATTGTTACTGTTATGTGTTTCTGGTGTCTGTTTGACATACAAAGACAAAACACAATCTAACTTTTAAAAAAGGGAAATCCTTGCAGGAACAGTCTACTTATGTCAGGCTAAACTATCTTGGTTTTGGTTTTTAAAAATGAGCCACAACGTATATTTGTCTTAATAAATTTATTTGGAAAATAGAACCAAAAAAAAAAAACTAATGCCGAAGGAGGCCAGACAGCCGGTCGAGGGCCACCAGAAGGCCGATTACATGTTGGCGCATCTGCCCCACAACATCCGCCACCTCTTGCCGACGCCTCTGTTCCTCTGTGGGTGAGAAAAGTGTGTGGGTTAATACAACAATAGGGAATCCACAGAAAAATTTGAAAAAAAAACCAAATCACTCCTAAACCCAAAAACAAAAATAAAAAGGGTGGGCTGGCAAAAATACAAGGCCTAGGTACAAATTCCCACAGGTATGATATGTGTATGCTTAAATCACCAGGAAGAGGTAAAGGCAAACCTTCACAATCAACAAAAGTCAAGCCACAAAAACACGAAGAAAGGCACGACACATGATTACATACAAACAGTTTGTGCTTTAAAAAAAAAATTCAAAAAACATACCGGGAGACAAATCGGGAGCTCCGGCCAAACCTCCATGATCCTCCTCGGAGGATCCGTCATTCCCCAAAGAATGGGGCGGAGTTATGCTGGACTCCGGGGAGGGGGTAATTGGAAGAGGGGTGGGTGGAGGAGAGGGGGAAGTGGGACGGAGGGGAAGGAGGCCCGACATTTACGGGAGAGGGTCTGGGAAGGATGGGGAGGAGTGGGGAATAGGGGAAAGATTTGGGGTGGAGTGTTGGCTGGGGGTTGGGGAGAGTGGGCGGGAACGCCGTCTGGACGGACGTTGACGGCGGAGTCTTGGCTGTCCCCCTAAAATATGTCAAAGAAATTGCGTTTAGTTTATGGACAAATCCGGGCAACCAAACAAAAAAAAAAAAAAAAAAAATAGCAGTAGAATTAAAAAATCAGAAATAGAGGGGAAACATGCAGACGCAGATATGAGGACAAATAATAAATAGAACAGACAGGAAAACATGCACACGCAGATATGAGTACAAATAATAAATAGAACAGACAGGAAAACATGCACACGCAGATATGAGTACAAATAATAAATAGAACAGACAGGAAAACATGCACACGCAGATATGAGTACAAATAATAAATAGAACAGACAGGAAAACATGCAGACGCAGATATGAGTACAAATAATAAATAGAACAGACAGGAAAACATGCACACGCAGATATGAGTACAAATAATAAATAGAACAGACAGGAAAACATGCACACGCAGATATGAGTACAAATAATAAATAGAACAGACAGGAAAACATGCACACGCAGATATGAGTACAAATAATAAATAGAACAGACAGGAAAACATGCACACGCAGTTTGCCCCACAAACACAAACATTAAAACCACAATACATAACACTTACTTGCCAGGATCTGCATGCGAAAGCATGCCAGCAAGCGGGGCGTTCGCCGTTGCAGGTCGGACCACCTGCGCTCCAGCTGCCCGATGTTGCGGCGTGAGCCGAAGGACCGCAGGCGGGACCGTACCTCCGCATACGCGGAGCGCTTCTTCCGGTTGGTCATGGGTTGAGGCTGGCTGGTGATCCGGCGATCCATGACCTCCGTAAGCACCAGCAGCTCACGCCTGGTGAATGCGGAGGCTCTCATGATGGCAATGGTGTTTTTCTTAAAAATCATTTTTGATAAAGTGTGTAAAAATTTTCTGATTGGCTAATGTATTTTGGAAATTAACAGGAGCAATTTTATTGGTTAGTGTATGAGTCATGTGTTCGACAGGGCCAGAAATCTCTGGAGAGTTATGATAGGCTTGATGCAGTGACATGCGTAAGCAAAATTAAATAAAGAAATCAACCCAGGGAAATATGCGGGGATCCACAGCAATAGTACAATTGTTTAATTGTGGTTCACATGTTTTTTGAACAATAAAAGCGAATGTTTCATCCGTACGTATTCTGCGGGTAAACACAAACACGGACAAGAGTAAAGTTTCTTGCATTGTGTTGAAAAAAAACAAACAATTAAGCTAATTGATACATTGATTGGCATGATACGATTGATGGAGGTAGGCAGAATAAAGGAGCAGGTAATCGACATCTGACAAGGCCACTTCCTGTTTATACGTGTGCGTGCGTTCCTTTCAAGCCATTTCGGGGATGTACGCTCGCTATTTCGTACGCTCGTTAGTTAGAGGAGGGGTCGTCAGAGTTTAGGGAGGAATTTTAGATGCGAACGAAAATACGAGCGAGCCATTGAATTTAAATATTTTTGTACGTACGCCTAACGTACGTGCGCCCGCTTGCGAGTGGGTCTGAATGAGGGCCTTTGTTTTTACGTTCGCATTTTTTCTGTTGGATTTCTTTTTGGCGTTTCTTGTTTTGGTAAGTTTTTGGAAGTCTAACTTTGGTTCAATTTGTGTCTCCTTCTGTTTCTGAATTTTCTAACGTTTTTTTGGCATCATTTCATCTCTCTTAGGTTTTTTTTTGGCTCTGCCCCAAAGACCTTTTGATCCGGAATCTTATATATTATCTCTTGGTAAGTTAATTTTTTTAATTGTTTTGTAAATGTTCATGTTTGTCTTTACGCAACTTTGTGTGGCCTTACACTTGTAACCTTTGTTTTTCTTACTCAGAAATGTTTATAAAATTTTTTTTTTTATTGTAGCTGCGTATTGTTTAACTTGTATTTGCGAAGTAATTAGCGCATTTTTATCAGTTTCTATTGTGACTTGTATTTGCGAACTAATTAGCGCATTTTTATCAGTTTCTATTGTGACTTGTATTTGCGAACTAATTAGTGCATTTTTATCAGTTTCTATTGTGACTTGTATTTGCGAACTAATTTGCGCATTTTTATCAGTTTCTATTGTGACTTGTATTTGCGAACTAATTTGCGCATTTTTAAATGCTTATTCATCCCGTTAAATTGTTTGTGTTTTCACTTTAGCATTTGTTGCTTACATTTGGCCCCAATTTGACGTAGTGTGCGCAATGTCGTTTTGCTCTTTGGGCAAATGTGTGTTTCTCCCCTTTTATGTTTTGTCTTGCACAAAATTTTGAAACAGAAATGCCCAGCATAAAATGATGTATTTTTATTTTGTGATTATTTCCAGTTTGCACGTATCATGACAATACCCCGGCATGTAAGCATCAATGGATGGTATCATCAAGCTAAGTTAAATTTATTTTTTTGGGGGGGTTAAAAAGCCTTACATTCAAATCTTGCCATTTCAGGTTGATCTGGGTCGGATTGTTCTGGCCATGCTCCCGGAAGCCGACCAACCTCAATCTCGTCCCAGGCGTAGGCATCGTAGGCGTGCAAGGCCCCAGATATTTCGAACACGTGTCACCCTTTTTGGAATGCCTGATGATGAGGTTTTAAGATGCTACCGTCTTCCTCCCAAAATCATCATAGACACTCTCTCATTAATAGAGAGTGATCTTGAGCGGCAAATTGACAGTCCAACAGCAATACCACCACTTACCCAATTTATGGCGGTGTTACATTTCTGTGCCTCAGGATCGTTTCAAACAACGGTGGGAATAGTGGCGGGTATCTCCCAATCCTCCTTTTCTCGGATCCTGAGGGCAGTGATGGAGGCACTTTTCAAGCGCCTCCATCATTTTATTCAAATGCCTTTGGATATGGGTGCCCTTAGTGTGGCCAAGGCCAATTTTTACCAAATAGCTGGCTTCCCACACATCATAGGGGTTGTGGATGGTACTCACATACCACTTCAGCCTCCAGCACGGCTGGAGGCCATATTTCGAAACCGAAAACACTATCACTCCCTGAATGTAATGGTGGTATGTGATGCCTCCCTCCAGATCCTGTCCCTGAATGCAAAATTACCAGGAAGTGCACATGACTCCTTCGTCATCCGGCAATCAGGGATATGGCACAAATTAACCAACCTACAAGCTGGTGATGCGTGGCTTCTGGGTAAGTGGAGACCTTTAGTATATAACAATGTTAAGCTTCATACAGAGCGATCCTGATGTTGTCTATTCTTTTTCACAGGAGACAGTGGCTACCCTTGCACGCCCTTGCTGCTCACTCCTTATTTGGCTCCCACACCAGGGCCACAAAGTGAGTTTAATGCCACACTTACAGCCACCAGGCAAGTGGTGGAGCACTGTATCGGCCTTTTAAAAGGCCGATTCAGATGCCTCCACCGCTCTGGTGGCGAGCTCATGTATTTGCCGGATATGGTTTCGAAAATTGTGGTCCTGTGTGGGATATTTCACAACATCGCCATAAGGAGTGGTGTCCCAATGCAGTCAGAGGATGCCTTACCTGAGGATGGCCCCCCCGAGGTTGGTCGGAGGTCAGCATGTGGGGGGGCCATACGCGATGATGTGGTGGCCAGATATTTTAGGTCATTATTGTCCAAACAACAGTGTTTCTACCCAATGTGGTACGGTTTGTTTGAGAACATCTAATTAATTGTTTTTTTTTTCTCCATCTTCTGTTTTTTTCAATAATCTTTGGCACTCCAACGATGACTACTTCCTGCTACCCTTAAAAAACCTTCATGTGGAAATTTTGGGGATATATTATGGAACCCATATTGCAACGCCATATTTGTGGAATCATGTTGGCATGGTCCTTCATCAACCAGTTCTTGATTTGTTGTGTTTTTTTATTGAGTTTTTGGTATGTGTTGTATTTATGATTATCACTGTGTGTTTTGTTTGTGAGTGACCACTTTGATTTTGGAGTTATGTTGTGAATAAATGTCTTGAGAGTGTAATTTTGTACCTTTTTTTGAACGTTACAAGCAAGTGTAACCAGGTTCACACACGTTACATTTGCCTAAGGGGTAATCCAGTAATGACGCAAGTTGAGCAAAAATGTAATATGTTTTCTGGGTCCAAACCAACACCCAAAGGAATCCTGTACAATCAGTTGGCTTCGTAATATCGGCCTAAGCAGCTTGCACCCCAAATAGGAACCTGTAAAATGTAGTAATATCTAATTTTGACTACACCAAAAAAGGGAAATGAGATTGTTACTGTTAGGTGTTTCTTGTGCCTGTTTTCCTTAAAAATACAACACACAATCTTAGTGACAAAAATTGCAAATCCTTGCTGGAAGAGTCTACTTATGTCAGTGTAAACAATCTCTGTTTTTGAAACAACGAATGAGACAGAACGTTAATTTGAAAATATTAATTTATTTACATTTACCAAAAAAAAAAAAAAACTAGTCCCTAAGGAGGACCGACATATGGTCATGGACCACCAGCAGACCGATGAAATGTTCCCGCATCTGGGCCACACAGCCGGCTAACTCAGCCCTAAGCCTCTGTTCCTCTGTGGGTTAGAAAAGTGTGTGGATTAATACATCAATAATGAAACCACATTAAAAAACAAGCCAAAACAAACAAACCAAATATATAAATATTTTGAAACAAAGCATAATTACACCATTAAAACCCAGCCCCCAAAAATGGTGTAGCCCAAAAATACAAGTCCAAAAAACAAATTCCGACAGGTGTGATATGTGTATGGGGAAATCAGCAGTAACAGGTAAAGGCAACCCGAAAATTCCCCAAAAGTCTACCAAAAAACACAAAAAAAGGGAACGACACATGATTACATACAAACAGTTTGTGGCGAAAAAAAAAAAATCAAAAACATACCGTTAGAAAAAACGGCAGCTCCAGAAGGCACTCCCTCGTCCTCCTCGGAGGTGCCTCCATTCCCCAACGATCTGGGCGGGGTGATTTCAGAATCCGGGGAGGGGGTAGTTCGAAGAGGGGTGGTTGGAGGAGAGGGGGAATTGGGACGGAGGGGAAGGAGCCCCGAAATATCCACCACATGGTCTTGGCAGGCTGGGGAGGAGTGGGAAATAGGGGAATTTGGGGTTGTGGAGGGTTGGCTGGGGGTTGGGGAGAGTGGGCGTGAGCGCCGTCTTGGATGACGATGACGCCGTAGTCTTCGCTGTGCCCCTAAAAGATGTGAAACAAATTGTGGTTAGTTTCAACCAAAATCCGAGAAAAACACTATTTTATGACACAAAAAATCGAAAAACATGGCCATGCAGATATGAGTACAATGAATAAATATGACATACATGAAAACATGGCCATGCAGATATGAGTACAATGAATAAATATGACATACATGAAAACATGGCCACGCAGATATGAGTAGAATGAATAAATATGACATACATGAAAACATGGCCATGCAGATATGAGTACAATGAATAAATATGACATACATGAAAACATGGCCATGCAGATATGAGTACAATGAATAAATATGACATACATGAAAACATGGCCATGCAGATATGAGTACAATGAATAAATATGACATACATGAAAACATGGCCATGCAGATATGAGTACAATGAAAAAATATGACATACATGAAAACATGGCCATGCAGATATGAGTACAATGAATAATTATGACATACATGAAAACATGGCCATGCAGATATGAGTACAATGAATAAATATGACATACATGAAAATATGGCCATGCAGATATGAGTACAATGAATAAATATGACATACATGAAAACATGCACACGCAGTTAGGGCCACAAAGATAAACATGAAAACCACAGTCCCTAAAACTTACTTTCAGCGATCTGCATGTGAAAGCATGCCAGCAAGCGGGGCGTCCGCCGTTGCAGGTCCGACCACCTGCGCTCCAGCTGCCCGATCTGGTGGCGTGAGCCGAAGGAGCGCAGGCGGCCCGGTACCTCCGCATATGCGGAACACTTTTTGCGATTTGTGATGGGTGGAGGCTGGCTGGTGATCCGCCTATCCATCACCTCCGTTAGCACCAGCAGCTCGCGCCTGGTGAATGCCAAGGCTCTCATGATGGCAATGGTGTATTTGTTAAAAATCATTTTTAATAAAGAGCCAAAAATAATTTTGATTGGCTAATGTATTTGGGTAATTAACAGGACCAATTCTATTGGTTAGTGTATGAGTCATGTGTTCGACACGGCCAGAAATCTCTTGAGAGTTATGATAGGCTTGATGCAGTGACATGCGTAAGCAAATTTAAATAAAGAAATGAACCCCGGGAAATATGCGGGGAGAAAAACAAATAGAACAATTGTTTAATTGGGGCTAACATGTATTTTGACAAATAAAAGCGAATGTTTAAGCTGTACGTATTCTGCGGGTAAACACAAACACGGACAAGATTAAAGTTTATTGCATTGTGTTAAAAAAACAAAACAATTAAGCTAATTGATATATTGATTGCCGTGATACGATTGAGGGAGGTAGGCAGAATAAACGAGCAGTTAATCGAAATCTGACAGTCCCACTTCCGGGTTGTACTTGTGCGTGCGTTCCCTTCAAGCCATTTCGGGGATGTACGCTCGCTATTTGGCACGCTCGTTAGTTAGAGGAGGGGTCGGTTGAGTTTGGGGAGGTTGTTTAGCTGCGTTCGAAAATACGAGCGTGTGCTTGAATTTACATATTTTTTTACGTACGCCGAACGTACGAACGGCCACTTGCGTCCGGGTCTGAATGAGGGCCAAAGTTGGGTGTTAGCGTTGATCCATATTTGTAAAATACAGCAACATCAGAGTGAATCAAAATAATATTTTTACACACCTAGTAGTCCAGAAAGGAGTGAAATTAATACCCAATATACCCCACTCGTGGAAAAGGGATCAAATAAGAAAAATTATTGGTGGAGTAATGCCTAACCTGTCTCCAAAAATGATTAATCAAGGGACATTCCCACATACAGTACAGTGATAAAAAGAAGCTCCTTTCACATGCCATTTGGGGCAAGAATCCGATTCTGACAGGCCATGAAAAAAAAGTCTCTGGGGTGATAAATAAGCTCTATGGAAAATATTATACAACATCTCCCTGTAAATACTAGAAGGCAGGACAGAAATTGAATTTGACCATAACCCCAAGACAGTATCCAAGGAAATATGTAGGAAAGCCTCTATCCAAGCAGACAAATGATATACAGGCATATGTAATAGTTTATAGAATGTTGAGATGATCTTCCTGCCCAATGGAGTTCGGGAAAGCATGACATTCGGGGCATTGGGCCACTCAGATGATAAAGGTGCTTAGCAACAAGAATTGTACAATGTTGAGCAGGGTGCAAAGCAAATACATGTGTACCCAAAATATATTTGTCAAGGAGCTGTTTAATTGTGGAAGGCCTATTGGTGGAAATATGGAAAAAAGGCCAAACAGTTGTGACAACAATATGCTCAGTACTTGGAGTGGATACAAGAGCTTTGAAAATGTGATCATGTTCATAAAGTTGACTCTTCCCAGGTAAAATAGCATGAGGTGTTTCCAACTAGACATCTCTGCCTAGCAAGTATCTCTGACTGCTATAGACAGAGCGCTGTAAAACAAATAACTTGCTTATTTTACTGCCACCACCCATGGAGGTTACTCAAAAAGGCCACTGGTCCCCTACCTCTATACAACAATTGCGCAGGTTCAACAACCTGAATCCCACTCGTCTAATCAGTCACTACCCTGCTTCTGTATTTAACACAGTTATCACATAATGTCTATCCCAATTGTACAGGCTTGGCGTCACAGATGACCTCACAGTTTGCTGAGATTGTCCCCTACTTCTACAATTAACACAGTTATAGTGTAACCTCTATTCCAATTGCACATGCTCGGTGTCACAGATGACCACACAGTTTGCTAAGACTGCCTCCTGCTTCTAGCAATTCACAATAGTTGTAGCGTCACCCTAGCGGTCTAATAATTTCTTTAAAGAAAGGGTTTAGGAGCATATATGAAATAAACTAATAAAGAAGACTTTATATAAAAAGGAGTACAATGCTTCGTTAAAAAGAATGTTACCTTTTTCAGCAGAGCATCACACCTCGGATGATGTCATCCTAGTCTCGGCTGAATGGTGGATTAGTTAAATAGCTCTAGGACCCTCCCAGCTAACTGCTGAATCCCTTTAAGTTTCAACCAAATAATCCTTCATAACTTCCACTGCAAAAGGATTACCTATATTATGGGGTTTTCACCTTAATTAGCCTTATTTTAGCTATTATATGAGCGTATACTGTATATCATGTGATTGTGATGGTGCATTCTTGAGATATTTAATATCATTAAAACTGTACTGCTCAGTGATTTGCAAATCACACACAACCTGCGTCTATAGTTCACATAGCTCTTCAGGGCCGGAGTAAGGCTACGGGGGGCCGCAGGTACTTCAGACAGGGGGGCCCTATTACAGAGGTAAGTAGATGAATTATCTCTCTCTCTCTATCTCTCTCTCTCTCTATATATATATATATATATATGTATGTATGTATTTTGTTACAATATAATGTGTGTGGGTGCATGTTCTGCCTTATCTGCTCCCACATGCTATTACTACACCCCTCACCCCACAGAGTGAGCCTGATTCAGAGGTGGGCGCAGCTATGGTTACCGCCGGGGGACGCATATTGGAATTGCATGGAGATCTATGCAATTTCAATAGGTGTTCTTGGGAGTGGAAAGTGTCTTTTCTGGTCCACACTGCTTGGAGCTGCAACATGTACAGAGTCAAAATACGCAGTTTCACTGGCTCCGCAGCAGACATTCTGAACAACCATAAAGTTGCTCTAATGTCTGATGGTGCAGTTGATGTTCGATTGATGGTGCGTCTTCATGTGCACATCGGTGGATTAGTTTTGCGGCCGGTGGGTGTCTCAATAAGATGCCTACCGACTGCGGCATTAGCATCAAGACGCTGTAGTGGCTGCGACTTTGTCACAGCTGCTAGTGCAGATCCATCCACCTCTGAATCAAGCCCAGTATTGCTACACCCCCACCCCATCACCCAGATGGCAGTAATATACCTTGCAGAGCTTCAAACGTGCACTGAAAACTAGGGGTGTGCACCGGCCACTTTTCGTGTTTTGTGTTTTGGTTTTGGATCTGGATCTTTCTTCGTGTTTTGGATCTGGATTGGTTTTGCCAAAACCACCCTTCCGTGTTTTGGGTTCTGGGTTTTGTGTTTTGGATCTGGATTTTTTCTTAAAAAATAAAAAAAAACGCTAAAATCACATAAAATGGGCCTTTTTTTGTTCCTACGCTATTAATAACCCCAATAACATTAATTTCCACTCATTTCCACTCTATTCTGAACACCTCACATCTCACAATATTGTTTTTAGGCCAAAAGGTTGCACTGAGGTAGCTGGATGACTATGCTAAGCGACACAAGTGGGCGGCACAAACACGTGGCCCATCTAGGAGTGGCACTGCAGTGGCAGACTGGAAGCCAATCAGCGTTATGGTGCCCATTTGCATGTAGCACGAACCCGGGAGATCCATGCTACATGCATCTGTGTGATTGGCACAGAGCAATGACAGGTCCGTGAGACCCGTCTGTGCTGCTGTGGTAAAAAAAAAAAAAAAAAAACCTGTGTAAAAAAAGAAAAAAATGGCGTGCACCCCCCCAAAAAAGAGCAACCAGCCCCGGGCATTTGTAACCCAGTGCTGGGTGTGCTTAAATACAGGGGACAAACGACGTAGGGGTCCCCTGTACTTAAGCACAACCAGCACTGGGCTAGTCAGAACCAGCGCTGGTTGCCAAAATACGGGGGACAAACGACGTAGGGGTCCCCCGTATTCTGCGCAACCAGCTCTGGGCTCTGATCCGGTCCTGGTTCTGGAAATACAGGGGAAAAAAATTAGTAGGGTTCCCCTGTATGTTCCAGAACCAGCACTGGACTTTTTCTAGCGGGGGGCTTTCACCGGGCCCCCCAGCCGCAGCATCAGCCCTGACCGCTAGTCAGCCCAGGCCGGGGATCCCTGGAGAGCTGTGGACCCCCCAATAAAGGGGTCACCCTCTCCATGGCACCCCAGGCCCAGGCTGATAGCCCGGGCTATCCCCGCCACCCCTGGTGGCGGTGGGTGGCGGGTTGATTGTGTGGTGTGGTGTAAATAAAGAATATCAAACATTGTCTTTACAAGTAGAACTGCAAGTCCCAGCTAGCCTGCCCCGCATGCTGGTACTTGGAGAACCACAAGTACCAGCATGCAGGGCATTAAGGGCCCACTAGTACCTGTAGTTCACCTGTAAAAAAAATGTTTAAAAAAACACAGGACACACACACCATGACAGTATAAGTTTATTAAACATACATACACACACACACACATGTACACATACTCACCTATGTAACCTGTAGCATCGGTCCACTTGTCCGGTAAAGTATCCATAGGGGACCTGTGAAAAAAAACATACTCACCATCTCCTATGCGAGGTTCTGTCCTCTTCATTCCAAAGTAGGGATCCCCGGACTTGGCAAAAAAAAAAAAACGAAAACGCGATCCACGAACTTAGTACCGTTCTATAGAACGGTACTTCCCGAATGAGAGCTTAGCGGCGGGGTAACACCATGGAAACCCCGCTGCTAAGCGTTCATTGGCTGAAAGAGGTCATCTCCCGTCTCTCAGCCAATGAACGGCTCCCTCCATTGTAGTCAATGGTGGGAGCCGCAGGGTAAACTTTAATAACCTTGCGGCTCCCACCATTGACTACAATGGAGGGAGCCGTTCATTGGCTGAGAGACGGGAGATGACCTCTCTCAGCCAATGAACGCTTAGCAGCGGGGTTTCCATGGTGATACCCCGCCGCTAAGCTCTCATTCGGGAAGTACCGTTCTATAGAACGGTACTAAGTTCGTGGATCGCGTTTTCGTTTTTTTTTTTAGCCAAGTCCGGGGATGCCTACTTTGGAATGAAGAGAACAGAACCTCGCATAGGAGATGGTGAGTATGTTTTTTTTCACAGGGACCCTATGGATACTTTACCGGACAAGTGGACCGATGTTACAGGGTTACATAGGTGAGTATGTGTACATGTGTGTGTGTGTGTGTATGTATGTTTAATAAACTTATACTGTCACGGTGTGTGTGTCCTGTGTTTTTATTAAACATTTTTTTACAGGTGAACTACAGGTACTAGTGGCCCCTTAATGCCCTGCATGCTGGTACTTGTGGTTCTCCAAGTACCAGCATGCGGGGCAGGCTTGCTGGAACTTGCAGTTCTACTTGTAAAGACAATGTTTGACATTCTTTATTTACACCACACCACACAATCAACCCGCCACCCACCGCCACCAGGGGTGGCGGGGATAGCCCCGGGCTATCAGCCTGGGGTGCCCTGGAGAGGGTGACCCCTTTATTGGGGGGGTCCCCAGCTCTCCAGGGATCCCCGGCCTGGGCTGACTAGCGGTCAGGGCTGATGCTGCGGCTGGGGGGCCCGGTGAAAGGGCTCCCCTGGCTGTGGCATCAGCCCCCCGCTAGAAAAAGTCCAGTGCTGGTTCTGGAACATACAGGGGAACCCTACTAATGTTTTTCCCCTGTATTTCCAGAACCAGGACCGGATCAGAGCCCAGAGCTGGTTGCGCAGAATACGGGGGACCCCTACGTCGTTTGTCCCCCGTATTTTGGCAACCAGCGCTGGTTCTGACTAGCCCGGTGCTGGTTGTGCTTAAGTACAGGGGACCCCTACGTCGATTGTCCCCTGTATTTAAGCACACCCAGCACTGGGTCACTAATGCCCGGGGCTGGTTGCCCTATTTTGGGGGGGGGCACGCCATTTTTTTCTTTTTTTACACAGGTTTTTTTTTTTTTTTTTTTTTACCACAGCAGCACAGACGGGTCTCACGGACCCATCAGTGCTCTGTGTCAATGACACAGATGCATGTAGCACAGATCTCCTGGTTCGCGCGTGCATCTGTGTCATTGAAATACACAGCAGCACAGACGGGTCTCACTGACCCATCTGTGCTCTGTGTCACTGTCAGTCACACAGATGCATGTAGCACGGATCTCACGAGTCCGTGCTACATGAAAATGAGCACCATAATGCTGATTGGCTGAGAGCCGTGACAGACGGCTCTGTCAGCCAATCAGCACTTTGCCCATTAAAGGCAAAGGCATTTTTTTTAAAATGGCCGCTCGAGGCAAAACCTCGAGATCCAACAGCAGATCTCGAGGTTTTGCCTCGGGAGAGGGATTCGGGGCAGACAGGGAGATCCTAGCTTGGGCTCGGATCGCCCCGGATCCCCGAAGTTCGGGTGGGTTCGGTTCTCAGGGAACCGAACCCGCTCATCCCTACTGAAAACCCACCTGTTCATCAAAGCATACCCTTCCACCACATAACCACGTCACAAAGTCTCTGTCCCTTCTGCCTCAGCCATCTCTACCTTGCTTACTTCCTGCACTCAGGTCCCCCTCTACACCCTCATGCCTCATGTCATCTGTCTGTCTCCCCTATACCCTAGATTGTAAGCTCCTAGGAGCAGGGTCCTCCTCCCCACTGTCTCACAGCTTTCTATGACAGCCTTCACCTTCCCAGTTGTATTGTGTATGGTGAATTGTGTTGCTAATTGTTATTACTTGTGCCCTGTTGATAATTTGGTTACTGTATTGTACTGTAATGTTCTGTGTACCCTTTACTGTATGTACGGCACTACGGACCACTTGTGGCGCACTATAAATAAAATGTAATAATAATAATAATAATAAGATACCCCCCATAATATTACTGCACCCCCACCCCACCACCCAGATGGCAGTAATATACCCCCAGAATACTAATACACCCCCTATTTCCATGTATACTACCCCCACAGATAACGTTAATGCACCCCACCCCAGACTGCATTAACATACCCCTACACCTTCTCATACAATGTACTTACCTCAGCAGGAAGATCATGGTGTCCTGGTCTCAGCAGACTGCCACTGCAGAGCTTCGGAGAAGGGGAGAGACAGGCTGCCCTTACACAGACAGGGAACATGGAGGAGAGAGAAGAGGAGGTCTGGGTGATGGGTGGAGACTAGGGAAGGGCAAGGCTAAACACAGGATAGAGTGGGGGGAAATGGGCAGGGCTTAAAGGAGGCAAAGGGATGGAGTCTCAGCCTGGGAGGGCTCAGAGGAGAAAGAGGGATCCTTACTGCACGCACTGCGCTGCCCTCACAGTGTACACTGCATACAGTGCATAGACAAGTACTGCTCAACACACAGCAGCAGCAGCAGTGCTGGACCCAACCACATCATTTTCTATAGGTCCAGGGGGGGGCCTTTGTGAGAGGGGGGCCCGGGGTTACTTGTCTCCTTTGCCCCCCCTTAATCCAGCTCTGTATCTCTCTATGATGTTTCAAGCTTCAAGCTATTATACTCACAAATTTGACTTGTCTTTGATCTGGCTAAATCTAATCACACCTGAATGCCAGCCGGAATACATTTAGGCCTGACAACTCTTTGTTTGCAGCTACCTGCTGTGCATGGTTTAATGCTTCACAGGTCGAAGTAATTAACCTGTGGCTCCAGACAATAGGCTTTACTTATTTGGGTTTCATGGTCATCGGATGCCCTCAGAGTGATACATCCTAAAGACCTTCAAATATCTTCTCCTGAAAATAACACGCTAATGAAACCTTGTCCTGTCCCTTAGTTGAGTTACCTGTGATGGTATGCCACAGGGTACATGACCTAATAAGGCCAGTCAGATTTCCTGCCCTCAAATCTGTTACAGTTACAAAACCAGTTCCTCTATGGCTTTTAATTAACAACATTGTATCATATGAAGACTATAATTTGCAATATGTGCCATATCTCTATATTCTTCACATGAGGTCATATAATTTACATATCTATTTAGGTATGTATTTGGATGCCCAGATTTGTTATGTTATGATTAATACAAAAACCTGACACAATCCTAAATTCACCAAACTTGTCTAATGAAGGTTATCAGCAAAGGCCATAAGCAGAGCCGTAACTAGACTCTTTGGTGCCCAGTGCCATGGGGACATAAGATAGTGCACCTGAAAAAGGGCCAAAGCCTCATGTGAAAGAGCCAGGGAAGAGATAGGGGAGGCCAGGAGATGCTGGGGATAAAATGAGAGGAAGCTGCAAGTGAGAATGATAATAAACAGGAAAATTGACAGGCCCAAACAACGTCCCCCACCCTGCATTGCCCTGTGCCACGGCAATGGTCGCACCGCCATAGTTATGGATCTGGTCATAAGTTTAACTCTATGACCACTCACAGAGATACCATTATAAACATCCCAAGACTGCAATGTTTTAATTAGGGGAACCAAAGCCAAGTTAAAAAGAAATGGTGACAAAGGACAACCCTGCCTAGTACCCTGTACCCTGGGACATAGTTATAGGGGAGCTATGGAGGCCATTAATTATCAAAGAGGTAAACAGATGAGACGAAATTTAATAAATTGGGAAAAAACATGACAAAAGGTCTGAATTTCGAAGATATTCTGCAGGTACCTTCAGGACACCATATGAAATGTGTTATCTGCTTCTAAACATGAGCATATCAGGCTCAGGATGGGACATCTGGGAAGATGCAACATTTTCAGCCAAAGCTGTCTGACCGCCCTTCACAGGGAATCTACCACATGTAAAGCCCAATTGGTGCTGGGTAAGAAGCTGTGGGACAATAGATTGGAGATGATTGTCCTAAACTTAATTTCTTTTTATATAGGTGATAATATAAGTAGAAGTATCATAGAAACATAGAATTTGACAGCAGATAAGAACCCCTTGACTCATCTAGTCTGCCCCTTTCATGTATCCTTTAGGCAACTTCAACCCTATTTGCTCCTTATGTCTCTCTTAAGGATATTCTTATGCCTATCCCAAGCGTGTTTAAATTGTTCCACCATATTAGCTTCCACCACCTCTGATGGGAGCCTATTCCACTTATCCACTACCCTTTCTGTGAAGTAATTTTTCCTCAAATTTCCTCTAAGCCTACCTCCCTCCAGTTTCAGTGCATGTCCTCTTGTTCTTGAACATCTCTTCCTTTGAAGAATGCTTCTCTCCTGTCCCTAGTTAAAACCCTTCATGTATTCTATCATGTTTCTATCATGTCCCCCCTTTCCCTTCTCTATTCCAAACTATAAATATTAAGATCTTTTAGTCTTCCTGGGTAAGTTCTGTGCTGTAGGCCACGCACCATTTTAGTTGCCATTCTTTGTACCGTCTCTGTGTCTATATCCTTCTGGAGATATGGGACCTCATTCAGAGTCGGTCGAAGCGGCCGCACGGTCATACGCGAAAAGGGGCCGTATATGCAAATGATTCCCTCGCAAGTTGCGTCCCTAAGTTCGGATCAGTAGTTGGCCGACCAAGGGGAGGAAGCGGTCGGAAGACAAAAAAATACGCCCCCTTCTCGTACGCATTGCACGTCATCTCTGGGCATATAAGGATTAATCGAGACCATCGGCAACCATCGGAACTGGTCGTAGAGCTTAAGGTTGACCATACCCTCTCTTAAGCTCTACGATCATGTCAGTGTAAAAACCTCCCATATCACATGTGCCATGACGCTACTTTGTTATTTATGCACTCCCATAAACCGTATGCACTCCCACAAAACGCCGTCCGCATAATTAGGCACGCCTGCGTTCGGATCTCCACTCCCCCGTTTTCAAGCACCTTCCCCTGTTACCACCCACAAACGCCTCCATCTGTCACTCAAACTAACGACCTGGCTGTGTTCAAGGAGAGAGAAATTTCTGATCGTAGCGGCTAGTTTGCGCACGCGCATTGCGAACTGTACGCATGTGCAGTATAGCGAACATCGGTGGCGTACGACCGTGCGGCCGCTTCGACCGACTCTGAATGAGGTCCATGGTCTCCAGAACTGAACACAGTATTCTAGATGAGGCCGTACCAATGATCTATACAGTGGCATTATCACTTCTTTTTTCCTGCTAATGATTCCTCTCCCTATTCAACCAAACATCTGACTTGCCTTCCTCAATGCTTTGGTGCATTGCTTGCCAGCCATTAACTCATTTGAAATGGTGACTCCTAAATCCCTTTCCTCCTCTGTATTTCCATTATAGTGTCCTTGATACTGTATTTAGCCTTTAGGTTATTGAGACCCAAGTGCATGATTTTGTATTTTTTTACATTAAACTGTAGGTGCCATGTTCTTGCCCATTCCCCTAGTCTACCTAGGTCCTCAATCATTTGTTTTACCCCTCTTGGTGTGTCTACCCTGTTGCATACTTTTGTGTCATCTGCAAAAAGACATACTTTCCCTTTAATATTATTTGCAATATCACCAACATAGATATTAAAAAGCACTGGCCCAAGTACAGATCCCTGGGGTACTCCACTGGTAACCTTTCCCTACCCTGAATACACTCCATTTACTACAACTCTCTGTTTCCTATTCTGCAACAAGGATCTTATCCATTCAACAGTCATAGAATCCAATCCTAAGATTTCCAGTTTGTTTATCATTCTGTAATGCGGGACAGTGTCAAAAGCCTTACTAAAGTCTAGATAAGCTACATCTATGCCCCCCCCTTAATCTATTAATTTTGTCACCCAGTCAAAAAAGTCAATAAGATTTGTTTGGCATGATCTCCCCTGAGTAAATCCATTCTATTTGGGATCCTGTAAATTGTTGGATTTGAGATATTCCACCACTCTTTATTTTAATAGTGTTTCCATTATTTTTCCCACTACTGATGTAAGGCTTACTGGTCTGTAGTTACTTGCTTCTTCTTTGCTTCCACTTTTGTACAGTGGTATTACATTAGTTCTTTTCCAGTCTTCTGGAATCATTCCTGATACTAGCAACTGGTTGAATAATTCTGTTAATGTTGTTACCAGGAACCCTTTAAGCTCTGTTAGTATCCTTGGATGTATCCCATCCAGCCCCATTGATTTATCCACTTTCAATTTTGAGAGATCTGTTAGGCCCCTCTCTTCTGTAAATTAAATTTCATGTACTTAATTTTTAAGAATTCCTCTGCAACGTAACTGTGGCCCCTTCCCCTCTTTTTCTGTAGTGAATACTGAACAAAAATAATTATTTAGATGATCTGCTATTTCTTTGTCTCCCTTGATCATGTACTCACTCTAAGTCTTAAGTCTTATTGTTCCTCCATTTGACTTCCTCCTTTCACTTATATACTTACAAAACGTTTTGCTCCCTTTATTTACTGACTGGGCCATTTTCTCCTCAGCTTCTGCCTTTGCAAGCCTAATCGCCTCCTTAGCCTCCTTCCTTCTGGCAAGATACACCTCTTTGTCGTTATTATTTTGGGTCTACTTATATTTCCTAAAAGCCATCTTTTTTTAATTTCACACTAGACACCTGTTTTGTAAACCACACTGGCTTCCTTTTCCTGGTGCTTTTCCTAACCCTTTTAATACAAAGGTCTGTAGCCTTTAGTATTGCATTATTTATTTTTTCCCACCTCTCCTGCACTCCTTCCAAGTTCCTCCAATCTGTTACTGACACAGTAACACATCTTTCCATCTCTGCAAAGTCAGCCTTCCTAACATCTAATACTTTTGTTTGTGTATGGCATGAATTGGACCCTGTCTTTATACTAAAACATACAGCTTGACGATCACTGGATCCTAGGTTGTCACCCACATTTACCTCCAATATTCTGTCACAATTTGTGAGTATCAAGTCCAGAATAGCATTTTTGCGAGTGGGCTCCCTCACCAATTGTTTGAGAGATGCTCCCTGAAGGGAATTTAGAAATGTGCCACTTCTAGAGGAACTTGCAGCAGACACCTCCCAGTTTACATCAGGTAAATTAAAGTCTCTCATGATTACGACCTTTCCTTTTAAAGCCATTGTAGTAATGTCCTGCAATAGGTACTTATCCAGTTCCCGTCCCTGTCCAGGTGGTCTATAGATAACCCCAGTGCGAATTATGTCCGTGTCCCCCATTTCTATAGTCACCCAAAGAGCCTCAGATGTTGCTTCAACATTTTGTATTATAGTAGCATATATGCTGTTTTTCACATATATAGCTACTCCTCCTCCAATCTTCCCCATTCTGTCCTATCTAAACAGAGTATAGCCTGGTATAGCTAACTATGGCCCTCATTCAGAGCAGTACGCTCTGAGCAGAGCGCACGCTCTGCATGAGGGCCGGGCTCCATTTTCATGGAGCGTCCTCTTGGACGCTCGTATAGCTGTGGGTCACCACCCACAGGCTATACGAGCGTGCATTTTGATGGCCGCGATGGTCGTGACCATCGCGACCATCGAAATTGCGAGCCGGAGCCTGCGGTTGAGGTTTTCAACCGCAAGCTCCGGAGTGATTTTGGCTCTATCAGAGCCAAAATCACTCCCACTGACATCACTAGTGATGTCAGTGGGCCGGCTTCTGACGGGAGGCGTTCCCGTGGGAACGCCCCTGTCAGGGAGGCACGCCCCCGGCACGCCCACCAAAGGGGGCGTGCTGTCAATCAACATTGACAGCACGCCCCCTTTGATCGGACACAACGAGCGAAGGAAAGTCCTTCGCTCGTCATGTCTGGCGCATGCGCACGACGGAGCTCCCTCCGTCGTGCGCATGCTCAGTGCAGACCATCGACCCACTTGCGAGTGGACAGCCACTCGCGAGTGGGTCTGAATCAGGCCCAATGTCCCAGTCATGATTTGCATTACACCATGACTCTGTAATTGATACAATATCTAGTTCATCCCTTGTCGTTATTGCAATTAGTTCAGAGATTTTATCAGCTATGCTCCTGGCATTTGCACACATAGCTCTAAGAGTTTTGCTTGTGCATCTTTTTTCCTGCTCACCTGATCGAGAAACCCTGTAGCTTCAGCCAGCTGGACATTACCCTCTGAGCTGACAAGGGTTAAAATCACCCAGGGGGAGGGAGGTATGGGGGAATGCAGCAGAGCAGAAGTAGCTTCTGCTATTATAATAAAGAAGTAGCCTATAAGCAAAAAAAGAAAAATATTGACTTGCTTGATAGATTATTTTAATTTCTAATAGATACAGTAGTTCTCTTTTTCAGTAATGAATTGTAGTCAGTGCAACAAGGTTGATTCTTCTGCTTAACTTTCTAAATTGGGTCTGATTTTGCCTATTTCTAAGACTGATGATAAAAGTGGTAATGCCATCTACTGCTTAAGGTTAAATATAGTAGAATTGTTAAATAAGCATTAATGTGACCAAACCATAAAAATGTAGTGTAAACAGTGCATCCTAAATATCTGCACAAATTATATCAGAAGGCATTATATACCACTGTGTCACAAGCCATCATAATGTCTTGTTTGACATCAGTACTCCAGACGGCCCTCTCGTGCCTGTTACTAGGAGATGAGGAGGCCGGGCTACTACTCCATGAGGGCCTCCTACCTGACTGCTCCATCACCTCCTTCCTGCAATGATTGGATCTTCCTCCTTTTTTTACCCCCGCTGGTTCTCTGCTCTGATGCCAGCTATAGCGTTCAGTATGGAGCTTCTGGTGCCTGTGAGTGAGTCCATGCTCCTGTGTGTTCCAGCTCCTCATGTCCAGTGTGTATCTCAACTGTCTCTGCCGCACTTCAGTGTCTGTGTGGACTATCTGTTAGTAACATCATAGCAGTATATGTCGCACTTCAGCGCCTGTGTGGACTTTCTGCTAGTAACACCACAGCAGTCTCTGCCGCACTTCAGCGCCTGTGTGTAGTTTCTGCTAGTAACATCACAGCAGCCTCTGCTGCACTTCAGTGTCTATGTGGACTTTCTGCTAATAACACCACAGCAGTTTCTGCTGCACTTCAAGCGTCTGTGTGGACTATCTGCTAGCAACATCACAGCAGTCTTTGCTGCACTTCAGCATCTGTGTGAACCTTCAATTACTTACATCACAGCAGTCTCTGGTGCACTCCAGCCCTCAAGGCTGCATCTATCCAAGTACACCTTAGCCCTCAAGGCTGCAACCAGCCAAGTATACATCAGCCCTCAAGGCTGCAAAGAGCCAATTACATATCAGCCCTCAAGGCGAGAACTCGTCAAGTACATATCAGCCCTCAAGGCTTCAATCAGCCAAGTACATATCAGCCCTCAAGGCTGCAATCAGCCCTGTACACATCAGTCCTTAAGTCTATCACCAACTAGGTTCAAATCTGCCCTTCAGGCAGCAACATTGCCAAGGCTGCATGCTAGTCCATCACTCAACCAGTGTCCTGGGCATCTAGTATCTTAACTATGTGAATCATCCCAGGGATTCATAACAAACTGTCAGGACAGTGACCAGCAACCTAGTACCTATAGCTGAGAATACATACCAGGATAAGGGTTTAGTGTTTAATCCTAGTGTTTAATGTACCCCTGGATATACTGCAAAATGAATTTTGAAACATTAATTCAATTAGTTATTTTTATTGCTGATGTAACATTATGTTCTTATCCGCTTTTTCATTGGAGTCCTATTTCAGGAGTTTCTCTGTGTTTGTGAGCATTGAAGCTTAAGGCCCCGACACACGGGACGATATTGCACACACAATCTGACAGATTGGAACGATAGTTCAGCAATATCATTCCATGTGTGCATGATATCGTGCATTGCCTGATCTTTCTGCCATGTTCAAAAGATCAGGCGAATCGACTGAAGATTCCATGCAGCTCTATGGATGGCGGCTGGCATATCGGATGGTTGGGCACCAAATCGCCCCATGTGTAGGGACCTCCTAATATGTCGACCCTCGGATCGTCGGTCGCATCGTTGGGTACACATCGAACAGTGTGTACCTAGCTTTACAGTGTTAATTGCAGAACACAATTTGATGGACCATCTATGCTAGGGCAATGTGGGAGAAAACATACTATATATTTTATTAGATAGCCATGACTTGAGGTAAGACCTTGTCTGTAGTGTAGATTAAAGGGAACAGAGATAGTAATAAAGGTAGTAGGAAACAATAGCAGTTGGAGAATGTGAAAATATGAGAGTAGGAAAACAATTACAGGGAAGCTGAAAAAAACATAAATGGTGTAAAAGAATGCAAGGTATATATAAGACAAATATATAATCCTAAAAAACAGAGTATGAAATAAGTTAAAAGACTGCAGCCCCATTAACCTTACTGAAATGTAGTTTGCCTGTGACATATTGTAAAACAAATTAACAGAATAACAGTAAAGTGTTTCAAAGCTGTAAGTAATATCAAGAGCTTTGAATACACAATTAAATCTATGAAAATCTGTTGCTAATGAGCCCACAGGGTAAGCAAGTGGAATTGCAAATGATAATACTATGAGACAGGACAAAAAGATGGAAAAATTAAACAAGTTTTAAAAGGATTTTTATTGAGATGATGTTGTGCAAATGCATAAATTAAGAGCACAAAGTAATCGGGCAGTAGTAATTAGAAAATGGAATGTCTTAACCTTTGTAATCTATGGTGTATTTTATTTTACCACGCCATCATAAAAAACAGTACAACCTAAATTTCACTTAGGTAAACTCAAAAGCTAGTAAACACTTTTACCCGATCTCCCAGCTTTAATATTTTTGTATTCAGGACGGAAGACATTATCAAACTACATGGGTACATGGACACATCCCTATGGGATGTGCTTGATGATTTAGAAGTGTTGAGTCTTCCCCTAAAAAAAGACAAAAAAACTAAAAACTTCAATGCCAGCACACATGGCATGGAAGAGGCACCTGCCAGAGGAGCACATCTCTCAACTATTCTGGAATAAAGAAAACAATTCTGCTCCGTGGAATGATGGGACAGCTCCCTCAAATATCCCTCACCTAAAATTGTATAGATGGGTTGTATGTTTTTACTGCTACCACTGTAAATTCTATATGACAACTTGTCCCACTTCTTTGACCCTACCACCATAGATGGCTTCTACAGCACTTATATGCATGTGTGCCTTATGTCATTATTTTATTCTATTTTTGTAACCATATTACCCTTTCCTACAGTATATATGCATTTTTTATTATATAAACAGTAAATTATAGTTTTTTTTCACTTCGTAGTGGGTGCATGTTTCTCCAATATAGCTTGCAATGAGGACTTTTCAACAACAAAAAAATATATATATATATCAGCAGCTTTTGCTGTCAGTGAGAGAGATCCCCAGCTTTTTTGGTAAATTGCTTCAGATCCCCACAGCCCAACGATCTTCTCTAGTGAGCATTCATGTATATTTTTGTTAATTTCTTTCAACCTGGACGTTGGACATTACAGCCACTACATTGATCATGTGATCTGCTTATAGGTGGAAAGTGCTAGCTGGGTAACTTTTTTTGTTTGTTTTAATTCAATATTAAAGGTGGTAAGTTTTATTACTTTCAAAAATGAAAAATAAATGTTACATTTATATGCTAATAGATCATTATTTTTCTAATTGCAGAAGACATGTTAGGTATTTCAGGTCAACAAAAGCCAAATCAAGTTATTCCATAAATTGTGAAAAAAATAATAATTTCCAGGTACAGCATTGTGCTAGGTGATTTAATTGTGATTTAATTGTTTTATTAACTTTACTCTCATATGGAGAACAGGACCAGGTACTTTACTATCAAAGACTTTTGAAGGTCTGCTTACTTTCCATGAGCCTCCCACGTCATAAGGGGTTAATGTTGGTTGATCTAGTACTGTGTTACAGCAAGGTCAGCATATCTTCATTGCATCCTGCAGCTTTGCTGTTTATTTGGTTACCAGCACTGCTCAATGAAAGCCATTACACTGCACAATTTTTATTTTGACACTTTAATGTATTAAATGGATAATTGTGGTATTGACTTTCACTTTACAAAGAACAGCAGTATATATCACAATTTTATAACTGAAAACATTCTTTATAGCTCATAGGCATAGTTGGGATATTCTGGCCTGTAAAAAGAACAGTAATTAAACTGGTTAAGTCAAGGATCAGAGTGTACCGCAACAGGCAATGCTTGCTTCTACCACTGACCCTTTTGCTGAATTTACTGTCAGCTACATTTGCTGTGTAATTCAGAAGTTCCAGCATTAAAACTAAATCACTGTATGGGATCCTTTTGCCTCCATCATCATGTCTTTTTTCTTCATGAAATCTGATTGGTTTAGTAGTACAGAATAATTATACATGAATTGTGATACATTCACTATCAGTTTCTGTTGCATTGTACAAAAATGTTGTAAGTCAAGATTTTATTGTGAATCACATTGTTCCTGCTCATTTGTTATCACTCCCTCAGTGCAAATGTAGTGACCATGGAGATTTCATATCATATTTTCTCAGAGGCATCACTGGGTGTGGTGACACCCAGTTTAGCATTTATTTGCCTTTGCACACGTTAAAGGTGTGCACTAAATGGGATGTGGCCTTGTGTCCCAGAGGCCATGCCCCATGATGTGTGCCAATCTGGGGGTGTGACCATGTGTTACACACCCGTCCTTCTAATGCTGGGGGTTTACCCAGTGCTACAGCAGCTGCTGGCCAGCCCATAGCCTCTCCCAGCACAGTGTGGATGATGCGCAAACCTAGCGTCGTCCATCATCACTGCAGAGCTGGACACATTCGAGGGGGTGACACTAAAATAGCAGAGCAGCTCAGCTATTTTGATGCCACCCTCTCAGATGGTGTCACCCGATGCAGCACCCACTCCCCTTGCGACGATACTGTATGCTCTTAGTGTTAAATAGAAGCAGATCTATAGATCATATTTGCATTCTTCACAAATCCACATAAGAAGAGAGTCTCCATCATTAAGGGCATAACTAGGTAATTGAATGCCCCATAGCAAAGTTTGTAAGGGCCCCTATGAAACACCCAATGGTGAAAAATATATATAACACATGTAACTTTGACAAGGAAGTTGGGCCCACCTAAGCTCTGGGTCCCATAGCAGCTGCACCCCTTGCACCTATGGTAGATACGCCCATGCCCATCATCTAATTCCATTTCAAAGCAGCCCATCTCACTGGTCTGGTAGAATGCCTGAGATCAGTCATGTACTGATATATGTAAGCTATTGATCTGCCTTCTTGCTACTAGCTACCTCCACCAAACATAAAGCCACCTTTTTGTGCTCTCACTACGCACCTGGGACACTCATTGGTTCAGCTTTTCTGTGGTAATCGGTAAATGTAATCAGTATATGTTACCGTTGTGGAATAATGTAGCCTGACACTTCTAGACTAGTCGGGATGTGAAACTTCTCTCCAATTTTATCCACTTCATTGTTTCCTAACTTCCACAGTTATGCTTTCATATCACACATACTGGTTTTTATCAATAGCTATAACTCTGACTTCCCTCCAGTTATTTCACACGCTATGCTATCAAGTTCTAGAGGTCTGATTTTACCTATTGCCTGCTATAAACTCACAACATAGAACCAAAAGACTCTCTAAAAGATCAAATGGAAATGGGGCATGGGGGAGATCATCAGTGATTATCAGAATGAATATAACTGTGTGTTCTTATCAAACACATTTATACAGATGGTAACATTTCTTTCAGATTCACTTTCATTCCTTCTTCTTTCATGTCCTCTCCTGGGAACTCATATCATATACAGAAGCGCACAACGTCAGATGGCTGCCTTCTGAAGGACTATGCACCCACATCCCCCTTCTCCATCATTATCTACAATTGTCAAAATAATTTGGTAGGTCAACAGAATGGAACACATTACATATTTAATTTATAACCAACCAGATAAGTCTTTTACATTTTGGGCTATTATCTTGTAGCCCTTTCCCCTCCTCTCTACTCTGACATCTCCCCACCTAAGGCTGGGTACACACTGACAGATATATTGGCCGATCAATTGATCGTCCAATATATCTGCTGCCCATCGGCCAGTGTGTACGTCGTCATTCACCGACATATCGCGTTGACTGTGCTGCACAGCTGATGGACAGATATGTCTGCCGACATATCTGTCCATTGGCAAGTGTGTATATAGGCAGTCTGAAGACTGCCTGTACACACACAGCGGCAGCCGTGGAGAGGGGGGCAGGGACACACCCCCAGCCACCGGGACCCATGGCCAAACGGAAATGATGGCCAGGGGTGTATCTAGGAGTCCAAGTGCCCCTGGCAAACTAAGAGACTGGCGCCCCCCTCCAATGACTGCTTCTACTAAAAAAAAAATAACACACACTGGGGGTAGTTTAATGCACACACATGAAGAAAGAGGGAGAGTATAATTTATAGTTCTCTTTTTAATATATATATCTTTTATAGAACTTACTCCATTGCAAACCACTATATATAAATTTATTTATGCAAAAAAACACAGGAAAAGCTTAAAAACATTGAATCAAAAACAAACAAAATGCATTATGGGTAACATAAATTACATATATTCAAATTGGGCTATCTATACTGCATTACGCTTTTTAACAACAGATACCTACACTCCACTATTAATTTACCGGGATGATAACTCACATGAATCTTTTATACTATCCCACATAAGAATGAAGACAGTCCATATGGATCATGTCTTATTCCCAACACAGGGTAAACCATAACCTATAAAGATCATAGCCAGTCCCCCAAACTGAGAAAAACATACATTTATTTCACTTACACTTGGGGTAGTTCAATTTACATGGCTGTAGAAATAGGGAGACAACATATATATATATATATATATATATATATATATAATTTTTTTTTTTCTTTTTTTTTTTTCCAGTTATAACACTTACTACATGAAAAGCACTGTTTATTCATTTCTATATGTCAACAACACAGGAAAAGAAGGCATCAATAACAAACAAGATGCATTGTGGGCAAGATAATTTGCATATATGCAAATTACCTTGTGAATAGAGCCTTGTGATTGGTGTGGTGCTTGCACTCTTTTCCTGCACAGTTTACATATTGGAATTAGTGAGTGGTGATTGGTATGTGTTGGGTATTGTGGGGGAAGAGATATATTAGGGATAAAATTGTAAAAAATTTACTCTCCCTAATTTTAAATGTTTCTGATATAAAGGGACATATAAGAAGGCTAATGCATACTAGCAATCAATGGGGAACACTGGCAAGAGCAGAGGAGACAGAAGGAAAGCAGGGATCTTTTCTGCAGCTGACTACAGGACACTGCTAAGAGCAGAGAAGACAGGAGATCATGTGCTAGTGATGTCAGGCTGAAACAGTGCCCCCCCTCAGCCGGCATCCAATAGGAAGATACGCCCCTGATGATGGCCATTCAGTGTGTATGAATGACCATCATCTGCAGATATATCTGTATAATGTGTACCCAGTATTACCCAATTGTTTTGTGTATGGTCTACTTGCTATTACCTAGTAAATGATTATCTTGTCAACTCAGTTTAGTATACTTGATTCAGTATCCCCTCTTTCCACAATTGCATACTCAAATCCATTAAAAAGTTTTTCGCTCTTACTGAAAAGACCCCAATCTATAGTTTTTTGTATACTGCTTTGTCCTATCTTATTGTTGTCTTAAGACAGATTAAATTATATTTATAAACATTAAAATGTTGCATGCTGCTACTATTAACATTGTTATCTACAGTATTGTTTAGTTGCTTGAAATGTACCTTTGATCATAGAGTAGGTTAGTTCTTTGCTTCACTCAACTATTCTGCAACATAAGCCATTGTGTAATTGTGTTAGAGCAAAACTTTAAGGCATCTATAATTGTAGAAAATGCCAGAAGTTTAATCTATAGCACCGTTTCTGTGACCCCATCTCTATAGGTTGGCCTTAACCTTATCAAAGTGCATACACATCAAGGTTTTGCTGAGGTAGTTTCTATACACTCTCTTCATCAAAACAATGTCTTCTTGTCCTCATTATTTTCTAATGAAAGCTCTTAAATGGTTCAGGCCCACTTTAATTCATTCTCAACACATTTCATTTACTGTAGCTGCAAGATTTTCTTTCTGTAAATTAGTTATAAGATCTTACATTTACATGTAAACTTTTATTTAAACTGTCTTATTGTTAATAACAATAAATGTCTTATTGTTAGTAAGTTTCATATCAGTGTTTATTTCTACACCTTATTTTATTATTTTAGTTATTTTTTCACTTATCTGGAAAAAACATCTATGTGCCCTTTTGAAACAAACAATTCCCACTTATTATAACTTTGTTTTAAACAATTAAGCATTGATATGTAACTATTCAATATATGTCATTACACTACTAGATAGATAGACAGACAGACCAACAGATAGATAGATAGATAGATAGATAGATAGATAGATAGATAGATAGATAGATAGATAGATAGATAGAGTAAAATCATAAACATGCAATTGACAAATGACATGTGTGCTCTCTCTCTATGCATTTCACTTAATGCTGACAGTCATGCATTACATGTGCTCTCGCTCTCTCTCTCTTTCTCTCTCTCTATTTATATATGTATAGAGCCATATGTTCTAAATTGCATAGAGATCTGGACTTTGATTTGGCCATTGTGGTACATTCACTTTTTTGTTCAACCACACCTGCCGAAAAGTTATCTTTTTCCCAAGCTTTAGTTTTGGAACAGACTGAAGGTTGCAGGTTGCCTTGCAGTATTTTCTTGCATTTTGCACCATCCATCCTTCAGTTTTAATAAGTTACATATGGAAAAACATACATGAAGCTACCACCCCATACTATACCTTACTGTTGGAGTGATGTTTCCTGTAGAATGGGCAGTGTTAGGATTGCCCACACATACTGCTTTGAATTTGGGTCACAAAATCTTACCAACATTTTATCTAGGTCCAGTTTTGGAATAAGGCATGAAGGGCCCAACAGCAGAATGCAATGTTAGGGGCCCATTGAAGGTCTGCCAAAGTAGGTGTAGCTTGTGCACAGAGAGATATAACCAACCATTAAATGTGGTTTGTTAAGCCCATGGAGTATAAGGAGCATAAAATCATGGGGGCCTCATTTAGATACAATACTGCAGTGCAAATAGTTATCATTTAGGATTATTATTGTTTTTGCTTGTATGCAGTTTACTAGGATTAGGACAATTTAGGGATCAGACCACAGTGTTAATGAGAGCTGTTATCATTAAGACATTTTTGTCAAACAATTACATAATTCAAGTACAATAGAAATATGAGAGAGAGAGAGAGTCAGTGACAGGTCAACAAAAAGCAAACACACAGTACAAAAAGAAATCCCCAGGCCTGTAGGCACAGACACCAAGAACAGCACATACTCCTCCACATGCCCCTTTTATGCCATCAGACCTCTCCACTTGCCTCTCATATGCCATCATACCAATCCACATGTCTCTTATATGTCATCAGATCTCTGTACATGCAGCTTATATGCCACCAAACCCATCCACATGCCTCGTTATGGTATCACACCTCTCCAGATGCCCTTTATATGCTCTGAGAACCTTCCAGATGTCCCTTATGACATCAGATTGTTGCATCATTTCTTTAACATACTGTAGATGCCACCTACTACCAGTGTATATAGTTTAGTTAATTAGTAGTTTGTGGCAGGGACGGGATGGAAAGTTTTAGCCTGGTGAGCCATGACACTGACCCATGACCTGGAACCCATCCTTTAAAGATAATTATTGGTATTTAACACAGGGACTTATTTATCAATAGGCAAAAAGCCAATTGGACAGCAAAAGGGAATTTTTTCCTTGCCAAATATCATTTAGGGGGTTACCATTGGTGATAATACCCATTGGCAGATCCTATTTATAAAGTTGGTAATCCATATACAAATTGTGTTACCAGACCAGATAACAGGTTGTGTTGTTTATATTCAGAACCAAGAAGCACATGTTTGTTTCTTCTAAATGAAAAATTGATACTTGATACTGGCAACTTAGTAGCAGCTAATTAGGAACAATTACAGATCTATAGCTGCTATCTAGTAACATTTTCAACCACTATCGGTAACTAAAACAGGCAGATCATTAGCACGTACTGTATAACCACATAAAGATTGGTAAATTAAAAATGCACAGAGCAGAGAAATACAGAGATTAACACTGCTTCCAAGAATAAATTATCCTATATAAGGACAAATTACTATTATTCAAAAGAAAGATTACCAATTATACAAGCTGAATGATTATCACAGAATTGGACATATGTTTTGCCATAATTTAATTTTTTTAAGTAATATACATATATTTTTCATATGTCTGTTCAATTTAAAAACTTGTTTTAAAGAAACTAAAATAACTTCTATTTTAAACAACAATTTAGTTGAAGTGTGTCCCCAAATAATATTTTTTTCTTTTTCTCCTTATCATACAGTATAGGAGTATGGAGTACCACCTGCACATACTACAATACCAAATTATTAGAAGAAAATAATATAATATGCTGGTCTATCATAAACTAATTATTATTGAAAAGTCCTGTGTGGACATCCCCTAGTATAAATGACGACATTCTAAACATGTCAATATTATGGAGTTAACGTAATTAATGTTGACATTTTGAATGTGTATATAACATACTGAACATGCTCACTGGGAGAGCCAAGTACTTTGATGACATTTTGTAGCCTTTTCCTATCTTGTCCATGTCTATAATTTTATCCTTAATTTTCTTAAAATGCTCTTTGGTTTTCGTTTTCACAGCTTTTCCTTCAGATTTTAATGATTCATATGAAGAAATTATTTAAAAGTCAATTGCTTGGGCAATATCTTTATCTGTGTAAACATGGAGCTTCCACAGCACAGGAGTTGAATACTTATGCAAGCAAGATTTTACTATTTTTATTTAAAAAAAACAATACACTGAAGACAAATAAGGCATTATGAATTGACATTTTACTTTAATAGCCTACTGGTTCGCAATAAAAAAAATACTGTCTGGAACAATCTGCATAAGTATCAATTTTAATACAGACATATCTGTTGACTTTTATGTGGTGTGTGTGTGTGTGTGTGTGTGTGTGTGCGTGTGCCACCATTTTTCAGGAAAAGTGGGATCTTGAATGTTTTGGATCAAATGTAAACTGCTCCTTCCCGCTCTCATCTGCTATTTTATACTAGAGAGCTTGTTAATACTAGTTGTAATTTTACATAATGATTTAAAAGAGAGTGGTAGTTTGGAGATGCTGTTTATTTGTGTGATGTACTGACTGGTTTGTACAGTGCTGCACCACTAGCACAAGGTTCAGGTGTGTTCGGATTGCTTCGGTGGCCGATTTCCCCATGTTCAGATAGGACACACCGTGACAGAGAGGCAAGCCTGAATTCCCCTTTTGCAGACACAATGAACAGTCAGGAGGGAAGGTGCAACGCAATTTTATTATTTGTTAATAATTAACAACAAATGACAGGAGATATTTACCATTTACAGATGGAATTAAATTGATTACACTTTTCTATGACAAGGTATTTATTTATTACCTCCCCGTCATCTACCGGTGACCCCAGCTGGCAAGCATGTGAAACCAACAAGAACCACAATTCCTGCAGAACTTTACCAAAAAAAAACAAATGAGAGACCTAAATATGAAACCTGCTGGTCTAGCTTGAATCAATGGTGCTCCGGCAGTCTATAGCTGTGAAATACAGTCTGTGTTAAAGCTCCCTTTTTGCTGAGAAAAATGTGGGAAAAACACATGCAGGTTAGGCTTATATCAGTAGTGCACCAGCTGTAACAACAAATAGATTATGCAAAATAATTCGATCTAAGCAGGGTTATGCACACGCAGGTTGGATAGGTTCTTGTAGTGCACCAGCTATACCTGCAAATAGTCTATGCAAAATAATTAGCTCCAAGCAGGGTTATGCACATGCAGGTTGGATAGGTTCTTGTAGTGCACCAGCTATGCACTACAAGTTTATGTTTATGCAAAATAATTAGCTGCAAGCAGGGTTATGCACCTGCAGGTTGGATAGATTCTTGTAGTGCAACAGCTGTAACCACAAATATTATATGCAAAATAATTAGCTGCAAGCAGGGTTATGCACCTGCAGGTTGGATAGGTTCTTGTAGTGCACCAGCTGTACCAACAAATAGTCCTTGAGCCTTGAGAAAATAGGGACAACAGTCTTCCTAATAGCCTATGCCACAAATTACTATCACCAGAATTGCCAGCCGGGGTTACACAGGGCTGAATAAACAAGCAATATACATTACATCAGCATTGACAATAATAACACAGCGAGCAGTGAAGAGAGTATCATAACAGATAAAGGGCCATGGAAGGCCACTATCAACCCTTTAGCTAACACACAAATCAAACAGTAAACAGAGCCAAATACATATCACATGGCATTACATTTACTTTAAAGCTAGACATAAAATACTTTGTACATCACCCACAGTGGCATCGGACATGAGCCAACACCCATAAGGCATGTTCCCTCCTGGACATGAGCCAGAGGTTCACAGGAAAGAAAATGACCACCAATGCAACTCTTGGGGAAAAGAGGGGGTGACCTATCTTTTACTTCCCCCCTATTTCATCACTACACACACCATACCTAATTTAAAACACTATGGCTCCTTTCTACACCGAGTTGTGTGGGAGATTAACTCCTGGTCACAGCTTTTACACACAACCTAGTCTCCCAGCCTAATCATGGTTAGCCACAAGGTAAAGGATAGGATAGGTGTACAGAGGGGCAGGGCCTTAATGGAGGGAAGATAGTAGCTGTGGAGGGACATAGTATAGGGAGGTTCTGGTATGATCTCACCCCTGGCAGTGGCTGTTCAGCCTCCCACGATGTCCAGGGAAACTCTGGGATGCACAGCACCGCACCAGAGCTTCCAGCTGCGGACTTCCAGCAGGTATTTTACAGGGGCAACAGGTGCAAAATCCCTTTCCACAGGAGCTCTGTCCAGCAAACAAACACACACAGCAGCGGGAGGGGTCCTGAAGCACTCTTCCTCTGGGGCTGTCTTTTCTTCTGCCCGTGCGGGTGCCAGCAGGGTTTTCATCACTGGCAGGACCTTTTCCTCAGCTGGGGCTAAATCTGCAACGATGGAGCCTTCCCAGGCAGCTCCTCTTCTCTCCCAGCATGCGCAGACTTCCATATGCAGCGACTCCTGATAACAGGCACTTAGGAAGGCAGTCCATTATTCAGAGGGGGCTTCTTCCAAAGCAGGGTGCTCTATGCAAATCCCCAGGCAAGCTTCCTCCAGGGACTCACATCCAGCATCAGAGCACCTCTCCTGGCAGATTGGATAGGTAGCCTACCAGGTTAATATGTAGTCTGGTAATTGTAATCCAGGGCAACATTAAAGTTATAGCATCCAGGTGCAGTATTTGTAATCCAGGGTAAATGAGAGGGGTTACTGCTCCCCTATTTGTACAGATCCAGGGACACTCCACAGCAATTCATTACAGACAGCATACCAGGTGCAGAATTTGTAATCCAGGGTAAATAAGAGGGGTAACTGCTCCCCTATTTGTACAGATCCAGGGACACTCCACAGCAACTCATTACAGACAGCATACCAGGTGCAGTATTTGTAATCCAGGGTAAATGAGAGGGGTTACTGCACCCCTATATTTGTACAGATCCAGGGACACTCCACAGAAGCACCTCACAGACAATCCTTTTTACCGAACTTCCTCCCAGACTCAGCACTGACAGCCTAGAGGAAGGTATTTTATAAGCTCTCCCTCACTCTCCTCCCTGTCAGTCTGGCATCTATGAGTGGACAGAGGGGACCCAGCAACTGGCCGCCTACAGGGATCTCTGCCTGAAAACCTAGGCTACCAATCAATGGGGCAGAATTTTCCCTCCAAAAATGGGTCGCTGACCAAGGGGCACTTTCTTCCTCCCTGTCTGCACATGATCAGTAAGGTCCGAGGGAGAAAGGTCAGCAAAAGTTCACTGTATTATCCTATGGGGCCAATGGAGCTGTATGATCTTGTATATATTTTTTATATTTTTTATTTTATATATATATATATATAAAATAAAAAATGACAGGGGCTAAAGAACACCTAAGTGTCTCCCTGATTACTAAGGGGTAACCCCATAACTATGGGGGTATCACACACTTCCCCCCTAAAATTATACGTGTCCTCACGTATTGACATTCACAATGTCAAACAATATACAGTAGCAATTTGTGTCTTACACAATATTACATCTAGTAAGGATGTTTGTTTTGCAAAGTAACAATGCATTTTTCATGTAACAAATTATATTCATGTAATCCTAGATTCAGTCTCTATATCTAAGAGGTAAGACCCCTTTTGTGCTTCTCTCGGAATGTCTGAGTCCCTCTTCTCCTGTCACGGTTTCAATAGTTGTCTCCTTGGGGACCTGAGTGTCGACACTCTTCCAAGTTACTGGAAAGTCTGTGAGCAATAACACATCCAATGGATTGCTAATGGTCGGGTCTGCAGGGAAACTTGACCACTGTGTCACAAATGAGACAGCTACCTGATCTGGACCTTCTCCTTGGTTTGTAAGCAACTCTGGTTGTTTGCATGATGCCATACCAGCATCTCTGTCGTTCACCCTAAGTTGGCTCTCATGCATTGGCTCTTGACAGAGAAGCCATTGGTATGTACCATGGTGCTGCATTTTTCCTCGGTTAAGTACCATCTCTTTGTGTGCAGACAGTTCTGTATCTTGGTTGTTCACCAAGTCTTCTATCCCTGACCACACAATGTCTGTTCCTACTCCTTTGTCTATCTTCTTAACTTCCTTATTTTCAATGGGAGTGGACACACTGGGGACTTGTGGTGGATGTTCCTGTGACTAAGTTGGAACATGGTGGTTTCTTCTGTATGACCACCATTTGTGATGCACTCTGTTATTAGAATGATGCCTGTTGTGACGAACTGCATATCGGCTGCCTTGTACGGGAACACCTACAGGAGCAGTCACATTTATGGCTTTAGCACCTTTCTCTCCAATCGCAATCTCAAACTCAACCATGTCTCCATCTCCCACACTGCGCAGGTAGTTCCTGGGGTTGTTCTTCTTAATGGCTGTGAAGTGCACAAACACATCCAACATGAGGTTATTTGGGTTTATAAAACCATATCCATGTTTTACATTAAACCACACCACCTGACCCAGCATTCTTCTTGCACTTGTGGAGGTATTCTTGCATGGATTTGTGGTTTTGGATTCTCCTTCTACCAAGAGTGGACCTATTGTCTCTGTTCTTCCTGAGGGTTGGTCCTCGGCCTCAGGACTTCGGAGTTTAACACCTCCGAGTAACATTCACTTTCCAGGTGTCCACTTTGATGACATTGCCGACAGATAGGGCGCCCCTGTTGGTCGAACTGATCTGTGGGCTTCGTCCTGGGTTTCTCCAGTTTTCTCTGTATGGCCTCCTCTCGGCTCTCCATTTGACCGAATCTTCCTGTTGATTGGCTTTTAAGGATTGTATTTCCTTGGCAAGTTTGGCAAGTTGTTTACTTAAGGATTCCAACAGGTCCACTTTAAATTGCTGATTGCTTGGGGTTGCTGATGCTATTAGCGGGTCCCGCTCCCCATTTCTTGACCTGGTATTTTCACTTACCACCAGGATAGCTGTCTCTTTAAAGTCCAGGAAAGTTGCTTCTGGGTCTTGATGCTGCAATAATCACAACTGGATTCTCATGGGTTCTCCCCTCACGCCTTGAGTAAACTGATCAATTAAGGTTTAATCAGCGTCTCTCACTTCATCTTCATCCACTTGCTGAATGGCCTTCAGCGCCTCCTGAAGACTAAGGGCATAATCACGGAGTGATTTTCCATGTTGCTGTGTCCTGGCATAGAACCACATCTTCAGCTCTGACAGTTTTCTTTTTAAAGGTTGTTGTTAACCTCTCGAATATCTGTTCGACTGTGTTCTTTTCACGATTTGGCCAGGAGGTGACTTCTCTTAAAGCTGACCCTTTTAATTGTCCTATCAGGACTTCCACTTTCTGTGCTTCAGTCAGCGAGTATAATCTGAACATGAACCTTAGTTTTGCTTTGAAGCCTTTCAGACTCCCTGTTCCTTTATCTCCCACTTCACCGGAATAACATGGCAGCCATGGGGCCCCAAAGTAGTAAGGCATAGTGATAGGAGTAAGGCTGGTCCCCTCATATCCAACCTGCAGGTGCATAACCCTGCTTGCAGCTAATTATTTTGCATAGACTATTTTGTGGTTACAGCTGGTGCACTACAAGAACCTATCCAACCTGCAGGTGCATAACCCTTATTGCAGCTAATTATTTTGCATGGACTATTTGTTGTCCTTTATTCAGAGGGGGCTTCGTCCAAAGCAGGGTGCTCTATGCAATTCCCCAGGCAAGCTTCCTCCAGGGACTCACATCCAGCATCAGAACACATCTCCTGGCAGATTGGATAGGTAGCCTACCAGGTTAATATGAAGTCTGGTAATTGTAATCCAGGGCAACATTAAAGTTATAGCATCCTTATTTTTACAGCTCCAAGGGCACTCCACAGCTACTCATTACAGACAGCACCAGGTGCAGTATTTGTAATCCAGGGTAAATGAGAGGGGTTACTGCTCCCCTATTTGTACAGATCCAGGGACACTCCACAGCAACTCATTATAGACAGCATACCAGGTGCAGAATTTGTAATCCAGGGTAAATGAGAGGGGTTACTGCTCCCCTATTTGTACAGATCCAGGGACACTCCACAGCAACTCATTACAGACAGCATACCAGGTGCAGTATTTGTAATCCAGTTTAAAGGAGAGTGGTTACTGCACCCCTATATTTGTACAGATCCAGGGACACTCCACAGAAGCACCTCACAGACAATCCTTTTTTCAGAAATTCCTCCCAGACTCTTTCTACAGAAATTCTTCCCCAGACTCCTTTTTATAGAACTTCCTCCCAGACTCAGCACTGACAGCCTAGAGGAAGGTATTTTATAAGATCTCCCTCACTCTCCTCCCTGTCAGTCTGGCATCTATAAGTGGACAGAGGGGACCCAGCAACAGGCCGCCTACAGGGATCTCTGCCTGGACACCTAGGCTACCAATCAATGGGGCAGGATTTTCCCTCCAAAAATGGGTCGCTGACCAAGGGGCACTTTCTACCTCCTTGTCTGCACATGCTCAGTAAAGTCCGAGGGAGAAAGGTCATCAAAAGTTCACTGTATTATCCTATGGGGCCAATGGAGCTGTATGATCATGTATATATATATATATATAGTGATAGGATCACTGGTAAAGTGGTCTGTGGCAGGTACATTTGTCCCAGATTCCTGTATTATGTGTTTTAAATCCCAAGGAGAAAGTCTGCAGTGTAGCAGGCTTGAGTCTCGGCTTTTTGAAAAGCCGGTTTGGGACCTGGGGGTTGTGGGTGAGAGGAGAGGGAGGGCTCCACCCACGGCCACTCCAGGTTTTGGTTCTCGCAGTCTGGTAACAGGCTTGATTGGGTTCCCACCTGAGGGTGGCCAATATAAGCCTAGTGTGTTGAGGGCTGATTGTCTCACCTGGGAGAGCAGGCAGGGAGTTTGCTCAGAGACACTTGAAAAACCTATTTGTGAGTACTGTGCTGTGCTTTGTTGCTGGTGAGGGCATTAGGCCCTGCCAGGTTCTGGTAGTGAGGGAACTACCTGTGAAGTTAGTGCCCCGACAGGGCTTGGATTTATATTTATGTTTTCTTTATATTTCTGTCATTGTACAATAAAGACTGGCACCGACCAGCTTGTACTTGCATCCAGACTGGTGTGCTGATTCCCTGCTGCTGTGTGTGTGTGTAAGGAAGGAGTCCTCTACCCAGGAGAGGGACCCCCCTAACCTAACTGTGTCACAATATATATATAAAATAAAAAATGACAGGGGCTAAAGAACACCTAAGTGTCTCCCTGATTTACTAAGGGTTAACCCCATAACTATGGGGGTATCACATTTGTATTATTTGTATTTTATACTGGAGCAGTTGGGATTGTAAATGTGAAAACATGTGAATGGTGTAGCTGTGACAGCTATAGACAGAAAGTGAGAGTGTTATACCACTTTTATACCTAAATTCCGGGTCTGACCCGGACTTGGAACAGGGGGCATGATTCAGACCCGCTCACGAGCGCTGAGCACTCGCAAGCGGGTCGATGTTGGCCCAGTGCGCATTCACACGACGGAGCCTGCTCCATCGTGTGCATGCGTGAGACCCGGATAGCGACGGGCAAACCGTCGCTCCAGGTCTCGCACCAAAGGGGGCATGCTGTCGATGGTGAGTGACAGCACGCCCCCTTTGGTGGGCATTCCGGAGGCGTGTGGCTGCCCAGACAGAGGTGTTCCCATGGGAATGCCTACCATCTAGGGCCGGTCCCACTGACATCACAAGTGATGTCAGTGGGAGTGCTCTCGGCTCTGATAGAGCCAAAAGCACTCCAGGGCTTGCGGCAACAAGACCCTACCACAAGGGTCTCGTCGCAAGCCTGATGGTCGTGATGGTCTTAACAATCGTGACCATCTTCCTGGCTGCTCGCTATAGCTGTGGGTGGTCACCCACAGCTATACGAGTGGCCAGGAGGCCGCTCTAAAAATTAAGAAGGATGGCCCTGATTCAGAGCGAGCGCTCTGTCAGAGTGTCCAGCTCTGAATCAGGGCCAGGGTTCCAATCCAGTCAGACCAGGAATTTAGCTGGCGCCGACCCAGGATGTTCCCTAGTCAGCATCGTTCACACACTGCATAGACCCGGCTTTTCCAGCGTTTAAGTGGACGCTTGGAGATTACGTCATCTCCAAGCACCACTGAAGCCGGACCAATCGGTCAGCATGCGGTGCGCTCCAGGTCATCGTGACTCCTGTGTTAAACCCAGCAAGTTACCTGGGTTGGATCACTGGACCCGGTGATCCAACCCTCTCCCCTTTTACACCAAGGAGCAACCCGGGTTAACCCTGCAATAACCCAGGTTTTAGCTCCGTTATAAAAGAGGTATAAGAGTAAGATCCAAAATGCAGAAATGTGCATTGGGTAGCTGCCATATTACTGTGGTGGTGATACAGAATTGGATGCAGGTGAAGGATCGGGCACATGCCTCTGCCCATGTGTCCGAGATGTAGTATACTATACATGCATCCTGATGTTTATTGCTGGGAGACGTAGACTGAAATTGCATGGAGATCCTTGAAATTTTGATGGCCTTTCTGGATGGTAACTGGGGGGAGGGGATGGTACTGACACTGGCAGCTATGGTAACTCTGATATTCAGCACCTGCCTTACGCAGATGCAAAATGATTCTTGTTAAAATACAAGTGGTTAGTGTTGGGAATAGTTGTGTTAGGGGCAGTATCAATCATTATATATTTAATAGCAAGCATCAAAGGAGAGCTATGGATGTGTAACTGTTTGTTAAAGGGCTAAAAAATAATTAAGATCCAAGTGGTTACAGTTGGGTAATATTGAGGGAATGCAAGTATCATTTGTTAGCAAATGGCTAAAATTCAGATTGCAGTGTTTGCTTGTTGACTGGGGCTCTTTGCCTCTGTGCAGAAACTTCCATAAACTAAAAAACCTGGATCTTAAACTTTAATTGATTAATCATGATTTGAATCTTATTGGTATTGTGTGAGAGGGTCATTATCACTCAGGTCTATGTTAATAAGCAGCACAAATAAAGGGTAGTGTGGCTATTTCAGTGCACGGAAACATCCATAAAACACTTTTTCTTAAATTAACTGCCGCCATTAATTTGAATGCTATTGTGAACTGTAATGTAATAAACCCTCATTTCCCTATTTCATAGTACATTTACCTGTCACTTCAAGTATCTTTAATTTAATTATTTATTTATTATCAGTTATTTATAGAGATGAGCAGTTTAAAAAAATCCAACAGAATCAGTTCTCAAAACGAGGCAAACTTAAATTTTCATGGAAATCTTGGATCTTGCATATAAGTCCCTCCCTCATCAATGCAGGCACCATTTCAATCTGCGAGTACATCGATAGGGTTGTGGGCTGTAGCTGTGCTGCAAAAGTCACCATTAGAGAGCGTTTAAGTAGTTGAAGTGGTTGGGAAGGGTGAAAAAAAGCTGTGAGGGTTAGACACTAGGGGGTTTATTTTAGGGGTGTGCACCGGCCACTTTTCGTGTTTTGTGTTTTGGTTTTGGATCTGGATCTTTCTTCGTGTTTTGGATCTGGATTGGTTTTGCCAAAACCACCCTTCCGTGTTTTGGGTTCTGGGTTTTGTGTTTTGGATCTGTATTTTTTTGAAAAAAAGCATAAAAACAGCTAAAATCACAGAATTTGTAGGTTTTTCTGCTCCTATGCTATTATTAACCTCAATAACCTTAATTTCCACTCATTTCCAGTCTATTCTGAACACCTCACACCTCACAATAGTGTTTTTATGTCCAAAAGGTTGCACCGAGGTAGCTGGATGACTATGCTAAGCGACACGAGTGGGCGGCACAAACACGTGACCCATCTAGGAGTGACACTGCAGTGGCAGGCAGGATGGCAGTTAGAAAAACTAGGCCCCAAACTGTACATAATGCAAAGAAAAAAAGAGGTGCAAGATGGAATTGTCCTTGGGCCCTCCCACCCACCCTTATGTTGTATAAACAGGACATGCACACTTTAACAAATCAATCATTTCAGCGCCAGGGTCTGCCACACAACTGTGGCTGAAATGATTGGTTCGTTTGGGCCCCCACAAAACAAGCTGGCAATTAATGTGTCCCTGCACAAACTGGCTCTACGGAGGCAAGATGTCATCCTCATCCTCCTCATCCACCGATTCCTCACCCTCTTCAGTGTGTACATCCTCATCCTCACAAAGTATTAACTCGTCCCCACTTGAATCCACCACCACAGGTCCCTCTGTACCTTCTGGAGGCTGGTCTCCCTGGAAGAGCTGATAATTCATTTTGATGAACATCATCTTCTCCACATTCTGTGGAAGCAACCTCCTACGCCTTTCGCTGACAAGGTTCCCGGCTGCACTAAACACTCTTTCGGAGTACACACTGGAGGGGGGGCAACTCAGGTAAAATAGAGCCAGTTTGTACAGGGGCCTCCAAATTGCCTCTTTTTCCTGCCAGTACAGGTATGGACTGTCTGACATGCCTACTTGGATGCTGTCACTGATGTAATCCTCCACCATTCTGTCAATGGTGACAGTATCATATGCAGTGACAGTAGACATGTCAGAAATTGTTGCCAGGTCCTTCAGTCCGGACCAGATGTCCAAACTTGGTCCTGCCTGCCCTGCATCACCGCCAGCGGGTTGCTTAGGATACCTAAGTTTTTTCCTGGCAGCCCCAGTTGCGGGAGAAAATGAAGAAGGAGCCGTTGACGTGTCACGTTCCGCTTCAGCTGACAGTGTGTTCACCAGCAGGTCTTTGCACCTCTGCAGGCTTGTGTCGGCCGGAAAGAGAGACACCACATAGGCTTTAAACCTAGGATCGAGCACGGTGGCCAAAATGTAGTGGTCTGATTTCAACAGATTGACCACCCTGGAATCCTGGCAAAGCGAATGAAGGGCTTCATCCACAAGTCCCACATGCCGAGCGGAATCGCTCCGTCTTAGCTCCTCCTTCACTTTCTCCAGCTGCTTCTGCAAAAGCCTGATGAGGGGAATGACCTGACTCAAGCTGGCAGTGTCTGAACTGACTTCACGTGTGGCAAGTTCGAAGGGCTGAAGAACCTTGCACAACACGGAAATCATTCTCCACTGCGCTTGAGTCAGGTGCATACCCCCTCCTTTGCCTATGTCATAGGTGGATGTATAGGCTTGTATGGCCTTTTGCTGCTCCTCCATCCTCTGAAGCATATAGAGGGTTGAGTTCCACCGCGTCACAACCTCTTGCTTCAGGTGATGGCGGGGCAGGTTCAAGAGTGTTTGCTGGCGCTCCAGTCTTCGGCATGCAGTCGCTGAATGGCGAAAGTGGCCAGAAATTTTTCGGGCCACCCAAAGCGTCTCCTGCACGCCCCTGTCGCTTTTCAGAAAATTCTGCACCACCAAGTTTATTGTGTGAGCAAAACATGGGACGTGCTGGAATTTGCCCAGATGTAATGCCCGCACAATATTGGTGGCGTTGTCAGATATCACAAATCCCCAGGAGAGTCTAAGTGGGGTAAGCCACTGGGCGATGATTTCCCTCAGTTTCTCTAAGAGGTTGTCGGCGGTGTGCCTCTTACTGAAACCGGTGATACACAGCGTAGCCTGCCTTGTAACGAGCTGGCGTTTCTGAGATGCTGCTACTGGTGACGCTGCTGCTGTTGCTGCGTAAGGTGATACATCTACCCAGTGGGCTGTCACAGTCATATAGTCCTTAGTCTGCCCTGTTCCACTTGTCCACATGTCCGTGGTTAAGTGGACATTGTGTACAACGGCATTTTTCAGGACACTGAGGACACTTTTTCTGACGTTTCTGTACAGTCTCGGTATCGCCTGCCTAGTGAAGTGGAATCTAGACGGGATTTGGAACCGGGGACACACTACCTCCATCAATTGTCTAAATCCCACTGCACTAATGGCGGATACCGGACGCACGTCTAACACCAACATAGCAGTCAAGGCCTCAGTTATACGTTTTGCTTCAGGATGACTGCTGTCGTACTTCATCCTCCTCGCTAAGGACTGTTGGAGGGTCAATTGTTTAGTAAAAGTAGTGGTGTTCCTACTTCCTCTCTGGGATGATGAACGACTCCCAGCAGCAGCAGCAACAGCAGCAGCGGCAGCAGTAGGCGTAGCAATGCAGGATCCTCCGGAGGAATCCCGGATAGGAGAGTCAGTCATGCCAGTGATATGGCCTGCAGGACTACTTCCGATCCTGACTAAGGAGGAAATTGACGAGGAGGGAGTTGACGGTGTGGTTTGCAGGCGCTTGGATACAACAGGACAACGGGATTTAGGTGTCCCTGGACTGCTTACGGTCTGAGCCAAAGTTTCTGAACTTGACAGTAACTTTTTATGAACGCGCTGCAGGTGCCGTATAAGGGAGGATGTTCCTAGGTGGTTGACGTCCCTACCCCTACTTATTTCACCTTTACATATGGTACATATGGCAAGACAGTTGTTGTCCGGATTTGGATAGAAATATTGCCAGACCAAAGAGGTGGAATGTTTGGTCTTCTGCCCAGGCATGACCGTGATGGGCTTTTTCATCCCACGGACAACAACTGTCTCCCCCGGAGCCTGATTTAAACAAACCACATCACCATCAGAATCCTCCTCGCCAACTTCCTCCTCAGCGCCAGCTACACCAGTATCCTCATCCTGTTGTACTTCAACAGTGACATCTTCAATTTGCATATCAGCAAGTGGACTGTGGGTGCTCCTTTCAGCACTTGCAGGGGGCGTGCAAATGGTGGAAAGAGCCACCTCTTCCCGTCCAGTGCTGGGAAGGTCAGGCATCGCAACCACCACCACACTTGGACTCTCTTTGGGGATTTGTGATATCTTCTTAGAAAGCACAGTTCTTCGCTGTGCTTTTGCCAGCTTAACTCTTTTGATTTTTTTAGTGGGAGGAGTGCTTCCATCGTCATGTGAAGCTGAACCACTAGTCATGAACATACTAGGGATCGACCTTAGCCGTTCCTTGCCACTCCGTGTCGTAAATGGCATATTGGCAAGTTTACGTTTCTCTTCAGCTGATTTAAATGTCTTTTTCAAGGTCATTTTCCTGAACTTTGCCATTTGGGATTGTATGTGCCCTCTACTATGACATTGGGCATCGGCCTTGGCAGACGACGTTGATGGCATGTTATCGTCTATGTCATGACTAGTGGCAGCAGCTTCAGCACTAGGAGGAAGTGGTTCTTGATCTTTCTCTATTTTATTTTTATCGGAGAAAGTTTGGTCCTCCATTTATGTTATATCGATTTGATATATACGTGCGGCTAAACACAGAAAATAATTTTTTTTTTGGTTCGGACTGGAGTGTACTTTGTGGGTTACAGCACCCTTTAACGGTCAAGCCAGCCGGCCCTTTACTTATGACACAGGCGCACTCTTGGCACTACTTTGTTGATGCACGTGCGGCTACTGCGCACACAATTCACAAACACAGAAAATAATTTTTTTTTAGGTTTGGACTGGAGTGTACTTTCGGGGGTTACAGCACCCTTAACGGTCAAGCCAGCCGGCCCTTTACTTATGACACAGGCGCACGCTTGGCACTACTTTGTTGATGCACGTGCGGCTACTGCGCACACAATTCACAAACACAGAAAATAATTTTTTTTTGGTTTGGACTGGAGTGTACTTTCGGGGGTTACAGCACCCTTTAACGGTCAAGCCAGCCGGCCCTTTACTTATGACACAGGCGCACGCTTGGCACTACTTTGTTGATGCACGTGCGGCTACTGCGCACACAATTCACAAACACAGAAAATAATTTTTTTTTAGGTTTGGACTGGAGTGTACTTTCGGGGGTTACAGCACCCTTAACGGTCAAGCCAGCCGGCCCTTTACTTATGACACAGGCGCACGCTTGGCACTACTTTGTTGATGCACGTGCGGCTACTGCGCACACAATTCACAAACACAGAAAATAATTTTTTTTTTGGTTTGGACTGGAGTGTACTTTCGGGGGTTACAGCACCCTTAACGGTCAAGCCAGCCGGCCCTTTACTTATGACACAGGCGCACGCTTGGCACTACTTTGTTGATGCACGTGCGGCTACTGCGCACACAATTCACAAACACAGAAAATAATTTTTATTTTGGTTTGGACTGGAGTGTACTTTCGGGGGTTACAGCACCCTTTAACGGTCAAGCCAGCCGGCCCTTTACTTATGACACAGGCGCACGCTTGGCACTACTTTGTTGATGCACGTGCGGCTACTGCGCACACAATTCACAAACACAGAAAATAATTTTTTTTTAGGTTTGGACTGGAGTGTACTTTCGGGGGTTACAGCACCCTTAACGGTCAAGCCAGCCGGCCCTTTACTTATGACACAGGCGCACGCTTGGCACTACTTTGTTGATGCACGTGCGGCTACTGCGCACACAATTCACAAACACAGAAAATAATTTTTTTTTTGGTTTGGACTGGAGTGTACTTTCGGGGGTTACAGCACCCTTAACGGTCAAGCCAGCCGGCCCTTTACTTATGACACAGGCGCACGCTTGGCACTACTTTGTTGATGCACGTGCGGCTACTGCGCACACAATTCACAAACACAGAAAATAATTTTTTTTTTGGTTTGGACTGGAGTGTACTTTCGGGGGTTACAGCACCCTTTAACGGTCAAGCCAGCCGGCCCTTTACTTATGACACAGGCGCACGCTTGGCACTACTTTGTTGATGCACGTGCGGCTACTGCGCACACAATTCACAAACACAGAAAATAATTTTTTTTTAGGTTTGGACTGGAGTGTACTTTCGGGGGTTACAGCACCCTTAACGGTCAAGCCAGCCGGCCCTTTACTTATGACACAGGCGCACGCTTGGCACTACTTTGTTGATGCACGTGCGGCTACTGCGCACACAATTCACAAACACAGAAAATATTTTTTTTTTTGGTTTGGACTGGAGTGTACTTTCGGGGGTTACAGCACCCTTAACGGTCAAGCCAGCCGGCCCTTTACTTATGACACAGGCGCACGCTTGGCACTACTTTGTTGATGCACGTGCGGCTACTGCGCACACAATTCACAAACACAGAAAATATATTATTTTTTTAGCACTTGGGGGGAGCACCCCTGATGGACAGAGCACCCCCTGGACAACACTACAGCACCCCTTTAGGACTGGGACACTGCACAGGACTTTGGAACTGACTGCACAACACAGTCCAGCCAGCCCCTATGGACTTTGAAGTAGTGGACACAGCCCCTATTAACAACAGCAGCACAGCACAACACAGCCAGCCCCTATGGACTTTGAAGTAGTGGACAACAGCAGCACTACACTACACTACACTACACAGCACTAACTCCCACCCTCCCTCTTCACTGTCCACAGCCGAGTGAGAAAATGGCGCCGACGCGGGTACCTTATATAGGATCCAAAACCCGCGAGACTCGGAAGGCGGGATGATGACGTTTTGCCTCGATGTCAGATCCGAGTCAGGCGGGAAAAGTCGAGCCTGACTCGGATCGGACTCGGATCGGGGGGGCTCGGGGGGGTTCGGATTTCAGAAATCCGAACCCGCTCACCCCTAGTTTATTTATGAAGTGGTGATTTGTAAAATCCGACACTACTGTTAATGTGTATGCCCGATATTGTAAACAGTATGTGGGGGATAATTGTGTATCTGACACTAATGAGGATGTTAATGATGAGTGTGTTGGAAAAGAACTAGTTGACAAAATCCAGGAGGAGGATGTTGAAGTAAGTGAGCGACCAGTGGCAGCACTTCATGGTAGTAATGAGAAGCGTATTCTCATGCTTGGGCAAAAGGACAAAAAAGTGACCTCTTCCATGTTGAATTACTATTACCCAAATCATGCTAATATTTGTTAAGGCATCTGTGACATTTTTAGTGCCAAAGTACAGTAAGTAGAGGAAGGGACATTAGCCATCTAGACGGGATGTAGTCTGGAACCCGACGGTCTAAATGCCGACCGCCGGCTTCCAGACTGCTTTATCCCGACTAGGGACGAATGACAGGCGTCTAAATCTAGACGCCAGTCATTTCCCCGACGTCTGGAGACCGGCGCCCGGCATCCCGATCGAGCAGATGCCGGGCGCTGCAGCGGGCAGCTGCAGGGGGGGAGGGTTAGGTTTAGGGCTCCCGGGGGGGCACTTAGAGTTAGGCACCCCCCCAGGAAATTAGGGTTAGGCTAGGAGGAGGGAGGGTTAGGGCTCCCGGGGGGAACTTAGAGTTAGGCACCCTGCCGGGAGATTAGGGTTAGGCTAGGGGGAGGGAGGGTTAGGGTTAGGCATCCCGGGGAGGACTTAGGTTTAGACAGCGGGGAAGAAGCGGTTAGGTTTAGGCACTTAGAGAGGGGGTTAGGGTTAGGCACAGGGGGGAGGTTAGGGTTAGGCACCCCTAAGGAGGGTTAGGGTTAGGTTAGACAATACTTACTTTTAGGAAGATCGGGATTTCCACCTTTGTCGGGCAGCTGCTGTCGGGAATTGAACCATGCCGCCGACGGTAATACATATCAAACCCATCTAGACATCTCCTCCCTGTTATGTTTGCAGTGAGTTCATTCAAATTGTTTATCAAAATCTGGAAAATCATGTATAATAACAAACAGTCCAGCATCAGCTACCAACATCTGTACAGGAGAGACATTAATCACCTACAGGATGTTTGATGAACAATAGTGATATATGACTATCAAGGTTCTTTTGTTTATAAGATTTATTAATAAAATTACTATTTTTATTGACACATCCGTTCTTCAGTTATATTTATCAACAATTGACTAGCACTGTTTCCTTGTTATTATTTGCAGCATGGTTAGATACAAGCACATGCAATCCCCACCACCAATACCTTCATCATCAACCTCCTCATTAATGAATGAATGTAGTTCTCCTGCATCCAATTTGCAATGCAAACTGACTCCCCTAATGCAATTCATGATTCTCAAGAAAAAATCCTTGCCTGCTAGGGCTGCTGTGGTGGGGTGTGAATCTTCAACACAGAAGGGGGCCAAGAAGACTAGTAGTTTCACACAGTTGTCTGTGAAACAATCATTTGCAAAAGGAACCAAGTATGACTGTTGCACAATGGATCACTGACACCATGATGGCTCTTTTTGCAACCAATATCCACTATCAATGCATCTGTTTTAAGTCAATTAGTTGAGGTCATATGTCCACACTACCAAATTTCATCTTGATTCTATTTTACCAATACAGCAATTCCTCACCTGTACTGGGACGTTAAACAAAAAGTTATTCTTTGCTTAGAAAATGACACTTAACTACAGATATGTGGACAAGTGGTACTGGTCAAACTGAAGATTACTTGACAGTGACCGCCCACTGGGTGGGTGTATTGCCTTCAGCAGCAGCAGTATTTAAAACACAATGCCATTTCATTCACAGGCAGGCTACTCTCTGTATCACTGGCTTCACTAAGAGGCATACTGGTGTCAATCTGTTGTAAAAACTCAGGATTTGATAACAAAATGGCTTACCCCGCTAAAGCTCTCCTCAGGATTTCCCAATTCCTATAATGTAAATAACATTTCAACAGGTACCATGTTTTGCACACAAAGATGAACTTGGTGGTTCAGAATTTCTTAAAAACTAATAGGTCCATGCAGGAGATGCTGGCTGTGGCCGGTAAACTTTCAGGGCATTTTCCTAAATCAGGAATGGCCTATGAAAAAGCACCCTATGGTGTGAACCGTGTTGGGTACAAGTGGGCTACAGGCAGAAAACTGCTGGAAACTTCCCTCTCCATTATTGGGCGGCTTGTGATATCATTCAGCGGTAATGTGGCTTTGCATGCCGCATATGCTAAGCACACCAGCTCTGGCAAAAACCACCACGGCAACCAGGCCCCATAAAATCGGGCTGCTGCTGGGGCACAGAGAGGACATCATGGGTACACCTGTTGAGTACCCGCCAGATCGCATCCAGGAAGAGGTAGAAAGCCATCTTAGGCTAAGTAGGGACAGTTTACCCTGTATCTTCCATTCCTTTTCCTTTCCACAGAATGTGCCACCCACGAATTCTAGCAAAAGCTGTAAACATAGTACAGTATTTTTGGTATTTTCATGTATTTGTGTTTATTGTTTTTAATAAGGATTGCTTCCCCATAATTTGTATCACTCATTTTAACCAAATATCTATGCATTCAGGAAACACATGTAGAACATTGCAGCAGCTGCTAGGAGAGTTCAATTTGCCATGCCACCAACTAAAGCAAGAGTTGAGCTCTGAAGAGCAGAGCCCTCTTCCCTCATATGCTTTGCCTTCCTCACTTATACCATCATCTGCTCCACACTGCCTACAATGGCACCCAACCCTTGGGTTCTGCGCTGATTATTTGAGTATTATGGCTGCTGATGCAGCAAAGTTTATAAACAATGTCCATGTCCTGCAATGTTCTGTACTGCAAGTCACATTTGTTTGTGTTTTTGTTCATACTGTTTCTGTTTTTGCACTTTGAAATACGCTGTGGACCCATTGTGTCATCATATAAATGTTAACAATAAATAGTAACCAAATGGAATTCCACTCTTTATATGCAGAAGGAACAGCAACAAGGCAATCATGATGTAAATATCAAGCCATGACATAGGGACATGAGGACAGGGGGATATGTTGCATTACTGCAGAACACTGGAGAATACTCCTCGTGTTATGCAAGCGTCTAAAACCATTTGAAGTTGCAACCAATGACGTGAGTTTAGACACTGCCAGCCTGAGTCAGGTTATACCCAGAAACCACTGAAAAAGCAGCTAGAGAAGCTATTGGAGGAGATGAAATTAAGAAATTCTACTAAGTATGTTATAATTGTAGATCAAGTTCTTTTTATTTGCTTTTTTTGCTTCACCAGGACCCAAAAGTTTGCAACATCATGCAATTTGGCAATATGTAGATTTAAGTCAGAGGTTCCCAACCACAGATCTCAAGGCACACTAACAGTCCAGGTTTTAAGGATAGCCATACATGGTTTAAACATCTATGCTCAAGTATGGATATCACTAAAACCTGGACTATTAGTGTTCCTGAGGTCTGAGGTTGGGAAACACTGTTTTAAGTCGTATGTAATGTCTTTCTTTCCAACTGACACAGATCTTAAGAGGTTCAAAGAGCTCCTTGCGAGCAAGTTGTCAGCTTCAGTGACACATGATATGACATCTGCTTCAGTTGCAAATATTGCTGCCAGGAAAAATCTGACTTCCTCCAAGAGATGCATTGGTGATGATGATGAGTCAACTCAGTACACCATAGTGAAACATTATGTGTTCTGGTCAGGCTAAAAAAGAATTGCCCACATACAGTATATTGACACCTCTACTGTGACTGAATCTGATACAGTAAGCATCAATAGAATGGTGAAGGATTACTTTACAGATAATGTACAAATTATGAACTCCTGCAGTCCCTTTGAATACTGGGAGGAAAAAAGGCAATTTGTTTCCCCATCTACAAACAAGCTATTTGCTTCCAATTACACACAGAGTCTGTAACATAGGATAACAGTGGGAACAAGCTCATATTGTGTGATGATAATATTAACAACAGTGATGAGATTGATGATGAGGATGATGACATCTTCAACTATAAGGATGATTAACACTTTTAACCTTAAACAAAATGTTTTCCTTTATGTGGGCCTAAACAAACTAAGCACTTCAGCAACAAAAGTGTCAGTCCCTGTTGCTAAAGTGCTTGGTTTGTTAAACTGTGCATGTCCTTTTCAATATACAACATAAGGGTGGATGCCGGGTCCAAGGGCAATTTGACTGTGCAACACTTTTTATTATGGGCTTTGACAAGATTTTGTGTGTTTGAAAGGCAGCATATATTACTGTACTTACTGGGTGCTTTGGCCTATAATTAAAATTATATTAATACAAAGACAATTCGCCACACAATTATCACCACTATGCTTCCGTACAATCAAAGCGAATAGTGATGGCAACAGTATGAATATGTGTAAACTATTATGGAGAATAAAGAAGTCAGTAGATTTTTTAAGCCAAACCTAATTTTTGGAAATACTAATAAATGCCCTCTGGAAATGAGACTCTTTTATATTCCACCTAACTCACTATTACATCAGGTCTGTTTCCCCTTTAATTTACAGTTTTTATTATTTATTTATTTATTTACTTATTTATTTATTTGCCATTTTAACAAAAAATTATATTTTTATACATATATATATATATATATATATATATATATATATATATATATATTTATTGACTAATAACTTTAGACAATGCACTACTTTCAACATTTGCTGAATCAGGTAAAATCACTAATCAAACTAAACAGATGGTCTGTAAAGTTAGTATTAGCACTAATTTCCTTTTAAAATTCTGGACTGCAGCTCCTCTTCTGTATGTGATTTTCCAAATCCCATTGGTTTAAAACCTGTTAATAGAAAACAAAAATGGGGCACTCCATAGTGAATGTAAAAGCATTTTAATCACAAACTATCAGTATAAAACCACAACCCTTTTGGGATTGCTCATATCAAATAAAAATATCAAAAGTGCATATCAATAGTTGGAGATGCTGGTCCATCAAAGCAGTTTTAGAAATTCAGCAGGCAGCTGAACAGTTTTCTCAAACATACTGTCCAGGATATTCACTGGAAGCACACTGGATGCCAGCTACAGGAATGGAAAACCAGAGCTCTCCAGATTACATTACTAAGCCACGTCCAGGGTGTGGCTTAATGATGTCATCTGGAGGACTCTGGTGAATATCCTGCACAGCATGTCTTGGGAAACAGCTGGTGGAAAACAACTGAATAGCTCCCAGTCATTTCAAACAAGAGCTGCAATACCCACATACAATTCAATCGATCGAATGGAGAAGGTGCATTAATATTGCATGATCATTTTTAAAATGCATTAAGTAATACATACTCATACATTTTTTAAAAATGTGTTATAATTTTTTAAAAATAGCAATCCTTGCTGAATCATTTCATCAGAAATATATGTAAATGGTCCCATGCATGGTCTATCTACTGTACCTTACACTCTGCAAGAATGGTCCCTATCCATGAGTAGATTACTGTACACAGATATGACATTTAATTGACACAAGTCACATGGTGATAAGAACGGCTGACCATTTTGAATTTAAATTAAGTCAGCCTATATGGGCCCATTTCTCATTCCTTTTGTAGAAATAAGTAGAAAGTAATGGGGCTATTCATAACATAGGTAACCAAGTAGATCTCTCCTGCTTACCTCATAGACCTGATGCCAGTATGCCCCTGTGAAACAGTTAGGTTAGGGGGGTCCCTCTCCTGGGTAGAGGACTCCTTCCTTATACACACACAGCAGCAGGGAAGCAGCACACCAGTCTGGATGCAAGTACAAGCTGGTCGGCGCCAGTCTTTATTGTACAATGTCAAAAATAACACAAAGAAAACATAAACGTAAATCCTAGCCCTGTCGGGGCACTAACTTCACAGGTAGTTCCCTCACTACCAGAACCTGGCAGGGCCTAATGCCCTCGCCAGCAACAAAGCACAACACAGTACTCACAGATAGGTTTTCCAAGTGTCTCTGCGCAAACTCCCTGTCTGCTCTCCCTGGCTTATATTGGCCACTCTCAGGTGGGAACCCAATCAAGCCTGTTACCAGGCTAAGAGAACCAAAACCTGGAGTGGCCGTGGGTGGAGCCCTCCCTCTCCTCTCACCCACAACCCCCAGGTCCCAAACCGGCTTTTCAAAAAGCCTAAACTCAAGCCTGCTACACTGCAGACTTTCTCCTGGGGTTTTAAAACACAAAAGACAGGAATCTGGGACAAATGTACCTGCCACAGACCACTTTACCAGTGATCCTATCACATATCCCCCCCCTTTGTTTCGACCTGTGGGGCGGAACAACTGAAGCCCCCAAACAATGAACGCGTGACAACGCATCAGCATTGGCCAGCTGGCTTCCTGGCCTGTGTTCCACTGAAAATTTAAAAGTTTGTAACGCCAAGAACCATCTTGTAATTCTCGCATTACTGTCCTTATTTTCAGACATCCACTTCAGAGGGGCATGGTCAGTGATCAATTTGAACTTTCTTCCGACCAAGTAGTACCTGAGAGCCTCTAATGGCCACTTTATGGCCAACGCCTCCTTCTCCACTGTGACATAGTTTCTCTCATGTACATTCAACTTTCTGCTAAGATAGAAAATAGGGTGTTCCTCACCCTCCTTGTTCTGGGACAGGACCGCTCCTATACCTACTTCTGATGCATCGGTTTGTACTATGAATTCCCTTTCAAAATTAGGAGTCATCAGGACTGGTTGGGAACACAATGCTACTTTCAACTCCTGAAAAGCTTTCTCTGCCTCAGGACTCCATTCTACCATGACTTTTTGTTTGCCTTTGGTCAGGTCAGTCAGTGGGACTGCCATGGTGGCAAAGTTGGGTATAAACCTCCTGTAGTACCCCGTAATTCCCAAGAAGGCTCTCACCTGCTTCTTATTCAGAGGCCATGGCCAGTTTTGTATGGCATCAACTTTATTGAGCTGAGGCTTTATCAGGCCTCTGCCAATGGTGTATCCCAGATATTTTACTTCCTCCATGCCTAGACAACACTTTTTTGGGTTGGCTGTCAAACCTGCCTTATAGATGGAGTCCAACACTGCTTGTACCCTGGGTAAGTGAGACTGCCAATCAGGACTATGAATGACCACGTCATCCAGATAAGCAGCCGCATACCATCTATGGGGCTTTAGAATCCTGTCCATCATTCTTTGCAAGGTAGCAGGTGCCCCATGTAGCCCGAAGGGCAACATCTTGTACTGAAACAAGCCCTCTGGTGCTGAAAAAGCTGGCTTTTGTTTGGCGCTCTCGGTTAACGGTACTTGCCAATATCCTTTGGTTAGGTCAAGAGTGGTTAAATACCTTGCCGTTCCTAGTCTCTCAATCAGTTCATCCACTCTTGGCATCGGGTAGGCATCGAATTTTGAAACACTGTTCAACTTTCGGAAGTCATTGCAGAAACGCACACTCCCATCGGGCTTTGGAATCAACACAATGGGACTTGACCACTCACTATGTGATTCTTCAATAACCCCTAACTCTAGCATATTTTTTATTTCTTTCAACACCGATTCTCTTTGTGCTTCTGGTAACCTATAGGGCTTTAGATTAACTTTAACCCCTGGGTCAGTGATGATGTCATGTTTAATGACCGAGGTTTTCCAAGGTACGTCAGAGAACAGCACCCTATTTCTAATCAGAAACTACTTGACCTCTTGTTGTTGAATTGCCGACAGGGTTTTTGCCACTGTCACTTCGGGAACTAAGGGCCCTGGACTTACTGGAGGGTCTCGGATGGCTGACAGTACCGTTCTATCTTTCCAGGGCTTTAACAGATTTATATGGTATATCTGTTCCGGCTTTCTTTTCCCCGGCTGGTAAACTTTATAATTGATCTGCCCCACTCTTTTTAAGATTTCAAAGGGCCCTTGCCATTTAGCCAAAAGTTTATTTTCCACAGTGGGAACCAATACTAACACTCTGTCCCCAGGAGCAAAGTTGCGTAACCGAGCATTGCGGTTGTATACCCTCTGCTGTGCCTGTTGAGCCTGTTCCAGGTGCTCTCTCACTATCGGCACTACCGCAGCAATTCTCTCCTGCATTTGAGAAACATACTCAATCACCGTTTTGTAAGGACTAGACTGCCCCTCCCATGTCTCTTTGGCAATATCTAGTAACCCCCTTGGGTGTCTCCCATACAACAAGTCAAAGGGTGAAAACCCGGTGGAGGACTGGGGACCTTCTCTTATGGCCAACAATAAATACGGCAATAAGTAGTCCCAATCCCTACCATCCTTGTCGACCACTTTCCTAAGCATGTGTTTTAACATCTTGTTAAACCTCTCGACCAACCCATCGGTTTGGGGATGATAAACCGAAGTTCTTAACTGTTCGATTTTGAACAGGCGGCATAACTCTTTCATGACTTTGGACATAAACGGTGTACCCTTGTCAGTTAGTATCTCCTTAGGTATACCAAGCCTGCTAAAGACATGAACTAGCTCTCTGGCAATGGTCTTGGTTGACGTATTGTGCAACGGGATCGCTTCCGGGTACCTGGTAGCATAATCCATTATGACCAGAATATACTGGTGTCCCCTGGCAGACTTCATTAAGGGTCCAACCAAATCCATCGCTATTCTTTCAAACGGCACCTCTATGATAGGCAATGGAACTAGTGGACCCTTAAAATGTGGCCTGGGAGCATGATACTGACACTCAGGGCAGGATGCGCAAAAGTCAGATACCTCTTTATGAAGCCCGGGCCAGAAAAACCTCTGCATTATTCGCTCAGTGGTTTTCTCTACCCCTAGATGGCCTGCCATTATATGACCATGGGCCCGATCCAACACTGTTCTTCTGTAGGCTTTGGGAACTAATAGTTGTTCCACAACATCTTCCCCCTTCTTCGTCAGCTGATATAACAAATCCTGACACATTGCCATGTGGGGATAGGACAAAGGACTATCAGGGTCTACGGGTTTACCATCAACTACTTTTACATTCTCCCTGGCTTTTACCAAAGTAGGGTCATTCAACTGCTCCACGGCAAAGACCTCTCTTCTGACCTCTAAATCAGGCAGATGATCACCTGGCCCAAAAACACTTCCCACCTCAATGGGAGGCACATCAGTTGGCGGGCCACCGTCACGTTCCGCATTCTCTAGTTCGCCAACCATAGTAGAAAAAGGGAATAACTCTGACTCAGAAGAAACTCCCTCTTCCACTACATCGACAACCTTCTCAAATGGATCGGGGTTGTTCACCTCTGGAACAAAACGGCTTTCCCACAACTTCCAGAAGTGAGCAAAGTCTCTCCCCAATATTGCATCGTACACCAGACCATGCACCAAACCCACAGAAACTATAGCAGAGCCACATGGTGTCTCAATGTTCACCTCGGCTGTAACATAATATCGAGTATCCCCATGTATGCAGGTCACACCAACAGTTTTCCCTGTATGCCTCAAGGGGTTCACCAGCTCAGCTTTTATAAGTGTCACCAAGCTACCAGAGTCTAACAGTGCCTCTACTCAGTTGCCATCTACAGTGAGTACACACATGTGCTTATCAGTCTCAGCGTGCCGGTCAACCGTACAGGCTATCTGTGCAAAGAAAGACCCCCTGCGGTAGACATGAGCAGTATCACATTGCATAGATTCAGTTGTAAGTGATCAATTAGCGGCAATATGGCTGAAGCCACCACATCGGAAACACTGAGTCATATTAATGTCTAGTCATTTACGGGGCAAGAACCTTCCTGGCCTGGCAGGCCTGTCTCCAGGTTCTACACCCTCAGTCTTAGGTACATTCCAATGCCCAGCTCCCTTCTCCCCTGGAACAGTCTTACCAGTGTCTCTGGGAGTTCGCCGGTGCGCCATCGGGGCTCGGTGGGGCATACTCATCAGCTCCTCAGCCGCCACGTACCTCTCCACCAGCTCGACCAACTGGTCCGCGGACTTAGGGTCTGCATGGCTCACCCACTTGCGCAGAGTCACAGGTAATGATCGCAGGTACCGGTCCATCATGACCCTTTCCACGATCTGTGGTCCTGTCAGCGTCTCGGGCTGTAGCCATTTTGAGGACAGATGGACGAGGTCATGCATCTGTGAATGTGGAGGCTTGTCCTTATGGAACTCCCAGCGGTGGACCCGTTGGGCACGAACAAAGGTGGTGATTCCCAAGCGAGTTAGGATCTCCTGTTTTAGTTTTTTATAGTCCTTGGCATCAGCCAGGCATAAGTCGAAATATGCTTTTTGTGGCTCCCCAGACAAAAAAGGTGCCACCAGACTTGCCCACTGCTCCTTGGGCCAACTCTCCCTTTCGGCCGTTCTTTCGAATGCAGCGAGATAGGCCTCCACATCATCACCCGAAGTCATCTTTTGAAGGAAGTGACTGGCTCGTACGGAGTGAGTGGGGGTGGGAGGACCAGTAGCAACATCTCTGGGCCGGGCGACCAGGTGCTGTAGCACCTCTTTTATGGCCTGGCAGGTTTCCTCGATGGCGACCTGTTGTTGCCTCTGGGCTGTCTCCAAGGCCAACAGTTGCACCCTGGTGGATTCCTGCTGCGCCCTGGTAGATTCCTGCTGAGCCCAGGTAGATTCCTGCTGAAGTTTGTTCGTCTCCTGCTGAGCTGCTGTAGCTTGGAGCAAGGCCTTAATAATGTCCTCCATTTTGTCCTGGGGTGTAGGTTGGAAGCTGAACCTTGCCTCTCTGAGCATTGGCTGACGCCTCCTCTATGGGACTCCAAGGACACAGTGTTATTTCCACACTCACAAATTGGGTGTCTGTCCCTTTAATTTTTAAATGGAAAGTTTTCCTCTTGCTGCAACTTCAGTGTGTGTGGTTGCCCGCATTCTCCACCATATTGTGAAACAGTTAGGTTAGGGGGGTCCCTCTCCTGGGTAGAGGACTCCTTCCTTATACACACACAGCAGCAGGGAAGCAGCACACCAGTCTGGATGCAAGTACAAGCTGGTCGGCGCCAGTCTTTATTGTACAATGTCAGAAATAACACAAAGAAAACATAAACGTAAATCCTAGCCCTGTCGGGGCACTAACTTCACAGGTAGTTCCCTCACTACCAGAACCTGGCAGGGCCTAATGCCCTCGCCAGCAACAAAGCACAACACAGTACTCACAGATAGGTTTTCCAAGTGTCTCTGAGCAAACTCCCTGTCTGCTCTCCCAGGTGAGACAGTCAGCCATCAACACACTAGGCTTATATTGGCCACTCTCAGGTGGGAACCCAATCAAGCCTGTTACCAGACTGCGAGAACCAAAACCTGGAGTGGCCGTGGGTGGAGCCCTCCCTCTCCTCTCACCCACAACCCCCAGGTCCCAAACCGGCTTTTCAAAAAGCCTAAACTCAAGCCTGCTACAAGGCAGACTTTCTCCTGGGGGTTTAAAACACAAAAGACAGGAATTTGGGACAAATGTACCTGCCACAGACCACTTTACCAGTGATCCTATCACAGCCCCTTAATACAGTATTTGAAAATAATTATTTCCTTTGGTGAGGGTTATTTTATTTGTTAACAGTTATCTATATGGGCACCTATTCCACAGCAAAGTGGAGCTTATAATGTATATTTCCTATCACATGGACACACATATACACTAGGGTTATTTTTTATAAATATTCAAAGAGATTGGGAATTGAACAAAACCTTAGTTCTGTGAGGTACTAAGTTAACCATTGTGTCACCATGCTGCTCCATGATTGGTTAGGATTTAATTTGTTATAAAAAATGTAACCCACTTGAATGTAAACAGAAACATGGTTATTTGGCCACTGGAGACACATTTTAGCTTCGCTGTCACATACTTATCTTGGTGACGTCATTGCAGAAAAAGAGTAGCAATACATCATGTGTGTGTAAAACTTAAAAAAACAAAATGTATACAGTTACTTTAAAAATTGTGTCAATATATATTTTCATGTTTTAAAAAACTGTGAATTATTTAAATGGGAAAAAAAACCTACAAAACTATTCCAAGCATAATAAATATACTCTGATCAGAAAAAAAGCTGTGGAAAGTAACAATATATTTATAAAGTATATTTATAAAGATACAAATACATAAAAGTAAAACCTTAATGTCTGTACACTGATTTATTAAAAATGATTCCTGTTTTGCAACAAACATTGCCTGCTATAAGCATGACATAACACAAATAGGTGGAAATCTCATCTGCCTAGTTGTGTAAATTATTTTGTCCTTAACAACAGCTGATGATATTTATGGAATTTGTCACCATGTCAGGGTAAACACGCTCTTCAAAAGAAAACATATTTTTTCATTATAATTATTTTACAATGAGGTTCTTGTTGGAAGTAAATGTTAAAGGTGATAAAACCTTTCATAATGTGTTCATAAATCATTCAGGTCTTTAGTGTGTCATATTGTTGCTGAGAGATTTGGGGGGATTAAAAAGGGTATAAAAACATGTATATAATAGTGATTGAGGGTGACCTTATTGATCCATTAGCCTTGGTTTCCATTACTTAGTCAAAGTCTTGTACAATGTTTTCTTCATCTTGTCACAGGGGAATGCAGTACAAAAAAAATCTCTTTCATCTTGAATCTTGTTTGCTTATCAGTATTGACTGATCTATAATGAAAGTCCTCTCAGCTTGAAGTACATTGAACTTATACACCACAAAAAAGCATTCTTGCATGAATCTAGGAATCACTGAAACATAAACAGAAATAGTTAAATCAAGTAAAGTTTACCTGGATACAATAGCAACAGATGAGACTTTGTATTTTTCTTTTTTTTTTTTTTACAGAATTTGGCAATTAGATGAAAACATTTATAGGGTGTAAAACATTTATGTAACTATGACTTTTTATGCTAATGTACAGATAATTTAAAGGGTATATTTATTAAAGTGCGGGTTTTTAAAAGTTGAATCAGATCCTAGCTATTATCTTCTTGAAGGTGCTAGATAAATGATAAGTAGAATCTGATTGGTTGCAACTTGATATGGGCAATAACTCCACTTCTAAGAGCCCGCACTTTAGTAAATATACCGAAAAGTGTCTTGTTTTGATGGATATAAGCATAAAACAGGAAGTTGTATATTTTTCTTAGGATTTACACATTTATGCAAATGGTGATCATTTTATAAAACACTAGAATATGCCTTACCATAAGGAAGAACTACCCACAAAAATGACATCTTGTAATGGATGGATTGCACCAAGTTAATATAAAATCCAGGGTTGTACTTACCTTATCCATGTTCCAAAATAAAGCCTTTTTCTGCTGTACAATCAGAGTGCATATGCTTTGTGATGTTGTTCCTCCCCTGTGAATTTCCTATGTGCATCCTTTGAAAATTTCACAATAGGGGTGTCTACAAAAATGCTGCCTGTTTGACACAGACTAATGGTTTAAGTATACAATATAGCAGAGTGGCATAGGGCTGCCTTCCGAAATGAAAGGTTTTTAAATATTGGACTCACCGAGATGTGTGAAATGACAGTGAAATTTTATAGTCACTGGGTTTTTCTATACTATATCAGTACATTTACATTTTATAGAATTTATAATCTATGAATAGAGACAATAGGGTCAATTCAATCTGCTGTATTGTATATTTGGGATAGGATTTGGAATACTTAGGACCAGTGGTGGCTCCAGACGTGGGGCTGCAGTGCATTCCAAAATTCAAATAGGGGAGACACACCAACTGCCAGTTAGTCCCAGCCGGTGATGTTTGGCAGTGTTTGGAAGGGCAGTTGGTGTGGCTCCCCTATTTGAATTTTGGACTGCGTTGCAGCCCGACCTCTGGAGCTGCCACTGTTTTGGACCACCCACTTATGGAGTGCAAACAGAGTGCAAACACTAAAGGGTCTATTTACTAAGCAGTGCTAGGAGACAAAGTGAAAAGTGATAAGGTGCCAGCAATCAGCTCCCAACTGTCATTTTTCAAACACAGCCTGTGAGATGGCAGTTAGGAGCTGATTGGCTGGCACATTATCACTTTTCACTCTGTCTCCTAACACTGCTTAGTAAATAGACACCTTAATCTCAGTGTGCAAGTTACTCAATGAATGTAGAACAGGGGAAAACCATTTACTATACAGCCAGTGATGGTATATATTATATGCTGTAACTATGCGTTTCAGTGTTTCGGTCTTCTTAAATATAGCCATGCAGACTGTTATTCACATCAGCAGATTTCAAACTGAACATACACTTCTCTTCTATCTCTGGGTATCTCTGACAAGAAGACACCAACCCAAGAGATTTCATTTTTTCTGGGTGCAGCCATCTCTTCTGCCTGGAAGGGGTCAGCCCTGTGAAAGTGCAGTCTGAGTTAGAGTTTACATGTAAATTATTTCATAAAATGTAATGATCATTAATTATATTTACTATAGGACTCTAAATAAAGTCACCACTCAAACATATACTTTGAAATTAATTCCTTAACTGCTGGAGTTGGTATGATCAACTAGTGTGTACATTAGATTAGACATGTAGAGAGCCCATAATTTAGTTTTACCAGGTTGACAAATGGAAGACTGCACATAATATCAGATTTTACAATTATGAATATCAGCTTTTGCAACTATTCATTAATGACACTTATAATGATTTTTTTTTTCTGGATCACTATGCACTTTCTTACCTGTATGAAAACCTAAATAATTCTTAACTATAATGGAACGTTGTCAGCATATGCTTCAAGTACTCAGTAATCTCTGATTTCACAGTCTGTTTGCAAATTTGGAAAATTGGTTAACTGTAAAATGTATGGGGCATAATCTGTCTTCTAAGAATCTTTAAATTAATCCAAAAACAAATTGCATGGCATTATCTTTTGGCCAGTCCCAAGGCCAGTTAAAAACTATCCAGCGATTTGGCAATTTTGTAAAATTTTATAACAGATTTAATTGTAAGTTTGTGTTTTTCCTATTATTACACTTAATCAAATTATACTTGATTAACAAAAGTAATATGAGTATGTTTAAGTAAAATTACATTTAATTGTAGCTCACATTTTGTTGCATCCTGACACGTGCACTTTGTATATTGTACATGTTGATATGTTGTATGTGACAGAGCCTCTCACAAAGATAGGTCCCCATAGCACTGTTGTCCCTGCTGCCATGTGCATGCTTTCCTACAGTAGATGGCTTTTATCAGCGCAGCACAATTTTAATATAGGAGACAATGTGTTTCTAGACGTAAAACATAGTTTTGAAGAATAGAGGCATCACTGATCACCCAATTCTACAATATATATGCAAACTGTCAAGCATCTTCTTTAAATGCTTAATAGGAAAGATGGCCACAATTCATGCCATGTTGTCTGTTTCAAGTTACCTACAGTTCAGGAGCATTGAATGGATAGGCTATCACCTTCCCTTATCAAGGTCAAGAAACTACAGTGAATGAAATCTTATTCAATTGGTCTTGAAATAATTTAGCTTTATTAAAACATATTCAGACAGATATCAATCTTGACCCCACAGTTCTCATGAATCTGGTTAGAATAAAGATACTGCTTACTCACAACTGTGGACAAAAGCCAAGTATATTTATATGTACCCTTGGAACAATTACAGCTTTAGGCTAAACAGTACAATTACATCTTCACTTGAAACCTGTGGGCCTGCCATGAATCAGACCAAGAAACTCTTTGTTTGTCCAGGAACAAGACTCCAACATTCCCTTTACACCGCCGATCATCTCAGCCTACCTCCCTGCACTCTTCCAAGTCCTATCAGTTATTTGTTGTAATCTTTTTTCTTTTTTTGAACAACAATTAATACATTACTTTGTTACCTTTATGCTTTGATTTTGACATTTTTTTTGAAAGTGGCTAAAAAAGTTATATAATGAAAGTGTTAACTGTCAGGATCTGGGACTGGATTAAATAGTGGTTATTCTTTTATTTCCAGTTACTGGCCTCTGACTGATCTGTTTGTGCTCCTCTGTTTTCCTGTCAATAGAGTGGGTCTAGACTATTAACACATATTCGCTCAGTACTCAACAGTCAGGTAAGAGGTACTTTTCAAGCCATCAATGATTACATCTGTACTGTAATTTGCAGAGCCAAAATATTTCAGTGTCCCAGGCAAGAGAGACCACTGGTGCCCCCTCCCCCCGACTCAGTAAGAGAGATATTAGATGCCTTATAGAATGGTGCCTGCCTATGTCTTTATAATCATTGTACTGTACCAACCACCAACACCATCCTCGAACCCCATCCATTCTGTATGTTTAGCTTCTTATTGATCTTCATACTGAGCTTTTAGTGAACAAGCCTCCCAGCAAAACACTCTTCTAACCATACACCAGGCTCCCCTGTTGTGTGCAAACATGGGCTGACCTTCCGTTCACCCATCAGTCATCTAGTTTAAGGTAATACCAATCAATAAGTTTCCTTTTTTTGGTACATAGTCCTACACTTTATCATTTCAGGTACTGTCAGTGGGGGCAAAGTAGCATCCTTCTATCATTAAAGAGGGTGTCTCTCCTGCTATGCCCTGCCCAACAGCAGATACCATTGGGCCCTGGGATACTCTCTCACCTGGGTTTCAATGTGATTACTCACACACCCCAAAAAGCTGAAGTCACTCTAGGATTTCAAAGTATTATTTGCTTTATTTTTCTATTTACCATCAGTTGTAACACAAAAGTCACTATATATTTGTATTGCCTAAATTGGGTATATTTTTATTGATTTTTTATGTTGCATACCATACTGCATATAGTTTTAAATCAATTCTCAATTCTATAATGGCATTATTGTTTGGATTACCGAGATTTATATAACATTTTGGATAATGATCCCTTGAAATAGCTATATACTTTCAGTCCTATTCATGCTAGAACGTTTATACAGACCTTGATGGTGTGACTTTTCCCCACTGTATTTTCCTCACTATTTTGTTTATTATTTTCACCCCACTCATTAGGGGACATCACCCTTGATTCCTCTTACTTTACTCTCTCATTTACTTTTAAGTTTTAACCACGCACATTTGTTAGTTCCAGTGCTGTTTCTATCCTGGAAATGACCACTTATTGAGATCTTAAGTACCATGGGGCGTTTCTAGAGAGGAGGGGGCCTGTGTGCAGTCTCCAACACAGGCCCCCTCCTCTCTGTCCAGCTGCCAGCAAGGCACTGAGCTATGCGCGGCCAGCACCGGAGTTATAGACTCTGGGCACTAGAGTGCGCCCAGAGTCTATAGAGGATGTGCTAGTCACCGGGAAAATGGCTGCAGTTGCCATTTTCCCAGTACTGCGCATGCACAAATGATGGGAAAATGGCCACGGCGGCCATTTTCCAGTTGTTTTTACAGCGCGGACCCCCATGCCGATGTGGGACTCCGGACAGGTATGTAATTCTATGGGTGCAGGGTGTGCGGTCCGGGGCCCATGTTCCCCGCACACTCTGCACCCATAATAGATACGCCCCTGTAAGTGCCCTTATATATTTTTGCATGTGTTGGTTTTACTGTGTTCATTTTAGAATTTTTAGAGCATATTAAAAAAAAATACATTTTATATTTTGTTAATTAGGACATCAGTGTGCACCTCTAGTGTTTTGGGTCTTGCCAACCTTCTTCTATCCAATACAGTTACACTTATCGAACAGGGAGCACCTATCCTCCTTCCCCTTACTACAGAACATTGAGTTATTACTCATTTATGGGTTGATTGTCCTATGATACATAAATCCAGTGCAGCTAAGAACTCTTTCTTTTAAAAATACTGATCTTCATGTTGCATGAAAGGCTATGGTGAAACACTGACATTCTTTTACTTGCTGTACATCAGATTTATATGATGAAGCTGCTAAATTTTAACACTATTTACATAAATTAACAAAAAATAAAACTGATTAACATTAGCAATGTTAATGTTTAGAAATGTTTTCATTTATGTAAAGTTTATACCTTACAAAAGTTCTGCTGTAGATGAAAGAGAGGCTAGAGGAGAGATGTAAGGGGAGAGCAAAGGGGAGGGGGATAAGGTTGCAAAGGGAAGAGAGCGGGTACAGGGAAAAAGGAGAATGGCAGCAAAGCAACTTCTGGTGTATTTGCTTATGATAACTACACCATAATGTGTATATATGTATTTAAAAGTACTTCTTAATGAGTAATTTTTACCAAGCAACTCCTTATATGTTTAATTGTTTTTTTAAGGATCCTTTGTCACTAGATTTGTAAAAAAATAAATTTTTACTAATAAATTAATTGTTATGCTGAGATATATCTAATAGTTCTAATTAGCCATTGTATATGATATATCCACTGAGCTATGTATCCCTCCAGGGCCGGATACAGGTTTGTGGGGATCCTGGGGCAACTAAGTTGTGGGGGCCGCATCCAAGCCACATGGAGCTTACCCCTCCCACACCACCAAGCCACATGGAGCATATCCACCCCCATCCCCTCCCATCCCCGGTTTACTCACCTTGAATCCTGTGATTCTGTCTCTGTGTTCAGCAGTCAACACAGTCAGCACTGCTGCATACAGCACAAAGTGGCTCCTGAGGCCCCACATCAGTGATCAGCATCACGGACATTATGTATCGCGTGACGATGATATGGGGACTCTGGGAACAGATGTTGCTGGACCCTGTGTGGGGGCCCTGGTGGACTACCTCTGTCACCCCCCCTTAATCCAGCCCTGTATCTGTCCACTCCTTAACCATGTCACCACAAAGTCTACCGCACCCTCTTGCACTCTCCAATTCTCTCACTCCTGCTCCTGCCCTTAGCTCCCTATACACTGGCTCACTCCTTATGTCTTCCATATGTCTCCCCTTTCCCTTTAGGCTGTAAACTCCATGAGCAGGGCCTTCCTCCATCCTGATCTCATTTCCTACTTCTCTTGCACCCCAGCTACACTCTACACCTCCTCCTTGGGCTTCCTGCCCCGGGACTCCATTCATACAACCTAGACCTGTTTTATGCACCCATGCCAATGGTTACAGATTTCAGCTTATGCTGAATTTTTTCTTTGCACTCGTTGCATCAGTGGCTGTGTTGAGATTGGTAGTGCTAATTGTTACTTGTCCACTGTATTGTACTGTACTGTACTGTTTTACCCTGTACTGTATTATTGTTTTGCCCTCTGTACATCGCTGCGGAACACATGTGGTGCACTATAATTAATAACATTAGATATTATATTAATGCCTGAAGCATAGAGTTAAAAAAGAGTGGCAATATAACAATGAAGAGATGGAATCCAGGTATGCATTGTATAATATGGACACAGGTAAACCAAGATGGCAGAATGCAAACAGTAATTGAATGATAATCAACCTGAGAGATGATCTTACCATGATATACCAAATAGAAAAGGGAGGTTTGCACAGGTATAAACAATGTAGCATGAATATGAATAGTCAGAGACAGGCCAGAGACTAGTGCACATAACTGTAAAAGAGAATACAAATGGAAGTTCAGCAGGATAGTCAATAGCCAAAGTTCATGCACAGAGAAATCAACACTTAATTACGCATATGTATTTAGCATGGGCCTCACAGGCTCGTCGGTTCCATAAGAATCATGGAGAATATGCTAAATTAAATGTGTTTAATCCAAAAAATATTTCCAAGGCTTAGTTAAAAAAAACAATTAACAAAATGTAGAGAGACAAAACGGGTGCTGGTTGGGGAGATAGAAGGTGGTCTGGCTGGAAACATAGAAGGGGGCTGGCTGGAGACATATGGTAGAAGGGGAGTTGGTGAAAGAGATAGAAGGTGTGCTGGCTAGGGAGACAGAAGAAGGGCTGGCTGGGGAGACAGGAGGGGTGCTCGCTGTCTGGGGAGACTGAAGAGGGGCTGGCTAGGGAGACACAAGGAGGACTGGATGGAGAGACAGAATGGGTCTGGCTGGGGAGACACAAAGAGGACTGGCTGGAGAGACAGAATGGGTCTGGCTGGGGAGACAGAAGAGGGTCTGGCTGGGGAGAAAGATAGGGGGCTGGCTGGGGAGAAAGAAGGGGGGCTGGCTGGAGAGACAGAATGGGTCTGGCTGGAGAAACAGAAGGAGTGTTGGCTGAAACTGGAGAGACACTTCAGGGCTGGAGTTGTAGAAACACGAGGGGTGCCTATTTTGTCTGTCCCATGACCCACAATTTCTGATAGCAGCCATGTGTGAGTGTGTCTGTGCACATGTGCATTTACAGTAAAGCAATGTGTATTTTCATGTACCACAAATGGACTCTACATAACTGTAAATGAGACCCTAGATGTTTATAAAAGTTGTTGTAGAACATCTGGCAAATGGTCCTCTGAAGGAAGGAATGAGAAAGATATGTACCAAGAGAATCACTAATTACAGTATACTGTATGCAAATTTAGCTTAAGGAAGTTAGTCACTCCAAACATCCTGATGTAGAGTACAGAAATAGAGGACATTGAGTATTGTTTTAAAACTTGATTCATTCTTTTATTCTGGTTGTTGGATTGTGGGTGCATTCAGTTTCTTACAAAATACTATCCAACTCCAAGGCATGATACAATTTAATGAATAATGCTATGTAAGCCAAAAATGTTCTTGAAACTATTGTCTGCTTACTAAGAAATGGTATAAAGACACTATAGAGAAACAATATGATGCATTTTTCAAAACTAATAAAGCTAAGAAATATATTTGGTTCTGTAGTTTGTCAGATGGAGATCGATTAAGACTGTGACTGGGTCTATTTGAAAGTGGAGAAAGATTATACTAGGGGGTATATTTACTAAAGTGCTGGTTTTTAGAAGTGGAGTTGTTGCCCATAGCAATCAATCAGATTCTACTTATCATTTATCTGGCACCTTCTAGAAGATAATAGCTTACCAAATGTTACTTAGTGGTTTCCACCATTGAAGTCAATGGTGGGAATCACTCATTGGCTGAAAGAGATGGAGTCTTGTCTCCTTCAGCCGACAAATGCTCAGCCAATGCATTTCTATGGGAAATGCAGTGACTGAGCCGTCATTTGCGAAGTACCATCCTTAGAGGACGGTACTGTCCAAAGGGAACGCATTTTATTTTTTAAAAAATTTTAAAGACAGGGAATGCCTACAATTCTATGAAATTGTTTTAGGCAGGTGTGGAAAAAATGCTGCAAAGTATGAATGCTTTCAAGAATAGAAGTGTTAATAGTTTATTTTTATTAATTAACAAAATGCAAAGTGAATGAATAGAAGAGAAATCTAAATGAAATCAATATGTGGTGTGACCACCATTTGCATTCAAAACAGTATTTTCACAACCAGGACTGGCTCATATAAGCCCGGTGCTGGTTGTGCTTTTAGGGGTGACCCCACATTATTTTATTTTAACCAATAGGTTTTTTTAAAACAGAAGCATGCACGGATCTCACTAATCTGTGCATACTTCTGTGTAACTTGCACCTTGTAATGAAAGTTGCATTACAAGGTGCGAGTTTTCCTGTAGATTTTACTTGCATGTGAGTCAAAATGGGACCCAATTACTCGCACTCTGTTACATTTGCTAGTTGCGGGACAAATTCTCACATTCTAAATGTGCAAGTTGGACTTGCACAAAAAATGTGCACCTTATGACTGTATATTGTTATTCTTTTGTATTGAATGCTGTTTTAGAAAGTTATTCTATTCATTGCAGAAACACACTTGCACTAGTAGAGATACATTTGTGAATGAGACATCAGTCCAGAATCTCATTTATGTAATGAGACATGGCCTTGATCTCAAGAATATAAGACTATTCAACCTTGAGGATGAGTGATTCCATGTAAAAGGTACATGGCCTTGTAATATAAACAATGAGGAGGCAAAATATCAGCTTTCTCTGCATAGAGAAAATGATGAAGGAGCAGACCATGAAATATTTCTACATATATCACATGCTAATAGGCTTAAATTAGAGGTTCACCAATAAATAATTTGTCCAGAAATCCAATATGGAACTCTAATATACTTCTGAAACCATGACAAAAGGCAGCCCATTGAAGGCTTTTAATATGGTAAACAAAAGGAAATGCGCTTATTTGCAAAAAGAAGAGTTAGTAGAATAGTCCAAGTGAATACAGTCGCCAGGAATGAAGCTCCTGTGAAAAGTAATGTCAGAAGAGAAGATATTTGGTTTTATAAAGGATTAGGTCAATATAAATGTCAGAGGCCAGGACAGGCATTGCAGATTCATGGACAGGTCTTTGAGCCATTGTCAAGGTCACAAGCAAAGTCAGAACAAAGAAAATTAAAAAAGGGATAAATCCGTCGGTGCTAGTATCAAACAGCAGTCCGCTGCTGCACTTAAAAGGGACCTGGTACCCTGTATATAGAAATGAGAAGGTAAATTAATAAGTGCACTGCAAGGATGCTGTATATGTTTAAAAAACTGTTTGCGATTTATTTAACAAAGAAAAACAAAAGAATAAACAACCATAAAATGCAATTCAGTGGAAACCGGCTATAAAGAACATCTACAGTCTCAACGTGTGGCCACAGGATATTGATGCTATAAGCGTGCTTCATTTTCCATTAAAAACTAGATCAAATATCAAACCTTCAACAATGTAAACAGAGACTGGTATTGGGGATAGCAGTCACTAATATATATAATAAACCACCTAATTGATAGTGGTGTATCAATTAATAGCAGCAATCAATTTAAAACAACAGTCATGGGTGTAGTATCCTTCACAAAGAACAAAGTCACTGCCAAGTATTCGCTATATATATATTAGACTGTAATCCATCCATAGTCCAATACCTTTTTTAGCCCCAGCAGTCAGGTTAGTATAAAGAGGCAAAGCTTAATTGTAGATAAGCAGTGATGAACAATTAAAGAGTAGTAGCAGTAGTGTTAGTATTTTTAACCAGCAATGTCTCTTACCAATGCTCAATTGTTATTTCATAAGCAGTAATCCATCCAAGGCTAATGCATATAACAGTCGGATAGTAAAGTTAACCACATATGTAGCTGGTTAGACGGAATTGGAGACTTAACTGTTGGTCTTCTTCCACTTATAATTATTGCAATCTATTGAACCCCTTTTTTATTATGGGGTTAACTTCAGGAAAGATGGTAGTCTCACTCCTTTATAATACAAGTGTCTAATGACAGTGTTAATCCAAGGTACTAACCTTACTTTGCTGCTGGATGACCTATAGAGGCCATGGCACCAGCATCTCTCCACAGTGTCCGCTGTTTATGGACCTGCTTAATGGATCCCGGCTGCCGGCTGTATTTTAACCAGCTAGGTTGCTCCCAGCACTGGAGTTAATAGTGTCTCTGAGCATTAGGATGCTGTGTGCTGCTAGGCTGTATATTACCGTGTCTTAGTCCGCCGGTGTGTGTTCCACAATGCATGTCAATAGGAAGGGTGTCAATAGGGAGGGTCAGCTGATGCGTTTCTTTGCCCCTACTTCCAGCGGTTTTGTCAGAGGATACCCACTCCCTAAATACAGCCCTACTTTTTTTGTAACTCGTGGGCCAATCAGGGATTTTTGGGGAGTTATCCAGTAGATTGCGTGATGGGAGAATCCCCTTTTTTTTTCCCAAAAAGTATATTCTCACCCCGACGGCTTTCCAGTCCTATTCCATTAAATGTTATACATAATACAAACAAACATTAAACTGGTTCTTATTAAAAAGCATACAGTATAAACTCTCTCAAGTGCCTTATATTGTTCTTAAAGTCTACTCAGACTTGTTATTATGTATTTGTTGATTACCCCTTAATTTTCATAAATGAAAAACATATAATTTCACAGTCACAATTAAAAAATTATGGGACAAAAAAAAAATCAAAAAAATGCTGTCATATAAATTAAGTGAAAATATACCCCTCATAATAGAAGATGCAATCTCTTATAAAACCTGCTATTATATTAGATGTTCAGATGGGAGAATTTAATTATTCCTATAGGGTCAAAGACCTATTCAGCAAAAGGACAAAACTAATCCCTATTAAAGGGAATGATAAATATGTACATTTTGCCATTACACTTACATACACATGCTACCCAAATACTCATATCTAGAACAGATTTCTTAAACCAAAGAGATACAACTCCCCTCTCATTCATATATATAAGGGAAAATAATTTGGGGATAGAAAAATAAGAACAACCAGGTTATGAAAAAGGGCCAGTTCACATGTGCTGTATACAAGCTCAGTCAACCTCCCCCAAAACGGAGTAATGCTGCATATACACGGTACGATCTGTACCACCAACGACTTGAAAGATATCTTTCAGTGAAGTCATCCTGCCACATCTCTGAACAGGCAAAGTTGACAATATTGTGCAAGTTGGCATGCATGTACGGACAATCATAGATATCGTTATCGTTCATGCGGGAACGGCAATCATTGGTCGTTCACGCATTAAGTGAATGATATGAATGATATATATGAATGATATATGAATGATATATCATTGAACTATATCGTTATCGTTCATAGATATCGTACCTTGTGTATGCACCTTATGACAGGATTAGTGGTACAATATGATGGGGTGAAGACCCAATCTAAATATTGTTCAATTCGACTGGCTCAATCAGACCCAAAGGATGTAAACTTTTCAATCTAAATATCCAGAAGGCTTCAGGCTTCTCTTCTGCATAGGGAGGTGAACCTGTCACCCCTCTTAGGAGGCACCTTAATTTGTTCAATTGCCTTCACAGTGATATTATGTAGATTACCCACATTACATCCAATCCCATGTCTTGACATACTATGGTTGATATAATTCAGAATGTTTCTCCAATGACCTAGGAATCTTTCATTGGGTGTGCCTGTGGTATGCCCAATGTATTGTGCCCCACACGCACACTCAATCAAATAAATCACATACATAGATTTTTAAACAAAGTCAGAACAAACCTTTTCTCTGGAATCAGGCAGAATAACCAGGAATTTTAAGAACAGAAGGTACAATACCTGTTGCTCATGCACATTTATAGCAAAAACAAAAAAGTGCTTATTCCCAAATCTGTACATATCGAGCAGTGCTTGCATCTAGGTACCTGCGAGTGTACAGAACCTGAGCATCAGCATGGCACAGGAAACATAGCACACTAGTCTTCAGATAACAGGTTATCACTTTTCAACAGGCATTATCTAAGTAATAAAGGCATGTCAATATGTTCAGAGCTTTAACAACGCAACTTATAGTTTTTTAACTTTAATGATAAATCACAGTGCCTACACGTAAAATTATATAAATTATACACTTTCTAATTACATTGCTACAAAATAACTTACAGTACATATCAGCAAATGTGACATATAGCAACATATAGCAACAAGTGTACTCTCCTTCACCAAGGATGACACAGAAACTGATCAAACCTGAAGCCATAATTCTAATTACTTTAATTTCTCATTAAGATTTGTGGATGTATTTTCCTTAGTTACAGACAGCAGAGATTTACAACTTTAATACTCACCTCTCTAGACATGTATTAAATAGAACATAACTTCTTCCCCATACACAATATGACAATAAGATAGACACATTGAAGCAGTCATACTGTATATCTGGAAATGTGATTGCCCCATCATGTTTCCATCTAAGTGTACTAATATTTCTTAACTATATTGCAGATTTGCATATCACTGACCTCTTAATGATTGTTCTAAAAATATACTACTTTAATGAGCAGTAAATAATCAAAATTTTTTTATATTTAAAGAGCTTTTATGTAGCCATTTTCCCTGTTAGTACAAAATTAAAAGTCTTAGGGGCCTATGTATCAAGCTGTTTTTTTACATAAAATTATGCAAAAACTCAGTTTTGGCATTATTTTATGTAGTGTACCTACAGTATGTACTAAAAGCACAATGCAGGAGATTTCACAGAAATCTCTGGAAAAGTGCTATTTAGTGCTGCAGAGCGCAGTCTCCATTATTATCAATGCTGACTATGATCTGACCTCTATGTACTAAACTCCAAAAAGTGAAGCTTTTCAGAGTTTAGCCCTGTTAGTTTTACACTATCTGAAGATGGTGTAAACTACTTTAAGCCTGTGGAGCTCCAGGAACAGGAGAGAGATCATTCAATCTCTCTCACACAGCTCCTCGTCGGCTCCGGTAACTGACACTGTGTGCATGAGCAATTTCAGCTTACCCTATGCAAGCGACCAGGAAGCCGCACAAAAAAAAAAAATACGCCCAGATTCAGAGCGAGCGCTCTTTCAGAGCATCCGTCTCTGAATCACGGCCAGAATTCCTTGATTTCTGTTGCTAAATTTTCTCACATCCTTATAGTTTAATGTGGTTATTCGGTGTGGATGTTCTCCTCTATAACACGGTTCAATAGCCATAATGCACAGGGAGTCTTCTTCAGAGCCAGATTGAGGGTCACATAAGACCAGAACTGCAAATGATTTAGGGCCTATCATGAGAAGCAGAGGATCTGTGACCAGTGCTTGGTGGGTGTTTCTGATGCCTGGTGGGTGTGTACACCCCCTGCACTATGGCCCCTAAAAGTAGATTAATTCTTATGATGTATTGTTGACCATGTGGCCAGCCAACTTTTCATTATAATACTGCCATAATGATGGACTTATCTATAAGTGGAAGCATGGGGCTGTGTTCACAACTGCCCCATTGTTAATCTAGCCCTGGTCCTCTTGCAAATACATGATTTATGGCTTTTATGCTTGTGGAATGAACTAGAAAAAATAAGATGCAACATGGAGGAAGTGTCTACAGTTGCTGCTCTTGCTTTCTACCTCTATTTAAAGATAAAGGCTACAAATGCCTTGAAAAATGTTGACTGTGTTGGGGTAGAATGATATCCACACAAGAGGTGGATAGGTTTATTTTTTTAAGCAAAACTAAAAAAAAAAACAATAAAAGGCACGTAGGGAGCGCTTAAAACTAATTATTTAATAGATTTAGTTCAACATTTATATTCTAAATAACACATAAAATGTATACAAGTATATACATACATACTGTATATGAAAATATTTCATGCTTAAAAACGTTTAGTATATTGGCAATCAGAAATTCCAATTAAGCAGGCATGAGAACAATTCTTAGGAATGCAATACACATACAAAAACAGTGCTTCAGTACTGAAAGGTATAACTATAAACTGACAGAAAAAAAAACATATTTTAAGTTTATGATATTTATGGTCCAACAGGGCATGTTTGTGGTCCATGGTGATGTTGGTGGCTGCCCTTCTCCAACACATTCATAATTATCCCCATCAACTTGGTCAACACATACATCATCATCATTGCTATCCCCAATTTCCATTTCTTTGGGATTGTTCAAAGAAACAGCCTTAATTTCTAAAATGTTATCATTACTAGTCATCCTCCCATATACAGATCATTGAGACACTGGGGAATGCTGTGCAATCTATGCTACCATGTTTTACTATGATGTACAAGTCATCAGACTCTCCTCAGGGTTATGTGGTGGCCTATACTGTTCTTCTTCTTGTACACACTGCACAGTGCAAAGCTTGTGAATTTCAATAATCACAGGAAGGGACATTCTGCTTCACTTTCAAGCTAGGGCATGATTCAGAGGTGCATGCAGTATCGATGTTTGCACAATTGTACGATTATTTGGTACTGTGCATGGGAACCCATAGCACAGTAGCAAATACATATATATATATATATATATATATATTTATCCAAACAGGGGATGGTGTACAGTAATGATCAAACCAGTGCTAATGCAATGTTTCGATTTATTAACAAACCGTCATCAGGCATAACTGAATACACACAAATATTATGGGCCAAATGTATTAGGGTGAGAGTTTAGAAAATGTGAGAGTTTGGCAGTAAACTCTCACATTGGTTGAGTTTTATCTTCAAAATGGAAAAACATCTGAATGAGATTTTAAATCGTGAGAGTTTTTTAAGTCTAAAAAAAATGCAAGTTCACTCTGTTACTTTGTTTTTGGACTCTATTACATTGGCAAAGTTTAAAAAGTGTCAGAAACTCTCACTTTTCTAAACTCTCACCCTATTACATTTGGCCCTATATGTTTATATGTATAATATATATAATCACTTATTTATTTATTTTTTAAATATTCAAGTAAAACACTGGAAAGCAGTCCTTTTCGCTTTTTGTTTTATAATGTAATTTGTTTTGTAAATCCTATAGGGTCCATTCTTTAACTCCTGTTTTGCTCCTAGATGCATACTATTATTTTTGTTTTGAAACTTAATAAAATGTGTTACATTGTTGAGTTGTGTTAGGCAGTGAAGAGCATGCCCCATAGCTAACAGAAAACAAAATAAGTCACTGGTGACGAAGAGGCTGCTCTGAGCACAGTACAGCATATGATGTAGAATCTACAGTGTGGTATAGTGAGTACAAGGATACTGAGGAAATGTTCTTATCTCTTTTTATCCTACTACAAGAAACTGGAAGAAATATAAAAATATATAAGAAATACAAAATCCTGCAATCTCTTAAAGGCAGGAGCTGCATTTACCTCCCACTACAAGAAAAGTCAGCATGTTATTCCACCAAATAAATAACTAGAACATGTTTGCATTTGGAGAAATAATATATACTGGCCAAATGCAGAAAAAGATAACAAATAAAATATTTATTTGGCAATCAAATGAATTGTAATGAATCAAACGGGAGGTAGTTGAAATGCTGTCTGTCAGAATCCTGGCGCTAGTATCCCGACCGCCGGCATCCCAACAGTAAGTATTGGGGCTAGGGAGAAGGTTAGGGTTAGGGATGAGGGTGAGGCACTAGGGAGAGGGTTAGGTTGAGGCACTTTTTAAGGTTAGGCACTTTGGGGGGAAAGGTTAGGGTTAGGCACTAGGGGGAGGGTTAGGCACTTGGGGGGGAGGATTAGGGTTAGGCACTAGGGGGAGGGTTAGGCACTTGGGGGGGGGGATTAGGGTTAGGCACTTGGGGGAAAGGTTAGGGTTAGGCACTTGGAGGGAAAGGTTAGGGTTAGGCACTAGGGGGAGGGCTAGGGTTAGGCACTTGGTGGGAGGATTAGGGTTAGGCACTAGGGGGGAGGTTAGGTTTAGGGTGTGGTGACGGAGGGTTAGGTCTAAGGGTACAGATTGGGTTAGGGTACTTATCGGCCGTTGTCAGTATTCCAACTCTGTTGGGATGCTGGCGTCGGGATTCTTACCGCCAGTATCCTGAGCACTGGCATCTTGTACCCAACCCAACCAAATTATTACATGAAAATTACATTTCATAAACAAAACAAAGTTTACAGCTGAACGACATAATTAAATCTTACATTTTATCAATAACTTCAAATCAGATTATTGTTATGGATTAAGCAATGCTCTGAATGTCAAACATGTATTTTTTTAGAGTGGAAAACAGACGTTACTCATTAAAGTGCCACATTGGAATAGTATGAAATATCTTTATTTCAGTAAGCCAAACTTGTTGCATTGATTATTGAAGTGTTTGTCTTATTGCTTACAAGTTTAAAAAATACAAATTGAAAAGTACACTTTGTTATATGAAATGAATAATAAAACTGGTTACTATCAGCCTAATCCAAATGAAGTTGGAATCTCTAGGCTTTGGTGGCTTATGCCAAATTTTAACAGAATTTTCCGGATAAGGCAATATCTTTTGGATTTGGAGTATAAAGGAGTGCACCAAATGACCTAAACACTTATTTTATTTCTAAATTTAGCAAAAGTGACGTCTGTTGCCAGTTATGAGAAAAAAGTAGCTCAATACACCTCAATCATGCCACTATATTGTGGTCTCATCAATTCACCACATTATTGCCCACTCAATTTTCTGTATTGTAGTTCCTTCTGGCAGCTACAATAGAGCCTATCTCTATCTACATACACTTACACATGAAATGAGGGAAAGGCAATTTAACATCCACTTGGTAAACTGTGACTAAACTTGCATCCAGTGTGCCAATAATAATTTGTCATGGCTATTGTACCATTGCTTAGCTTTACTACATACTGTACACCAAAACTACTCTATTGCTATTTGTCCCAATCCATGTACTAAATGATTAATGCTATAGTGACTCAATACTATTCTACTTGGGCCTACTGGTAACTATAGGACGTGGGAGGGTGTGGGGAGTGGATAGGCATGTGTAAGTCTAGGCTTTGTGTAAATGAACATTGTCCATATGCCTGGGGGACATAGAGATCAAGGAAGCAGCAGGAGAGGAATGTTGGATATTTATTTCACAATATAGCGGTTTGATTATAAATTAGAATTTATATTTGCTATATTGTTTTTATTGGGTTGCCATTGTTTATAAAAATCATTTTGAAAATAAAATTTACTTGAGTCCATATGTATTTCTCTATAAAAGAGAACTGGAAATATGTGCTTCTCCAACAGAGGTACGGTTCACTATTCAGGACTAATTCCTGTGTAGTACTAAGGGAGCATTTATTATGTACAGTATACCGCTCAATAAAAGATTAGATAAACAAATTCAAAACATAATTTCAAGCATCCAATATACAAGAACGTCAAACATGTCAATAACACTTAGTTGGAAGTCTTCATCATTTTAAGAATAGAGAGAGGATAACAGAATTGAAGAGGGTGTACAGTAATTAAATAGAAGTGAAATAAAGTGTGAGAAAACACCTGACAATTGCAACACTCAGCATTTCTGCACGAGAAATATACATCATCTGCTATATTACACAATAACATAATAGTGGATGATACAACACTACTATACAACACTCATCACTTCTTCTAAAAGTCAAGTCAATCAATACTGAGAGGCATACAACTTACAAGGTCCTAGTTTACACCAAATATTACTATACGTAAGCAAAATAAGGAGGGGCACGCCAAGAGGGGATATGTGGCATGAATAAAGCAAAGGTATAAGATGACACATCTGTGTCCTTACAGTCCATTAACTTCAACTTTGTCCATCACTACCCATCTACAGGCCTGATTCAGCTGCTATCCTTTTGGAAGCTGAGGTGTGAAAATATGCTAATGCATGCAGCTGCCTGAAAATGTGATTTTCAAATAGTATTTACAAGACCAATAGTCATGTACTATGTATTTTCATGTATAACATTGATTAAAAAAAAAAAATCCTCCCTTCTGTTCACATAAAATGCAAATAGAATTGTTTGACACGATAAGTATACTATATTTCAGAAATCCATTTGAGTTTTGCTGATTATGGGGTCTATTTACTAAGCCTTTGATGGAGATAAAGTGATCAGAGATAAAGTCCCAACCAATCAGCTCCTAACTGTCATTTTTCAAATACAGCCTATGAAATAGCAGTTAAGAGCTGATTGGCTGGGACTTTATCTCCATTCCCTTTATCTCCATCCAAGGCTTAGTAAATAGACCCCTGTATTAGTTACTAGTACACAGTATTTGATTGTGATAACATAATAATGAGCCTTAATTGCTTTCCAACTGTAGATTTTAAACATAATGATCTATAGCTACCAAGCAAACCTTAACCCCTGTTTGAAAATGCCACATGTGCTTTACATTAAACCAATGATACTATTGCTGTTTATAGAGAGTTTAATATAGATATTATTTTCCACAGTGCATCACCAATGTTTATATACAGAGGTAAAGAAAATACAATAAGTAACTCTGTCTTCTCATTGCCACCCAGTGCCCTAAACCAATATGAACTTCCTTCTTATAGCTATATTACTTACTCCTCTGCTCCTCATCAATTTGAACATGTGTACTGAGCTTATTACATCCAACAGAGTACATTTTTGTTTGAACTTTTAGAGAATATATTGTACTGTAGTAAGCCTAAAAAGGATTTCTCCTTTACATTGATATTAGCTCCATTTCACAAATTTATTTTAGGGCATTAAAATCACACATTGCCCTGTAGTGCAGCCTTTTCTATCTGTGATTGTACTGTACAGTAGCTTAAGGTGAGTACACACATCAGCGATGTGACAACCCAGCGATATATCAATATGTCAACAGTCGCAGCATCCCATCTGATGTGCAGCACATCAAAATGCGACCACACAATTCAACAAATTGGGTGGCGTTGGAGGTGCACACTACACAGTGGTCGGATTGCGAGATTGGCCTGTTGAAATATGTGTGTACTGTTGTTGGTATGGCAGAGTAGTCGTACACACCAGTGGATGCCCAGAGTCAGTAAACAGTCCAGTACTTAATCAGTGAGCTGGTTTATTCAGCAGTAATGTGATTAGTACAGCCATACTCACACTTATGCATATACAGACTCTCGGCATGGAGCAGTGCTTGAACGGAGTATACAGGTTACCAGGAGGTGACTTATGAGGGTAGCGGTAATAGCAGGGTCTCTCTGGAGCTAAGTGGGATGCATCCATGCCCCATTGTGGCACTCTAACACAGTGACAAGAAGGCACCACACATGTGCAGAAGTACAGATTGTGGTCATCTTGGTTAGGGGATTGAAACCTCCTTAAAGGATTCACAATGGAGTAAGCACAGCAGCGGTTTTTGGCTTCAGCACACCCCTTGCTACAAATTCTTCTTGTTACACAAACAATTACTTTCAGATTTCTTGTAGCAACCTGTAAAACAGTTGAGGATTAGTCAGGCAAGAAAACATCAATATTTCAAATGGTTCTAGACCACTTTTCTTGAAAGATAAATTAGCAAGACTCATCTCACTGACTGTGTAGACAATATCAACAGTCTCCTTCTTCATAAACTTATGACTACTGTTACTCTCAACATTGTCATTTAATTTAAGCAAAGTCCCTTTGTCTATTTTGGTTTTCCACTCACACCATTCAGTTCCTGACTTTGGTGTCTGGATATCTTGAGGTTTAATGAACACAATATTTGTGAATTCCTCATCATGTCATTTTGGTGGTTTTCCAAAATTTGATCTTGAAGAAGTTCTTTTTTGTGGTTAGATGTCCAAGCTGGTATTCTCTTATTCAGATATGTCACCAGCTGCTGACATATCCAGTGACATATACTTGCTCTGCATTTCAAATTCTACCTTTTTTATAATTTGTGCTGTTCCTTTAAATATGGCATGTCTTGACTTTACAAGCATTTTGGTACTATGATTCCAGGGTCTGTAACCTTTACTTTCATGGCAAAAATTAAGCATGATACACTTCAAGGGCTTTGAGTCCAGCTTGTGACTGTTCTCTTTTCATATGTCTACATAGTCAGTACTTCCAAAAGTTCTGAGATGCTTTACATTTAGTTTTCTTCCTGACCACACTTCAATTAGTGTTTTGTCTTTTAGGACAACTATGGGATAATTATTTTTCAGGTAAACTTCTGTGGACACTGCTTACACCAAAAAATGCTTGTTTAGACCAGCATTCTTCAGCATACATCTTATTCTTTCCACTAGTGTTCAGTCTACTCGCTAAACGACACCATTTTGTTCTAGAGTGCACGCAATGGTCAATTGATGTTCAACTCCATATATCTTTAGGAAGAATTCCACATCTTTATGTACTAATTCTAGTGGTGCTTCAGCTCTTCTTGTTGACTTTGGAAATGGCAGATGGCATTGTCTTCTTTTCATGCAGCTTTTACATATGGGTTTGCCTGTATTAGTCACTTATATTTCTGAAACCATTCTGTTCGGTAATATTTGAACACTGCCATATCCAAGGTGGTCATTATTGCATTACACTGCTGTGTGTAAAGGCAGTATAATTGATGGCACCGGGTAACTTGCTATTACAGTCCCTTTTCTGTTCCATACAATGCATTTTTCTCTTGCAAAATTAACTCTGTGACCTCTTTGCTATAGGACACTGATGGCTATGAGATTTGCTTCCATCTCTAATACATAAAACACATCTTGGATTTCTATGACTTAAGTTTTATTCCCAATTTTGAAGTGGGTAGTGATTGTTCCAACTTTTGTAGCTATAAGTACTTCATTCACAATTTCTTTGATTGTTATAAGATCACATACAGATAGTGTGGTGAACCACTCTTCATTGTAGTTGAAATGCCTGGTAGCACCTGAATCAATATACCAACAATCATTTCTATGGCTGGCTGTGATCCTCAGTGTTGACTCATCTTTGCCATTGCACTTTCTATTCTGCATAGCATTTAAATTGCTCTGCTTACATTCAAATGTTTGGGACTTATTTTGTGATTGATATATGTGAATTTTCAGAGATTCTCATTCTTAGGGGTATATTTACCGTACTAAAGTGTGAGTTTATAGAAGTAGAGGTCTTGCCCATAGCAACCAATAAGATTCTAGCTATTTCTTCAAGAAGATGCTAGATAAATGATAAGTAAAATCTGATTAGTTGCTATGGGCAACTCCTCCACTTCTATAACCAGTGCTTAGAGACGTCCATTGAAAGTATCTCACATCTGCTGCTCACGCACAAAACCAGCAACATTGGAAACATCAAATGTAGATCAGGAGGCCATTACAATTTCTTATCTGATATTCCTCTGGTTAGGGTAATATTTTAAGACACATTATTATTATTATTATTATTACCAGTTATTTATATAGTGCACACATATTCCGCAGCGCATTACAGAGAATATCTGGCCATTCACATCAGTCCCTGCCCCAGTGGAGCTTACACTAGGGTTAATTTGTGTTGGGAGCCAATTAACTTACCAGTATATTTTTGGAGTGTGGGAGGAAACCGGAGTACCTGGAGGAAACCCACGCAAGCACAGGGAGAATATACAAACTCCACACAGGTAGGGCCATGGTGGGAATCGAACCCATGACCTCAGTGCTGTGAGGCAGTAACGCTAACCATTACACTGTCTGTGCTGCCCATGACACATGACATCTTCCTATGTCCTGTTTTTCTTGTTCCTAACCTTAGACCAGCTGCTATGCTTCTTGTCACCTAATTGAGATGTTCTGAGATATTATAAACACCAAAGGAATTTGAAGGGTCTAATTTGGTATTACTGAAGGCTACTGATTTAAGGTTTGAGCATTTATGAGCCCTGCCAAAAATTGTTATTTCCCCCTCCTATCTATCAGCTAAATACACACAGCTGCTGACCTCTCTTCTCATGTACACATAGAACATAGGTACTCAGAGGAGAGATAACCACTTATCTCAGGCCACCTCCTTATAGAGGTAATTCTTATATCAACTCACAGAATTCCTATGGGAAACACCAAGGTTCTGTAACCATGAGTGTACTCATTATATAGGTATGGCTATTTCCTTAGCACACAAATAGACTATGACTATGACAGGGTTTATAACATACACCAATAATTTTTTTTGTTTGCAGCTTGTTACAGGATGGTTAGCAACACCATAGGCTCCGTCAGGACCATCACTCTTTAAACTCACTTTAAGACCACTTCTTACATTGAGAAACGCTATCCCGCCGATAGAGTATGGGGGAGATGCACTAAGCTTTGTATAGTGATAAAGTAGAGAGTGATAAAATACCAATCATTCGGCTTTTAACTGTCATGTTACAGGCTGTGTTTGAAAAAATTAGAGTTAGGTTCTGATTGGTTGGTACTTTATCTCTCTCCACTCTCCAAAGCATAGTGCATCTCCCCCTGCAACTTTAAAAAATTCATAACCTAATCATGTCTTCTTCTAAACAGGTTTAAACAACATCTACCATATCACAATGTTCTTTTAAAAAATGATTCTACTATTGGTGTGTCAGCCTTTTAATGTGCATTATGTTTGTGATTTTTTTCTGCTGAATTTATTTTATTAATATAATGAATTATCATTTTATTGTAAGCTTCTTTGTTTTATTTATTTAACCTTTTATTTGTTGTTTTTGCTAATAATCATTTGTACATTGCTATCTGCTGTTTTTTATCAACATCACTGAAAGATCAATCTTTTTTGAATGGACTATGATAGGCAAGATATGATAGTGATGCTGTACAAACAACTGAGGTACCTTTATATTAGCATAACATAGAACAAATTTTGTCTCTACTCTGAGCAAGCTGTCACAATGCTTTGTAGAAGTGGGAGTAGCAAGTAATGCATAAGAAAGCAAAAGACACAGAGTCCCAGGTTAATACTGTATCACCCACACAGTATAATGATACTCAATGCACATTTTAGTTACAGTAAGTTTCTTACTTAATTTTGTTAATGTATAAAAGGTCCAGTAATACATAATATATTCATTAAGTTGTTGAAAGACATTCTAGACTTTAGTCTACATTTAAAATACAGGTAACATCTGTAGCTGTATATTGGGGACTAAGTTATATTTTTTATACCTATTGTATTTAAGTTATTTCATTTTCAGCTAATAAAATGTATCCGCTTTAATGAGACTAAAGCACTGAAGTATTTGGACTATCAGCTATGATCAATTATATATTGTCACTTCACTGAATGGAGCACTTAATAATATACTACACAATACCCCAACAGCTTCTGTAATGATGGATCACTCACTTTGAGGCTGGACCTCCATTTACATTATTCTAGTAATTGCCTGAAATACAAAGGTAAACATTTTAGATTGTCTGGAACTGTATACTTTCATAAAGCCCAAAATACAAAATTAAACTGCATAATCTAGGCCACATACTGATCAATGTCCTTGCACATATTATGCTCAAAGAAACCTAAGGTCTATACAATCTCCCTGATTGGATAAAATGCATTGGATCAGACTTGGTCCTCTCATCCGCTCTGATGGTGTGTTCTCCTTGCTTTACTATGGTTTTAGCTGTGATCTATCAGGTAAGCCTGATTTTCCTATTATAATGTACAAACAATACCTGTCTTTGCTTTTTCATTAATTTCTGAGTAAAAAAATATGGTCAAAACATATTGCATTAGATTATATCAGAGGAACAGAAAATCAAAGGATTTGAAGCTTAAGCTGTCCAACATCTGTAATCTGGTACACAAGCACCCGCTGGCTTTGGTATTATACTGCATTATGCTATATATTCTTATATTTTTCACATGTTTGAAATACCAGAGGGGTTATGTAATACATCCTAAGGATCAAATCTTCAATATGAATAAGATAAGCATCTTCGGAATTGCACAGGTACTTTATTAAATATCATCACTAAAATCACTATTTTTTATCAGAATTACACTATATTCAATTTTTATTTTCTCTGGAGAGTCCAAGGTATTTTACATTGGAATTGGAAAAACAACAAACCAAATTAACTGCATGTAGTTCAATTATCTTGAGTATTGCACTGTCCGTTACTTTTTATAATGGACTTTTTCTCTTTCGGATTTTGAAATGAGTTGAAATGACTTCCGACAATAACTTGGCCTTCTACCCAAACTAGGCCTATTTGGAGTGTACACTTTAGTTAAAGTGAACTTTTAACCATGAATTGTTACTTTTGCAAATATTTATTAACCTTCTTGATCACACTTAACATCATGAATAATGTACAGTAATGAATATACAGTTATCGAAGTGGGGGTATGGAAAATGTTAAAGTGGTGGCAGTGGTGCAAATAGAAAAAATGTGTCAATGGTAATATGACACACCTCCCATTTTTTGTCACTGTGGGAGTATTCCTCTCCATTCCATTACAAATACATCTTACCTATATAGTGGTTTCTCCACAATGGGGAACCTCTGAAGAAACTGATCCTCCATGGGCAGACAGTGTATTCATTTGGTGTTCACTATTCATGCAGGAGATCACATGGTTCAGAAGATGCCTGTTAGTGTCAGAATATAACCAATGTCATCATCATACAACAAAGGTACTTGTGCCCATGTCACCTATTGCCTCCTGTATCCCCTCCAGCCTGTTAGTGTCAGAATATAACCAATGTCATCATCATACAACAAAGGTTCAACCAGACTTGTGCCCATGTCACCTATTGCCTCCTGTATCTCCTCCAGCCTCCTGTCCCTTGTGTCTCTCCAGCCTCCTACCCCTGTCTTTCAAGCTTCCTGCCCCATCACTCCAGCCACACACATTGGCGCCAATATAAAAAAAACAAACACATAGGCCCCCACAGCAAATAAATAAAACACAAAGGCTTTGTATGAAATAAAAACCACATACACATTGACACCAATAGGAAAAAAAGAAACACATAGGCCCCACAGGAAATAAATAAAACACCTAAGGGGAAGTAAAATTTTCTGGGCAGCGTCAAAGCTATTTGGGCACTCGATGGAGCAATTCAATTCTTCTTCGTTGGGCACCTATTAGCTGTGGGAGACATTTCTTCCCGCATCCTCCTGAGGTGGAAATGTGTGAAAAGACCATGGTTTTGCAAATGGAGAATCACTGTTCACAAGCACAAAAGTTAGGAGGCAATCACCCTCTAGAAAGACTAATCACCTAACAATTATTAAGTGAGATGCCCTTAAATAGTGCCCAGCAGCATGAATCTTCATGCCACCTGCACATCCTCTACTGCACAGGCTCCTGAACTTTAATCTGTTTGGTTTCAACAGCCAAAACCCAAAGAGCCCTCGGACAGGTGCCCAACTTCTATTACTGTACTAAGAACTGCTCCAGTGGAGGCAAAATGTGAGTAGAGAGTTTGGGAACAGCAGCCTGCTCACAGTGAATAGATGCTGACACAATGACAGTTTTCTAAATACTGGATATGCTGAAAATAGAAAATACTGTACATTAGATAAGTCAGTAATTTATCAAAAATCAAATAAAAATGTACATTTGATTTTAATAGTATCTTGAACTTAGTTTATGAAAGGACTAATATAGGAACAGCAGTACTAGTGCAGCATAGATGTACTAAATATAATAACTGAAGCGACGAGTGGTGTTATGTTACCTTTAGAAGAAACTGAGATACAGTATTTACATTTAAGGATAAATGTGATATTTGACATGAATTGGACATAAATGTATCAGTAAAAAGACTACAAATATTAATAACATTGTTACTATGATCCTTAGGTCATAACACCTTCATCCATTAAAAAAAAGTAATTGTGCTGTTACACAGAACCTTTATCTACTCGCCTGTTCAATTCTCTTTTCCCATTTTAAATATATACTACATAAATGATCTGAACTTACCATCAAATTGCCCAATTCACTATGCTTGATTAACATCCTAATGCTAATAAAAATATTTCTTGTTGGAAATTGCAGATTAATTGGAACCAATTTTCTATGAAGATGCTCAAGGTCAATGAAATACTCAAATGTCTAATTACAATTGTAGAATATTTTAAACATCTGCATTATAGCTCAGGAGTGGTAGCAATTTACAAATAGTTCAAATGTTATTTAACATTTGTCAAAGGTTTTAGAACCTTGGTGAAATCACCCTATTGGCGTGAGGAGTGGAGAGGTTTATAAAGTATAAACAGGGGCAGAGGGCCTGATTCAGACCCGCTCGCGAGCGCTTAGCGCTCACGAGCGGGTCGATGTTTGCCCACTGCGCATGCGCACGCCGGAGCCGACTCCAACATGCGCATGCGCGAGCCCCGGCTAGCGACGGGCGCTCTGTCACTCCAGGTCTCCCACCAAAGGGGGGCGGCTGTCGATATTGATCAACAGCTCACCCCGTTTTGGAGGCGGGCAGGGGGTGGCTGGCCAAACGTTGGTGTTCCCGCTGGAATGCCTGCCATTTGGGGGCAGCCCCACTGACATCACGAGTGATGTCAGTGGTGAGCTTCTGGCTCTATTAAGAGCCAGAAGCTCACTGGGGCTTGCAGGAACGAGACCCTACCACAAGGGTCTCGTCACAAGCCCTGATGGTCGCAAGCCCTGAGACCATCGCAACCATCACCTGGCCGCTCGCAATAGCTGTGGGTGGTCACCCACAGCTATGCGAGCAGCCAGGTGGCCGCACCAAAAAAAAAAAAATGACTTGATTCAGAGTGAGCGCTCTTTCAGAGCGTCTGGCTCTGAATCAGGCCCGGAGTAACGAAGCCGCATGAATAAAATCTACTTTAAATATCACAGAGCTAAGACTGTTTAGGAGCCTGTGCTGTCCATCGCATGCACTCACAGTGCATGCACCACTTAAAAGAGACTTTCTCCTAGAAGTGGCTGTTTTGAGAGCAGAGTGAGTTCTCAGGGGCATGCTGGAGCATCGGAGGCGATGGTGACTTGTCATTGCCCAGCCCCCTCACTTCCATGCTTTGTAGAATCTGCACTCCCTTGTGCTGGTCACAAGATAAGGTGTGATTCACATTCTTGCAACAAGCCTGGACTGCATATTGCTGTTCCAGTTAGGCTGAACTAGGAATCTGTACCAACTAGCATGTGGAGTTTGGTTATGAAAGCATATAGGGCTAAAAGCAGGGAGGCTATTTTGTTACCTGTCCACGCGTTAGTAGCAGAACAGGAACGTCAGACCCGAGATCATATAGTTAGCTCTATACCAGAACACTACTGTGGATAAGGGGTATTTTCATAAAAGCAATAATAATACTATTATGTTGTATTTATCTTTCCAAAAGGAACTAAAACATTCATATAGAATAGTACAGTAAGTCACTATTGTGTTTTTTTCTAGTCCATTTCACTAATTCTTTATATTCAGTATATTCATTGTGATGATGATATAGAAAAATAATTTGATCCAATTATAAATTAAGGGGTCTATACAGGGCTGCCATCAGAAATTGTGGGGCCCAGTACTGGCTCCAGCCGCTCCTGATTGGCTCCCGTTCCGCGATCTCAGGCTGGCTTGTTGCCACCCTGCTTGTATCTTTCTTCCTGCTATCCCTGGCTGCTGGTGCAGCACCGCTGCTACCCGAGCCCCCCTCTCTCTCCCCTTCCTCCGGGACTTGAGGCCCGGCCGTCCCCGCCTGATGGTGGCCCTGGGTCTATGTGCTAAATCTTGGAGAGAGAAAAAGTGGATGGAGCTAAAGTACCAATGAGTCAGCTCCTAACTGTCATTTTTCAAACACAGCCTGTAAAGTACCAGTTGTAGTAATATTAAAAAAAATCTGAAACATACAGCAACTCCACCAATTTGCTCCTGACTTTACAAATACAGGGTAAGGCAAAATGATGTTCCCGATTTCAATATTTTTTTTACTTACATTTATTGTAACGCAGGCAAACACAATAAGTACTGATGAAATGGAAAACTCATCAAGTTTCTTTCAGACAAATTACAAATGTTATTGTGCACTACATACATAGCATGGCACACATCAAGCCGGTAATCAAGTTCCTCCCAAACAATTAGTAGCCTGTGGGGGTCAATTTCTGTGATGGCTGCTCTGATGTGTGTGCAGGTTAACCAGCATCAATGCAAGTGGTGGTACAAACACACAATCCTTGATGAAACCCCAGAAGACAAAATCACACGAAGTGAGATCTGGAGAACGTGGTGTCTAACGCAGCAGTTCTTGATGTGCTATATCTGCATAGCCAACCCATCTTTTTTACAACTGGTCATTGAGGTGGCCCCAAACGTTAATATGTTAACAAGGAGGGGCACCTTCCTGTTGAAAGATGAAGTCAAAACTGTCTTTTTCCAGAGATGGGAGGAGCCATAGTTCCAACGAGTCAAGGTAGGTAGCTTCTGTCATAGTGGCTTCAGCAAAAAGGGGCCCATAAAGATATTGATTAGAAATGGCACATTTATTTTGGAGTAATCAGATTTGTGTTGCAAGAGTGCGTGGGGATTTTCAGTGCCCCAAATTCTCATGTTCCGTTTGTTCACCTTCACTGAAATATGGAATGCTGTTTCATCACTAAAAACAAAATTTCAGGGAAACCATCCTCTTACATTAGCCCAAGCAGATTGTCACTGTTCTTCAGAGCTTGCAGCATCTGCAGATGCAAAAAAGGGAAAGAAAAAGTATTCCTATGTGGGGCACTCATGAACATCAAAATAGTATTATTCTGCAATATTCCAATTATTCTGGGATCTGACAGTTTACTAAAATATAACTTTAATAATTAAATAAAAAATAATGCCAGCAAAATATTAAAACCAAAAAATAAAAATATGATACAAACAATGAAAGTTAAAATAAAATTATATATGATGCTTTCAAGACTTATAGCAGTAAATATTAGCTTTTCATTATTTCATTTAAAATTACACATGAAGCAAATGACCATTTAGGTATAATATACCACACTACTTTATTATATGTGATACTCATATAGAGGGTCCTCTATTAAGATTCATTTGCTCTCAAGAAGCAGTGAGTTCTGTGACCATAGTGCTCAACTATTTACGATGTATTCGTCATGGCTGTTTGTAAGTCAATAAATGACAGTGTTGTTTCTATTGGTTTATCCAAAAGCTGGGGTGAATATTCCAAAGTTGGATCATATTTATTCCAACTGTGTAGTATATTCCCAGATAGGGTCCATTTTCATTTCATTTTATTGTAGTTCTCTTTTGATTCCCTATTAGATGCATACTAAATTAGTTGCATTACATATTATTAGCAACTTCATAATTATTCATCAACTAGTATAATTGTATTTTTGGGATATCACAGTCACATACTACTAATGTTGCCCATATTGTATAGGATTATAAAACACCATACTGTTTGAATTAATCTGATCTGTTATATATCAGTCAGATATTATATATCACTGTGACAATATGTGCAATGAAATCCACTGTTTCTTATCCAACCCTGAGACTGAGTATCCTTAATATCAGAGTCTCAGCATCTTATTTATGAAGGGCCCTGGATGTTCATTTCTTATTGTAGCAACTGTTACTATGTTGAAACAAAGAATCTATTTTATTTAAATGTAACATCAGCTCCTTCCAATAACCTTGAGTCTCCCACACTTCAGTCAGACAGCTTTGCGAGTATAATTATCACAAATGTATAGTCTAAAGTGGATTCATACATTCATATCAGCTATAACAGACAGAATTTCCATATCATGGACAGTAGTCATGTATACACTGTTGCCGCAATTGTTAACATTTGGTCATTAGTATTTGATTCATGTGTTTAAACATTTATCATTAATCATAAAGAGAGAGTCTGAGCAATCATATTGTGCACACTGTAGGGTCACATTTGCAGTACATTTTTCTGCGGGATACGAAGTTCTCGGGCTGCTCGGTAGGAGAATTTCTGTGGGATCCTTGTGTAAATGCTCAGACACGCTCCACTGCATCTTTCCCTTTCAATGGACGCCCTGTGATTTTCACTTGCAAATGTAGCCCGTGTCTTCAAATGTGAATACCACTTCCAAATTGACTTACCGCTCGGTGGGTCTCTCCTAAATTCTGTTTGAAAATGCCATTGAGTGCTCATGAGAGACTTGTGTGTATGAAAATCAAGAACACAGAATGCCTTATGCTCTCCGCTAGTTGCCATTTTCCTCAGCTGGCTTCTGACGGATGCTAGCGGAATCAACGCGGAACTGGCGGCAGATATTTTGAACTGTGAGAGATTGCCTTTTAAAGCACACATCTTACAACACTAAATGCTCATAACATTTCACATAGCAATCATAGAAATTGGGAACATTATTTTGACTTACCCTGTTTGTAATGATAGATTTTCTGGTGACCAAATAAAATTTTCAACTGGGTGACATTCTGTCCTAAATGTAATAGTCCATGAATCCAACCAGATAGCTACTAGAATTATAGTGGCAAAAGGTTTAAGATGAAACCAACCTAATTTTAACTTAAAACTTTTTGATGCTTTAAATCTAGAAGCTATCTCGGCAGAATCATGCCGGTGCCTACAAAAACAAGCTATTACATTTTGATGCCTTAAGAAAGATACTTTCAGTATCGAAATACGTCGGTGAAGAGGGACGCTGTGGACTCCGGGCCTTATTCAGCAGTGCACGCTAGTGCACTGCTGAACATAGATTCCCAATGGTCGGGAATCTGAACAGGCGCTGAACTTGTACTGCGCATGTGCAGTACGGGTCCTGCATGTACGCACTCAGTCCAGCAGCAGACTGTCAGTGATTGACAGCCTGCTGCCATTTGTTTTCCTGAAATTGAGGCATGTCGCCGCTGTTCGTGGGGAGGGAAGAGATCAGGATCTCCGTCTCTGATGGATATTTTTCCTGGCCTCTTTGTTTTATCTGCGGTGGCTGGCTTGTGTGGTCCATGGGTCACTCAGTCAGCCGATGTGATCGCAGATTATCCGATGCTGCGTCTTTGGATGCATCTTGGATAAGTAATGAATGCAGGAGGCAGGACACCTACTGGTGCATTAACATAATTGCAAGGACGGAATTGCAAAGCTGCTTGCGTGTGGCTTAGCAATTACGTACACTATTAACATTAAGGGTTATTTTCCTAATATCAGCCCCTTAAGATACTTGAATTGTATTTTTTTTCTTTCGACAGTTAAGCTTCCCTTAAGCTAGCAGCAATAATCTCCTGGCTTCCTGAAACAGAGCAGATGAGACAGCATATCCTAGGCTGTTAGTAGGAAAACAGAGCTAGAGGCATTTGCAAAACAACAGTGCCTCGGCAAGGATGGAGACAAGCAAAATGATGTACTGTGAAAATAGAAATTCTAACTGAAATTAGAAAAAGCTGTCCCTAGATTACCTTGTGCAAGCGAAGGGAACACATAGGGAATACATATCCCCTTGCATCAGACAATGCTACTCATATCTCTTGCAGATTAATTTGATATCTTATCTGACAAAATAATATTTTCAGAATCAATTTCGTAGCTGCTCCCAAATGTAAGGTTTCTGCATTGAGTTCTGTAACAAAAATATACTCCCTCAGTGAAGAGCCACAGTCTGTGCTGAATGGATTGCTGTATTTTCCTGTAATTGCTTGGTTTATGAATATAAATATTTATTATGTAATATTGGCGACAGAGATTGCATTTTTGGAATGCATTAAATAATTTTAGAGAAAAAGGAAGCATTTTACAATGGAATAGAAAATGAGCATGTACTGAAGAATATCCAAACATACTGTACAATTATATTGATGCAGACTTTAGCATTTCATACAGCCTAAGGCTCAGAGGAGTAATCTAATGTCCTGCACTTACCCTTTTTATCAATGGAAATAATTTAATATTATATTTATTTTACAGCCATCAAAAGATAATATTAGTTGTAAGGACAGTTAAATGTAAAGTTAAGTCAGTTGACATATACAGCAAATAACAAGCACCATCCAGCAGATTTATAAAAAAAAATTTCAAGAAGCATTTACAAAATATTGTATCCATAATGTATTGCATGTATTCAACACATTATTCATTTAGGAAGCAGCATGGTTGGTGTAATGGTTAGCATTACAGGTTGAATCTCCCATATCCAAAATGCTTAGGACCAGGGGAATTTTGGATATCGGAATATTCCGTATTTTGGAATATTTGCATAAAATAATGAAATATCTTTGGAATGGGACCCAAATCTAAGCACAGAATGCATTTATGTTTTATATACACCTTATACAAACAGCCTGAAGGTCATTTTATACAATATTTTTTATAATTTTGTGCATTAAAAAAAGTTTGTGTACATTCATGAAATTAATTTATGTTTCATATTAGGGGTGTGCACCGGCCAATTTTCGTGTTTTGTGTTTTGGTTTTGGATCTGGATCTTTCTTCGTGTTTTGGATCTGGATTGGTTTTGCCAAAACCACCCTTCCGTGTTTTGGGTTCTGGGTTTTGTGTTTTGGATCTGTATTTTTTTTAAAAAAAGCATAAAAACAGCTAAAATCACAGAATTTGTAGGTTTTTCTGCTCCTATGCTATTATTAACCTCAATAACCTTAATTTCCACTCATTTCCAGTCTATTCTGAACACCCTCACACCTCACAATATTGTTTTTATGTCCAAAAGGTTGCACCGAGGTAGCTGGATGACTATGCTAAGCGACACGAGTGGGCGGCACAAACACGTGCCCCATCTAGGCGTGATACTGCAGTGGCAGACAGGATGGCAGTTTGAAAAACTAGGCCCCAAACTGTACATAATGCAAAGAAAAAAAAGAGGTGCAAGATGGAATTGTCCTTGGGCCCTCCCACCCACCTTTATGTTGTATAAACAGGACATGCACACTTTAACAAACCAATCATTTCAGCGCCAGGGTCTGCCACACAACTGTGGCTGAAATGATTGGTTCGTTTGGGCCCCCACAAAACAAGCTGGCAATTAATCTGTCTCTGCACAAACTGGCTCTACGGAGGCAAGATGTCATCCTCATCCTCCTCATCCACCGATTCCTCACCCTCTTCAGTGTGTACATCCTCATCCTCACAGAGTACTAACTCGTCCCCACTGGAATCCACCACCACAGGTCCCTCTGTACGTTCTGGAGGCTGGTCTCCCTGGAAGAGCTGATAATTAATTTTGATGAACATCATCTTCTCCACATTCTGTGGAAGCAACCTCCTACGCCTTTCGCTGACAAGGTTCCCGGCTGCACTAAACACTCTTTCGGAGTACACACTGGAGGGGGGGCAACTCAGGTAAAATAGAGCCAGTTTGTACAGGGGCCTCCAAATTGCCTCTTTTTCCTGCCAGTACAGGTATGGACTGTCTGACATGCCTACTTGGATGCTGTCACCGATGTAATCCTCCACCATTCTGTCAATGGTGACAGTATCATATGCAGTGACAGTAGACATGTCAGAAATTGTTGCCAGGTCCTTCAGTCCAGACCAGATGTCCAAACTTGGTCCTGCCTGCCCTGCATCACCGCCAGTGGGTTGCTTAGGATACCTAAGTTTTTTCCTGGCAGCCCCAGTTGCGGGAGAAAATGAAGAAGGAGCTGTTGACGTGTCACGTTTCGCTTCAGCTGACAGTGTGTTCACCAGCAGGTCTTTGCACCTCTGCAGGCTTGTGTCAGCCGGAAAGAGAGACACCACATAGGCTTTAAACCTGGGATCGAGCACGGTGGCCAAAATGTAGTGGTCTGATTTCAACAGATTGACCACCCTGGAATCCTGGCAAAGCAATGACGGGCTTCATCCACAAGTCCCACATGCCGAGCGGAATCGCTCCGTCTTAGCTCCTCCTTCACTTTCTCCAGCTGCTTCTGCAAAAGCCTGATGAGGGGAATGACCTGACTCAAGCTGGCAGTGTCTGAACTGACTTCACGTGTGGCAAGTTTGAAGGGCTGGAGAACCTTGCACAACACGGAAATCATTCTCCACTGCGCTTGAGTCAGGTGCATACCCCCTCCTTTGCCTATGTCATAGGTGGATGTATAGGCTTGTTTGGCCTTTTGCTGCTCCTCCATCCTCTGAAGCATATAGAGGGTTGAGTTCCACCGCGTCACAACCTCTTGCTTCAGGTGATGGCGGGGCAGGTTCAAGAGTGTTTGCTGGCACTCCAGTCTTCGGAATGCAGTTGCTGAATGGCGAAAGTGGCCAGAAATTTTTCGGGCCACCCTATGCGTCTCCTGCACGCCCCTCTCGCTTTTCAGAAAATTCTGCACCACCTAGTTTATTGTGTGAGCAAAACATGGGACGTGCTGGAATTTGCCCAGATGTAATGCCCGCACAATATTGGTGGCATTGTCAGATATCACAAATCCCCAGGAGAGTCTAAGTGGGGTAAGCCACTGGGCGATGATTTCCCTCAGTTTCTCTAAGAGGTTGTCGGCGGTGTGCCTCTTACTGAAACCGGTGATACACAGTGTAGCCTGCCTTGGAACGAGCTGGCGTTTCTGAGATGCTGCTACTGGTGACGCTGCTGCTGTTGCTGCGTAAGGTGATACATCTACCCAGTGGGCTGTCACAGTCACATAGTCCTTAGTCTGCCCTGTTCCACTTGTCCACATGTCCGTGGTTAAGTGGACATTGTGTACAATGGCATTTTTCAGGACACTGAGGACACTTTTTCTGACGTTTCTGTACAGTCTCGGTATCGCCTGCCTAGTGAAGTGGAATCTAGACGGGATTTGGAACCGGGGACACACTACCTCCATCAATTGTCTAAATCCCACTGCACTAATGGCGGATACCGGACGCATGTCTAACACCAACATAGCAGTCAAGGCCTCAGTTATACGTTTTGCTTCAGGATGACTGCTGTCGTACTTCATCCTCCTCGCTAAGGACTGTTGGAGGGTCAATTGTTTAGTAAAAGTAGTGGTGTTCCTACTTCCTCTCTGGGATGATGAATGACTCCCAGCAGCAGCAACAGCAGCAGCGGCAGCAGTAGGCGTAGCAATGCAGGATCCTCCGGAGGAATCCCGGATAGGAGAGTCAGTCATGCCAGTGACATGGCCTGCAGGACTACTTCCGATCCTAACTAAGGAGGAAATTGACGAGGAGGGAGGTGACGGTGTGGTTTGCAGGTGCTTGGATACAACAGGACAACGGGATTTAGGTGTCCCTGGACTGCTTACGGTCTTAGCCAAGTTTTCTGAACTTGACAGTAACTTTTTATGAACGCGCTGCAGGTGCCGTATAAGGGAGGATGTTCCTTGGTGGTTGAAGTCCCTACCCCTACTTATTTCACCTTTACATATGGTACATATGGCAAGACAGTTGTTGTCCGGATTTGGATAGAAATATTGCCAGACCAAAGAGGTGGAATGTTTGGTCTTCTGCCCAGGCATGACCGTGATGGGCTTTTTCATCCCACGGACAACAACTGTCTCCCCCGGAGCCTGATTTAAACAAACCACATCACCATCAGAATCCTCCTCGCCAACTTCCTCCTCAGCGCTAGCTACACCAGTATCCTCATCCTGTTGTACTTCAACAGTGACATCTTCAATTTGCATATCAGCAAGTGGACTGTGGGTGCTCCTTTCAGCACTTGCAGGGGGCGTGCAAATGGTGGAAAGAGCCACCTCTTCCCGTCCAGTGCTGGGAAGGTCAGGCATCGCAACCACCACCACACTTGGACTCTCCTTGGGGATTTGTGATATCTTCTTAGACAGCACAGTTCTTCGCTGTGCTTTTGCCAGCTTAACTCTTTTGATTTTTTTAGTGGGAGGAGGGCTTCCATCGTCATGTGAAGCTGAACCACTAGTCATGAACATACTAGGGATCGACCTTAGCCGTTCCTTGCCACTCAGTGTCGTAAATGGCATATTGGCAAGTTTACGTTTCTCTTCAGCTGATTTAAATGTTTTTTTTCAAGGTCATTTTCCTGAACTTTGTCATTTGGGATTGTATGTGCCCTCTACTATGACATTGGGCATCGGCCTTGGCAGACGACGTTGATGGCATGTTATCATCTATGTCATGACTAGTGGCAGCAGTTTCAGCACTAGGAGGAAGTGGTTCTTGATCTTTCTCTATTTTATTTTTATCGGAGAAAGTTTGGTCCTCCATTTATGTTATATCGATTTGATATATACATGCGGCTAAACACAGAAAATATTTTTTTATTTTTGCTGGAGAGTAGTGCACTTTGTGGGTTACACCACCCTTTAAGAAATGAGCCAGCCGGCTCTTTACTTATGGAACATAGGCGCACGCTTGACAATTCACAAACACAGAAAAAATTTTTTTTTTGGTTTGGAGTGTACTTTGGGGGTTACAGCAACCTTTAACGGTCAAGCCAGCCGACCCTTTACTTATGACACAGGCGCACGCTTGGCACTACTTTGTTGATGCACGTGTGGCTACTGCGCACACAATTCACAAACACAGAAAATATATATTTTTTTGGTTTGGAGTGTACTTTGGGGGTTACAGCACCCTTTAACGGTCAAGCCAGCCGGCCCTTTACTTATGACACAGGCGCACGCATGGCACTACTTTGTTGATGCACGTGCGGCTGCTGCGCACACAATTCATAAACACAGAAAATATAATTTTTTTTGGTTTGGACTGGAGTGTACTTTGGGGGTTACAGCACCCTTTAACGGTCAAGCCAGCCGGCCCTTTACTTATGACACAGGCGCACGCTTGGCTCTAATTTGTTGATGCACATGCGGCTACTGCGCACACAATTCACAAACACTGAAAATATATATTTTTTTGGTATGGAGTGTACTTTGGGGGTTACAGCACCATTTAACGGTCAAGCCAGCCGTCCCTTTTCTTATGACACAGGCGCATGCTTGGCACTACTTTGTGGATGCACATGCGGCTACTGCGCACACAATTCACAAACACAGAAAATATATATTTTTTTGGTTTGGAGTGTACTTTGGGGGTTACAGCACCCTTTAACGGTCAAGCCAGCTGGCCCTTTTCTTATGACACAGGCGCACGCTTGGCACTACTTTGTTGATGCACGTGCAGCTACTGCGCACACAATTCACAAACACAGAAAATATTATTTTTTTTGGTTTGGACTGGAGTGTACTTTGGGGGTTACAGCACCCTTTAACGGTCAAGCCAGCCGGCCCTTTACTTATGACATAGGCGCACGCTTGGCACTACTTTGTTGATGCACGTGCGGCTACTGCGCACACAATTCACAAACACAGAAAATATTTTTTTTTTGGTTTGGAGTGTACTTTTGGGGTTACAGCACCCTTTAACGGTCAAGCCAGCCGGCCCTTTACTTATGACACAGGCGCACGCTTGGCACTACTTTGTTGATGCACATGCGGCTACTGCGCACACAATTCACAAACACAGAAAATATATTTTTTTTTGGTTTGGAGTGTACTTTGGGGGTTACAGCACCCTTTAACGGTCAAGCCAGCTGGCCCTTTTCTTATGACACAGGCGCACGCTTGGCACTACTTTGTTGATGCACGTGCGGCTACTGCGCACACAATTCACAAACACAGAAAAAATATTTTGTTAGTTGGTTTGTAGTGTACTTTGGGGGTTACAGCACCCTTTAACGGTCAAGCCAGCCGGCCCTTTACTTATGACACAGGCGCACGCTTGGCACTACTTTGATGATGCACGTGCGGCTACTGCGCACACAATTCACAAACACAGAAAAAATATTATTTTTTTAGCACTTGGGGGGAGCACCCCTGATGGACAGAGCACCCCCTGGACAAAACTACAGCACCCCTTTAGGACTGGGACACTGCACAGGACTTTGGAGTGGACACAGCCCCTATGGAGAACTGACTGCACAACACAGTCCAGCCAGCCCCTATGGACTTTGAAGTAGTGGACACAGCCCCTATTAACAGCAGCACAGCACAACACAGCCAGCCCCTATGGACTTTGAAGTAGTGGACACAGCCCCTATGGACAACAGCAGCACAGCACAGCACAACACTAGTCTGCACTACACTACACTACACAGCCCAGCCAGCCCTAACTCCCACCCTCCCTCTTCACTGTCCACAGCCGAGTGAGAGAATGGCACCGACGCGGGTACCTTATATAGGATCCAAAACCCGCGAGACCCGGAAGGCGGGATGATGACGTTTTGCCTCGATTTCAGATCCGAGTCAGGCGGGAAAAGTCGAGCCTGACTCGGATCGGCCTCGGATCGGGGGGGCTCGGGGGGGTTCGGATTTCAGAAATCCGAACCCGCTCACCCCTATTTCATATACACCTTATACACACAGCCTGAAGGTTATTTTATACAATATTTTTAATAATTTGTGCTTTACCATCAGAAAACAAAGGTTTCACTTTCTCAGTCATGCTAAAAATATTCCGTATTTCGGAATATTTGGATATGGGAGACTCAACCTGTACTACCTCTGAAGAAGTAAAGGATACTTGGCACAGTAAGGAAACTCAGATAATTTAACATATAAGAGCTCAGATCCTGCAGATTGTTTTCTATTGTATCATACCTTATGATCTCATTTTTGGTGGTATCAATAGGGTGGAATTTAGCCCTGTAATTGTTTTGCTCTTTCACATTGTAATCTCAATGTACAGTATGTGAGAATTATTGACATTATTGATCATTTTGAGTTATGGTGCTTATTTAAATTTTTGTATGTACCTTTTATATTGTTTTCATTTTTCTTCTCAACTCATTGATGGTTATTGGATGTTGGCCCATACTCAGGATTGGCGAAGACCCAGAACAGAGGCACAGAGTCTAACGTGCCGGTGGTATTCACCAGGGACCCCCACAAGGAAGTATGGACTTGGCTGCACCCAACATGCAGGTTGTGGCCCTTTTCCCAGGTTCCCTCATACAGGTGCTGGCATGCTCGGGAGAGCTGCTGGGAGTACATTATGAGGTGTAGTTGACAAGTTTAGTCAGAACCAACCAGACAGCAAAGTACCAAGGAGAAGGCAGAATCAGGTCACATGGAAGCCGAAGTTGAACCAGGAATCACCAAATGCAGAACCAGGTGATCAGACAGAAACAGGTCACAAGGAATAGCCGAGGTCATGAATAGGTAGACAATAGCACAAGGTAAAGGTACACAGGTGCAAGGTATGAGTCTATACTCTGGCACTGGAGTGCTACCAAGAACTTCCTTATATAGTCAAGGTTCAATTCTGGTGCCAATCAATATTCCTCAATCACAGTGCCTGGCCCTTTAAATCTTAAACAGAGCGATGCACGCACCCTATGGGAGTATGCAGTAGGTGCCAGAGACAGCAGGCACTGAGGACTTATGGGAACTGAAGATAGACCTTTCAATGGAATGAAGTGAGCGACCTTTGAGAACCTATCCACCACTACCCAGACTGTTTTGAAGCTTTGGCAGGATAGTATATCTGTGACAAAGTTCATGTATATATATGACCAAGGATGAGCGGACATAAAAAACCTGAGGGAAGGTGATGTGGCATCTTGTGTTGAGCACAGATGGTAGAGGCTGTCACAAAGTCCTTGACATCATGACGCACAGTCAACCACCAGTAATTTCTGAGGATTAGCTTCAGAGTTTTCCCCACTCCTACATCACTGGTGCAGCATGAAGAATGAACCCACTGAAGTAGTTTAGTCTGGAGTTCGGGTGCTACAAATGTTTTCCCTGGCAGAATATTGACCTTGCTGGTGATTGCGACAAAGCAAGCAGAGTTCAGAATTGGCTTGTCCTCCCGGACTTTGTCTTCCTCAGTGGAACTGAATGCTCAGGACAGGTCATCAGCTTTCACATTTTTTCTACCTGGACAGTGATCAAAGAACAGCAACCATCTGTGTAAACCATCACTGGGAATTTTGCCCCCTCCAGCAGATATTGCCACTTTTGCAAAGCCAGTTTAATAGCTATTAATTCCTTATCCCCATATGCATAGTTCTTCTCTGGGGGTGAGAGTTTACGGGAAAAGAAGCCACAAGAGTACCATGTACTCTTTTCATCTTTCTGTGACAGGAACGCCCCAACACCAACTGTAGAAGAGTCCATTTCTAGGAAGAAGGGTTGGTCACAGTTGGGTTGTCTCAGAATGGTGGCTGAAATGAAACACTGCTTAAACTGGCAAAGGCTTCCTCTGTGTCCGAAGGCCATATCCTGGTGTCTTGGCCCTTTTTGGTGAGTGTAGTGATAGGGGCTGCGATAGATGAATAGTTCCTGATAAATCGATGATAAAAGTTGCAAGAACCCAGGAAGGTTTGAATCGCCTTTTACCTGGTCGGACAAGGCCAACTGACAATTGCGAATAGTTTCTCTGGTTCCAACTGGAGACTAGAACCCAAAACTATGTAACCCAGAAACTTCAACTCCTTTTGCTCAAAATAGCGTTTTTCTAACTTGTTGTAGAGCTGGTTAGCTCAAATTCAGGATAGGACTTCACAGACATGCTTGCGATGACTTGCCAAATCTTTGGAGAATAAAATCAAGGTATACTACTGCATACTGGTATAACAGGTCTCAGAAAATGTGTTTTTTGTACTTTTAGGAAACAGCAGGTGTGTTGCTTAATCCAAAAGGCATGAATAAATACTCATAGTGCCCATCTCAAGTGTTGAAGGCAGTTTTCCACTCACCCCTGACCAGATCCTAATCAGATTGTAGGCTCTGTGGAGATCTAATTCAGTAAAATTCTTTGCCCCTGTTATTCGCTCGAAGAGTTCCGAGATTGGGGGTAAATGATATTGATCCTTTATAGTAATGGCATTTAGACCCTGGTAATCCATGCGCAGTCTCAAGTCTCCATATTTCTTCTTTACAAAGAATAGACCGGCACCTATGGGTGAGTTGGATTCTCTGATAAACCTGTGTTTAAAATTCTCCTTGATGTAGTCAGTCACTGCCCGGGTCTCAGGAAGTTAAAGAGGAAAGACTCTTCCATGAGGAGGCACCTTCCCTGGTAATAACTCTATGACACAATCCCACTCCCGATGAGCTGGAAGTGTCTCAGCAGCATTCTTGCTGAATATATCCCTGAAGTACACAGAGGGTAGAGACTCATCTGGGATGATGGATGAACTTTGGATTACATGATATGGGGTTCTGATTGATGGTAAGCATCTCTGATAGCACTGAGATCCCCATGACAAAATTTGGGGTTCACTCCAGTCTAATGTAGGAGTGTGGTTGCGTAACCAGGATAATCGGACGGTCGGCTGATGGAAGTATGTAGAATGAAAGTAACTCTTTATGAAGAGCAAAACTTGAATGATTATCTCTGGAGTTCTGGAGCAGATGGTAGCCTTAGAAAGTTTATTACCATCCACTCCCAATGATGCAGAGTAGACTCTGTAAGGGCACACTAGGGATACCTAACTCTAGTACTATTTTAGTGGTGATAAAGTTGCCATTGGCACTTGAATCCAAGAAGGCCTTAAGAGTCTCAGAGGGTTTTGCCTACATCAGAATCACATCGATGGCAAACTGTGATGGAACTTATTCAGTTGTGGTGTGCTGGAATGTACCTAATCTGGCTACCCCTCGATCAGTGGGCCTTCTTGTTTCCCAGACACTTAGGACAATGAACAAGGGGTTGACCTGGCTCACCACAGTACAGACTCAGCTTCTCCCTCTCCATGACAGGTAGACATGACTTCACGATCTGTATGGGTTCTTCAAGTGGTTCTACCAAAGCAGTAAAATGAGGTGCAAGCTTGAATCTGAAGCGCCGAGAATGCTCACACTTCTGTGTTCTCTCTGTTTCGAAGGTCTACCTGGAGGCACAATGAGATTTGATCGTCCAAAAATAAGGGGAACTCTCTGGACGCTAGGACATGTTTTTTTGGAAAATCTATTTATTATTTCAAATAAAGCAATAGAAATGACAGTAACATTTGCAAAAAGTTACAAAATGTCAAACTGTTGAGTAGTAGTACAAAAGAGCCATATTCAACATACAAATATTTGAGATGCACATACAGTATAACTCATGCACTAGAGCATAGATGGTAATATATTAAAGCCAGGTATTTGGCTATATGAACAGAAGCTCAACAAGAAAAAATATACAGTAACATCATGAGAAATAAACCCCACAGTACCATAATTTATAATAAGTTTTAAATACAATAGAAACAGTGTAGAATACAAAAGGGGGGGTGAGGGAAACTGAATGTTAAACAATCATGCAATAACTTGAGGTAGAACTGTCACCATGATTGTGAATAGTCCTGAGCAGGTTAGCTCGGAGCATGGTTTGAACCATACCCCGCTAGACATAGAAACACACCGGAACATAGCAACGTGTGTATTGTCCATCAATTCACATTTTTATATAAGTATCAGGAAATGGTTTCAAACACCTTTAATATTTTTAACTGTGTGGAGGAGTCAAGAGAATCAATGTAAGCACCCTATTTTTTATAAAAGGAGACTACTCCAGTCTCTAATGCCGGAAAAACAGCTTGCCTATCATAATGTAAAGTGGTAAGCATCAATAATTTGACCACTAGGACATATTTACTGTAATTTGCTCGGAAAGTCCTTTCATAAAGGCAGCACCAGTGTTTCATTGTTCCATCCCAGTTTGGAGGCAAGTGTTCAGAATTACACCACGTATTGACCTGCAGTCTGGCTGCCCTTTTTTAATTTCAGGATAGCTGATGCTGCGAAGATACCCTACCAGGCTCATTAAAGACCCTTCTGAAGGCTTCTAAAAATGTTGTGCTGTGGTTGACCAAGGGATCATTCCTTTCCCACAGTGGAGCAGAACAGGCTAGGGCCTGTCCGGACAGCAAGGAAATGACATAGGCCACCTTGGTTCTCTCTGATGAAAAATTTGTAGCCTGGATCTTGAATTGGATTGAGCACTGGTTCAGGAAAACCTGGCAGCTCTTGGAATCTCCATTGTACTGTTGAGATTTGGAATTCGCAATGATGCTGATGCCCCAGCAGCTGGTACAGGCACTGCAGGAGGTGATGCTGGCTGTGCTAGAGGAGATCAGAGATTGCTGACTTGTTGCATTAACAGGTCATGTGGCGTGGGTTAACCAGCAGCATCCATTTGTGGCCATATTATTCTGTCACAACTCATTGATGGGTATTGGATGTTGGCCCGTACTTGGGATTGGCAAAGACCCAGAACAGAGGCATGGAGTCTAATGTGCAGGGGGTATTCACCAGGGACCCCCGCAAGGAGGTATGGACTTGGCTGCACTCAACACGCAGGTCACAGCCCCCTGCCTGGGTTACTCAGAAGAACTTCTGAGTATGTAGTGATGTGTAGTTGACAAGCCAGGTCAGAACCAACCAGACAGCGAAGTACCAGGGAGAAGGCAGAATCAGGTCACATGGAAGCTGTAGTTAAACCAGGGAATAGCTGAGGTCAAGAACAGGTAGAAAAAAGCACAAGGTCAAGGTATGCAGGAGCAAGGTATGATCCTATACTCTGACACTGGAGGGCTCCCAGGAACTTCCTTATATAGGTCAAGGTTCAATTCTTGCACCAATCAATTTTCCTCAATCACAGTGCCTGGCCCTTTAAATCTTAAACAGAGCAGCACGCGAGCCCTATGGGATCCGCGGCCACTATATGCAGTAGCCACTGGGGGAGAGGAGAGAGAGGCACTGACAGCGGATGCTGGGGACTTCCTGCCTGCTGTCCTTTGCCAGCTGGGACCCCAAGACTGCCGGACCTGGTAGGTGACTTCCGGGTTCAGCTGCTCTGTGGCACTCTCACCTATACTTGCCTATCTTACTATATTGATAATATATGTGGTTTAGTTCTGTTTAGCATTACTACCTTTACAGTACAGCTGTGTTCGATTCTCTGTGTGGAGTTTGTATATTCTCCTCGTGCTTGCGCGGGTATCTCTGGGTGCTTTGGTTTCCTCCCACACTCAAAAAATATACCGGTACTGTAGATTAATTGGCTTCCTAAAAAAATTACCCAAAGTGTGTATGTGTGTGTACATGTCATAGGGAATATACACTGTAAGCTCCACTGTGGCAGGGACTGATGTGAATGGCCAAATATTAATGTAAATCACTGCAGAATGTGTGCGCACTATAGAAATAAAGTAAATAAATTATTAAATAAATAAATGTAGGCTACCATAGGGTTCTTGGATTGCTAGGGGCTTTGCTGCAATGGGGTTGATGTGGTGATTTTGGTTGAATTGTAAATGCAAAAAATTTTTTCACTTTTAGTCTTATATTATTAGTATATCAAATGTGTGCTTATGTAAAATTTGGCCTCCAACACAAAGGTCACTTGATGAATGATTTTTGGAGGGGATGGGTGGGATGCGGGCAGCTGCTCAATCAAATAGGGATCATTCTCTGGTTGTTCCATTCTGGCTGGACCCCTGAGAGTGTGACACTGAACACTGGGTCTCATTCAGGGCCTGATTCAGACTCGCTCGTGAGCGCTGAGCGCTCGCAAGCGGGTCGATGGTACCCTAGTGCACATGCGCACGATGGAGGCTGCTCCGTCGTGCGCATGCGTGAGACCCGGCTAGCGACGGGGAAGCCGCCGCTCTCAGTCTCGCACCATAGGGGGCGTGCTGTCGATGTTGAGTGACAGCACGCCCCCTTTGGTGGGCATGCCGGGGGCGTGGCTGGCAGACGGAGGCATTCCCATGGGAACGCCTACCATCTGTGTCCGGCCCCACTGACATCATGAGTGATGTCAGTAGGAGTGATTTTGGCTCTGATAGAGCCAAAATCACTCCAGGGCTTGCGGTCACCGAGATCCTACAGCAGGGTCTCATCGCAAGACCGATGGTCACGATGGTCTTGACCATCGTGACCATCTTTTTGGACGCTCGCATATGCTGTGGGTGGTCACCCACAGCTATGCAAGCAGTCAGGAGGCCGCTCCAAGTTTAGGTAGGAGGGCCCTGATTCAGAGCGAGCGCTCTGGTCAGAGCGTCCGGCTCTGAATCAGGCCCTCAGACCCGCTCGCGAGCGCTGTACGCTCGCAAGCGGATCGATGTTACCCAAATGCGCATGCGCACGATGGAGGCGCCTCCGTCATGCGCATGCGCGAGACCCGGCGAGCGACAGGGAAGCCGTCGCTCGGGGTCTCGCACCAAAGTGGGTGTGCTGTCGATGGTGAGTGACAGCACGCCCCCTTTGGTGGGCGCCAGTGGTGTAGCTGCCCAGATGGAGGCGTTCCCATGGGAACGCCTACCATCTGTGTCCGGCCCCACTGACATCACGAGTGATGTCAGTAGGAGTGATTTTGGCTCTGATAGAGCCAAAATCACTCCAGGGCTTGCGGTCACCGAGATCCTACAGCAGGGTCTCGTCGCAAGACCGATGGTCACGATGGTCTTGACCATCGCGACCATCTTTTTGGCAGCTCGCATATGCTGTGGGTGGTCACCCACAGCAATGCAAGCGGTCAGGAGGCCACTCCAAGTTTAGGTAGGAGGGCCCTGATTCAGAGCGAGCGCTCTGGTCAGAGCATCCGGCTCTGAATCAGGCCCTCAGACCCGCTCGCGAGCGCTGTACGCTCGCAAGCTGATCGATGATCCCCAAATGCGCATGCGCACGATGGAGGCGCCTCCGTCATGCGCATGCGCAAGACCCGGCGAGCGGCGGGAAAGCCGTCGCTTGGGGTCTCGCACCAAAGGGGGTGTGCTGTCGATGGTGAGTGACAGCACGCCCCCTTTGGTGGGCGTGCCAGTGGTGTGGCTGCCCAGACGGAGGTGTTCCCATGGGAATGCCTACCGTCTGGGTCCGGCCCCACTGACATCACTAGTGATGTCAGTGGGAGTGTTTTTGGCTCTGATAGAGCCAAAAGCACTCCTGGGCTTGCGGCAGCGAGACCCTACCGCAGGGTCTCGTCGCAAGCCCAATGGTCGCGATGGTCTTGGCCATCGTGACCATCTTTTTGGCCGCTCACATAAGCTGTGGGTGGTCACCCACAGCTATGCGAGCAGCCAGGAGGCCGCTCCATTTTAAGCTAGGCCGGCCCTGATTCAGAGCGAGCGCTCTGGTCAGAGCGCCCGGCTCTGAATCAGGCCCTCTTATCACAAAACAGGCAGATTCAAGCATGTACAAGCTGGATATGAATTTGGAGACATACGTTCCATCGGCACTTACTCCTTGTGAGTCTATGAAAACTATTTAAAATGCTTGTTTTCTATTTGTGATATTTTGCATGTTCTTGTCACAATTTAAGCACTACTGTATATAAAGCTGCACTTGGCAATATCGTATGGGGCAAAACTTTTTTTAATCCATTTCACTCATGTAATGCTCACTTGCTTTTATTGCCAATTATATATCTGCAACTGTTTCACATATAAGCATATGGAGCTGGTTTCTTGAACAATATCCAGACCAAAGAAATTGACTTAATAGCTGCTATTCCATGTCAGGAGTTCAGAATAATTTTATGTCTACAGTATCTTATTGTTTTAATTATGTGCAATTAAATATTCTTCAATCTCATGTGTGTACTAGTATTTTAGACCCATGATTCGCCAGGTCGCTATTGTGTCTGGCATTGCAGGGTTATTTTTTTAATCTCTCCTCCCCACCTTCCCATCTCTGTCTCCCATCTTCTCCTCTTTATCTAATCTCCCTCTTTGTCTATCCTGTCTCTCTCTCTTCCTCCTACCTCCCTGACACCCACCTCTTCCTCCAATCTCTCTCCCATCCCTCTTCCCTTTTCCTCCCTTCCTCTCTTCCTCCCATCTCTGTGTCACCCTCTTCCTCCCATTCTTTATGTATGACTGCACTATCATGTTCCTGTGACCCAGACTTTTGATTTGATGCCAAACACCTAGACCTGATAGTAAGCAGAAGGGATGATCCTGCTACTATGGAGAGGGGTCGGGGAGTGTGCAGGTATGAAATCAATGTGTAGAGGGCAGGAAGGACTCGCTGAGGTAGGCAGAGAAATGGTGATGAGGGGATGGGGTTCTGAGCTGTGATTTAACACTTCGCAGATATATCATGTACTATTCTAGTAGTGCTTTCCTTGTCGTACAGTAATATCGCTGGGTGCTGTAGGTGGAGTCGTCCTGCACGTTGCTCTATTACTGACCATGGAGCAGAAACTGTAGCAGAAGCTGTTTACAGAAATAGCTTTCCAAATTAAATTAAAAGCTCATTTTAAAAGAGATTTAAATATTATATCAAGATGTGCTGTAAGGGGAGATAGGATCAGACATACTGTTAGTTATGTTGTGGATCAATGCTGGCAGTTGCAGCTGTCATCAGGGAGGCACGTGCAATCCTTCTGGATCTACTGCTATGGTGGCCCCAAACTGGTATCTTGCCTAGCAACCCAAGGAATCTTAATCCAACTCTGGATGCAAGTGAAGGGTACATAATAAACTGTATAAGGGTGTATGTATGAATGTAGTGCACAGTCACAGTGGAAACACCCATATGACAGGTAAAACAAATCAGGATCAGTTACCTTACTTATGGCATCAATTAATCATTTGATTGAGGGGAGATTGGTACTGTTATTATTAAACATTCTTTGTGTATTTGAAGTAGGGATGTGCAGGCTCGGATAGGTTCGAGTTTGCACGTGGAGTTCGGATTTTTCCCTCCAAAAAAACGGAACTCAGAACGAGGCAAAACGTCATCTTACAGGGGCGAACATCATCATTCCTGGACAAAAGTCCAGGAATGATGATGTTCGTCCATGTAAGATGACGTTTTGCCTCTTTCTGAGTTCCGTTTTTTTGGAGGGAAAAATCCGAACTCCACGTGCAATCTCGAACCTATCCAAGCCTGCACATCCCTAATTTGAAGCTTTATTTTACATTGGACAAAGTACAGTACACCTAGAAATGCACTGTTCTACTGAAGTGCCCCTGAGTGTGTCCTAGTAAAAGTATAGGATGAGGTGCTAGATAAGTAAATGTTAATAATATATAAAATACTGTAAATCAGAGCAATTTACAATTTGCTCTTTTGCAAGGAACACAACTAAAATTGTAAAATTGTACCCAGACCACGTCTTTATGGGCGACTGCAGCGTCAGTGTATGTATTGTACCAGTATTGATTCTGCGACTTTATGCAAATACTGCTACAAGCCCCACCCAGGGGTACATCCGTGCATCTGCATGTGCAGGGACTGAGATGGCCACTTTGAGCGTCTTTAGATGCTGAAATATTGCACCAGCTCCATGCTAGGTGCAGGTTCTCCGTATTGCCTCCTATGTGAATGATTATGAATCTGAGTTTGCAACCAGTTTAGCGACACACCCATGACACGTCTATAATATAGCCATAAGACAGCTATCTCCGAGTCAGCCCCTGGAACACTCAGCACAAGTCAATACATTTCTGAAGCTGTGTGTCTCAGTTCTTCATCGGACTTAGACGCATGCACAATTACAAAAAATCATTCACTTTGTGAACATCAGCATTGTGTGTGACTCAGAATCAGATCAATGGCCTGATGATCCATAGATATACGAAATTGTGATGGTTTACATGCAACTACCATGGTGAGAGGACTGCACATGCACAGGTCCCAAGTCAATGCATGCAGTGCCCCCAAGACACAGCCTGATTGACAGGCTATGGATATTTGGGGACAGGAAGGGTGTGGCCATGGAGTCTGTTTTACAAAACAGAGGCATGTAATCCCAATTTAGAAGGTGTGCTGAGGCCAGGGTATGTGTCATCTGATGCAGATTTCTTGGCCCTGGCAGAGGAGTTTTGGCAGCTGGTCTGAGAAAACTTAGGCTTACTTAAACTTACTCAGATGGCCGATAGCTGCAACCTTCACGACTGACAGTCCCGTTGGGTATATGATGCCGTGTCTTTGGATGCAACAATCAGATCTGCGATGCTGGCAGATGATGCATTTTTTCTTCTGACGCCTCCTGTGATATTACCATATTTATTCGATGCAGCAGTGATGTGACCAGCATACAACATGAATCATTCCCATGTCACAAAACAATATATTAGTTTTTGCACTGCACCACCTTTTGGCTGGAGCATATTTTTGCCCCTCTGCAAATGCTCCCATCTATTTCAATAAACCTATATCTAGTCTTTTGAGAGATTTAGAGGTTATTTAACTTTTAAGCAGTATAAGCATCTTTATGGTCAAAGAAAATAACCATGCAACTTGCAGATAGCTAATACTGTATGTCTGAATGTCTTAGGCAGAAATCTAGTATACCAGTCTGATTACCAAACTTGACTCACCAACCATTAAAGTAGAACCCAGATCCTAATCATGTTTGGGAAGTATCAGCAACAATTCTACTTGTTACCAGGGCCAGCAGCAGAAATGTTGGGACCCGGTACAATCATGCCCCCCGCCCCTCATGCCTCCATGCTAGATACAGGGTGGTCAGCTTATCTTCCCTATATGGTGATTTCCCAGAATCTGGGAACCTCTGAAGAAATTGAGAATAGGGCACATGGAAACTTCAGTCGGAATTCACTATTTATGTAGAAGATCATATGGGCCAGAAGACGCCTGCTTGTGCATGAATAACCAATGTCAGGGGTAATATGTTTCTTGAAAGTTGTGGAAAATCTCCAGCCCCTTACCCCTGTGTCTCTCCTGCAATCTCATCACACTGTTTCTCCAGCAGCTTCAGCTCCCCCCCACTTGTGTCTCTCCAGTATCCTCTTCTTTCTCCATGTCTCTCTAGCAGCCTCAGCTTCCCCCTGCATCTCTCCTACATCCTCTCTTTCTCTCCATGTTTCTCCAGCAGCCTCAACATCCCCTGTGTCTCTCCAACAACCTCAAACCCCTACCCTACATTTCTCCAGCAGCCTCAGCTTTCCCCCAGTGTATTTCCAGAAGACTTTAGCTTCCCCCTTCTGGTATCTCTCCAGCAGCCTCAGAATTTCCCTGTGTCTCTACAGCAGCCTCATCTTCCCCCTTGTTTCTTTCCCGCAGCCTTAGCTCTCCACCCATGTCTCTACAGCAGCTGCAGCTTTTCCGCATGTTTATATAGAAGCCTCAGCTTCCCTCACCTGTGTCTCACCATAACTTCAACCCTCCCTTTGTGTCTATCCTGCAGCCTCAGCTTTCCCCTCTGTGTCTCTCTGTAGCCTCAGCTGCCCAAACATACCTTCTCTGGATCTTCTGCTTGTTCCTCTTCATGACAGCTCCTCACTACTCTGTCCTTCAGTGCCATGGACGTCATGATGTCACATGCATTGTCCAAAAAGACAAAAAAACTTTCTGATTACTCCAGCAGTGCAGGCACGGGACCAGCATTCCATGTTATTTGCAGAGCTTATTAAATCTGTTTAGATTATCAGTGTTCTTAGTGCTTAAAGTTTGCACCAGCATCTTCTTGTTGCTGCATATTTAATGTGAATTATCTTGAAATAAGTTATTTTTTCTATAAAGAGAAAATCTTTGTTTAAATTAACAAATTTTTTTTTTAATAATTAACAAGGAAGCAATGCAGGAAATAATCTCAGAATATTAAAAGGTCAACATAGCTCAAAAAAACAAAAAAACAAATAAAATTCCACCCAACTATCAGACTGTTATATAATTACATAATGAGATTAAATTTTTCCAATTAAAAAATTATTTCCAAAAAATAGTTATTCAGATAACAGCTTTTATTATGGTTAACATTTACTGTATTTATAGGGCATTTCAAAATTATGCCATACAGTGGAATAACAGCCTAAATACAGTAACAAAATTACAGGGTTATAAAGAATACATTTAGTAATACATGTGTAATCAAAATTACATTTGTATACCTATTGGCTTAGTTACATGTTACACATAAAGGGAAGTGGTGAAACAAGAACTTACATTTTAAGTGATAGGAAGGAGTGCTGTGACTTGGAAAAATACAAAGGGAGTAAGGAGGTGGGAGGGAGAGAAGGGATCAGACAGTGGTCCAGTAGATAAGAGTAATTAAGTGAGTTTTTGAGAGTTTGAAGCAATGGAGGTTAGGAGAGACTTAGATAATGTGGGGGAAAAACTATAATAATAGATTGGGGGAGGTGTGGGAGAAGTCTTCGAGTGTGAATGAGAGGTGGTAATCAGTAGGTAAGAAAGGCAGCAGCCACCTGCTGACTGGAGAACATAGGAGAGGGTGTATGGTAGATGAGGGTATATGTAGGTCGACGAGGCCAGGGTAAGAGTTTTGTGGGTGAAGGTGAATAGTTTATATTGAATGCTGTAGGGAATAGGGTGCCAGTGGTGGAGAGAAAAAGGTGAGGTGAAGAACAGACAGAAGTAGGGTTTAACCCATTCACTGCAGAGGACATAAGTTAAGACTACAGATGATAAATCTCACTCATCCTTCATAACAATTGTGGGCTATTGGAAAAAAAAATGCCTCCATGGACTGGAGGGAACTTACAGCTAGCTGGCCAGTGTGCCAGCATCACTTTTGTAATAAATAAAAATAATGTAAAGATGGGGGATGGAATTTAAGCCCCTCTATGTCCTCCACCATAGCAGTTAGAAATATAGCGGTACACTCATTTGATATATGGGGGGTCCCATCATGCAAGCTACTGTAGGTGCTACAGAAAAGCTAATGTCTGGATATTCAGTGTGATAACGAGACATTAGCCCATACACAACAGAAAAATCATGGACTCTAGCTGGAGGAGGAAAGACCTCCTGCCAACTTAGCTTCCAATAATCAAAGGAAGAGGGGAGACTTTCTAATGATGGGACACTTTAGTAAGTAATTCTTGGTGATCACCAGAAAATGTTGATATGCACTATGGAAAACAAACTTTTCAGTATATGGACAGCAGGGCATTGCATGCTTCATCACCCCCATAATTGCACCTGTAACCATAAGGGCATCAACATTTGAAAGATGGGTGTCCCTTCTTTCAAATTATGTAGCCCCTAGTAGCTGTTTTCTGGTGATACATTAACCATATATTAGTAGGTTAGCACAATGTGACCTATCATGCTCATAGTTTCACCTCTTTGATGAGGTGGCCACTTAGCAGCTACTGTATTTCTTGGTGAACATCTAGTGCTATGGAAAAATGTTGTTTTCTATAGATGGGTGGAGGTCACATTGTCATCTGTCTCTCCCACACTGAACACATATGGGTGCACTCTTGTTTCAAGAAGGTGAGCTCTTTCAAATGATGTGCACTCTTAGTAGTTATTGCCTGGTGCTAACCAGAGAAAGACCATGGGGTCTATGTACTAAGCCTTGGAGAGAGATAAAGTGGACAGAGATAAAAAACAGTTAGAAGCTGATTGGTTGGTATTTTATCTCCATCCACTTTATCTCTCTCCAAGGCTTAGTAGATAGACCCCTTAAACACTACACAAAAACAAATTCCTCACATGGGGTGGATTTAAATCCCAGATCTCCCCTATATTGTGTCAAAAAAGGGGTTACCTCATCTCAATGCCAGATTAAAGTCTTTATGGGCCTGGAGCCGATATTTCTGAAGAGCCTACTGTGTGCTAATGCAGGTGGCGTGACCAGTGCCACGGGAGTGTGACTAGTGATATGGTGCATATGACCAGTGTTGTGGGGGTGTTCACAGGGGCAGATCGAGAACAAAATGACAGAGGGGGCACCATGACAGGAGAAGGAGCAGGGGGAATTGTGCTCATGTAAAAGTAAGGGTGTGGTCTTGCAACAAGGATTGTGGCCTCAAATTGAATGCCATATCCATGAGCCACGCCCTCGTCGGAGAGGCAGTGGGTGATGCCTGGGAAAGGTTGACGGGGAGGCAGTGAGTAATACCAGAGGCAGGCAGTGGGTGATGGGGAGAGGTAGTGGGTGACAGGGAGAGGGTGTCGGGAGAGATAGGTGATGGGGATAGATAGTGGGAGGCAGAGAGACAGTGAGTGACAGAAAAGGGTGACAGGGAGAGGCAGTGGGTGACAGGAACAGGAGACAGGGAGAGGCAGTGGCAAATAAGAAAGAGTGATGGGGAGAAGCAGTGGGAAACAGGCAGAAGGTGATGGGGGAGGCAGTGGGTGACGGAGAGGGTGACAGGAGACAGAGGTGATGGGGAGAGATAGTGGGAGATGGAGAGGCAGTGGGTGACAGGAAAAGGTGACAGGGAGAGACAGTAGTTGATATAAAAGGGTGATGGGTAGAGGCAGTGGAAGACAGGGTGAAGGTGACAGGTAGAAACAGAGGGTGATGCATTGGAGAGGCAGAGGGTGACAGGAGAGAGAGAGTGATGGGGAGATAATGACATAGGGGAGAGGCAGAGGGCAATGAGGGAAAGTAGTGGGTGACAAGGAAATGGTGACAGGGAGAGGCAGTGAGTGACAGGCAGTGGGTAAGAGGGTGAAAGGTAGTGGGTGACGAGGAGAGACAGTGGGTGTAATATACAGGGCCACTGGGCTGGATGGGTAGGGGGCAGCGAGATGGTGGTGGTAGGGGAGACACTAAGCTGGACTGGCTTGGGGGGTTCTTTCTGAGGGGCAGTTAGATGGGGCAGTGGGCTGGTTGGGGGAGGGAAGGGGGGAGACACTAGGATGGGGGGGTCAGTGAGAGGGTGAGGGACACTGGGCTGGATGGGGCACTGTGCAGGATGAATGAGGGGGGATTGCTGTGACTGGACTGGCTGAGGGGATTCTAGGTGGGGTGGGGGCAGTGATAGGGGCACAGAGAGGGGGGTCAGTAATGGTGGGAAACACTGGATTGGACATTGCCTCAGACATAGGAAGCATTCAGGGGCATAGGGAGCAGTCACGTGTGTCAAGGACATAGGGAGAAGTTAGGGGAATAGGGAGCAGTCAGAGGTATGTCAGGGACATAGGGGTCTATTTACTCAGCAGTGTTAGGAGACAGAGTGAAAAGTGATAAGTAAATGATAAGGTGCAAGCCAATCAGCTCCCAACTGTCATTTTTCAAACACAGCCTGTGAGATGACTGTTGGGAGCTGATTGGCTGGCACCTTATCACTTTCTTATCACTTTTCACTCTGTCTCCTAACACTGCTTAGTAAATAGACCCCATAGGGAGCAGTCAGAGGTATGTCAGGGACATAGGGAGCAGTCAGAGGTATGTCAGGGACATAGGGAGCAGTCAGAGGTATGTCAGGGACATAGAGAGCAGTCAGAGGTATGTCAGGGACATAGGGAGCAGTCAGAGGTATGTCAGGGACATAGAGAGCTGTCAGAGGTATGTCAGGGACATAGAGAGCAGACATTGGTATATCAAGGACATAGGGAGCAGTCAGAGGTATGTCAGGGACATAGAGAGCAGTCAGAGGTATGTCAGGGACATAGAGAGCAGTCAGAGGTATGTCAGGGACATAGAGAGCTGTCAGAGGTATGTCAGGGACATAGAGAGCAGACATTGGTATATCAAGGACATAGGGAGCAGTCAGGTGTGTCAGGGACATAGGGATAAGTTAGGGGAATAGGGAGCAGTCAGAGGTATGTCAGGGACATAGGGAGCAGTCAGAGGTGTGTCAGGGACATAGGGAGCAGTCAGAGGTGTATCAGGGATATAGGTAGCAGTTAGGGACATAGGGAGCAGTCATCGGTATGTCAGGGACATAAGGAGTAGTCATCGTTATGTCAAGGACATAGGGAGGAGTCAGGTGTGTCAGGGACATAGGGATAAGTTAGGGGAATAGGGAGCAGTCAGAGGTATATCAGGGATATAGGGAGCAGTCAGAGGTGTGTCAGGGACATAGGGAGCAGTCAGGGACATAGGGAGCAGGTGACAGGTCTAGGGAGCAGCATATTGCAGGGCAAAGGGCTGTACCACTGACCCACGGGTGTACACCCAGCAAGCAGAGACAGTGACTGACCTAATAGAGCAGCAGCAGCTCCAGTCCCAACACCCACTGGGCTCCTGTAACTTCCATTCCCAGAGGAAAGCATGAATGATGTCCACAGCACAGCTCCTCCAACCGGAAGCTGCAGCTTTTTTCTATGTTGGAGGAGCTCTTGTAGAGGTGGACGCTGGTACATGGGGAGGGGCCAGCCACACAGAAGAGCATATGTAAGCTGGGGCCGGCTCATTAGGTTAGTGACCTCTTTTAATATTTGTAAAAATGTATAATGGGGTGGGGCCTCATTTAGGGGGCAGGGCTTTGGACAGCCACTGGCAGGCTGCTGTGGCAGTAAAAAAAAATTGCTGTCTACAGCAGCACAACAAATGCTGTTGGCCTGTTTTGAAGGGAGGGCCAGGAGCTGAAGCTCCACCTGCCCCTTGTTAATCCGGCCCTGTAATGTAGTAGATTTTCTAGTTTTAGAACTGGTAAGTCTTGCTGAGTTGGTACATTATTACTACACAGGGATAGCATTTCAATTGAGGCAGCAAAAATTTGCAAGATAAAAAATGCATTATTTTCAAGAGTAGATTAATTTGTGAAAACCTACACATAGGGGTAAATTTACTAAAGTGGGAGTTCTATTAAGAAGTGATGTTGCCCATAGCAACCAATCAGATTCTACTTCTCATGTATCTAGCAACTTCTAGAAGATAATACCTGGAATCTGATTGGTTGCTATGCAACATCACTTCTTAATAGAACTCCCATCTTAGTAAATTTACCACCTGGAGTCTTGCTGGTTGCAATTTTGAAGTGGAGAATATATGCCAAAGCTAAAACCACAAGTTATTTTTTGTGGTATTTATAAAACAAACAAAAAAAATCATGTATTCTAATACTAGACTTTTGGGAAAATTCAATAACAGAAAACTTTTTTGGGCCATTTTAGTTACATTTTATTTGATGTGTTATGGTGCATTCACACGGTACGATTTTTCTGAACGATATGAACGATAGTTCATATTGCTCATTTTTATGCAGTGAACGTCCAACGGACAACCAACGATGCACGTTCCCTCATGGACGATAATGATATCTATGGTCGTCCGTACATGCAGACCAACTTGGACGATTTCATCACGACTTGCATGTTAGGAGATGTGGCAGGATGACTTCACAGAAAGATATCTATTACAGATATCTTTCAGTGTATACACCCAATATCGTTTGTCGTGCACTACAGAAAAGTTCAAAGGAAATAGTTCAGCGATATCGTTGGTTGTGCAGATCGTACAGTGGGCCTGATTCAGAGCTGAACGCTCTGACCAGAGCGCTCGCTCTGAATCAGGGCCCTCCTCCATGAAAATGGAGCGGCCTCCTGGCCGCTCGTATAGCTGTGGGTGACCACCCACAGCATATGCGAGCGGCCAAAAAGATGGTCGCGATGGTCTTGACCATCGCGACCATCAGACTTGCGACGGAGACCCTGCGGTAGGGTCTCCCTGCCACAATCCCTGGAGTGATTTTGGCTCTATCAGAGGCAAAATCACTCCCACCGACATCACTAGTGATGTCAGTGGGGCCGGCTTCAGACGGTAGGAGTTCCCATGGGAACGCCTCCGTCTGGCAGGCACGCCCCCGGCACGCCCATCAAAGGGGGCGTGCTGTCAATCAACATCGACAGCACGCCCCCTTTGGTGCGAGACCCGGAGCGATGGAAAGTCCGTCGCTCCCCGGGTCTCGCGCATGTGCACGACGGAGCTCCCTCCGTCGTGCGCATGCGCAGTGGGGAACATCGACCCGCTTGCAAGCGTACTGCCGCTCGCGAGCGGGTCTGAATGACCCCCAGTGTGTACACACCATTAGAATGAAAAATGGATAAATACATACTCTTCTAAAACACAGGGTATAATATGTGTTGATACTGCATAAAAAAATATTGATATTGATGTTGCAATGTGATGAGTGCAAGCGTGGAAAAATGGCCTGACCACAGGGATAAAAAATCCTTCAGCAGCAAAGGGGTTAAAAATCACATGCCAAATTCACAGTCATTTCTGAAGAATGCACTACTGCTTTAAAAATAGTTTTTCCCTTTAAGTCTACTTCACTTATTAACATCATAATTTAACTGTTTTGATAGAAACAATTTGTATGTGGACTGATTTGTCTTACAAACGTTAATTAGTTCATTTAAAGTGAGCTAATTAATCCTCTGAGCTGAGTAATTCTCAGTACGTTTCAATTTACAGACACTATTTGATAAGAAAGGGGACTGACTGACCATAACATGTTGATTTATAATCCATCTATTGTAATGTCTTAGTCCAACATAAATCCAAAATTTGATAATGTTGTTCTTATATATGCATATCTAATATGAGATAGCATGTTACACTAAAGCTGCATACATACGTAAAGATTTTCTGTCCAACCATCCAACCAGTTGATTAGTTGGAATGAAAATCTGGTAATGTATGGGAGTAACTGATGATCAGCAATTTGCTCTTAAATGCCAGAAAACAGATGAAAATGGTTGGTCAGACAAGTTTTTTAAATGTTTGATCTAAACAATTTGTTGAAACAACAGTTTTTGCCCATTTTCCAGCGTTTGGGAGCAAATTGCAGATTGTCATTTGCTGTCATACCTTACCAGATTTTCATTCCAACCAATCAGCTAGTTGGATGGTTGGTCAGAAAATCTTTACGTGTGTATGCAGCATAACACCTCCACTGCTTCTCTACTCTTTCCTAAGCTGCATCCAGCAGCTGCAAAATGTATGTGTCACAACCGGCTGGGGAATCTCACAATTCACTAGAAACTGACGGAATATTGCCAGTGGTGATAATAATGTAGTGACTTCATTCTCCTTGGGATAATCTTCAGATGCTCTAAGCATTGTTATCATAGCTGCAAAATCCAGAATGAGACTACAAACATAAGAGACACCTATACCTAGACTGAATGGAAAAGGCCTATTGGACATTGAATAGTTTAATTGGAATGACTTTGGACGTCATAGAGCTAGCTAACTGCCCTGTTCTAAAAGACATGTTCATGCATGCTATTATATGTGTATAGTGCCTACTGAGATGAAGGTGTGCACAGTTATGGTCTTTTGTTAACATTATCTGCCCACCACTAACATGGGCTACAGAACTCAAAACTTAGAAAAGCTCAAGACTAAAGATTAGAATGAGACAAAATTATTTTTATAGATTGGATTAATGATTTACACATAATTAAAAAAGGGATGATAAGGCAACTTGAAAAAATGTCTTCATATCAGAAATAGTATATGGACAAATGCATGGAGTGCCTAATTTACTAAAGGAAGGTTGAAGGCAGCAATTCTTGGTGAAATGCAATATTTTAACTGTCTGTTCAATTCACAATAATTCTGAAAAGAAACACAAATACACACACACATATCCCAGTGATTTGCATGTATTATCTGTAACTGGTGCATTAAGGTAATTGGAATCAGGTATGAGAACAGATGTGTCTGCTGCAGCTCTGAAATCCACAGGCTAGTTTTTGGATTATGAACAAGTATTCCATCTTAAAAATCACAAATCTATTATTATTAAGAGAATAGACTATTGTGGAAAGTAGGAAGAGAGGAAAAACACCACTTAAAAGAATAGTAGATAAGCTTAAAGTAAAAGTAAAGAAACACAGAGAAAACACTGGTCATTTGTAGCAAAACATTAAAGAGTTGGAGATGCTGAATTTGGAAGAAATCATCTCTAATTATTTGGTCAGAATGAAAGACCATCCCAGCTGACTCCTCCTCATACATTATGTCACATGGAAGGAACTTACTGTACTTGAGTTCTGGTCTTTTGTGGTAGCTCAGGTTTTCTGAGAGTTGACAATTACATTTCACCATACATTCATCTACATAGTTGCTCAATTTCATAACCTTTTGTGAAAAATTGATCTAAATCAGTCAACATTGATGTTCTGTTTCTGGAGCTAAATGACACATTTACTAACAGACAATTTTTGATTTGTTTTTTTTAGGGATGAGCAGGTTCGGATTTCTGAAATCCGACCCCCCCCCGATCCGAGCCGGGAACCGAGTCAGGCTTGGGTTTTCCCGCCTGACTCAGATCTGAAATCGAAGCAAAACGTCATTATCCCGCTGTCTGATCTTGCGGGTTTTAGATTCTATAAAGCGCCCGTGACATTTTTCACTCTGGCTGTGGACAGTGAAGAGGGAGGGTGAGAGTTGTGCTGCTGTTGTCCATAGGGGCTGTGTCCACTCCAAAGTCCATAGGGGCTGGCTGGGCTGTGTTGTGCAGTGTCCCATAAAGGCTGTAGTCCTAAAGGGGTGCAGTAGTGTTGTCCAGGGGGTGCTCTGTCCATCAGGGGTGCTCCCCCCAAGTGCAAAAAAAGCAATTCTTTTTTTTCTGTTTGTGTGTGCTGTAGCCGCACGTGCATCAAAAAAGTAGCAGCGCCTGTGTCATAAGTCAAGGGCCGGCTGGCTCGTCTGTTGAAGGATGGTGTAACTCCAATGTGCTCCAGACAATATATATATATTTTTTCTGTGTTTGTGACTTGTGTTCACATTAGCCGCATGTGCATCTACAAAGTAGCAGCACCAAGCATGCGCCTGTGTCATAAATCAAGGACCGGCTGGCTCATCTGTTAAAGGGTGGTGTATCAACAAAGTGCCTGAAAAAAAAATGTTTTTTTTGTGTGTTTGTGACTTGTGTGTTCTGTAGCCGCACGTGCATCAACAAAGTAGCAGCGCCAAGCGTGCGCCTGTGTAATAAGGCAAGGGTCGGCTGGCTCATCTGTTAAAGGGTGGTGTAACCCCAAAATGCTCCAAAAAATAAAAAATATTTTTTTTTCTGTGTTTGTGACTTGTGTGTGCTGTAGCCGCACATGCATCAACAAAGTAGCAGTGCCAAGCATGCACCTGTGTCATAAATCAAGGGCCGGCTGGCTCATCTGTTGAAGGGTGGTGTAACCCCCAAAGTGCCGGAAAAAATAAATAAAAATGTCTGTGTTTGTGACTTGTGTGCAGTGTCCCGTAAAGGCTGTAATCCTAAAGAGGTGCTGTAGTGTTGTCCAGGTGGTGCTCTGTCCATCATGGGTGCTCCCTTGAAGTGCAAAAAAACCCACTTTTTTTTTTTCTGTTTGTGTACGCTGTAGCCGTACGTGCATCAACAAAGTAGCAGCGCCAAGCGTGCGCCTGTGTCATAAGTCAAGGGCTGGCTCGTCTGTTGAAGGGTGGTGTAACTCCAAAGTGCTCCAAAAAATAAAAAAATAAAATTTCTGTGTTTGTGACTTGTGTGCACTTTAGCCGCACGTAGATAAATAGCACATAAATCGAGGACAAAAATTTGTCTGATGAAAATAAAATATGGAAAGATCAAGAACCACTTCCTGCTAGTGCTTAAGCTGCTGCCACTAGTCATGACATAGACGATGAAATGGTATCAACGTTGTCTGCCAAGGTCGATGCCCAATGTCATAGTAGAGGGCATATAAAATCCCAAATGGCAAAGTTCAGTAAAATTACCTTAAAAAATAAATTTAAATCGGAGAAACGTAAACTTGCCAATATGCCATTTACAACACAGAGTGGCAAGGAACGGCTAAGGTCCTCCCCTATGTTCATGACTAGTGGTTCAGCTTCACATGACGATTGAAGCCATCCTCCCACTACAAGAATCAAATGAGTTAAGCTGGCAAAAGTACAGCAAAGAACTGTGCTTTCTAATTCTAAGAAGATATCATAAATCCCCATGGAGAGTCCAAGTGTGGTGACGGAGGTGATGCCCGACCTTCCCAACGCTGGACGGGAAGAGGTGGCTCCTTCCACCATTTGCACGCCCTCTGCAAGTGCTGGAAGGAGCACCCACAGTCCACTTGCTGATATTCAAATTGAAGATGTCACTGTTGAAGTACAACAGGATGAGGATATTGGTGTAAGTGGCGCTGAGGAGGAATTTGATGAGGAGGATTCTGATGGTGAAGTGTTTTTTTTAAATCAGGTACTGGGGGAGACAGTTGTTGTCCATGGTATGAAAAAGCCCATCACGGTCATACCTGGGCAGAAGACCAAACATTCCACCTCTTTGGTCTGGAAATATTTCTATCAAAATCTGGACAACAACTGTCTTGCCATATGTTCCATATGTAAAGGTGGAATAAGTAGTGGTAGGGACTTTAACCACCTAGGAACATCTTCCCTTATATGTCACCTTCAGCGCATTCATAAAAAGTTACTGTCAAGTTCAGAAACTGTGGCTAAGACCATAAGCAGTCCAGGGACACCTAAATCGCTTTTTCCTGTTGTATCCAAGCGCCTGCAAACCACACCGTCAACTCCCTCCTTGTCAATTTCCTCCTCAGTCAGGATCGGAAGTCGTCCTGCAGGCCATGTCAATGGTATGACTGACTCTCCTATCCAGGATTCCTCGGGAGGATCCTGTATTACTACGCCAACTGCTGCTGCTGTTGTTGCTGCTGGGAGTCATTCATCATCCCAGTAGGAACATCACTAATTCTTTTACTAAGAAATTGACCCTCCAACAGTCCTTAGCGAGGAGGATGATGTACGACAGCAGTCATCCTGAAGCAAAGCTGATAACTGAGGCCTTGACAGCTATCTTGGTGTTTGACGTGCGTCCAGTATCCGTCATTGGTGCAGTGGGATTTAGACAATTGATGGAGGTAGTGTGTCCCCGGTACCAAATCCCATCTAGATTCCACTTCACTAGGCAGGTGATACCGAGAATTGTCAGAGACGTCAGAAAAAGTGTCCTCCGTGTCCTAAAAAATGCAGTTGTACCCAATGTCCACTTAACCACAGACATATGGACAAGTGGAACAGGGCAGACTAAGGACTATATGACTGTGACAGCCCATTGGGTAGATGTATTGCATTATGCAGCAACAACAGCAGCATCACCAGTAACAGCATCTCAGAAACGCCAGCTTGTTCCAAGGCAGGCTACACTGTGTATCATCGGTTTCAGTAAGAGGCACACCACCGGCAACCTCTTAGAGAAACTGAGGGAAATCATCGCCCAATGGCTTACCCACTTAGACTCTCCTGGGGATTTGTGATATCTTACAACACCACCAATATTGTGCGGGCATTACATCTGGGCAAATTCCAGCAAGTCCCATGTTTTGCTCACACAACAAATTTGGTGGTGCACAATATTTTGAAAAATGACAGGGGTATGCAGGAGACGCATAGGGTGGCCCAAAAAATTTCTTGACAGTCTTGCCATTCAGCGACTGCGTGCCGAAGACTGGAGCACCAGCAAACACTCTTGAACCTGCCCCGCCATCACCTGAAGCAAGAGGTTGTGACGCGGTGGAACTCAACCCTCTATATCCTTCAGAGGATGGAGGAGCAGCAAAAGGCCATTCAAGCCTATACATCCACCTATGACATAGGCAAAGGAGGGGGTATGCACCTGACTCAAGTGCAGTGGAGAATGATTTCTGTGTTGTGCAAGGTTCTCCAGCCCTTCGAACTTGCCACACGTGAAGTCAGTTCAGACACTGCCAGCTTGAGTCAGGTTATTCCCCTCATCAGGCTTTTACATAACCAGCTGGAGAAAGTGAAGGAGGAGCTAAGACAGAGCGATTCCGCTCAGTATGTGGGACTTGTGGATGAAGCCCTTCATTCGCTTTGTCAGGATTCGAGGGTGGTCAATCTGTTGAAATCAGACCACTACATTTTAGCCACCGTGCTCGATTCTTGGTTTAAAGCCTACACCACGTCTCTCTTTCCGGCCGACACAAGCCTGCAGAGGTGCAAAGATCTGCGAATGACAACACTGTCAGCTGAAGTGGAACGTGACACGTCAACAGCTCCTTCGTCATTTTCTCCCGCAACTGGGGCTGCCAAGAAACAACTTAGGTATCCTAAGCAACCCGCTGGCGGTGATGCAGGGCAGACAGGACCAAGTTTTTACATCTAATCCAGACTGAAGGACCTGGCAACAATTTCTGACATGTCTGCTGTCACTGCATATGATACTGTCACCATTGACAGAGTGGTGGAGGATTACATCGGTGACAGCATCCAAGTCAGCATGTCAGACAGTCCGTACCTGTACTGGCAAGAAAAAGAGGCAATTTGGAGGCCCCTGTGCAAACTGGCTCTATTTTACCTAAGTTGCCCCCCCCTCCAGTGTGTACTCCGAAAGAGTGTTTAGTGCAGCCGAGAACCTTGTCAGCGAAAGGCGTAGTAGGTTGCTCCCACAAAATGTGGAGAAGATGATGTTCATCAAAATTAATTATCAATTCTTCAAGGGAGACCAGCCTCCAGAAAGTACAGAGGGACCTGTGGTGGTGGATTCCAGTGGGGACGAATTAATACTCTGTGAGGATGAGGATGTACACAGCACTCAAGAGGGTGAGGAATCGGTGAATGAGGCGGATGAGGATGGCATCTTGCCTCCGTAGAGCCAGTTTGTGCAAGGACAGATTAATTGCCAGCTTGTTTTGTGGGGGCCCAAATGAACCAATCATTTCAGCCACAGTCGTGTGGCAGACCCTGGCGCTGAAATGATTGGTTTGTTAAAGTGTGCATGTCCTGTTTACACAACATAAGGGTGGGTGGGAGGGCCCAAGGACAATTCCATCTTGCATCTCTTTTTTTTCTTTGCATTATGTACTGTTTGGGGCCTAGTTTTTCAAACTACCAACTGTCTGCCACTGCAGTGTCACTAGATGGGCCACGTGTTTGTGCCACCCACTTGTGTCGCTTAGCATAGTCATCCTGCTGTCTCGGTGCAACCTTTTGGCCTAAAAACAATATTGTGAGGTGTTCAGAATAGACTGGAAATGAGTGGAAATAAATGTTATTGAGGTTAATAATAGCATTGGAAAAGGAAAACCCACAAATTCTTTGATTTTAGCTGTTAAAATGCTTTTTAAAAAATAAAATACAGATCCAAAACACAAAACCCAGAACCCAAAACACCGAAGGGTTGTTTTGGCAAAACCAATCCGAATCCAAAACACAAAGAAAGATCCAGATCCAAAACACAAAACACGAAAAGTGGCCAGTGCACACCCCTAGTTTTTTTATGTATTAGTAAAAGTGTTATTTAGCCATAGATAACACAACATTGATGTTGATCAGTTTTGATCGATTTTAAATTAATCAAAATCGACCTTTAGTACCTATACCCCTAAAGCTGGGCATACACTGTGAGATTATTCACAGTGTATTCACCCGACATCTGCGCTCTGCCCCATGGGAAGGAACACAGGAAATGTTTGTCTGTCGGCCACGGATGGGCATACACTGCCCGATGCGGATGACAGGTTATCTCCTAAATATCGCATCTGACGGGCATGCTGGACAAGCCGGCATGCCCGACTGAGCAATATTTAACCCTTGGTCGCCCGCACACATGGTACAATTATCGGGACGATCTGCGGATATCGGGTGGATTGCTCTGATAATTGTAGCGTGTATTGCCAGCTTTAGTATGTTGAACAGGCAAAAACTAGCAACTGAAAAAAAGTGCTTTATCTTGTTCAAGGGATATTATTATTAAAATCTCTGCATAGAATTCTGCTTTTTGCAATTTGGGATAAGTGGATTAATACCAAAGCATGAAACACATAATGTAGTATTTTTTTATTTTTATAAAAACTGCACCAGCCGTCTCTTCACTCTTCTTTGGGGACTCCTGCACATACGCGGTTTACTGGCCCCGTATGTGTGGCGTCCATTGCTGGGGAGGTATCTGGAGGAACCCTCTCCCAGTATTTTTTTGCAAAATGTAGTCCATAGGCTACAATGGGTGGTGGCGTCAAACTAATAGAAACCCATAAAAACCTATGCGGCTTCTGGGGTAAATTGAGGGACCATGACAGATATGGAGAAATTTGCTCCATGGCACATCCAGGGGAAACTTAATATTTGCGGGCATCCCTTGAAACAAGCTGTCTTCAGGAAATATCCCACAAATATTATTTGTAAAATAGGCATTTAAAAAAAAAAAAAAGATTGTAGCTAAAATGATTTAATATTCATGCCGAACCCTTAAATAACCATTATTGTACTTAGTAAAACTTATCTATAGTTCAATCATAAGGCACAGTAAACATTGACTCAAACAATGGATGGACATCCACTGAGGCTGAAAATTCATTTTAAATTTAATAAGCCAAATACACATTCAGCCTGATTTGCTTGTCACCTACAGTAAAGCAAATAACTGACCTGTGAATATATATTAGTTACACATCTCAAAGCATCTAGCATTTTTTCTCCTAGACATAAAAAGTATAAAATAAGCTACATGAAAGATGTGTCATACCTGCATAACTCCAAATTTCTGTATTTTAAACCAAGACAATATTCAGACGTTAAACTTAAAAAAAAAAATAATAGGAAACAACCTTTATAGTAACAGGTTTACCTGTAAAACTAATACATTCAGAAATATAATGTTAGAATACTGCATATAGGTTCTATAATATAATCATTCATATTTAACACAGTTGTGTACATGACTTACTGTACATGCTATGCTTAAATAAAAAAATATATTATACAAAGTGAGAAAATCAAAGGATGGTATTATATATGTTTTCATGAGGCCTATTAGTTATCAAACCCCGATGGACCCATGTAAACTCTTGGCAATGGACAACAATGTAACAAGCATTTCAGTATTTCTCTGGTCCCCGGACATCAGCTCTGAAAAGCCGATGTCGTGTGAGCCCTAATAATAATACTTCCACCACTATGTAGAGGTGAAATTACACCCATGCACACAGGGAGAGCTGGAGGATGTGGAGGGATCCAAATGGACCCCTCTTCACACTCTGGATTTCCTTCCAATATAAGGAGTGGGGCTCAGGGTGCTAGCTCCATTTGAAGAATTTAATTCATTTACAGCAGGGGTGTCAAACTCGGGCCATCCAGCTGCAGTGGAACTACACATCCCAACATGCCCTGCCAGTTTTAGCATGCCCTAATAGCAAAACTGTGGCAATGCATGCTGGGATGTGTAGTTCCACTGCAGCTGGATGGCCCGAGTTTGACACCACTGATTTACAGCAAGCACATCAGGGCACTAATGGTTAATGGGGCACTTGTTCACTTTGATGATTATGATCTTTTGTGATTTAATTTTTATTTTTTACATACTGTATATTTAAACATCAAAATCGCCAGGAGCTGGTAATCCCATGCTGGTATACAGGAGTGTAGCCCCAGTATTATCACCCTGCAACACATAAGGAGCTCCCTTTATGGTCTCAGTAACAGCCGGCCAGTATCTCCCACCAAAGATAGACTAGCACAGGACAAACAGGATTACTGGACTTTATCAAGAAAACACCAGTTTCAGTGTACTGGGCATTGTTTCCACTACAGGAATCTACTTGGACAATATCCTATATCCCCATTTACCATTCCCCCTTCAACACCCAACACAACTGTCCACATCTGGCTCTTATACCCAACACACACCCCTTCCCCTGTGTAGCCCTGCGTAACCCAGTCTGTCCTGTGTTTTTTGGGCATATACAATATACATCTGATAGTTGACTGTTTAATATAGATTGCAACAACTGCATTTTATTTTCAGTTATTATTTTGATTTCATATTTGCGTTCTACTTTATATTAGATATGCATGACTATTCTGTATACAGCATATGACCATACTGTATTGAACATTTCATTGTGATTGTTGCAAATCAGATTATTGAGTACTGCTATGTACAGACATTTAGTTATACAAATACATTTTCTTTTAATTCATTCCATGGGTCTATGGCCCTGATTCAGCTCTTTCAGAGCGCTCACTCTGAATCAGGGCGGCAATTTTTTGTACTGGCCTCCTGGCCGCTCGCTAAGCTGTGCGTGACCACCCACAGCTTTTGAGAGTGGCCAGGTGATGGTTGCGATGGTCGCGAGCATCGCAACCATCAGGCTTGCAACGAGACCCTTGTGGTAGGGTCACGTCCATCGCAAGCCCCAGTGGACTTCCTACTCTAATAGAGTAGGAAGTCCACCTACTGACATCACTAGTGATGTCAGTAGGGCCGCCCACAAACAGAAGACGTTCCCTCGGGAACGCCTCCATTTGTCCAGCCACCCCCCTGCCCGCCTCCAAAACGGGGCGAGCTGTCAATCACAATCGACAGCCGCCCTGTTTTGGTGCGAGACATGTAGTGACGGAGCGCCTGTCACTGGCCGAGTCTCGCACATGTGCACGCCGGAGATGGTGCATGCGCAGGGGGTAAACATCGACCCGCTTGTGAGCGCATAGCGCTTGCTAGCGCATAGAGCTTGCGAGCGGGTCTGAATCTGCCCCTATGTAATTTGCCAAGTTAGTTCTGTACATAGGACACACAAGGAATGTTATTATAATCACACACCATGGTTGAGCACTGGGTATTCTTGATTTTAAGACTCAAGTGACATTGAGGGTGGTTACCAGAAGCCGCTCCCACAACAAGAGTGCTATTCTTGTTAACATAAGCACACACAAACAACTGATCTGCTAATGAAAACATGGACCAATGTTCTATGTTCATAAAAAAACATCCCGAGACTCAACAATAGAAATCAACTGAAAAATATACAGATAAAGGATAAATCTCGGTAGAGGCTACAGAGGTCAACTCAGATTATGAGAGTCTATTGGTTAGGAGAACCAAATGAACCACTGTTATAGGAGTTCATGCTAAAGAGCTGAAGTAGGGCAGGTCAAATGGGAAGAAAGTCATGTTGAGACCAGAATGAGGGGGTTGAGGATGTTGAGGTTTAGGAGAACTGCAATGCAAAGGGGAGTAGGAGAGGTCATGAAGAAGATCCAGTTTGGAGAAGAGCTTCTGTCCTTGGTCCAATGTTTTCACAGAATGTGTTGTGTTAGCAGTAAAGACTTGTAATTGGAAGGGGAAACTGCAGAGGTATCGAATATGGTGTTGGCAGATAATCTGGGGAATAGCCTGAAGGTCCCTTCATTTTTGAATAGTGAAAAAGACTAGGTCCTGGAATATTTGAATTTGCCTGTCCTGATAATGCAAGTGGACTATAATATCATGTGGCTTTTGGTCTGATACAGGTCTTGAGCAGAGGGCTCTATGGGCCCTGTCCACAAGGCAATATTCAGTGGTTAGGTCTAGGACAATATTTTGGAAGAGGTATTTGAGAAAGGAGGAGAGAGTAGAGCCAAGGACTGATTCTGGGACATTTTGAATGCAATAGTTATTATGTTGGGATTGGGGGGGTCATTCAGACCCGGTCATTAGCGCCGATGCGCTCGGACCGGGTCGATGGCCCCCCACAGAAAATGCGCACGACGGCGTCTCTTTCCAAAGGGGCCGAGCTGTCGATGTTGATTGACAGCTCGCCCAGTTTGGAAGGCGGGCCGGGGGGGTGGCAGCCCAAACGGGGGCGTTCCCATGGGAACACCTACCGTTTGGGGGCGGCCCCATTGACATCACTAGTGATGTCAGTGGGGAGCTTCTGGCTCAGACTGAGCCAGAAGCTCTCCGGGGCTTACGACAAGGGAGACCCTACCCTAGGGTCTCGTCGTAAGCCCCGATGGTCGCGATGGTCTTGACCATCGCAACCATCACCTTAGGCGGTCATAAGGCTGTGGGTGTTAACCCACAGCCTTACCACCACAAAGGAGGACGTCTTGAAAATTCAAGAGGTCCTCCCCTCATTCAGTCCGACCGCACACTCTGTGCGACTGGCTCTGAATGAGGTCCTGGGTCTCTTGATCTTATTGTTGTTCTTTGAGCGCCTTAAGTATGTCCTGCAGTCTGGTCAATTCCTTATCAAATTGACCTTGAGAGAGACATACTGTAAATAATCTGTTTTTTTTCTAACACATCTATTCTGGAGCTCAGAGAGGCTATATCAGATTTAAATTCAGCCAGTGTAGAGTGATATATAACTGAATCAGGAAGGGAGTGAAGTGGAAGGAAGAGATGATAAGAAGTGACACACTGGACTGACTGGTGACCATTTTTATCTAGAAACAGTTACTGCAACATTGTAGGTAATTGGTGGCAGATAGTCAAGGTAGGTTACTAAGGTGAGGGACAGAAGCCCAACAGGTGATAAACAGATTTGTAGTGATGAGTCCCCTAATAGCCCTTAAGTCCATAGGTACAGAGGACCTCATTCGGAGGCGGGAGCGATCGGTAGCACCCAAAGTCATCAAGAATATGCAAAACGAGCGCTCAGTCGCATACACATCGTAAGCACGGAAACACCCACAACAATGAAAACACACCTCCTATCTCTACGGCCTAATTCAGAGTCAGTCGCAGGTGGCAACCTACGTCAGCAGGATTAACACCTGTTACAGTGTTAATTGCCTTCAAACATCGGTTGAGGCAGAAACCATCGCCTGCACTCGCAATGCTAAAGGTAGATCCTGGGCTACCTTTAGCACTATGAGCAGTAGCATCGTTATTGCAACGAGATGACGTGTGTGATGACTCGCTCAGTAATATATGCATGCTCTTAAAATGCCCTTTTTAAGGTCAACCACGCCTGCGTCCGCACCACCACACCCCCGTTCACAAGCACCTTCTCCTGTAACCACCCACAAATGGCACTAAATGTCAATCTCAGCTATGACCTCATAGTGACTAGCGAGCAAGAGGATTGCGGTCGGAAAGACAGGCTTGCGCACGCGCACTGCCATGTACACACATGCGCAGTTGAAAAAAATATCACTCGCTACAACCAATCGCTCCATGCGACCGCCTCTGAATGAGGTCCAGAGAGTGGAAAAAGATGTTAAACACAATGAGGAGGGATGACCAGACAAGCCATACACTGTGGTATATTCCAGATTACAGGTGGGCAAGGTGTGTCTCTTGAGGCCAAGGGGGTAAAAAAATTAAGGAAGCTTGGGCTGGTGTTCCAAAGTGACCTAAAGTAATAATTCCATTAACAGCAGAGGGCATACTGTGAAAGATTTATGAGTATTGCGAGTAGAAAAATTGTATTTTGGTTATTACTTGTTAAATCCTTTTCTCTGAGTCAATGGGGGACACTGAAATTTGCTGTGGTATAGGTGGAGCTGGAGGAGTCTGGGCACCAAAAGGGTATGTCTTTGCACAGCTTGGGTTCATCCTCCACTATATAGCATTTCCGCTATGCTGTTCCCCACCTGTGGGTTGCAGTGTCCTGTGGGTAAGGGAAACTGCAGTGCAATGGTCACTGCTGGTGAATGGATGCCGGGTGCATCCGCAGACCATCCATTCACACTGACAGCAGTGCTTGGGGGCAGCCTGACATGTCTGTAAGTGCCGGGCACGGCCCCAAAAGTAACGGAAAGGGGAAGCATCTTAAAGACATGTCCCTTTTCATTGGTCATGCCAATTTTCTGTGCACCTGCCATCGGTGCACGCAGATGATTTCTTTCCCTAGGTCCGGCTCCCTGCCCAGCATCGGACCTAGGGCCTGATCCTGACCCGCTCGCGTGCGCTGAGCGCTCGCAAATGGGTCGATGGTGCCCAAGTGCGCATGCGCATGACGGAGGTGGCTCTGTCATGCGCATGCGCGAGACCCGAATAACGATGGCCAAGCTGTCGTTAAGGGTATGGCACCAAAGGGGGTGTGCTGTCAATGGTGATTGACAGCACGCCCCCTTTGGTGGGTGTTCAGGGGGCGTGGCTGCCAGACGGAGGCGTTCCCATGGGAACGCCTACCGTCTGGGTCCGGCCACACTGACATCACTAGTGATGTCAGTGGGAGTGCTTTTGTCTCTGATAGAGCCAAAAGCACTCCTGGGCTTGCGGCAGCGAGACCCTACAACAGGGTCTCGTCGCAAGCCCGATGGTCTTGACCATCGCGACCATCATTTTGGCCGCTCGCTATAGCTGTGGGTGGTCACCCACATCTATGCGAGCGGCCAGGAGGCTCTGTTAGAGCATCCGGCTCTGAATCAGGGCCCTAGAGTGAACACTACCTATAAAAAACCCCTACCAGCATCCTTCAGTTATTACAAAGCTCAAAGAACAGAGTGTAGGAGAGGAAAAGGAGAAAAAAACAGGCTCACTGAACACAAACATGGAATGGTAGTGCAAAGGCCTGTATTGTCAATACTCTTGTAACACCCCTGAGCAAAGCCAGGAGCATAGTGGTGGGGGTCCAGTGTCCCCCCATGAACACAAAGAAAAGGATTTAAGAAGCAAGAACCAAAATCCCATTTTCTCTTTCATCCATGGAGGACACTGGAATGTGCTAGAACATCCCAAAGCTGTCACTTGAATAAAGGGAATGCAGGGCCTGATTCAGAGCCGGACGCTCTGACAGAGCGCTCGCTCTGAATCAGGGTCGCTCCTCTGTTTTTTTTAGAGCGGCTTCCTGGCCGCTCGCATAGCTGTGGGTGACCACCCACAGCTATAGCGAGCGGCCAGGAAGATGGTTGCGATGGTCAAGACCATCGTGACTATCGGCTTGCGAAGAGACCCTTGTGGTAGGGTCTCGTTGCTGCAAGCCCTAGAGTGCTTTTGGCTCTACCAGAGCCGAAAGCACTCCCACTGACATCACTTGTGATGTCAGTGGGGCTGGCCGCAGACAGTAGGCGTATGCCACATCTGTCAAAATTTTACCATTTACACAATGGTATCAGAGGAACCTCTAGCCCTTAGGAAAAGGTCCAACTTGAGTAAGAGATGCCTGGGAAGGCCACTGGAAACCGGGGCATTGGGGAAAGATGTATCAGAGAAAAAACATCCAGGAGACAGAAAATGCCTCTACTAAAAGGAAAACCCGAGGTTTTTCCCCATACTAGCACCTGTCCAATTCATAGGAAAAGTATTTAGCTGCTCACCATAGTAGTCTCAAATTGAGTGTGAGAAAAAAAAGAAAGTATAAAGGCAAAGGAACATCTAGAGATTCGCATAGCTGAAGACAAGCCATCCCCTGTTGTACCCACAATGAGGAGAAGAGAAACAGTACCCTCACAAAAACTCCCACCACAACTGAATTGAAAATTGCTTGAACTGCACTGATCTTGTCAGTAGTAAGATGCTCACTCACAATGGCTTGGACCATAGCCTGGATGAAAACCCTGAGGCTGTACAAGGTGAAATCGGTCAGCCAGCCATATACTGATTAGAGATGAGAGTTTCCGATTCCCTGAGAATTGGACCCACCTGAACTTCAGAGATCTGGGGCGATCTGAGGTGCTCCTCGGATCTCTCCTCTTGCCCCGGATCCCTAATCGAGGCAATACCTCATGATCCTATGTCGGATCTCGAGGTTTTGCCTCGAGCAGCCAGTTTTAAAAATCCCTTTGCCTTCAATGGGCAAAGCACTGATTAGCTAACAGAGCCATCTGTCACGGTCAGTGCCAGATAAAGGTTCATTTGGGCCTGAAGCTGAAATTTAGGCAGGGCCTGTTGTGTTCTGCCACAGGGGATGTGAACAGCGCTATAGGGATGCGAGTAGTGATATGGAAGGTGTGTCCAGTGTTGTGGGGGTGTGATCTTCACATGGGATATATTAATAGTGTAAATGTGAGAGTCTAAGCACAAAGGGAAATACTCCTTGTTAACCCAACCAGACAAAAAAAATGTCTATCTATCTATTTTCAGGGTCACATAGGACCCTTTTCTATTGGGTTTCTAAGACATGCCGAGGCCCCCCTTTTCCCAAGTAAAATGGGCAGTCAAGATGGCCAATGACGCAATTTGTGGGAATTGGCATCATTGTGGCCCTGTCCCCTGCTTCACAACACTGATTTGACACATTGTGTAGCAAGGGTGGGGCCATCATGCCCACTGTGCCGCCCACAATATCACGAGTGAAACACAGGAAGACCAGCATGCTGTCACAAACGGACCTCTGTGATGATGTATGTAGCAGTTCCATACTATTATTGCTACCCCAGGTACCTGTAACTGCTTGTCATATGTGGAAAAGATACAAACAAGCTGCCAAGAGAGGCAGTTAAAGAATATTCAAGCTGAGTTGCATAATGCACATCAATAACAAAGTAGTAATGAATATACTGTAAAGTAAAAAAGTAGGCACTCCACAGATGTGTTGGGTACGATATCCCAATGGTCATAGTACCGGCAGCGGAATAACGATGGTTAAATTCATGATTAATTTTAGTGAGTATTCTAGCCCTAACCCACACCTCCCGCACAGGGTCGGCAATAGAAATCTTTGGGCCCGTTACACTGATATCTCTGGGGCCCCCCTCAACCCCACCTCCGCACAACTGACAAATCCCTATATATATATATATATATATATATATATATATGTAGCCTACATGCATCTATCTAAAAATTAAAAGCCACTCTCTGCTTATGCAGATATTTTGATTAATTTTGAAGCTGGTGCTATATATAAGGTGCATAATGTACAGGAGGGTCCTCACTCACATCTACAGCCTTTCAGACAATGACTGGGGTGCTCACCACTGTGACCTCCAATGAGATCCAGAGTCAAATAGTAAAATTAGGAAAAGGGGAACTCACCAGAGCTTTGAGACTCTCATATCTGTCTATATCCAATTATACAAAAGCAAACTAAATAAAGTAAAATAGGGGTGTTTCTAGAGGTGTGACTAGCATCCACCCCATATTCTCCCTTCCAAATGTATTTTCCTTCTACCACAAGTTAAAAACAAACAAAAAGAAAATAAAGATTAATTTAGTATAAAAAAAGTACAGAAGCTCATGAAATGCCAGCGCCATTAGTCAGTGTTCTTTTTGCTGCTTTAGTATTGCAAATCAGACACCCATTTTGTGAAAAAATATCTTGCAGGTCGCTTGGTGCAGCTTGATCCAGGGATCAGAGCACATCACAGTCTGTGGAGTTTCTTCAAATCAACTAGTCCATCTTAAAGGACAGCATTGTACTAGATTCATTCTGGATTTATGTCCTAAATTGGTCAATCTCAAGGACAATCTTAAGGATAACATTTTACAAATTTTGGCTGGATCTTATGCATTTGATATGTATATGCCCCTGATGAAGTCCTAACGGACGAAACACATTGGGTTGTGAACTAGAGTCTAAATATCAGAAGGGAGATACCTGCTTTATTTGGAAATCTGGCCCCAGAGGGGTAAAAGCGGGTTACATATCATCCTCTGTATTAATTATTGAAGAAACTGTGTAAGCATTTTATAAATTACTTTTATACATATGTCAAGTTGACAAAACCGTTTAATAAAATTATTGTTCAAAAATCTAACAGTTGGCAATTGTGCCAATTTGTTTTGGGTGTCTTTTTGGTGAGTGGGTCTTTTTTAGAAAAATTCAATTGGAGCCACATTGAAGTTGGTCCAGTATAATAAAGAGGAGAAATGGACTGTCATTGACTGAAAATTTCATATTAAGGGACTATATTGGACATTCCAAAAGGTGTATATTTCAGACTGGGATTGACGTCTAATACTTTCATCATTCAACTAATGTTTGAAATATTTTTGTGATTTACGCCTTCATATTTTAATTTTTTGTTGTCTAGATATATACAGTATGTAGCCTACATGCATCTATCTAAAAATTAAAAGCCACTCTCTGCTTATGCAGATATTTTGATTAATTTTGAAGCTGGTGCTATATATAAGGTGCATGATGTACAGTAGGGTCCTCACTCACATCTACAGCCTTTCAGACAATGACTGGGGAGCTCACCACTGTGACCTCCAATGAGATCCAGAGTCAAATAGTAAAATTAGGAAAAGGGGAACTCACCAGAGCTTTGAGACTCTCATATCTGTCTATATCCAATTAAACAAAAGCAAACTAAATAAAGTAAAATAGGGGTGTTTCTAGAGGTCTGACTAGCATCCACCCCATATTCTCCCTTCCAAATGTATTTTCCTTCTACCACAAGTTAAAAACAAACAAAAAGAATATAAAGATTAATTTAGTATAAAAAAAGTACAGAAGCTCATGAAATGCCAGCGCCATTAGTCAGTGTTCTTTTTGCTACTTTAGTATTGCAAATAAGACACCCATTTTGTGAAAAAATATCTTGCAAGTCGCTTGGTGCAGCTAAATAGCAAAGTCTGTGGTGCACCAGTGGGGCTGTTTAGCGCAATTTGTACAAAGGTGTATGTGGAAACATTCGTGTAGATACATACATTCACACATAAAGTCCCTCAGTGGCATGCCTAAGCACTAATTTGACAATGTGAAACATAAGCTGTGCCACACAATATATATATATATATATATATATATACATACATACAGTTTATGTAATATATATGTACACATATATAAGACCCCTCAGTGACATACATGCCTAACCACTAAATGGATGAAACATTACACACACACATATATATACATATATATATATATATATATATATATTTATTTATTTTTTATACCTTGGGGTTAATTAGCCCGGCAGAGGTGGATTGGTGCAATGTTTAGGCACTTAATGAGGGTCCACACACAGCTTTCAAGTAAATAAATGATGCTTTACTTTCCAGCATGGAAAGTCAGGATACAAACAGAAAATAATAAACTACCTAGCCCCTATTTATGGCGTCTAGCTCACTTCTTGAACCCTCTCTATAAGGGTGCAGCTAATCTGCCAATAAAGTCTCTCACAGTCTCTGTGCCTTCCCTGTATCCTCCAGGTATACAGTAGGTCCTGACTTCCTGAGCCTGTAGCCCCGCTGCTTCAATGCCACACAGTCTGAGAGTTTTATGGTCCCCCCTTTCCTCCTGTAAGGTCCAGGCACAGGCCTCCTGACCTCCAATGGCTTGCTTAGCTTCACTGGGCTCTCTGGCTGCCAAAGTTCCACATAGACTGTTTCCAGCAGCAGCCTGACTGGTCTGCCTTCTCATCATCCCACACCTGAGCTCTCTCCACAAGGCAGCAATTAGGCATCTTCCCACAATGCTTTTCTACTCTGTGTGGGTGGATCTGTCCTGCCCCACACAGAATCAGCTGCTCACCAGTGCCATCTCTGGTGATACTGCCACATATCCCCCTTCCCAGCTTGAAACCCCTGGGTTCAGCTACATGGGACGAGGCATTCTCATTGCGAAGTCCCTCTTCATTATTCTCAGAACCATCCACCGGATCCAAGATAATCCAGACTCTGGTCATTTATGGGGGTCGCATCCTCCAAGTTCTGGAGGTAATTTTTCTCCTTACTTGTTTTCTAACTTTATAGTACCAATGGTGGTACTTGCTTTCTTTATGCAGTACTTGAGGCTCACCCTTGGGTTCTGCAACAGACATTAAGAACTTGAAGTAACTTTTTCCAAAGCGACATACTTCATCTTTACTCTTGCCACTTAAACCTATTAAAGGCACATCTTTTGGCCAACTTCTACTTGTCACATCTTTTAATCTTCAGCCTTAAAGCCCTGTATTGGCTACTGGCATACTTCACTGATGGCCCTTTGAAAGAGGAGCTATCAGTATCTCAAGAGTCATTAGCATCACAAATTCTGGACCTTGGCTTTATGTCAACAGACAACGTACTGGCACTGTCACTGTCACCCTCAGATTCCAGACTCCCATGTCCACATAAGATACTTGAATATTTACTCCATTGATCCACATAATTTATCTCACGGCTTTCGTGGCTATCTGCCACTTCATTAAGGCATAGATCTCTTGGATTTTCTTGTGCTCCCGATTTTTGAGCCTTGAAAATATAATGAACTTCCACATGTTCCACCAGCACATGTTGAAGTTCACTTTCCACAGAGGTCTTTATTTTCCAATTCACTTTTTTTTTTTAAATCTTTTTTAATCGAGTTTTTCAAAGATATAAGACATACAGCAAATAAAAGAGAAACATATAGCAAGTTACAGTTACTATAGGGTTTACATAGTTTCTTGACATATTGTTTAAAAGCCACAACAATAATAACATTATATAATACAATATCCTATTGTTGCTTAGCGTCTGTTTTGAATAAACATAAACATAGTGTCCCAGAGGGATAAAAGGTGTTAGCTTAGACAGATAATATTTGGACTCCTCGTTGGCATGTATCATCTTACATTCCAATGTATGAAGAAAAAGGAGTAAATTATTAAAGGAGTAACAATATTCCGAAGTAATTGATTAAGATACCCAGGATGGTAAAGCAACATATAGACAAATACAGAAAGGGGTAGGAAAGAACACGGGGGAAGATAGGGGAATGAATATTATATTGATAAAGATGGCTTGACGTGAGGCCTGAGAATTTTCACAATTGTGACCTTACAATGAAGAATAATCCCATATAAAATGCTCTAGAGATTGTTGATATAGCTGAGGTTGTTAGGGGGCTATCGAAAGCTGTCGGTGGAGAAACCACTCTGTTGTCTCAAAAATGTTATATATTTGTGTTGAGTAGATTGTTCCAATTTATCAATATAGAGACCCCATTTTTTATAAAAGGTCACAGCCCCTCTTTCTATATGTGGTTGTGTGGATTTCCTATCGAAATACATAAATTGGAGAAGTTTTACCTTAACTTCAGCAAGAGAGGGAGAGGATCTGGCAATCCAATGTGTCAATATGATCTTTTTCGATATCGTCACTATCATAGTAATAATAGGAATATGGGGGGTAGTGGAGGGGGTTATGTTCCAATTGGTGAGGTCGAATCACATAGACAGGCCAGATGGTCAGGTGAAAACCGAGTGGATAATAACTCATTAATAAAGGCTATCACTTTGTTCCAGAAACGTTTAATTTTCCGGCATGTCCAGAAACAATGAAAGAAAGATGCGAGTGTACATTGACATTTAGGGCATTCTCCTGTAAGGTGTGGAGAGAAATGGGAGCGTTGTGCAGGAGAGGTATGTGCTCTTTGTATAGTACGCAAATGTACTTCTTGTAGGTATGAGGAGTTAAGGATTTTCATTGTCGAGTCATAGTGATCAAACAATTGGTCTGAAGACAATAGATTTGGGAGGTCTTTCTGCCATTGTTTGATCGTTCTGTCCCCACCATAACTCGAGAAGCTGTTAACTAGAGGGAGGTATTTAAATTTAATGCGACATGTGAGTTTTTCTCATAGGCTTATGGTGGATTGTAATAAGTCAGTATTTGTGAAATATCTGTGTTTAATATATTGTACCAATGAAAAATAATGTCTCACTTGTAAATACATATAGAAGTGTGACTGAGGTATGTTGTATTTCTCTCTGATGTCTGAAAATTGATAAATTTGTCCTCCCGGGTCAAATACTTGAGATGAGTTTGTTAGGCCTTTCTGTCTCCAGAGTGAGATGTAACTATTGGACAGGGAGGGAGGGAAGGCAGGGTTGCTCCATAGAGGAATATATGTGGAGTAGAGTGGGTCTCATTTAAATTTCTTGTTTAGAGAGATCCATGTATAATAAATGTCACGAAATAGTATATTTTTGAAGGATGTTAGAGGGAATTTGCGAGGGTTTTGAGTGGAGTATGGCTCCTGGGGACAGAGGATAAAAAAGAGCCTCATCTAATTGGACATCAGTGAATGTATTCTTTCCTAAGATCCAGTCTATCACATATCTAGCTAGCACGGAGAATAGAATAGGATGCAAAATCTGGGACTCCCAATCCCCCCCTTCCTCTGGGAGTTATGAATTTAGTATTTTTGGCTTTTTCCCACACCACATCAATTTATTCATGGCCGAGCATAGACGTAAAACGTCTGTTTTTTTCCGGGAAATTGGTAACATCCTCATTAGGTAAAACTTTTTTGGAAAGATAATGCTTTTGAGTACCGCCACCCTGCCTAGGAGTGAAAGAGGGAGTAATTTCCAATTATTTAACATCCCCAGTACCCTAGAAATCATGAGAGAGAAATTTTCTTCATAAAGCTTAGAGAGATTGGCTGTAATCTGGATCCCCAGGTAAGTGAGTTTATTAGGAGCCATTTTAAATATGGATAGAGGGGCGCAAAGGCTATTCGTGTCATTAGGTTGGTTAATGTATAATAATTCAGATTTAGAAATATTAATATGGTATCCTGCGATTTTACTAAAAGAGTCTATCAGTTTTAGGATTTCTGGAATAGATGATAGAGGGTTTGAGACGAAGAGAAGCATGTTGTCTGCAATACTTCTGAAAGTGGGATACTTCAGTGGGAATGTCAGTGGGAATGTCACTTCTGAAAGTGGGATACTTTCAGAGTTACATTTGAGATATTGATACCTATAATGGAAGGTGAAGCCCTAAGAGCTTTCACCAATGGCTCCAATGCTATAGCGAATAAAAGTGGTGAGAGAGGACACCCCTGCCTTGTCCCTTTCTGAATTAAAATAGAAGGGGATGTAAAACCATTACAAATAATTTGTGTTTGGGGTTATAATATAGAACTTTTAGTATGTTTATGAAAGGTTCGGGGAATCCAAAGATGGAAAGTGTCTTGAACAAATGATCCCATTCGATTAGATCGAACGCCTTTTCGGCATCTAGGGAAAGGATTGCATTCAATTGTGTATGTTGATTCGAGGTGGATGCGTATATAACTGAGATTACTCTTCTGATGTTAACTTCCGAGTGCCTTCCCCATATAAAGCCAGTTTGGTCTGTATGAACTATGTGTGGGAGAATAACTTTAACCCGGTCCGCAAGAATTTTCGTTAATAATTTATAATCCAGATTTAGAAGGGATATCGGGCGGTAAGAGCCCGGGAGAGAAAGATATTTTCCAGGTTTTGGAAGAACTTTTAGGGTGGCAGAGTTGAAATGTGGAGGTAAGGTGTCAGTTTTGAGCAGGGAGTTTAGTACCAATGTTAGTGAATCGCCTATGTGGGGTAACAATATTTTATAAAAATCTCCACTGTACCCATCTGGGCCTGGAGCTTTGTCACTTTTGAGGTGTTGGACCGTGTGTTGTATTTACTCTAATGTTATTGGAGCCATAAGGGTTTGTGACATGTCTGTAGTGATTTGAGGACAAGGCAGGGAGTCCCAGAAAGCAGGAAGGATAGGAGCATCGGAGGAATTGTTTGATTACTGGATATGGTGGAAGAGTGTAGTATTTCTACTATTTCTTTGTTAGATGTTGTGAGAGAGCCTTTATCATTTATGAGTGGTTGTACCACTGCGGGAGGACGGGATCCTTTGAGTAAGTTAGTAAGGAGTTTCCCCGTCTTGTTACCAAATTTATGGTATCGGTAATTTACAAAAAAATATATTTTTCCCCCATGCCCCCCAAGAATTCGTCAAAGTGAGTTTTGGCCAAGTCATAAAATTGTTTAGTTTGAGGGGAGGGGTTGGATTTATATTGTTGGAATGTTGTTGTGAGGTCTGACTGGTATTTCAAATATTGCGTGACATATTTTTTGTTTATATCTGCAACATATGAGATTATTGCACCTCTTATGACAGCTTTTGCCGTCATCCAGAACAAAAGAGGGTCGGTCTCAAGGTGTAGGATATTGTCATTTTTGTATTCCTCCCATACGGTTTCCAGCCTTTGTCTGAATCTAATAGATTTTGCTAAGTAGGATGGAAATTTCCAAGATTTTGAGGACCCAGATGATTCAGGGATATGCAGGGTGGCCGTTATCAAAGCATGGTCAGAGTCTATTTGGGAGTCTGTGATATTAGTACCTGTGACATGAAAATGTAGTCTATCCTAGATAGAGTATGGTGTGCCGCAGATAAGCAGGTATATTCCCTATCGATCGGGTGTAGGGCTCTCTAGACATCTATAGTTTGAAGATGTTGTGTTATAGAGGCAATGCCCAATTTGGGTAAGGGAGGGGGGTGACGTATGTGTTGGGATTTATCTAGGATTTCAGAAGAAATTAGATTGAAATCTCCACATAGGATTAAAGGGATCTGGAGGAGAGGGGATAAATGAGCTAATAGTTTTTGAAAAAATACTTTGGAATATTGGTTTGGGGCATAGACACTAGAGAGAATATATGCACAACCTCTGATCTTAATATGCATAGTCACAAATCTACCATGTGGATCTGTGTGGGTTTGTATAATTTCTACAGGGAAGTGGCGTTTTATTAAAATAGCCACTCCTCTGGCTTTGGAATTAAAAGATTTGGACCCTAGAACCTTCCAATTAAGTATGTTTAGCTTCACGATTTCCTCTGGGACTAAATGAGTTTCCTGTAGGCAGACCATATCTACATTTTGTTTATTCAAATAAAGGAGTATTTTCTTTCGCTTTGCCGGGGAATTGAAGCCTGCTACATTTAAGGAACCAATCTTTAGGTCAGTCATAGTACAGTAGTGAAATTAGTAATGTCATAGGCCAATCAACCTTCAAGAAAGAGATAATATGCCAATAAGGGGAGGAGGGGAACGGTAAGAGGGGAGGGTAGAGAGGGAGGTTGAAGGGGAGACAAGACAAAAGGAGCAAAAACATATTCTATAAAAATGAATACGGTATTAACAATGATTTACAGGTTGTACCCCGTACTTCCGGAAGATAAGACTTTATAGAAATAATTAACAGGCAATAACTGCGATACAAATTGCCGGTGTGTGTGAGGTCCGGTTCCATCACAACCACCTGGATTTTAACGGATAATATTTAACATATAGCACCAACCCGTGCTTAACCAGGAATTATGGAATCATAATTATAACTTTAGGCGTCATCTTACAAATGAATTAGCCACAACATATTATTATAAATGATTAGACACAGAATTTTCAGACATCTGCTCTTATAAGATCTAAAATGCAAAAATTCGTACAGTAGGTAATTTAAGGAGGAAGATAGACATATCACAATACTGCGATTGGTATTAAGTTAAGAATATAGACAGTATTATATAAGAACCTTGTGGGTTAAATGGTATAATGAACCTTATCCTGAAGGAGAGTCACCAACATCGGCATCTGCAGCTTGGGATAATTCCTCTAAATACCCTGATGCGTCAGCTGGGGTATTAAAATCGACATGTGAAGCTCCATCATATATCCGAAGGTGAGCAGGGTACAATAAGCTGAATTTGCGGCCTTCTGAGATTAGCTTTGAGCAAGTAGACGAAAAACGCTTTCCTGGCCTTAGTTAGTTCCACAGAATAGTCTTGAAAGACATACAATTTGTGGGCTTCCCATGTCAGGTTTTTGATACGGCGAGAAGCTGACCAGAATGCTGCCTTATGCAAGTAGTTAAGGCACTTGAAGAGGGTGACTCTAGGGTGTGGTTTGCTCAGAGAATGGGGGGGGCCCACCCTATGGACTCTTTCAATGACTAAGTCACTACATTCTTGAGTGATCCCCAATAAGGATGGTAATGTGTTATGCACAAAGTGTGCCAGGGAGGCTCTCTTCACGGATTCAGGTAACCCCACTAGGCGTATATTGTTTCTACGGGCACGGTTTTCCATGTCATCTAATTTATTATGGATTTGGTGATATTCTGAGGTGAGCTTCTGTACAGATTATTTCAATATCTCAACCTCATGAACTGATGCTCCCATCTGATTTTCTGCCTGTGTGACTCTGTTTGTTAAGCGCTGCAGCTGCTGTGAAATATCCTGCACAGCTTGTGTTAGCAGCGGGGCCATAGCCGATTGTATAGCCTCCAAAACATCCCCATATGTGACAGGGGAGTCTAGAGGGCGGCTTACCTGGGGCGCTGTTGAGATGTTAGACTCCACTATTGTTTTTTTGGAGCTGGGAGAGGCTGGATCGGGACACGCAGTCGGCGCCATGTTGCCAGACCCGCGCCTTTTCTCCTGGCGGTTCTGCTGCTGTGGCGTCTGGGAAGCAGCGAGGACATAGCGGTCCATTCTGTGCAGCGGGAGGTAGGGAGTGATGCGGGTGGCTGATGGAGGCAAATAATTGCCGTTATTAGGTATATCCCGGTGGTCGGAGACGGAACCCGAATCGGAGGCTTCCTCACTCCATCAAACCGGAACCAGAAGTCCTCTTCCAATTCACTTTAGCTGGACATTTTGCTTCAAGCTTTGTAATTTGAGACCACTCCACTTCCTCACAGATAAATTCAGCTGTATTGCAAGTTTTATCTTGGTTGCATGATGGCATTACTTCATATACACGAGAATTACTCTTCCCAAGACTGTTACCATTAACTACCTGTATGGTTCTGTTTTCCCCTGCAAAAATGCATGACTTGGGCACATTCACATCACTGTGCTCATATAGTGACATCAGAGTCTCATCTTTGGAAGCCATCAACATACCTGTAGACTTCTGTACATCTTGTAGCTTTGACTCACAGGTTATGCGATCACCATCTGTGTACGTTATTTCTTTATCACCAATTTCAGGCACGGTTTTGCAACCTGGACCTGTGTCCCTTTGGGAGGACTCCATACCCTCAGGTATTATTGTAAGTTGAAAGTCACTGCAAGGAATCTCATCCACTTTTCCAAGATGGACCTTTAGGGAATTTCCCAACTCCAATACTTCTGTCCCTTCTTGTACACCGGTATCGTTAATGAGGACATCTCGATGATCACATTGCTGCTGAAAGACATCATTCTGGAACATCTTAGTTCCCGCAATTCACTATTTGTCCGCTGCTCATCACACAAGACACTCTGACCGGAAGCATATCACTCTGCATGCCAGCCTTTTCAGGATCAACTTGAACCAATTGCTGCTTGTGGTTATGTACTTCTGCCATACTGGGTTCAGCAAAGACATCGGATGCCATTTTAGGTTGAGAATCCAACTTCAGAATGTTATTTAGCTTATTTCCCTCTAATTTTCCCACTACCATGTAGAACGTTTTCAGAGACGCAGACAGCTGCTCTTCCAGATGGGCAATTTTCACCATGGCACTTTCAAACTTGCTCTCGGATTGCAGTAGATTGCACTACATGACTTCAAATTCAGCAACTCTCACCTTTTGTACAATTATTTAAGACTCTGCCATATTTAATTCACATTGCAACTTCATTTCTTTGGTATTCCTCTCCACTTGGAATCTTTGCAACTGGTCCTGTGTACTTAGCAGACACTTCTCAAGGTTCTCACTCTTTTCTTGCAAATTCCAAGCCCTGCCATGGGCAAGGTTAAGCTCTCTCTCCCCAGATTCACTTTGCTTGGTGGCTTTATGTAGACTTTCCTCCAGGAATACATTTCTTTCCGTCAGACATTCTGAAACTGCTCTAGCTGCAGCTAAATTGGATTAGAGAGTTTGTAATTGCTCCTTACAGCTGACTTTAAGATGGACCATCTCCATCTCTTTTCCTTCACGGTCAGTTTCCCACTGAGCGCGAATCTGCAGCATCTGGAGATACTTCTCTTTTACTTCACAAAACTTTTCCACCATAGAATTTTTCTCCAATTCACAATATTTGAGCTTTACATGAGTGGACACAATTAAAGAGTCTTTTTCTTTTAACACCAGAGTCAGATCTACCACTTTCACTTGCGTGCGCTCTACATAACTCTGATGTCTCTGGACACATTCTTTCAAATCTTCTACTTCCTGCTGAAGTACCACACACTTTTGCTGCACTTCAACAATATCTCGCTCTAATACATAATTCTTTGCTAGGAGCACGTCATTCTCATACTTTGTAACACATTGGAACATTTTAGATTCCTCAAGGCATTCAGACATAACTGCTAATTTGAGGTCTGTCTCTTTAAGAACTTCAAGTCTTTTTTCATCTTCTTGCACCAATGCTATTTTCAAAGACGACAATTCACTCTGTAATGTCTTTTCAATTTGCACATGCAAAACCTTCTCTTTTGTACACTTGTCCAACAAGTCACTTATCTGGTCTCAATAGCGCATAAGTGTTTCATGCCAAACTTCACACAGAGAGTCAACTTTTTCCATGCTGACATGGTCGTCCCCTAGTGGACCTTGCACCATACATTGACCATACACACTGACATCTTTACATTCAGACTGTAAACTCCAGTTCGGGTTTTCCATCTCTCTAGACTGAGAATGAAACTTTGTAGCAATAATTCTGCCTTTAGAATTTTTCTTTTTATTTCCCATGATTCTTGGCACAAAATACACAGGTACAACTTGTTTTTGTTTTCACTGTATCCCACTTTGCCTTCAAAAGTATTTTCAACACAGTAAAAACATTTTTCTTCATGTGGCACTATAATTACCAGCATGTATCAAACAGTCTCAATAGCCTTTAAATAGGAACCTCTGCTCCTTCTGTACCACAACTTGACTTAATGAGAATGAGCAATTCACCAGGATAAACCACACAATTTTTCTTTTAACCCTTCCAATGCTGCGGAAGTGCACATTTCTCTTCACAGAAAATATACTTGCACTTTTCACTTTTGCAAAACACTTGAATACTGTATTTCTGTTGCTGGCAAACTTTGCCTCTCCCATAAGCAAACAATTCTCCAGCAACTTGTGTAACACTTATTTCTCTTCCTTTCCAAGGAAAAGATGTACACTTGCAGACAATGTTTTTGTTTAAACAACACTTCACAACAAACTTGGCTTCACTCACCACCTTGAAGAGCATTCCACCATGCAGGTGCCGTGAGTCTCCTTTTGGCTTTATAGGAGAGACCAATTATGCAGTGCAATAAACATCCATATTTCCATTTGTATTCTTGCATAGAATCTTCTGCATAGAATCTTTATGCCCGCATTCTCCACCATATGTGGTAATTCGCTCGGCAGAGGGTTGATTGGTGCACTGTTTAGGTGCTTAATGAGGGTCCACACACAGCTTTCAAGTAAATAAATGATGCTTTACTTTCCAGCATGGAAAGTCAAGAAACAAACAGAAAATAATAAACAACCTAGTCCCTATTTAGGATGTCTAACTCACTTCTTGAACCCTATCTATAAGGGTGCAGCTAATCTGCCAATAAAGTCTCTCACAGTCTCTGTGCCTTCCCTGTATCCTCCAGGTATACAGTAGGTCCTGGCTTCCTGAGCCTGCAGCCTGCTGCTTCAATGTCACACAGAGAGGTTTATGGTCCCCCCTTGCCTCCTGCAAGGTCCAGACACAGGCCTCCTGGCCCCCAATGGCTCACTTAGGTTCACTGGGCTCTCTGGCTGCCACAGTCCCACATAGACTGTCTCCAGCAGCAGCCTGACTGGTCTGCCTTCTCATCAGCCCACACCTGAGCTCTCTCCACAAGGCAGCAATTAGGCATCTTCCCACAATGCTTTTCTACTCTATGTGGGTGGATCTGTCCTGTCCCACACAGAATCAGCTGCTCGCCAGTGCCATCTCTGGTGATACTGCCACAATATATACATACATGCCAGTGACACACATGCCTAACCACTTAATGATGTAACATATGACACAGGGACATACTGTACTAGTGACATACTTGGTACACACATGAAGGCAACAGATCAGGTATGAAGTAGCTTACCCCCAGCTCCGCACTTAGTAAAACCACACATATCCCAAACACAGTCTGGGAAACTGGAAGTGCAGTGCTGCAGTTTGCATGCTGTTCCCGGTGGCTGTCAGTTCAACTTTATCCTCCCTGCTCCTCTTAGTTGTATGCAACAGACTCAGCATAGGCACACAGAGAAGGGCCGGTCAGCGCAGTGTCATGCACAATTATGTAATTCTGGTATGCGCGGCACCACGCTTATGGATCCGGTGGGGATCTATACACTACCGTGAGGGGGGTTGCCCGGGGTTAACTGATTTTTGTTTGCTAAATACCCATGCCAGACAAGTGGGCGGCAGTGTGAGTAGTTTATTGTTCACTATTAGCCGCGTGTTCACCGCGGTAAATGTTTTTTGTGCCTATTAAAACTTGGGGCCCCTCAGAACCTTGGTCCCGGCATGGGTGTACCCCTTGTACCCCTCTGTCACTGGGCCTGCTCCCACAGTCTAACCCTAACCATCCCCTTTGGCAGCCTAACAGTAACTTTCCCCTTTGGCAGCCTAACCCTAACTTGCTCCTCCTGCCTAACCCTAATACTAATAGATGAGGATGGTAATTAACAATTAGTTGAGATTAATAGGGTTTAATAGCCCGCTGTTTAGTTTATGTATGAAGGATCCTGGCCAGGCTGTAAAATTTACTGTAAATTAATATGATGAAAAGGCAACAGTAACAAAGGGTGGGGGTGGGGAAAGGTGAGCAGACAGGGACAGATAAGTGTGGGGAAGCAGAGGGGGAAGAGGGGATGCTGGCAGTAGTGGGAGACCGGGGTTTGTTTGATGATGCAGAGAGGATGGGATTGTGAGGTCTCTGCTGCCTGGGTGCTGCATGTGGGTAGGTGTCTTACTGCAGTCAGTGCTGTCTCAGCAGTGCAGGCTTTATAAAAGCCATGCCTCGGCCAGTGTGAAGTGATACCTTTATAGTTGGAGGATGAAGTCCTCCTCCGGCTGCAGGATGATCATGTGTTTCTCCCCCTCTCTGTAGTTACCGGACATGCACGGGCCAGGCAGATGGATCTTGTACAGCAGGGGTGATTTGGGCAGTGGGCACTACAGCTGCTGGATTTGGAATGAGTGAAGAGACGTCATGCGGCATGGAGGAGGCGTTAGCACATAACACTATGCAGCACAGGGAGGGCTAGTGATACCTTCCACTGCACTGCTGCTTCCATATATGTTACAGTGTGACAGTAAGCCCGGTGTTTGAACCGCAGGTGGTCGGTGAGGGGACATATGGGACGGCAGCAGGCTGGCTGTAACAGGAATAATTTTTTCTCCTGTCTGCAGCAGATCCTATGGGCCTATTTTGATGGGAGGGCCTGGAGCTGTGGCTCCACCCGCCCCACTGTTAATCCGGCCCTGGTCACGGCTCTCAGCCAATCAACGTTAAGCCCATTGAATGCAGGAAAAAAGAAGATGGCGCTGGTTCCCGCGACCAACACACCCAACTTCCGGCATCCCTCACTGCCGTCACCCCCCGCTGCCGACATACCAGATGTCTGCACCCCCACTGCTGACACCGTCAGCAGCCCCGCTGCTGACACCACTGGCAGCCTGCATTGAGAACACCCCTGCACTGCCGACACAGTCAGCAAACCTGCACTGGGGACACCGCTGGCACTGCCGCATAGCTGACACCGCCGGTACCCTGCACTGAGGACACTGCCAGCACTCCCACACTGCCATTCCATGTACTGAGGACACTGTCAGCAAACCCTGCACAGCCAACACAGCCAGCAAACCTGCACTGAAGACACCGCTGGCACCCCTGCTAGGCTGACACCGCCGGTACCCTGCACTGAGGACACTGCCAGCACCACAGCACTGCCATCCCATGTACTGAGGGCACCGTCAGCAACCAGAGCACTGCTGACACAGCCAGCAAACCTGCACTAAAGATACCACCGGCACTGCCGACATCGCCGGTACCCTTCACTGAGGACATTGCCAGCACCGCAGCACTGCCATCCCATGTACTGAGGACACAGTCGGCAACCTCACTCTGTCACTGCTGTTGTACCTAACCCACACTGTATAACACACTGTATCCATGTTGGAAATTGAAAGCTGAACTGCCACCTTAGTGTCACCCACTGTGTCGCTTAGCTTAGTCAGCCAGCTAGCTGGATGCAACCTTTTGGACCTAACTAGATTCAAATAATAATATTGTGAGGTGGTCAAAATTGATTGGAAATGACTGGAAATAAATATTATTGAGGTTATTAATACTGTAGGAACAAAAACAGGCCCATTTAATGTGATTTTAGCTGTTTTACAATATTTTAAGAAAAAATCCAGACCAAAACCAAAACCAAGGAAAAAAATCCAAAACCAGATTCAGATCCAAAACCAGGGGAGATCCAGATTCAAAACTAAAACCAAAACACGAGGGTCGGCGCACATCTCGAATACTGATCCCCTATACAAAATACCCACATATACCTATAGGTAATCAAAACTAATGCAATTTTACATAGATTCCAGTGCAATTGAACAGATGTCTGGCTAGGTCACATTATAGGAGAAAAAGTGGCTTTAGAATGTACGAAACTGTTTCACGTACTAAAGGAGTATCCCAAAGAACCAGTAAATTGGACAGTTAGCAAATGGTATGTTCGTGAAGCTCTATATGGTTATTAGCTGAGAACCCGCTATAATGCAAATGTAGTATTGCATTAGTGGTAGTAGAGATCCTGACTTATGTCACCATATTAGGGAAGGACACAGAAAACAGTGATTATTACACACATGATGTAAAATTCGCTGTGAGGTGTGAGTGAGTGTATACTTTGTGAGGTACAACTGACAGAGCTATCTGCATGTACACATTATACTGTATGAGCAATGTGTAAATCAGGGCTGTAAATTGTACAGATCGCAATTGCAACTATGTAAGCAGATCGAATGATTGTTAGCCATTGCGCATGAGTATGGACTGCATGCAGACAGAAATATATCGCAGAGTGAGTGACAGGCTGTGAGCGTTTGGGGTGGTGACGGAGGAGTGGTTGCAGAAACGTAGGTGTGCCTGTCTGTTTGAATGCTGTTGCATGGGCATGCATAAATTAATTAGCCACTGCGATTGCATACGCAGCTTGAGAACCTTCTGCGTGCCACAAGACTTGCATTTTCTGTGACGGGTCAGACCTGCAGTAATTGTGCATGATGGGCCAATGTGCTTCGATGATACAGATGAATACGCAGGACTGCAGATGTGAGAAAGCAGCAGTGGGCATCTCTATGCTGGCTGAGCTGTGGCAAGCATTAGCATATTTTCGCAGCTGCATTATGTGGGATTACGCAGCTGTGATTGCAATTGCGATGTGTGCTGAATCAGGCCCATGGTCCGTAAAACAGTGAATATAAACATATCCTGACTGTAATCAGGTGTTAGCATTGTATTTATTAATAATGTAGTCTGACAGAGGTAAAAGCAGGGCTTGCTCCAGGTAGCAGCACCCTGTTTGATTATGGTTTAGTGCCCCCAGACCTCATACATGACCAAAAAGGGGGTTTGGCCTGATTTTCATATACCATGCCCCCTAGAATGACGCCATTTTGGGGGAGTGCTTGTATAGCATACCTCCCAATTTATGTCATGCTGGGGGTGAGCCCAGCCGTCTCCCTGCACTGAATGGACACCACACACATGCATACAGCATCCATTCAGCTTCACTGGCACCGCTGCTCTCTGCTTAGCAAAGCAGAGCTGTGGCTGTACATGTCCCCATCCTCCCGACCACATTAAAGTGAAACTGAAGGCTTAAGGCAGGGGATGGGGTATGGGGAGGAGGATCCCAGGCTGTGCAAAAACTGAACCTTTTGGAGAAAAGACTCCTCCAGCTCCGCCTATACCCCCGTTTATTCCAGTGTCCCCCATGCATAAAAGAGAAGATGTGAATATCAACAGTTGTTATGGACAGGGACACAGTCTGTTGGCCTAATTCAGCAGTGCACGTAAGGGCACTGCTGAAGCAGATTCCAGGTGTTTGGGAATCTGCGCAGGCACCAGACCCATTCTGCACCAAACCCGTTCAGCGCATGTGCCCACACGTAAACTGACAGCAGACTGACAGTGATTTACAGTCTGCTGCCATCTGGGGGCAGGAGCGCGTGGAGATGGCCTCCGTTTCCTGAAACAGAGGCGTATCGCCGCCATTGGGGGGGAGGGAAGAGGCCAGGATCTCCATCGGCTGAGTGAGATTCCTGGCCTTTTCCTCGCAGCTGTGATGGCCGGCTGTATGACCACCTTAGCTGTCTGGTGGTCCGCAGAGTATCTGATGCTGTGTTGGACAACACAGCTCAGATACATAATGCAGCAGCAGCAGGGCATGATGCCTCCTGCTGCATTACCATATCAGCACAGATGGAATAGCTAAGCTGTCTGCATAGAGTACAACAACTACAAGACAGCAGAATATAATGGAAAAAACTCTGAGTGGAGGTGGCAAAAGTTGTATAAAGGCATTAATACAGTAGTTTAACCTCAGCAGGAGGTATTCTCTTTACAAAAACAGAGGGGCAAGTGCCAGGCTTGTCATAAAGTGCTGGATGGAAAAATCACTATAATCAATTCACTATATTGTAGCCCCTGGGCATCCAAGGGCAACACTTTAAGAGGACAGCAGGGAAATAACAGGCAGTCCACAGCACCGCAGCACAACCATAGATATTCTGCTATGTTCACAGTGAGAATGGGGCACAAACCAGAGGAATACTGCACTGTATACAGTAGGTTCTAGTAGGAGCCCAGCTGGGACACCAGAGGGGAAAGTATATAACAGTTAGTAATGTCTCATAAAGAAATCATCCCAGGGCTGGGATGACTGGGTCACAAGTGCAGTAGGTATCCAGAAGGGACAATCCCCACTTATCAGAGTCAATCTACCAGCAAAGAAAGGGACCATGGAGGAGACAGGCACTCACCCATGTGGCAGAGTGGGTAGCCTCCGCTTAGCAGTTCTAGGGAATGAGATTTGCCTCTGGAGTGCACCTCTGCAGCTTGGTGCCAACTGAAAGACAATACAAAGTCAGCAGTTCTCTAGCAGTCCAGGATCATGGCAGTGCCTCCCAAGGCATCCATATGGAGCTGATGTTTAGCTGCACGTAACGCCAATTATTACCGCAGTCAAGACAAGGTGGTCCACTTGCTAAGAAGCCACTAGATGTATGAGGAAGCCGCAAGAAGCTTCATTCCCAAAGACAGATGGCAGGAGCCACCAATGAGGGCTAAATGGAGACTTTAAATTGTTGGAAAGTGGGTCTGGTAGGTGATCGGACGGGGTTGAGCCCCAGGATGGAGGGTTCGGCACCACAAACTTACACACTGCTGGAGCTCCAAGAGATAGCATTCACTATTTTAGGTAGCCAAGCCACGCCCATTTAAAATGCAATTTTAAGGAAAAAAACATAGGGTCTCCCCCTCTAAGCATAATCAGCATTAGCACTTCTGAAAGACTGGTATTGGAAAAATTGGGGTAAAAAAGAGCACCTCAACCTTAGTGGAACATAGAAGGGATACCTACAGTTTAGGTGGTTACCCCCACCATGCTTTCACAATCCATAGGCCAGTTTCCACCAGAGCTGGATTTCCGGGGGAGTCTAGCATGCAAAATAAAATGTGCAGGTCCTCCCTACTGGACCTAACCCTAAAGCCAATGGCAATAGAGCTCTTCTCCGTACCCTCTGGGCAGGAGTGGGCTGGGCTAAGGGGCAGATGCTACCCGGGGCAGTACAGTCTTGACACTTTGGGGCCACAGGTAGCCTGTGGCCTTGCTCTGCCTACACTGCTGTTGATCAGGAAGCAAGCAGGTTATGCCTGCTTGGGTATTAAAACTCAGTCTGAAAAGCTGTGTAGAATGCTATGCCTGCTCCCCGGCCGGCAGCCTTTGCAAATTACCATGGAGGGTAGACGTTTCAGATGTCAGTGGGTTACAAAGACTGAAGCTGCAACCCAGACTTCCAGTTTTTCTTGACCTGCAGCGTCAGACCAGGCCCTGCTCTTCTAAGAGCCCCTCTCCATGCCCTGAGTGAAACAGGGGAGGGCGGGACACAGATCATCCAATTTAGTTATAATGGCAGGTGCCAACCGGTGAGAAAGCCGCAAAAAAATCAGAGAATCTCATCATATGAAGTTTAAGATTAATACTGCAGGGGCAATGGTAGGAGTGCCTGAAGAGAACTGGGGTAGGGAGGTTGTTGTGTGTTTCTCTGTGTGGGTGAGCAGATTTAAAGGTATGATTTTTGGTACAGTACTTTATCCCTAATGAGAGCTCACTCTCATTTGGAGTGAATAAGGCTACTCTGATTGGTCACAGTGCAGCAGTTCCCAGACTCTGACCAATCAGAGGGTCTGATCCAGATGTGGATGCAATGCCAACATTTACAAAGATGTGGCCTGATTTAGATGTGGATGCAGTTGCTATCGCTGCTGCATGGATATAGTAAGGCAGCAGGAGACGTCATGCTTCCTGTTTGCATTAGTGATCCGAGTTGCATCCTAGGATGCAGTATTGGCTCTTCTGTGACACCATTAGCTGGCTGCATGACCCACGGGGTCGCACAAGTCGGCAATCACAGATACAACAAACAGGTCAGGAAATCTCCATTCTCCAATGGAGATCCTGGCTAATTTCTCCCACACATTGGTGAAGACACACCTCCGTTTTGAGAAACTGAGGCTGTCAGCATCAGAATTTCAATCACTGACAGTCTGATGCCATATTGCATCCTATGTCACACACCCATACTGCACATGCGCAGTGCAGGTCTGACACATGCAGAAAGTACAAAACATTGGTAGTTTGTGCTATGTACAGCACCTCCGTCCACATCTGAACAAGCTCCATGGAGCGATTGTTAGCCATTGTGCATGCATGAAAGACACACTGCACATACACAGCAATTGTTTTATGATTGCGCTCATATAGAGGAGTCATTCATAAAGTGAGTGACAGGTAGACAGACCATTTATACACAGTTTTCTGGACGTCCATAAATTAGCCACTGCATTCCTAATCAGAGCAAGAGAGCACTCTGCATGTCTGGAGACCCGCTATGTCTGCAACAGCCTAGACTTATTCAGAAGGCCGATGGCCGTCTGATCTGCATTCAATGTTTTTGATGATTCCGGTTTTGTGTGTGAGCAGCAAATGTGCAATGCTTTGAGTGGGAGTTCCTAAGCACTTGGCGCCGAGTGTGTCATTAGCATATTTCAGCAGTTGCGATCCTTGAGACATTGCAGCTGTGATAGCAACTGAATCAGTCCCAGTGTCCGCCAGTGACCTCCCATTAGCTATGTCAAGTGTTTTTATCCTTACATTTTTATATTTAATTATCTATCTACTTATCTATTTATTTATCTATTTATCTTTCTATCTATCTCATACTTGCCTACTCTCCCAGAAGTTGTGGGAGACTCCCAAATGTCCTAGTAAAGTGGGCACTATGGAGAGGAAAATGCTGTGAATCACATACAAATGAAGAGGGGGTGTGGCCAATATGAGTGTTTCTATTAAAATCACATATTTGCCATGCCCCCTCTTGGATCAATTTGCGATTTGCTGCATTTTCCGTAAGGGTGCAAGGCCTAGTGGCACGTATCACCGAGCCCGCTGCCATCTACAGTCAGCTGCATCACACTGCTGGTCTTCTCTCGGAGTAGGCAAGTATGAGCTATCCATTTATATACACATAATACAGTGGATATATACAGTTGTACTGGCTTGGCACTGCAGCAGAGACAGACAAATGTTTTATAGATGTGTTATCATTAGTGTAACATGACAAAGGTAATTGTTCACTACAGTTTAGTCCAGGGGCAGATTGGGAATTTAAAGTGGCCCTGGAAAAAAAGTGTGGAAGAGGTCTAAGGCACGCACTCGAAAAAGTAGGTGTGGCCTAATTAGAAGGGGTGTGGCCTAATGAGAAATGCCATGCCGACAAGCAATTCCCCCCATAATTTCATGCTGGGGGCATGCCCCCAACTCCAGGAGATGATAGCCATGCCCCCAATCCCTCTCTCCAGTGAATAAGCACAGAATGCATGTAAATGAGTATTTTCTTACCTATATGATTTCTATGCTGCTGGGAACCTCTGAAGAAATTGATCCTTCTTGGACAGGCAGTTTCTTGAGTCGATATTCACTATTCATGCTGAGATCACATTGTCCGGAAGCCGCCTATTTGTGTAGCAATAAAGCCAATGTCATCATCATGCAACAGAGGTTTAACCAGATAATACATCGTAACAGATGTTTTGGGGCAGGACAAAATGGTATTTTCTTATATTGAACAATTTAATATTAGTTAAATATATTTGCTCATTAGGTACCATTTGCATCAAAATATGGTGTCATTAGAATTATCTTACTGAAGATTACTGGGCTTATCCCAAAGAAACCAGAATATCCCACACAGGAATAATAACCACTCTTATATTTCACATCTAAAAGTAAAACCAGCAATATGTACCATATAAATCATATCTTATGTCATAATTTTATTGTAAGATAAATGTTATATGCTGGAGGTGCTCCCTGGAATTGAGTAACTAGAACTCAAAAAGTAACAATAATTGGAAAAACCAATAATCAGTATAGTGATTCCTTCGTGGGTGTCACGGCCAGGGTTTCTTGGCATGGTAGTCACCGGGTATTACCTGTTAGGTCGTTATGGCGGGGGGTCTCTGGCAGTGGTGCTGGTGTTTGGCGAGGGGCATTGGCTGCGCGTGGTTCTGTGCGGGCACATTGTCACTAGCCCTGGTGAGGTCTGGTGGTGTTTCCGTTCTGTTGGCATGGGCGCCACCATCTTGCCTGCAGCCATGTGATTCCAGCTGTCCAATCCTGGTAGGTCATGTGCTCATTCCAGCCAGTCACAGCGTGGCACTGAGTATTTAGGAAGATCCAGAGCCTTCCTTCCTTGCCAGTGCAACATGTTTCTCAGCTGCGGCTGAGAGTACCTGTGCCTTACCTGCCTGCCTGTCTGTTATGCTACTAGCCTGAACCTTGCCTGCTCCAACATGCTGGATTTACCCTGCACCCTCCACATACCTTTTACCTGCCTGAGTCCCTGAACGTTCTGTTTCCCTGCACCTTGCCTCCCTTCACTCCCAGTTGGACTGAATTACTTCAGCCTGCATTTGTTACAGCTCACCATACCTGCATTCAGTTACAGTTCATCATACCTGCATTCTGTTTCAGCTCACTATACTTGTTTACTGGACTGTTCCTGCCTGTCACTATCTGGACATTTCCCATTAACCCCCACTACAGTTATCAAGTGCACTTTAGTGCTATACCTGGACTTTTCATTTGCCATTCCCATGTCTTCTAAGTCACCTATTAAAAACCCCACTTTTTCATTTAAGTCTGCTTCTGTGTCTGCTCCTATCACCACCCTGGGTCCACAACAAATTCAAAACCTCACAGTTTGCACTGGCCCCATGGATCTGGCCACGGAACAGGAGTGGATTTATTTCGCTGTATTGCTGGTTGTTTAGAAAAACTGGAAGCTATGCAACATCAAATGGCCCAGTTCCTGCAGGAGATGTCTAAATGCCAAGATACTCTGCTAACCTCGTTAATCACCCCTGGGGTATCAGCAACTTCACCTCCTCCTGTGCCTGGTAATACAGGGACCAGGGTATCCCCTCGTCTACATCTACCCATGCCAAGCAAATTTGACTGCAATCCTAAGCTGTCATGGTTTTTTAAATCAGTGTGATATACACTTTATGTTACAGCCCGATAACTTCCCCACCGCTAGAACCAAAGTGGCATACATCGTGTCCTTGCTGACCGGCTCAGCTCTGGATTGGGCCTCCCCACTCTGGGAGTTTTCAGACTCGCTGCTGGATAATTATACAGACTTTGTATCTTCATACAGGAGGATTTTCGATGAACCTGGATGCACAGTGTCAGCATCGTCCAGCATCATGACCCTGAGACAAGGAACCCATCCAATCAGCCAATATGCCATACAGTTTCAAATTTTGGCATCAGAGCTTAAGTGGAATCTCACTCTGCAACAAATTTGACCTACGCTTCAGAGAACGTCAGGCTGAAAAGCACAGAACTGACCGGCAAACGTCATTTTTGTCTCTCTTGATTACCCATCCACCCTATCCTCCTACAGATGAAGAGCCCACGTCAGAGAAGGATGCTAAAAAACCTCTGTCTGTACTGCGGAGATTCGGGTCACCTGGTGGCCTCTTGCTCCCGCAAGTCGGGAAACGCCGGTTCCTAACTGACCTTGGGGACATCAAGTTAGGAGTTATTTGCCCATCCCCCAAATACTAAAGATTTCAAGATTTCATTAGCTTTGGATCTCAAGCCCAACCCTGTCTTTGTCTCTACTCTATTAGACTCTGGAGCAGCTGGAAACTTCATGACTTTCAGCCTAGTTGATAAACTACAGATTCCTTGTTCATATGTCAAGCAAGAAACTTCCCGGATTTCTGTAGATGGACGTCTTCTAGTTAAAGGTCACCAAGGAAACTTAACCAGTAATAGTGCGTGTTGGGGCACTCCACTCCGAATCTTTAAAGTTCTTAGTGATACCAGAGGCTTCTCAAGAAATCAGGATAGACTGGTGTTCAATGCAGATTCTTTCATGGGGAACTGACTGTCAGAAGTCCTGTCTTCCCAAAATATGACCTGTAAGAAAGACAACTTCGTTACCATCTCCAGCTATACCCGAGGAGTACCAGATGTTCTCTGATGTTTTTTCCGAGCAACAGGCGAATGTCTTACCTCCCCACAGAGAATGGGACTGTCCTATCGAGCTGCTGCCTGACAAGATGCCACCCCGTTGTCGCACCTATCCTCTTTCCGTGCCTGAGACTCAAGCTATGTCAGAGTACATCCAGGACAACCTAGCAAAGGGATTTATTCGACCTTCCACCTCTCCCGCTGGAGCCGGCTTCTTTGTCTTTGGCAAGAAAGACGGAGGCCTAAGACCTTGTATAGATTAACGGGGCCTCAATGATATAACAATTAAGAATCTGTATCCTCTTCCCCTGATCACAGAATTGTTTGACAGAGTTAAAGGGTCCATCATATTCTCAAAGCTGGATCTGAGAGGGGCTTATACTCTCATCCTCATTTGTGCTGGCGATGAATGGAAGACCGCCTTTAATACTAGAGATGGACACTTTGAATACCTTGTGATGCCCTTTGGGTTGTGCAATGCCCCTGCCGTGTTTCAGGGCTTTGTTAATGAGATTTTCCAGGACCTGTTGTAAGTCTCGGTCGTAGTTTACATGGACATTATATAGATTTTTTCATCTTCTGTAACAAAACATCATGAACATGTGAAGGAAGTATTGTCCCGTCTAAGAAAGAACCACCTTTACTGCAAACTGGAGAAATGTGTCTTTGGGGTTCCCAGTGTGCCATTCCTTGGTTACATCATCTCTGGCTCCAGTCTAGAAATGGACCCCAAGAAGGTGCAGGCAATTTTGGATTAGTCCCGTCCTCAAACGTTGAAAGCCATCCAGAGATTTCTTGGGTTCGCCAACTACTATAGATGTTTTATTAAAGGATTTTCATCATTGTTGGCTCCCATTACCACCTTGACCCGAAAAGATGATAACCCTGCCATATGGCCACCTGAGGCAGAGACTGCCTTCCAACTTTTAAAACAGGCATTTATTTCAGCACCAGTCTTACGACAACCAGATCTGGATAGGCTTTTTTAGTGGAAGTGGATGGAGATACCTGCTGGAAGGGGCCAAGTTTCCCATCACTGTCTTCACGGACCATAGAAATCTGCTCTCCATCAAGAATCTTCAGTGCGTGAGTCCTCATTTGGCCCGATGGGTGATATTTTTTGCTCAGTTCCAGTTCACCCTGACCTTCCGGTCTGGAACCCTTAATCAAAAGGCAAATGCCCTGTCCAGATTCTTCCACTGTGATGACAAATCAGAGAATCAACAAAATACCCCTGTTTTGGAGTCAAGAGTCTTCGCCACATTACAGCTACAGCCTCCTACAGGGAAGTCCTTTGTGGTCCCGGAGTTAAAGAAGCAGCTCATCACCTGGGCTCATTCCTCTCACTTTGCAGGTCACTCAGGTACCTGGAAGACCTTGAAAGCAGACATGTCAGAATTTATTTCTTCGTGTTTTTCGTGTGCCCAGCATAAATCTTCACATCAGACACCGGCTGGTGAGTTATTGCCACTACCTATTCCATCACATCCATGGACGCATCTCTCCATGGATTTTGCCATGGGTCTGCCGATTTCTCAAGGGTTCACTACCATCTGGGTCGTAGTAGACCAATTCTCTAAAATGGTCCATTACAGACCACTAAAGAAATTGCCTTCTGCCCCTGACCTGGCTCACTTGTTCGTTCAACATATTTTCCATCTCCATGGTCTTCCAGCTGAGATAGTCTCTGACCGTGATGTTCAGTTCACAGCAAAATTTTGAAGAGCCTTATGTTCTGTATTGCAAGTAAAGCTAAATTTTTCTACAGCTTATCACCCACAAAGCAACGGTTCCACTGAGAGGGTTAATCAAGACCTTGAGACCTTCCAGAGGATTTTTATGACATCTTCCCTGGACAATTGGTCTGCTTTGCTGCCATGGGCTGAATTTGCTCATAATGCCTCCTACCAATCTTCCACTAACCAAACACCATTCCAAGTGGTCTACAGCCTTCATCCTCGGGTCCCTGAATTTCAAAGCCTGCCCGTCTTTGATGTCCCAGCTGTAGAAGACACTGTATGGAAATTTGCTTCAATCTGGTCTCAAGTTTGTACTGACCTGGAGAAGGCATCCTCCCGTTACAAATTTCAAGCTGATAAGAAGCATAGGAAAATACCACGTATGCAAGTTGGAGACCAGGTCTGGTTGTCCACCCGGAACCTACGACTTCGAGTGCCATCCATGAAATTTGCTCCACGCTTCATTGGGCCCTACTCCATCATAGAAGTCATTAACCCCATGGCTTATCACATTCAACTACCTCCATATCTGAAAATTCCCAATTCCATTCATGTCTCCCTGTTGAAACCCCTGGTGCTAAACAAATTTCACATAGTCCTGCCTGCTTCTCCCCATGTCCAGAATGAAAGGGGCATAGAGTTTGAGGGCTCCCAGGTCTTGGATTCCCATCTCCGCAGAGGACATTTGCAGTACCTACTGGACTGGAGGGGCTACGGCCCAGAGGAACGTTGTTGGACCGATGCCTGACATGTCCATGCTCCTGCACTCATCAAGAGGTTCCATGCTGCCCATCTGGAGAACCCTGGTGAGTTTCCTGAGGCCACCCATAAGGGGGGGTACTGACATGGCCAGGGTTTCTCGGCATGGTAGTCATCGGGTATTACCTGTGAGGTCGTTATGGCGGGGGTCTCTGGCAGTGGTGCTGGTGTTTGGCGAGGGGCATTGGCTGCACATGGTTCTGTGCAGGCACATTGTCCCTAGGCCTGGTGAGGTCTGGCGGTGTTTCTGTTCTGTTGGCATGTGCACTGCCATCTTGCCTGGGGCCATATGATTCTGGCTGTCCAATCCTGCTAGGTCATGTGCTCATTCCAGCCAGTCACAGAGCGGCACTGAGTATTTAGGAAGGTCCAGAGCCTTCCTTCCTTGCCAGTGCAACGTGTTTCTCAGCTGTGGCTGAGAGAGAGTACCTGTGCCTTACCTGCCTGTCTGTCTGTTACGCTACTAGCCTGAACCTTGCCTGCTCCAACCTGCTGGATTTATCCTGCACCCTCCACATACCGTTAACCTGCCTGAGTACCTGAACCTGTTGTTTCCCTGCACCTTGCCTCCCTTCACTCCCAGTTGGACTGAATTACCTCAGCCTGCATTTCATCATACCTGCATTCTGTTTCAGCTCACTATACTTGTTTACTGGACTGTTCCTGCCTGTCACTATCTGGACATTTCCCATTAACCCCACTACAGTTATCAAGTGCACTTTAGTGCTGTACTTTGACTTTTCATTTGCCATTCCCATGTCTTCTAAGTCACCTATTAAAAACCCCACTTCTTCATTTAAGTCTGCTTCTGTGTCTGCTCCTATCACCACCCCGGGTCCACAACAAATTCAGAACCTCACAGTGGGGCACTCTTTTGTACATAAATGATTTGTTAGTATAATTAAAAAGTAGCTTTTAATATATTTCCAATAAAAGAATAGGGATTTGTTGTGCTCATTTATAAAATATCTAATCGAGCTCCCTTAGCAATTAATCTCATGAACTAATAAAAAATATATCTATTATAAGAATTAGCATAAAGTATGTGGTGACTATGCTTGTTTGAATTCATATGCTCATATACAGTCAGGTCCATAAATATTCGGACATTGACAGAATTTTCATATTTTGGCCTCTATTCACCACCACAATGACTTTGAAATGAAACAGACAAGATGTGCTTTAACTGCAGACTTTCAGATTTAATTTGAGGGTAATTACATCCAAATCAGGTGAACGGTGTAGAAATTACAACGGTTTCTATATGTGCCTCCCACTTTTTAAGGGGTCAAAAGTAATGAGACAAACTAAACTATCCTAAATCTAACTTTCACTTTTTAATACTTTGTTGCAAATCCTTTGCAGGCAATTACAGCTTGAAGTCTGGAACGCATAGACATCACCAGATGCTGGGTTTCATCCCTGGTGATGCTCTGCCAGGCCTCTACTGCAAATGTCTTCAGTTCCTGCTTGTTCTTGGGGCATTTTCCCTTCAGTTTTGTCTTCATCAAGTGAAATGCATGCTCAATCGGATTCAGGTCAGGGGATTGACTTGGCCATTGCATAACATTCCACTTTTTAGCCTTAAAAATCTCTTCGGTTGCTTATGCAGTATGCTTCGGGTCATTGTCCATCTGCTCTGTGAAGCGCCGTCCAATGAGTTCTGAAGTATTTGACTGAATATGAGCATATAATAAACACTTCAGAATTCATTCTGCTGCTTTTGTCAGCAGTCACATCATCAATAAATACAAGGGAACCAGTTCCATTGGCAGCCGTACATGCCCACGCCATGACACTACCACCACCATGCTTCACTGATGAGGTGGAATGTTTTGGATCATGAGCAGTTCCTTTCCTTCTCCATACTTTTCTCTTCCCATCACTCTGGTACAAGTTGATCTTTGTCTCATCTGTCCATAGGATGTTGTTCCAGAACTGTAATGGCTTTTTTAGATGTTGTTTGGCAAACTCTAATCTTGTCTTCCTGTTTTTGTGGCTCACCAATGGTTTGCATCTTGTGGTGAACCCTCTATATTCACTCTTGTGAAGTCTTCTCTTGATTGTTGACTTTGACACATATACACCTACCCCCTGGAGCGTGTTCTTGATTTGGACAACTGTTGTGAAGGGGTTTTTCTTCACCAGGGAAATAATTCTTTTGTCATCCACCACAGTTGTTTTCCGTGGTCTTCCATGTCTTTTGGTGTTGCTGAGCTCTCCGGTGCATTCTTTCTATTTAAGAATGTTCCAAACAGTTGATTTGGCCACACCTAATGTTTTTGCTATCTCTCTGATGGGTTTGTTTTGATTTTTCAGCCTAATGATGGCTTGTTTCACTGATAGTGACATCTCTTTGGATCTCATATTGAGAGTTGACAGCAACTGATTCCAAATGCAAATATCACACCTAGAATCAACTCCAGACCCTTTACCTGCTTAATTGATAATGAAATAACGAGGTAATAGCTCACACCTGTCCATGAAATAGCGTTTGAGTTGATAGTCCCATTACTTTTGGTCCCTTAAAAAGTGGGAGGCACATATTGAAACTGTTGTAATTCCTACACCGTTCACCCCATTTGGATGTAATTACCCTCAAATTAAATCTGAAAGTCTGCAGTTAAAGCATATCTTGTCTGTTTCATTTCAAAACCATTGTGGTGGTGAATAGAGGCCAAAATCTGAAAATTCTGTCAATGTCCCAATATTTATGGACCTGACTGTAGCTCCTGATGGGTACATAATATATTATAATAGCAGGGTCATAATATATTATAATAGCAGGGTCATACAGTTCGTATGACAAAAAAATTGTAAATAATAATTGGAAATAACTCATAAATTAGAACTGTATGTAATAATAACCGCTCGGTCATTTGAGATAAATGTATACATTGAGTGTGATAATAGCGTGCCTGCTGAGTATCATCCCAAATTCATATACCATGTATGGCCAATCACATATGCAAATAATCCCCAGCTTGCAACAAATTATTTAATCCTATTGCCGGGTTGGGTACTACCTCAATGTAACTAAAAATATATAAATATACACATGAAATGCTAGCAGAGCACTCTTAAAAAAGGGGAGAGCAAAGACCATCCTGTAGGCATAAATATCGCAGATGACCTGATACTGATTTATATCAGGATAGCAATCCCGGATGACATACTTAAATATTCTAAAATACTATAGGCAGATAATATCATGTTGTGTCACATAACCCCATAGAAATTTAAATAGTAAGTACGGAGTACAAGTACCTGGTTCCCTCTGCTGTCCAGGGTCTTCTATGAGCAGACACCTGGATGAGAGAGGGATCAGGAATAACTCCAATAGAAAATACAGGGAGAGGTGGGGGACACTGATCCGTACGTGGTGTTAAGCAGTGTCTGTTGCTGAAAGCATTGCAGAAATCTGAATGCGCCACCGAGCCAGGTCACGACCCACCCGAAGAAGAGTACCTGAGTTAAAATGACCAAAGGATTGTGCCTGACACCCTGCTACCGTGCTGCTCCCTCCTGCAGTGGGGCGTGACTAACTGGACACGTGTTTCACCACATCGGGCTTGTTCACCATACAGGCTGTATGGTGAACAAGCCCATTCTTCTTCGGGTGGGTCGTGACCTGGTCCGGTGGTGCATTCATATTTCTGCAATGCTTTCAGCAACAGACACTGCTTAACACCACGTACGGATCGGTATCCCCCACCTCTCCCTGTATTTTCTATCAGAGTTATTCCTGATCCTTCTCTCATCCAGGTGTCTGCTCATAGAAGACCCTGGACAGCAGAGGGGACCAGGTATTTGTACTCTCTACTTACTATTGAAATTTCTATGGGGTTATGTGACACAACATGATATTATCTGCCTATAGTATTTTAGAATATTTAAGTATGTCATCCAGGATTGCTATCCTGATATAAATCAGTATCAGGTCATCTGGGATATTTACGCCTACAGGGTGGTCTTTGCTCTCCCCTTTTTTCAGAGTACTCTGCTAGCATTTCATGTGTATATTTATATATTTTTGGTTACATTGAGGTAGTATCCAACCCGGCAATAGGATTAAATAATTTGTTGCAAGCCAGGGATCATTTGCATATGTGTTTGTGTTTGGCCATACATGGTATATGAATTTGGGATGATACTCAGCAGACATGCTATTATCACACTCAATGTATAGATTTATCTCAAATGACCGAGCAGTTATTATTATATACAGTTCTAATTTATGAGTTATTTCCAATTATTAATTACAATTTTTATGTCATACGAACTGTACCTGACCCTGCTATTATAATATATTATGTACCCATCAGGAGCTATATGAGCAGATGATTTCAAACAAGCATAGTCACCACATACTTTATGCTAATTCTTATAATAGATCTATTTTTATAAATTCATGAGATTAATTGCTAAGGGAGCTCGATTAGATATTTTATAAATGAGCACAACAAATCCCTATTCTTTTATTGGAAATATATTAAAAGCTAATTTTTAATTATACTAACAAATCATTTATGTACAAAAGAGTGCCCCACGAAGGAATCACTATACTGATGATTGGTTTTTCCAGTTATTGTTACTTTTTGAAGGTTACTGTGCCCCAGTGTTTTCTTGTGATAGTACCAGCTTTCCTACCATCCTATATGTGTGTCTCCAGCACCATTGCTTTGGTGTGTCTCCAGCCTATCCCCTCATGTGTTTCTTCAGTGCTATCCCCCTGTGCCTCTCCAGTGCCAGCCCCAATCTCTCTGGTACCATCCGCCAGCATCTCCCCACAGTGCCATCCTCCTTCGTTTCCCAGGCGCCATCATCCTGCGCCTTCCCAGCACCATCATCCTGCATCTCCTAAGTGGCATCTTCCCGCCCTAGCACAGAATAGCCCTTCTTTCTCACACAAAGATCATCTCCCCTTAGCACAGAATACCCCCTCCCCACAGATCATCATCTCCCCCACCCCAAGTATAACAGACCCCCTCATCCCCCAGACAGATCATCTCCCCCGCCCCTAGTATAAAACATTCCGCCTCCCTCACAGACAGATCATCATCTCCCCCGCCCTTAGTATTGCAGCCCCCCCTCCCCCAGACAGATCATCATTTCCCCCACCCCTAATATAGCAGAGCTACCCTCCCCACAGACATATCATCATCTCCCCCGGCCCAAGTATAGCAGACCCCCCCTCCCCAGACAGATCATAGTCTCCCCCGCCCCAAGTATAGCAGAGCTCCCATCCTCACAGACAGACCATCATCTCCCCCACCCCTAGTATAGCAGAACCCCCCTCCCCACAGACAGGTCATCATCTCGCCCACCCCTAGTGTAGCAGAGCCCCCTCCCCACAGACATATTATCTCCACCTAGTATAGCAGACCCCCCCACAGAAATTGAATCTCCCCTTAGAACAAAATAAGCCCACCCCACCCCACAGATAGAGCATCTCAGTATAGCAGCCCCCCTCCCCCACAGAAATATCATCTCCCCTTAGAACAAAATGAGCCCACCCCACAGACAGATCATCACAGTATAGCAGATCCCCCTTTCCCCACAGAAAGACCATCTCCCCCCAGTTCAGCAATCTCCCCTCACCCCATCCCCTCACCCCATTAGAAAAATCATGTTCTCTCACCCCCTCCCCCTTACAGATCATCTTTTCTCCCCCTTAGACAGATCATCTCTCCTTAGCACGGCGCCTACCCCAGACATCCCGAGTCTCTCCAGATGGACCTAGCCCCATTTTCCCTGCACTGCAGCTCTGCCCTCTCCCCAGGCAGTAAAATTAAACTTACACTTCACAGCCTGGGGAGGGAAGAGTAGAGAGGAGACAGACTGCCTGGGCGGCCTCCCATCCCCGCCGGCGCCACAACTTACCTCCACCGCTGTCACCCGCAGGCCGCTCAACTTATCTTCTTCACTCCTCCACCGATACCATGCTGGGCAGGGCTTAAATAGGCCGCCGCTGGCCTCTCCTCTTGCGAGAGAGGCTCAGGCACGGCAAGGCAGAGGCAGAGCTGACAGGCAGCCAGCCCGGGTGACTGTGAAAAAAACAGTACGTCTGTGTCAGGACCCAGCGGCCGCCAGTGACGCAAATAAGGTGGCGGGACCTCAATAGAAAAGCGGCCCCACCACCAATAGGCCCAGCTGGATTTTTCCCACAGAAAGTACTGCCAATCCACCCCTGGTTTAGTCCAAAGATGGAGGATGTGTTTATACTTGTACATGCTATAAAATGTTAGGGTGTTCTTATAGGGATGCAGTTATGTGACCGGCAGCCACTGGTCACAGAATGCCAGCAAAGGATTTATGAAAGGCATTGAAAATAGAGACACCTATCATAATCTCGATGCCGAAATCCAGGAAGACGTGTGCCCGAACGAGGTAAATCCGGGGCACACGTCCTGTTAGCCATGGGGATGGGCAGGACTAGGTTTAGGGCAGTTAGCAGAGTTAGCATTAGGTTTTGGGGGGGAGGTTAGAGTTAGACACCCCTAGGGGGGAGGGTTACACCCCCAGGGAGAGGTTAGGGTTAGGCACCCCCCCGGAGGGTTTTGTTTAGGGAACGGTAAGGGGGGGTTAGGGTTAGGCACCCCCGGGGGGAGGTTAGTGTTAGGCACCACCTCACAAGATTAGGGTTAGGCACCCCTAAGGAAGGGTTAGGGTCAGGGGAAGAGGTAGAGATCACTTACCTGCCGCTGTCCTGATTTTCTGCTGTCGGGCTCACGCTGTCGGGATTTAAACCGGCAGCTAAACAGCCGCTGGCATTTCAATCCCATTCTGTTCTTATACTAGTTAAAAAAGTATATTTACTAAACAGTGGTTTTTAAAAATGCCTGCTGGATTTAAAACAGCAACATAAATGCAAAACAAGCCCAAATAATCATTTGTTACTGTAGCCGTTTTAAATTTATTGATTGAAGACACAGAGAATCGGCGGCTTTGAATAACCCCTGTTTAGTAAAAATACACCATAATCTAGCCTAGATTTTAACACAAAAGTATAGGGCTCAATGAGTTATCTTTATTGCTGCTTGTGAAAAAAAAAGAACTAAAACCAGCTGTATATTTCTGGTTAATGCTTAAAATGACAAAATTACTATAGGCTGAGCAGTGACTAATGAGGAGAAACAGTATTATTCAGAATCATTCCTGCTCAGTCTCATAGTGTAAAGTGGTAGCAATAAATGAGCACAACTAATAACTAAAGCACCTGATCTGACCTACTGAAATTTAATGGGGGATGGAATGTGTTAGTTTTTACAACAAGCTGGTAACAGTATATGAATCGGAACCGTTGTCGGACTGGCCATCTGGCACTTCTGGCAAACCTCCACTGGAATTCATGGTATGAGCTCAGGAGAAAGGAAGGTGTGGCAGCAGTGATGGGCTGGTGTGCTCTGCTAAGCCAGGAAGAGACAGGGGCATGCCCATGACTGGCAGCACGTCCCCTTGAAACTTAATTATTTCCACTTTGCGAGTGCGTGCACCTAAGGTGTGCACACAGGGGGGGCTGCCAGGGCTGATCTACATCCCAGTCCGTCCCTGGATAGGATATACTTAAACAAGCACCCACTTCAAAAGTGAAAGTGCTTATATGAGCTAAAATCCTGTACTTGACCTAAAACAGAAGGATATTGCTCAATAAATCATTTTAGTAGCTGCACGTGAAACACACATTTTTCAACTATTTATCTTTGGATAGTAATACATAAACAGCAAGCACTATACAGTAGTGAGAGCAGGGAATAGTGAGGAGAAGCAATATCCATCAGCATCATCCCTACATAATACTGCAAAGGCCCTAATTCTGAGTTAGACGTAGCAACAATGTCGGATGCAGTGGAGTAAAGTCATATGCAGTGAAGCGATGATTTGCATCTGAGTGCATCTGATTGCATCTGAGTTGCACTTGCACTGCACATGCATCCCTTTAGTGTTCATTCAGAGACGCAGCAAAGATTTTGATGCACAGTCTCAGATGCATAGAGATGATGCGTCTTATTAGAGTGTCACAGATGAATCGCTGGCCTGTCATTGTAAGCAGTTGCATACAGGGGGCCTGATTCATATATGTCTAATGATGCTATCGCAGCTGCAATCCCATAAGTCAGGGATGGGGAACCTCAGGCCCGGGGGCCATATAAGACCCCCAGAATCATTTGGTCTGGCCCTCGGATCTTTTTTTTGCTAGCCTTATCTGGCCAGCAGGTTGCCCTGCAGCCTGAATCTATGCAGCAGTGCCACCTGGGGCGTCTTTAGGACACTTCAGATGGTCACCTGCTGCCCTTACAGCTCTCCGTAGCATCCTCAGGATGCCAGGGGCATTGCTGTAATCACCTTTGATTGTGGCCCCGCCCCGTGTGACATCACATGTAGAAGGAGTTTCCTGACCAGGCCTGTGAATAATGTTATATACTGCATATCAAAATGGCCTTTAGCAGAAAAAAGTTTCCCACCCCTGCCATAAGCAGTTGCTGTGCAAAAATATGCAAATGTCATAGACTGGAGATGTATTGAGATGCCCACCTGTGGCTTTGCAAATCCAAGCATCTGCATATAAAGATGCAGCATTAGATTTTCATAGTGCTGAGTAAAGATATAGCTAATCAGAATGGTCATGGGAACTGAGGACCTGATTCAGACCCGTTCGCTAGGATGCGTTCGCTCGTAGCTGACCGATTATCACATTCTGCACATGTGAATGCATTGCAGCACGTGCGCAAACCAGTGCGAGAGATTGGGAAGTGTACGCTCACTGCGCATAGACAGCCCAGCAGACTGAGTGACAGGAGAAGTCGTTTGTGGATGACAGGGACTGGCCAGTAAAAACGGGGGAGTGGAGCTGCAAACACAGGCATAACTGAGCGTCTCAATGTCATTTGAGAGGCATGCATAATTAAAAGGCAGCGTCATAGTACACATCACCTGTTGTATTTCACACTGAAGTGATCGCAGTGCTTGCGGTAGAGCATGGTCTGCCACAAGCTCTGCGATCGCATCCTTTATTACCCAATGTACTGATGGTTGCATACACTTTCTGGAGATGACGTGCGCAAGTGGAGGTCTTTAGACAGGCTGGTGGGCATCTGCATACACAAATCGATCGCATGCCAAGACATAGTGGGGTGTGCTAATGCCTTGCCGTGCAATCGCCTGTCTTGCTGTGGATTGGCCAGATTTGCATATGCTGGGTGCGAGCGTATGCATCTAGCAAGCGGATCTGAATGAGCTCCTGAGATGAAAGAGCCACTTTCACTGTGTACAAGATCACAGACGCAAGCTGTTACAAAATGGTCGCAACACACCTGTGTTCTTTGTGGCTACTCCCTGTTATCTCCCCCAAATGCTGATTGTCAACCACACTGTGAGTTATTAGTCGCAGCGAGCAACATATTGTACCTTTATGCATGGGCAGTGTGATTTAGATGCATGCACAATTTACTTATAAATGCCCAACTGCGCAAATATGTGCATTGCAATATGGCAGGTGCACGTTTCGATGGTGTGACTGATGGTGCATCTAAAGACGCACCAAGTGGTATTTCAGCGTCTGCGGATGCTGACAGTGGGCATCTCAGTCCTTGCACATTCAGATGTACACTAGGGCAGGGCTTTGTAGTGACATAGCATAAAGACACAGGCACTAAAGTTACAAATGACACAAGGACGTCTGCGACTGCATCCAACTCAGGCCCAAAGTGTGGGAGGAGGAGGATGTTTTGTCAACAGAGCATCCCAGCCTAATTCCAAACATACCAACACACCAAACTGCATGATTGCTATCATTATACTGCCGACTAGGACATTGTGCATACGTAGTCATCAGGCCATGCTTGGTGATATGCAAATGAGATCACCGGGAGGGAAGGAACATGGAGGCCACTGGAGGTCAGATCCCTAACTGGCTATAATGCTTGCACAGAGACAAAATGACTAACACCATCTGAAAATGGCAGAAAAGGATACTGTGTTCCTTTATGCCGTCTTTAGCTTGTTGTGCATTTGGAAAAGATATAAAATAATTAAACATAAACAAATGAAAATACTTGCAGTTAACATCCAGTTCTTTCAAAATGCTAATACTTTTATTATTTTGGATGAAATATCACAATAAGCTTAACGTGAGGATGAATGCTCATGTTTGAATGTATTCCTATTTTACTAGAAATCCAAAGAGTTTTTGTAGCTTCATAGACAGAGTTTTACGCTATTTATAATCAGAATCAATTCTAATACATTACTATGAATAGTTTGGGCTTTATTTACGAAGCACTTCCTGGCGGGTTGCAGATGAAAATTTAAAATGGTATCCAGCAGTCAGTGTAAAGTCTGGCGTGGTTTACATTGACTACAGGTGCTGCTTTAAATTTTCACCCGCAACCCACCAGGAAGCAGAGGCTTACAAAAATAGCTGCATCATAAATAAGCTCGATGTCTCGATGTTATCAAAATTGTACACTCACTTTGAATTACTGCAAATGTTCTCCTTTTCACATACAGTAGGAGACAGAATGTAAAGGGTTGTATTCAGTGCTGTAAAGAGTGATATCAGATTGGTTGCAAGTGGCTGACAATTTATCATGCCCCATTCTCTCATACTGCAAATCGCTGTCAAAAGCAGTTAGATTTTGTAATGGTGGAGTGTACAACTGCAATGCCTTATGCAGAAATTACAACATAATAAAATATGATGTATGTAATTTCTTACACAGGTCTGTTAGATGCCACAATATTCTGCCACCAGTTTTACTGGCAGATCATTGAGGAATATTGATCCTTGCATGATTACTCTCTGTCTATGGTATCACTGTTACATGGAGATGAAGAATGACAATTTAAATATTCCTTTATTCTTCTCAAATTAACTTTGTTAGTTTTCGATAATGAACATTTTAAAAGTTAATATTGTATTAAACAAAGGATATGTCTAGCTGGTGCCATTAGACACTAGTATACTGTAGGTTATTGTACTGTATTCCTCAGAAACCTTGACAAGCAGATACGTCATACTCTCTCCTCTCAACAGAGAACTTACCTATTTCTCTTCATATCGTATGTCCAAGTATATGAACCATACCAAAATTTTACTTTCACAGTGTAAGTTGTGTTTATTTACTTATTGCTTTGGTTGTGGAACTACAAGTGCCAGTGGGCCCATAATGCCCTGCATGCTGGTATTTGGAGCTGCTAGGGAGCCATATGATGAGGGTTGGTAGCACGGAAGATACTTGGAGCGGTTAGGGAGTTGTGTGATGAGTGATGGTAGCGTGGATGTTACTTGATGCGGCTAGGGAGCCGTATAATGACTGGCGATAGCATGGAAGCTACTTGGAGCAGCTAGGGAGCTGTATGATGAGTGATGGTAGTGTGGACGCTACTTGGTGCAGCTAAGGAGCCATATAATGAGAATGGTGGTAGTAAATACTACGGAGTGCAGTGTGGAGGCTCACTTAGACAAGCTAAGGGGACTTGTTGCACTGGAAACTTGTGTCAGCAGTAGAGATCCTTTTATAGGGAGTGCAGGGTGCTGGTAGGCTGAGAGAGAAGGAGAAGCATCCTCATTGGTGATAGTGGAGTCACATGGGCAAAACCAAGATGGCCGCACCCATGGACCGGATGAAGATGTTTCCAGCATGTGAGTACTGGAGCCAAAGCAGTCAGCAGGAGTCAGCATGGAGGAGAGAAGACAGCAGGACCCGCCAGAGAGGATAGCAGTGGAACACGCACCTGTGGTAGAAGAGTCTGCAGCACAGCGCGGGAGCCAGAGAGTACAATGGGACAGGACCCACAAGGGTAAGAGCTGGGGTCTGATTCTGGGGTCTCGTCAGAAGGCTGTGATGGTACCCCCTCTTCATTAGTGGCCACTGAACACTTTCTTGGTTTATGAGGAAATTTCCTATGAAAGGTCTTGACTAGACGAGGAGCATGCACATCGAAAGCATTAACCCAGATTCTTTCTTCCAGACCATAACCCTTCCAGTTGATGAGGTATTGGATATGATTGTATCGACTGGAGTCTAAGATTTTGTCAACTTCAAATTCCTGTCCTTGCTGAGTCTGGATGCTAGAAACCTTAGGAGGATCCTTCTGGAATCTGTGGAGGATCAATGGTTTCAGAAGGGAAATATGGAAGGAATTGGGAAAGTGAAGATATGGAAGTAGTCTTAATTGGTAAGCCACTGGATTCAGGACTTTAGTAATTGGAAATGGACCAATATAATGTGGAGCGAATTTCATTGAGGGAACTCAGATTCTGATGTTTTGAGAGCCAGAGCATATCACCAGATTGAAGACTAGGTACAGCTCATCTTCTGCGGTCAGCAAATTTCCTATACCGAGCTGATGTTTTGGTAAGCGCAGAACGAACCTCCTCCAAATATCAGAAAACTGTTGAAGGGACATCTTGGCAGCAGGCACATCTAGTGTTGGAAGAAGAGGGAAATCTGGAACCCAAGGATGATGACTAAATACTGTAAGAAAAGGAGTTGAATTGGTGGATGTGTGATAATAATTGTTGTGAGCAAATTCAGCCCATGTGAGAAGTTCAATCCAGTCATCTTGGGAGGAGGAGATAAAGATGTGAAGGAACTGTTCCAGGTCCTTATTTACTCTTTCAGTCTGTCCATTGGTTTGAGGATGATATGCGGTGGACAATGTAAGTTTCACCCGAAGAGCCGAACAGAGTGACCTCCAAAACTACACCATGATCCTCTGTCAGAGATGATTTCTTGTGGACGACCATGAAGTCTGAAGATCTCTTTTTTAAACTTTTGAGCAAGTAGTGGTGCAGACGGAAGCCCAGTAAGAGGTACAAAATGGTCCATTTTGGTCAATACACGATAACCCAGATTGTGTTGTGGCCTCGAGATGGAGGATGATCAGTGATGAAATCCATTGACAGGTGTGTCCATGGCTGTGAAGGAATGGCTAAAGGTCAGAGGTGCCCAGAAGGAGCCTGCCAAGGCACTTTGTGCTGGGCACACTTAACACATGAGGAAACATAAGAGACAATGTCCGCTTTCATAGAAGGCCACCGACGGATGAATTCAAGAGTTTTCTCATTACCAAAGTGTCCAGAAAAATGAGACGCATGTGCCCAGTGTAACAATTTTTTATGGAGATGGGATGCAACAAACATTTTCCTGACAGGAGGCGTTAAGGAGACATGGGTAGAAGCAAATGAAGTTGGACCCAGGATGGGATGAACCTGTTCAGTGAGTTGTGATAGGAGCTACCAGAGTGGAAAATCCTTTTACAAACTTGTGGTAATAGTTAGCAAAATCTAAAAACCATTGTATGGATTTCAGAGATGTTGGGATAGTCCCGGCGAGGACGGCTTGAAGTTTTGCGGGGTCCATTTGAAGATTATATCCGGAGATGACGTACCCCAGGAATGGTACACTGGTTACATCGAACATGCATTTTTCCAGTTTGCAGAAGAGTTGATTGGAGTGTAATCTCAGGAGGACCTCTTTCACTTGATTCCGATGGGTTGCTAAATCCTGAGAGAAGATCAGAATATCGTCTAAGTAGATAACCACACTCTTGTACAGAAGATCCCAGAAGATTTAGTTGACAAAGAACTGAAAAACAGCTGGAGCATTACAAAGGCCAAAAGGCATGATGAGATACTCGTAGTGCCCATCTCTGTTGTTGAAAGCCATTTTCCACTCATCTCCGGGACGGATATGAATTAAATTGTAGGCTCCTCTTAAATCAAGCTTAGTGAAGATTGTGGCCCCTTTGACTCTGTCGAATAATTCAGTTATGAGGGGAAGAGGATAGCAATTTTTAATGGTTATATCGTTGAGCCCACGGTAGTCAATGCATGGGCGAAGTCCTTTCTTTTTGACGAAGAAAAATCCAGCCCCAGCTTGAGATGAAGAGGGACGAATGAATCCTTTGTTTAAATTTTCCTCAATGTACTCAGACATAGCTTGAGTCTCGGGGAGAGAAAGCGGATAGGTGCGTCCTCGAGGAGGATTTTTCCCAGGAATTAGGTCTATGGGACGGTCCCAATTGTGATGGGAAGGTAGTAGATCTGCCTTTTGATTACTAAAAACATCCAAAAAGTCTGAGTAGGAAACAGGCAAGCCTATAGGAAGCTGTAGATCAGAGGATTGAACCGGAACTACTCGATGAAGACAGTTCTTAAAACAGTTAGAGCTCCAAACAGTTATTTGCATGGCTGACCAGTCAATTTGTGGAGAATGTCTCTGTAGCCAGGGTAACCTGAGAACTAGAGAATGAGAGGCTTTGGGAATCACTAGGAAGGGCAATTCCTCAGAGTGGAGAACCCCGATGGTAAGCGTAAGTGGCTTGGTGCGATGAATGTTCCACTATTAGTTCGACTACCATCAATGGCAGTCAAAGTGATGACTCGGGATAGTGCTTTGACAGGAAACCGATATTTATGAACGAAGCCTGTAGTCATAACATTTTCTGCCGCTCCAGAATCTAGGAGGGCTAGAACGACTTTAGGACACTGTGGAAGTTTGATTTGTATTAGTGTATTATCTATTGCGCTTCCCCTTGTGGTGTAGTATGGTGTCTAGTGGTTAATGGATATTGATTATTTAACCCCTAGTGGTGTGTGGATAAATATTACCATAAATAGAATAAGGTACTATATGAATTGAGCTCCAATCAGCGATATATCATATGTTTAATATGGTATAAAACATAGATGTAAATCAGCTTTACAATACATACAATGGTATGCTGCGATATGGTCAATGCAGGACAAACACTCTAGATGGTTACACACAGTGGGATACAGTAATGTAACAGATAGTGGTATGGAAGAGTTCAGACACTGATATGAAGTGACAGGTGGTGTCCCAACCTGTATATGTCCTTCTTGGTGGCTTCCTGTTTAAAAACAAGTCTTTTACAGTGGATGCTTGCACTTGGTGATGTGGGTCACACGTGCAGAGTACCTGGTTTGTGAGGACTTCTGTTTGCTTTTATTTGAGCCTGGATGGTGGAATCTGACTTCCTGGGTGAATCAATGGCAACTCCTAACTTAACCTCTCTGTGATAAGTTAGGAGGAGGCGTTTCCCAGACGAATGGGACAAGTCTTAATGAAATGTTGAGAGGATCTGCAATACATGCAGAGATTCTGGGCCTGGGCTTTGTCAGAGCCAAAAGCACTCCAGGGCTTGCCGCAATGAGACCCTACCACAAGGGTCTTGTCGCAAGCCCGATGGTCACGATGGTCTTGACCATCGTGACCATCATTTTGGCCGCTCGCTATAGCTGTGGGTGGTCACCCACAGCTATGCGAGCAGCCAGGAGGCCGCTCTTAAATTCAGAGGGACGGCCCTGATTCAGAGCGAGCGCTCTGTCAGAGCGTCCGGCTCTGAATCAGGGCCTCTGTCTCTGCCTCTTCTGTTGCTCCTCTGCAGACAAGCGGGAACGGTTAACCTGCATAGGTAATTCGCCCACAGAAGGTAAATAGAATTGAGGGGCAGGTCATGGTTTACCCTGATCGAATCTGCCTCTCTCCAGAGCACATTCTCTATGCTGTAGTTCCACTTTATTACAGAGGGAAATTAACTCATCCAATTTGGGAGGAAGATCACGAGAAGCCAAGTCATCTTTGAGCCTTTCAGAAAGTCCACTCCCAAAGGTGGCAATGAGAACATCCTCATTCCAGTTGGGCTCCGAGGACAAGGTTCGGAATTGGATAACATACTGTCTGACCATTTTATTGCCTTGCTGAAGATGAAGAATATCTGTCAAGGCAGATGTGACTCTTCCGGGTTCATCAAAGATCCTACGAAACATGGCAATGAATTCGGAGTAGTTAGAGAGTAGTGGATCAGATTTTTCTCAAAGTGGTGAAACCCAATCGAGCGCTTGTCCAGAGAGTAATGAAATTATATAGGCTACCCGAGTTCTGGCAGTTGGGAAATTAGCCAGTTGAAGTTCAAAATGAATCTCACACTGGTTTAGAAAACCCCTGCATAGTTTGGGGTTGCCATCAAACTTGCTGAGAAGTGCGAGTTGGAGCCGAGGAGTAGATGGGACTGAAGGCGAAGTCACCACAGAGGAGGCAATTGCAGCTTGAACATTAGTTGGAGCAGGATTTGATAATAGAGCCTGAATACTATCCAAGCGAGAGGACATATCTTGAATGAACTGGATGAGTTGGACTTGAGAAGTTTCCTGTCTTTCCAGACGAGAAAGGACATCTTGAGAGGAATCCGCACTAGATCCCAGACCACTTGCCGAGTCCATCTGGCTAGTGCAAACTGTCATAGGTGAGGATTCTTGAGACTGTGCTCCCGGGCTGGGTCTTGGACTAGTTTTATTCAACTCAGATGTTCTCTGGAGCAGACTAGGTTTGATAAAGTTCCTACGCATGAAGAGACATACAAGGCCAGAAGAAACTTATGGGTGAGCGAAGAAAGTAGAGAACTACAACAGCACGGGATTGTGCCAATGTAGCAGCGATGGTGCTGATGTACCTGATGAATTGAAGTGATGGCTACTCAGGAGCTGCTTGGTGCAGCTGGGTAGCCGTATGATGAGTGGTGGTAGCACGGAAGCTACTTGAAGTGGCTAGGAAGCTGTATGATGAGTGGTGGTAGCACGGGAGCTACTTGGAGTGGCTAGGGAGCCGTATAATGAGTGGTGGTAGCATGGAAGCTGCTTGGAGCGGCTAGGGAGCCATATGATGAGTGATAGTAGCCTGGACACTACTTGATGAGGCTAGGGAGCCGTATAATGAGTGGTGGTAGCATGGAAGCTACTTGGAGCAGCTAGCAAGCCATATGATGAGTGATGGTGGCATGGACGCTACTTGGTGCGGCTAGGGAGCCATATAATGAGAACGGTGGTAGCAAATACTATGGAGCGCAGTGTGGAGGCTCACTTAGACAAGCTAAGGGGACTTGTTACACTGGCAACTTGTGTCAGCAGTAGAGATCCTTTTATAGGGAGTGCAGGGTGCTGGTAGGCTGAAAAAGAAGGAAAAGCATCCTCATTGGTGGTAGTGGAGTCACATGGGCAAAACCAAGATGGCCGCACCCATGGACCGGAGGACGGTTTTTCCAGCATGTGAGTACTGGAGCGGGAGCAGTCGGCAGGAGTCAGTGTGGAGGAGAGAAGACAGCGGGACCAGCCAGACAGGACAGCAGTGGTACCCGCACCTGAGGGAGAAGAGTCTGCAGCACAGCGTGGGAGCCAGAGAGCACAGCGGGACAGGACAGGACCGGCAAAGGTAAGTGCTGGGGCCTGATTCTGGGGCCTCGTCGGAAGGCTGTGACAAGTATATTACCACCACACTATAATCAAAGTTCTAAGTAAAGACTCTTCAAATGGAAAAAGTTCATTCAAATGTGGGTGCAAGTGTACCCCAACTCACACTCAGTAGTGCTGTATCAGACACATAAAGGTTTCTCTTCCACCACTGTGTTCAGAAAATGTACATCTCATACCAAAAGTTTCAGCAGAATGTGAAAGAATGGAGTACCCCACTCACTATTAAGATGTGAAAATATCAATCACATCAAGTTTTCTTTACGCAGTTATATAGTCTCTGTGGGTAGGGAGCATACCTAACTCACGGTATGTATAGATGACTTAAAGCTTATCAAGGTTTCTTTACAGATCCCCATTGGTCATTTTCTCCATGTTTTATACTTTCCCCGTGTAGTATATACACAAAAATGTAGTCCGAAAAAATGTACATCCACATCCAGTTTTATTAAAACAAAACCCATATAATGGGAATGGAAATATTGAAAATAACAAAGAAGAAAAATGGTCTGTATACAATCGCCCAAATAAAAATATTTGCAATCGACAGACCAATCAATAAAACACTAAATTTAAACATGTTAAAAGTCAGGCATACCTATTCAGTCAAAAATCAAAAAGGCTGTTCACACTCGTAGTTTTGTCAATGCATTTCGGCCTATCATAGGCATTTATCAAGACAGGTCCAGAGTGTGAATCAGCCTGATATTTAAACATAGAACAGCCAATCACTTAATCCAAGAAATAACATAATCAATTTGTAACAATTTGCAAACAATGATCATTTAAAATACACTATGGCATCATAAAAATCATATCACAGGTTATACACCAATAGGATAAAAGAACTTTTCAATATAAACAAAACATCAATTGCATATTGCACGTTGTTATGGCAACCCCGTATGTCATCGGAAGTGTGCAACTTAAAATGAGAATCATGGCTCAAATGTGTAGTAAAAAATTGAAAGGTAACTATATATCAATGAATAATGTCTCCCCTTAGTGTTTAGAACATACCTATGCACCCCGATGGCCTGGACAACGTCCGTATGTTTATCCATCCAGCTGGACTCTGAGACCAAATAGCAGGAAGTGATGTTGTGGCAATGCTTACAAAGTCCCGGAATGCATTCCGCTGCGTCACTTCCAGCCAGAGCGGCCAGGTGGGGGGAGAATTAACTTTGACATGGAAATCCTGAACCTCCGGATAGTACAGGAAGTCCATGAATGGCCATGATTAATAAGGGAAAGCATATTAAAAAAATGGCAAACAATCTATATTACTACATGTAGATTAAATGTGAACTTGAAAGCACCTTATATGCGTGTCAAAAACACAACAAGAAATTAGAAACTGTATTTAATACAGAATGTTATCGTAGCTTCCAATGATTTCAATGTCTCCATTGTTGTGGCATTTCATTACCAAAGTGACTTTCAGACTAGGGGTATTTGGCACTTGTATCAAGGGCTTTCACAATTAGAATAAGTAGTGCAAGATCTAAAAGAAACTGATAGTACATATAAGTCAATAAAAAAATCATTTGACCTATAATTTTTAGGTTTAGAAAATCAATAAAATACATGGAACAAGGTGACATACAGTACCTCATCATTTGGAAGTGCATTTAAGGATAATCCACCAAGGTTGCAAAAACCACTTAATCTCAAAGTTACTATTCAAGCCACCCGGTATTAAAGTTTTACACTAAAAAATGTAATTAATTTCAGTTTTTGCTAAAATGTTGGGTCTATCTTTATGTCATATATTACCCTTTACAGCTTTTATTGCACAAAAAGACGACAGACCTGAAATGGCACAACTATGGCACTGTTTAAAATGGGATGAGAGAGAATGTGTTTCAGGACCCCTCTTGATATTTCGTATATGCTCTCCCAATCGAATCTTAAAGGTCCAAGAAGTTCTTCCAATGTATACTTTGTTGCAAGTGCAACTTATTGCATAGACAACAATTTTTGTATTACAAGTGAACTCCCTAATTTTAATCTCCTTTCCATTAATATTCACAGATTCAGTCTTATTGGTACCTCCACTCTTAATATTTTTACACCCAATACAATTTCGCAACAATAAAAACCTGTAGATGTAACATGAGATATAGCCTGTGGGGGCAGTAAAGAACTTGATGCTAGTTTCAATTTTAAGTTAGGTGCTTTTCTATTAATATGTTGTGGCTTCTTAGGTAAAATTGGTCCGAGTATAGGGTCACGTTTTAATAATGACCAGTGTTTTCTGAAGATTTTTTCAGTAATCTTATGCTTACTGGTAAATTCTGTAACAAATGCAAACTCAAAATTTCCTTTTCCACTTGGTTTCTTTGTTTTAGAAAGTAATTCCTTATTTACTAGTGTTCCTATTTATATGTGTTCTCTATCTCTTTTCTGAATGTATTGACAACAAATTGAGTGACGGAGTAAATTTTCAAGATTATTTTTTTTTTTACAATGTCCCTAATACTTAAGTTTAAACAAAAAAGGTTGTGTATTGAATACTTAGAGGGAATATTATATACAGTATTTTAACATTGTATGTAAATTATATTATATAGGGCAAATAAAATACATGAATAAGAAACATTTCAGCCATTTTTAACTAGAAAAGACATTATATTTTGTTGTTCTGGTAAGAAAATGCAATTCACTATTAATATAAATAAGGCTGTGGTGGAAATGGTCAGGAGGTCACTGTAGTGCAATCACTATGTATAATGTTCTCAGATCTGGAATTTTTACAAATTGTTATTTTGTCAGAGATTTCAGTTCAACAAATTTATTATGTGTTGTAAAAAATAAGAATGCCTACCAAATGCTTATTTACCTTTTAAGTCCTAAATTTAACCGCCTTGTGATGAATGAAAAATCGACAGAGCTATGAATAGAATTTTTTGAGGTGTCAGAATCCTACAAATGCATAGTACATATTAGCTCACTACTGTCAATAGTCTTTGACTTAGAGTCTTAGAATAATATTAATAGAATGTCTATTATGAATAATAGCTATGAATGGTAGCTCTCCCTGTTAACTAATGTCATTACTCATAGTAAAAATGCATCTGCACAACATAAAGAAATCAATACTACTGGGCTAAGCAAATACACATTTGGAATAGTTGACCTTAATTGATATAAAATATTTAGACTTTTACACTTTAAGTTATTAAAACAATTAGAAAATCGAACCATCTGTTCAAAGCATATCGCAAGTTCAATGTTCTCACCATAGGGTTAAAATGGTAAATAGTGATTTCTGCATGACAAGCAGATACCTTGTACGAGATCTAGTGTAGAAGTTATCACATCTCTGTACATAAACCTATTCTTTGTAACAGAATGGCAAAAGGTCCTTGAAGATAAAACAATGACACATGGTTGCATATCCTTTTGCGGCCGGGATATTTGAAAAACCCAGCGGCATGGAGTATTTCCCACAACCCATGGGTTTTGCTATTCAATAAGGTGTCTGAAAATGGGATGCAGTGATTTCTCAGGTATCTTTCACAGGTGGGTGTTTATTGCCAGGGTGGGTTGTGGCTGTGACTCTGCTATACCTTGTGGCACCAGGGACTCCCCACTACCCCGGGAGCATTACACCCCATCTGTACTTATCTTTCTTCCAGTGCCTATCACAGCGATGTTCCACTTACTCTCCACCAATGCTCACTAAAGCAAATGAAGAGCAGCAGCACACACCGCCTTATGACCTAGACATATTACTTAGCTAACTTATGTGTGATATAACCATTGACAGGGTTGCTACCCCAGTATACTCAGTTTATTGTGATACGTGTCACACACATTCTCCTGATACTGTACATCAATTTGTACTCTTCGACTATTTTAAGGATATATGTTCTAGCATACTGATGACAAATTTACTCAGTATTTCTTGATGCTGGCATTGTTGGGCGTCAACTTATACAATACCTACTGACATCCTTTACACCCCAGATTAATGGGAAATGTGCATCAGAATATATGCTTGATACTATGTGATATGTATGAACTGCATTGCTGCTTTGAATACCTATTCTAAACTAATAGTATGCTATTATCTAATATCCACTGATAAGAAATGTATCACATATGTTTCAATATTTTATGATATGCATGAACAATATTTGTTGCTTAAAATACTGTATGAATCTTACATGATTAATTTGTTACTGGTAACAGTGGGTGCTGGGAGAACATTAACCAGTACATTAGGATGATATATTGACTAATATATAATAAATATTTTTCTGATGTTGTAAGCTAATCATTTAATCACCTAATTTACTTAGGAATATAATTATTTCTCTCCCTACTGGATATGACTGGTGCCGAAGTCACTGAGGGGTCTATTCAGCAAGAGTGACGATATTGCCCAGAATATTATCGGGCAACATCGTCACAAGATTTTATCAGTTATGAAAAAATATAGAAGCTGTGCAGCAATATTTTGAACATGGACAGCAGTTGCGGTAACACGCTGTCCCTGCAATGTTACAGAAGGGATTATATTCGGGATTTCTAAAACAATCCATCTCTTTGTTCCTCTGCGCATGCTCAGTCATGCGCTCGGGAACAGTCTCTGTCCCTGCTTGCGGTGACCGCCGATGGGGTAAGTACAGCTCCAGCCTTCTGAAACTGATTGATATGTGTATACAGGCCTTATACTAGCCTGTATACATGTATATTTATGTGCTTCTATATTTAACATTTATATATAAATATAATTGCACATAAATATACATGTATACAGGCTAATATAAAGTCTGTAAACACATGTCAATCAATTTCGGCAGGTTTAAAAGGCACTAGGAGGACTTACCTGCTGCTGATCCCTGGGAAGCAGGGACGGAGACTGGGCAGGCTTACAAGATGCTGCAGGAACTTATGGAAAAATTTCCCTCTGTCCCTGCAGTTTTCAGAATATTTTAGTATTTTCTTCATATAACGCCATTCTGAAATGGCGTTATATAAAGGAAATATTTAATGAGTGATTTAACACTTTTTGCTTTGCTGAATAGCAAAAAGTGTTAAAGCTCTGTAGAGATCGAAGGCTGATCCCTACAGTGCGGTATTCAGGGAGCAGGGAATCAATGGAGAAGATAATTGCATTATCTTCTCCATTATCCCATTGCTGAATAGGGGATTTACATAAAAATACGGAAATCATAGTTTCCGTATTTTTTATATAAAAAAATCATTTCTGAATAGACCCCTGTGTATTAACACTCAGAGAATTATAGTATTGATACTCAATATTTCTGCTGAATTATCACTTACTACTTTTGATTTCATGTTGTTTGTCTTAGTGTTAATTATTTTTACATGCAACTAATAAAAGGTATATTTTATTATTCTGTCTAAATGTGCCCCCAAAATGATGAGAGTTCTTTTTCTTCCTATTCCCTTTTGACCAATACTAGTTACAACTAGGGGTGTGCACCGGCCACTTTTCGTGTTTTGTGTTTTGGTTTTGGATCTGGATCATTCTTCGTGTTTTGGATCTGGATTGGTTTTGCCAAAACCACCCTTCCATGTTTTGGGTTCTGGGTTTTGTGTTTTGGATCTGTATTTTTTTGAAAAAAAGCATAAAAACAGCTAAAATCGCTGAATTTGTAGGTTTTTCTGCTCCTATGCTATTATTAACCTCAATAACCTTAATTTCCACTAATTTCCAGTCTATTCTGAACACCTCACACCTCACAATAGTGTTTTTATGTCCAAAAGGTTGCACCGAGGTAGCTGGATGACTATGCTAAGCGAAATGAGTGGGCGGCACAAACACGTGACCCATCTAGGCGTGAAACTGCAGTGGCAGACAGGATGGCAGTTTGAAAAACTAGGCCCCAAACTGTACATAATGCAAAGAAAAAAAAGAGGTGCAAGATGGAATTGTCATTGGGCCCTCCCACCCTTATGTTGTATAAACAGGACATGCACACTTTAACAAACCAATCATTTCAGCGCCAGGGTCTGCCACACAACTGTGGCTGAAATGATTGGTTCGTTTGGGCCCCCACAAAACAAGCTGGCAATTAATCTGTCCCTGCACAAACTGGCTCTACAGAGGCAAGATGTCATCCTCATCCTCCTCATCCACCGATTCCTCACCCTCTTCAGTGTGTACATCCTCATCCTCACAGAGTATTAATTCATCCTCGCTGGAACCACAGGTCCCTCTGTACGTTCTGGAGGCTGGTCTCCCTGGAAGAGTTGATAATTCATTTTATGAACATCATCTTCTCCACATTTTGTGGAAGCAACCTCCTACGCCTTTCGCTGACTAGGTTCCCGGCTGCACTAAAGACTCTTTCGGAGTACACACTGGAGGGGGGGCAACTCAGGTAAAATAGAGCCAGTTTGTACAGGGACCTTCAAATTGCTTCTTTTTCCTGCCAGTATAGGTACGGACTGTCTGACATGCCTACTTGGATGCTGTCACCGATGTAATCCTTTAACAGACAGACGCACGTTTGTCGCTGCTGCTTTGAGGATGCAAGTGCGGCTACAGCCCACACAATTCACAAAGACAGAAAAAAAAAAAGAATATTTTTATTGTTTGTGGAGCGCACTTTGAGGGTTACACCACCCTTTAACAGACAGATGCACGCTTGTCGTTGCTGCTTTGAGGATGCAAGTGCAGCTACAGCCCACACATTTCACAAAGACCGAAAAAAAAATAACAATATTTTAATTGTTTGTGTAGCACACTTTGAGGGTGTCACCACCCTTTAACAGACAGACGCACGCTTGTCGCTGCTGCTTTGAGGATGCAAGTGCGGCTACAGCCAACACAATTCACAAAGACAGAAAAAAAAAAAGAATATTTTTATTGTTTGTGGAGCGCACTTTGAGGGTTACACCACCCTATAACAGACAGACGCACGCTTGTCGCTGCTGCTTTGAGGATGCAAGTGCGGCTACAGCCCACACAATTCACAGAGACAGAAAAAAGAAGAATATTTTTATTGTTTGTGTAGCACACTTTGAGGGTGTCACCACCCTTTAACAGACAGACGCACGCTTGTTGCTGCTGCTTTAAGAATGCAGGTGCGGCTACAGCCCACACATTTCACAAAGACCGAAAAAAAAAGAACAATATTTTAATTGTTTGTGTAGCACACTTTGAGAATGTCACCACCCTTTAACAGACAGACGCACGCTTGTCGCTGCTGCTTTAAGGATGCAGGTGCGGCTACAGCCCACACAATTCACAAAGAGAAAAAAGAAGAATATTTTTATTGTTTGTGTAGCACACTTTGAGGGTGTCACCACCCTTTAACAGACAGGCGCACACTTGTCGCTGCTGCTTTGAGGATGCAAGTGCGGCTACATCGCACGCAAGTCACAAACACATTAAAAAATAGTTTTTTATTTTTTGGAGCACTTTGAGAGTTACACCACCCTTTAACAGACAGACGCACGCTTGTCGCTGCTGCTTTGAGGATGCAAGTGCGGCTACAGCCCACACAATTCACAAAGACAGAAAAAAAAAAGAACAATATTTTTATTGTTTGTGTAGCACACTTTGAGGGTGTCACCACCCTTTAACAGACAGACGCACGCTTGTCGCTGCTGCTTTGAGGACAGTATCATATGCAGTGACCGTAGACTTGTCAGAAATTGTTGGCACGTCCTTCAGTCCGGACCAGATGTCCAAACCAGCCCTTGACTTATGACACAGGCGCACGCTTGGCGCTGCTACTATGTTGATGCACGTGCGGCTACATCGCACACAAGTCACAAACACATTAAAAAAATTGTTTTTTATTTTTTGGAGCACTTTGAGGGTTACACCACCCTTTAACAGACAGACGCATGCTTGTCGCTGCTGCTTTGAGGATGCAAGTGCGGCTACAGCCCACACAATTCACAAAGACAGAAAAAAAAAGAACAATATTTTTATTGTTTGTGGAGCACACTTTGAGGGTGTCACCACCCTTTAACAGACAGACGCACGCTTGTCGCTGCTGCTTTGAGGATGCAAGTGCGGCTACAGCCCACACATTTCTCAAAGACCGAAAAAAAAGAACAATATTTTTATTGTTTGTGTAGCACACTTTGAGGGTGTCACCACCCTTTAACAGACAGACCCACGCTTGTCGCTGCTGCTTTGAGGATGCAGGTGGAATCTAGATGGGATTTGGAACCGGGGACACACTACCTCCATCAATTGTCTAAATCCCACTGCACTAATGGCGGATACCGGACGCACGTCTAACACCAACATAGCAGTCAAGGCCTCAGTTATACGTTTTGATTCAGGATGACTGCTGTCGTACTTCATCCTCATCGCTAGGGACTGTTGGAGGGTCAATTGTTTAGTAAAAGTAGTGATGTTCCTACTTCCTCTCTGGGATGATGAACAACTCCCAGCAGCAGCAATAGCACCAGGAGGAAGTGGTTCTTGATCTTTCCCTATTTTATTTTTATCAGAGAAAGTTTGGTCCTCCATTTATGTTATATTGATATATACGTGCGGCTAAAGCGCACACACACAGAAAATAGTTTTTTATTTTTGCTGGAGAGTAGTGCACTTAGTGGGTTACACCACCCTTTAAGAAATGAGCCTGCCGGCTCTTTACTTATGGGACACAGGCGCACGCTTGGCACTACTTTGTTGATGCGCCACAGTGCACACAAGTCACAAACACAGAAAATATTTTTTTTTTTGGTTTGGAGTGTACTTTGGGGGTTACAGCACCCTTTAGTGGTCAAGCCAGCCGGCCCTTTACTTATGACACAGGCGCACGCTTGGCACTACTTTGTTGATGCACGTGCGGCTACTGCGCACACAATTCACAAACACAGAAAATAATTTTTTGGGGGGTTTGGACTGGAGTGTACTTTGGGGGTTACAGCACCCTTTAACGGTCAAGCCAGCCGGCCCTTTACTTATGACACAGGCGCACGCTTGGCACTACTTTGTTGATGCACGTGCGGCTACTGCGCACACAATTCACAAACACAGAAAATAATTTTTTGGGGGGTTTGGACTGGAGTGTACTTTGGGGGTTACAGCACCCTTTAACGGTCAAGCCAGCCGGCCCTTTACTTATGACACAGGCGCACGCTTGGCACTACTTTGTTGATGCACGTGCGGCTACTGCGCACACAATTCACAAACACAGAAAATAATTTTTTTTTTGGTTTGGACTGGAGTGTACTTTGGGGGTTACAGCACCCTTTAACGGTCAAGCCAGCCGGCCCTTTACTTATGACACAGGCGCACGCTTGGCACTACTTTGTTGATGCACGTGCGGCTACTGCGCACACAATTCACAAACACACAAAAAATATTATATTTTTAGCACTTGGGGGGAGCACCCCTGATGGACAGAGCACCCCCTGGACAACACTACAGCACCCCTTTAGGACTGGGACACTGCACAGGACTTTGGAGTGGACACAGCCCCTATGGAGAACTGACTGCACAACACAGTCCAGCCAGCCCCTATGGACTTTGAAGTAGTGGACACAGCCCCTATTAACAACAGCAGCACAGCACAACACAGCCAGCCCCTATGGACTTTGAAGTAGTGGACAACAGCAGCACAGCGCAGCACAGCACAGCACAACACTACTCTGCACTACACTACACTACACAGCCCAGCCAGCCCTAACTCCCACCCTCCCTCTTCACTGTCCACAGCCGAGTGAGAAAATGGCGCCGATGCAGGTACCTTATATAGGATCCAAAACCCGCGAGACTCGGAAGGCGGGATGATGACGTTTTGCCTCGATTTCAGATCCGAGTCAGGCGGGAAAAGTCGAGCCTGACTCGGATCTGCCTCAGATCGGGGTTGCTCGGGGGGGTTCGGATTTCAGAAATCCGAACCCGCTCACCCCTAGTTACAACAAGATCATAGGGAGTAATTTTATAAACAGAAAGTAAACTATATGAAGGGTAGTTTTCCTGCGTTCCTTGGGATTAGACAGTGAGCCTTGCAACATGTATCTGTGCTTAGTACTTCTGCGTTGGTTACTAACCAATCGATTTTCTGAACATCATATGCGATGAAGGGTTCCCCTCAGATGACCTGAAGATATGAAAAACATATAAAAGCTTAGTATAATTGATTTTTGTTTAATTATTCTATTGAATTGTATGCTGTTTTTTATAACATCACTGTGAGGATACCGGATTTATGCATGCATTATTATTGCCCTATCACCCTTCAACACCTTGCACAGTACCCCAGTTCCTTTATGAGTCCCTTTAGATCGCACAGGAAATGACACAATAGCAAAGGTACAACATTACCTTTATTTACATACACACTAATTCTACATCTAAAACAGAACTATTATACAATATTACAGAATCGCCAGTAGTATTAGCTAAACTTTGGGGACCCCACACACATGTCCCTACAGCAGAGGCCCCTTTTAGTATTAGAAGTGGGAAGGTACTCCGTCCTGCTTACCCACCTTGGCTGGGGAAAACTACGCTTGAGAGAGGCTGCTGTGTGACCACGCTTCTCAGGGAAATGGTTTCTCCGTCCTTGACTTGCTGTTCCCGGCCTGATTGTCCTCTGCTCACCAAGAGCAGGGCATGCTGGCCAGTCACCTAACTCCAGCTAGCACACCAGCTGCACACCTTGGGCCTGCTCCGGTGGGAGCATACGCGCTGGCTGTGTATCTTTCGTTAGACCTCTTCCATATAGACAGGTCCGTAGATGGCTGGCTGACAGTATCTCCCGACTCCTGTGCCCAACCCTGCCTGTGTCCTGCCCCTCTGGCTAGGAACTCCACTCCACTCAGATCTCAGATCAGAACTCCCTGCAAAACCCTCAGTTTGCTATTTCCCACCATGAGGTGACACCCCTGAGCCCTGCTATTGGGTTATTTGAATCCTCTGTACAGTTAGTGGTCATATCTTACCTCACTTCTGAGGTGAGGATTCCGGTGCCCATGTGTCTGGCCTAGACCCCTTTCGATAAAGACCACTCCATCCCATTGACAAGGAGATTTAGCATATCAGGGCAATAAAACCAGTCACTGTTAACCCCTCATAGTCATTTGTGATGTAAAATGCCATTCAGCTGGCTATGGTTTCCTGTGGGGGATTTCAGCAGGCATACAGAGTTACCTGGCTGCCTGTACATTCCAGTGGGAGGGGGGATGTCTCCCCCTGCATCCTTACCACACATTATAACATCATTACATATGTCATGTGCATCTTATAAGTAATATATACGGCTTTAGAGATATTATACACTGATAGACACAAACACTTGTATATACAATTTACCTATTACACACAGTAAGACAACATGGTCAGACTCATTGATATGAGGTCCTATTAATGTCTAATACAAAGTTCTGGCCACATCAGTATGTGATGCACACATACTCCATCCGCATTATAATGGGCTAAGGCCCTGATTCAGAGCCGCTCGCGAGCGTAGGGTCTCGTCGCAAGGCCGATGGTCGCGATTATCGCTATGGTTTCCTGGCTACTTGCACAAGCTGTGGGTGGTATCCCACAGCTTTGCGAGCAGCCGAGCAGCCGGAGAACTAAAAAAAAAAATGGCCACAAACCCAGCAAACGGCCAGCGAACGCAAGCGGGTCTGAATCAGGGTCCAAGTTCCACTCACACAAAGGGGCATATCCAATTAGTCGCGGAGTTTCACCCGCGGCTACTTCTCATGCAAAAGTCCAGCAACGCTGGGATTAGCTATTCAATTAAATAGCTTTTTCCCTGCGTCATTAGAACGGGACTCTTGCACAAGAACACACTGATTCTGCAAGAACTGCAGAATCCATGTGTTATACTCTGTCGCGCGAGGCTGAACAGGGCGGCTTCACGCTGATTTTACCTCACACCTACAGGAGGTGCGAGGTAAAGCACGACAGCAGGGACTCACACGCGGGGTCTCAGGGACACCCACGCGTGGAATCCCCGCTAATTGAATCCCAACTAGTGCGATAGTTAGCCGTGGGGTAAACCCTGCGGCTAATTGGATATGCCCCAAAGAGTGAGCTGCCTTATTTGGGCCCTTGGGCCCTCTTCTGGTTATCTGTCCTTCCTGGCTGTAAAAAGTACACGATTTTGGGATGACCCAAGCTGCAGGGATGTAACAAGCTGGGGGGGGGGGCACTTGGGTCGTCACAATCACTAATATCTGAGAGGCACGGAAACAGAATTTAATAAATGGAACAAAGAAAAAAGTTAGGGACTGTGCTAAATCGCAGTTGGGGTGCTCACAAGTTGCAACAAGACTGTGAATGTACTATTGGGCTCCACAGAGTAGTATACAATTGGAAATCTCTCAGATCATTCCTTGTCCAATAACAAACAGAAAAGCACAGTATTGTAAAAAATCAATTGGTTTATTAATACATCAGATATAAATAGTTCCACATAGTAAAAAACATGGACTTTCAGAGATAATTATTGTGACCTAATACTGGTATACAACAATAATACATACAATACAACAAGTAACATACAGTATATGTGGATATGATGGCTGCCTAGTGGGTGATGAGCCCAGCATAGTTGAAGATATTTCAAGGCAGTAGGATGGAGTGGTATACCTCTGCATATATATATATGATGATGGTATCGCTTATGCACCGCCGGACCAAGTGAGTGGTTAAACTTCCGGTGTTAGCCTCAACGAGGCGAATGGTCACTCTGTTATATAAGGTGAGAGTCGTTGTTTGTATTTTAGCCTGATGACAGTGTTTAAACCAATTGGCACTGAAAATTACCAACAGGAAAACACACATAAGCGTTTTACTCTCCCGTGGTAGTATTAGAATATGTTCACAGATGGACAATATCGTCCTGGCGTATAATTCCACTAGCAGCTCAAATAGTACTCACTAAAGGCATAGTCCTAAAAGTAATTCTCCAAATCGGTGTTGTACAAGGGAAGGATTCAACCATTTAACTGTGAAGTCAGTGTCACTCAGGTACTAATGTGTTATGATTAGCACCATGCAGGCACACGCTGCGGTTTAATCATAACCTGAGTTCATATGTGGGAAGTATAGTCCTCCTGTTTACCTTGTAACTGTAGGTGGTGGGTATACAGCTATTGTGGTACCTCTGTTGACACCACTAGGAGACCCGCAGAGTCTACGGAGGTACCACTCCACCCTGCTGCCTTGAAATATCTCCAACTAGGGAGGCATCAGATCTACATATATGTTACATGTTGTATGATATTAATGTTGTATACCGGTACACAATATTATCAATATTTATCTTTAAAAGCCCATGTTTTTTTGTTTTTTTATATCATGTGAAACTATTCATAAACCAATTACATTTTTACAATACTGTGTTGTTCTGGTTGTTATTGGACAAGGTTTGCGCTAAGAGATCTTTTCCATTTCTATTTAATAAATGGAAGATGATACACACAAGAAAAGGGACGCATTAAAGATCAAGACCTCTATTTGGTACCATAGCCATTTGCTGGACTTGATACATTTAAATCAATGTTGCCAGAGATACCAGAATCATCTGTATGGGATTTCTCTCTGAGCAAAGCTCCAAGGGGGAGGATACATTTGGAGATGGGGAAACTTATTGGTTTATGGATGATTGTGCTACACTCACAGATGAAGAACAAGTGTGGATTTCTGCTGCAGCCATCTTTATAGACTGTAAGACATCAGACAGGAGAAAAAGTGGCAAGCCAAGTCATTGCAAAATACATACAAACCCAGTCAATGTTTGCACTGAATTGTCAAGCCTATATGGACTGTTGCCGACATGATGGTGCTAGGATGCTGGGAACAAGTATACTGAAAAAACTGTTAAGCCATGAAGGCGCTGAAGACATTTTCTAGCAAGCTCAAATCAAAGGGATCGCCTGTATCCAGACCAATTTGACAAAACAGAGAACTATGGGGTTTGCCAGCAGCTGAAAATGTGGATTACCCTGCCTGATACTGCAATAGTACAAATGAACTTTGAAAGAATAACTGCAAAAGTATGGACATTTGAATTCATTGCTTGCTACCAAGAAGATGTAGGAAGAGTGCTGCATTGAACAGCTACAGAGCACTGTTATTCAGGAATGAAGTTGTCTCAAGCAGTTACTAGTAGGGGCAAGGACCGGCCACTTTTCGTGTTTTCTGTTTTGGTTTTGGATCTGGATATTTCTTCGTGTTTTGGATCTGGATTGGTTTTGCCAAAACCACCCTTCCGTGTTTTGGGTTCTGGGTTTGTGTTTTGGATCTGTATTTTTTTGGGAAAAAAGCATTAACATAGCTAAAATCACAGAATTTTTTTTTTTGGTTCCTACACTATTAGTAACCTCAATAACATTCATTTCCACTAATTTCCAGTCTGTTCTGAACACCTCACACCTCACAATATTGTTTTTAGGTAAAAAGGTTGCACCGAGGTAGCTGGATGACTATGCTAAGCGACACAAGTGGGCGGCACAAACACATGGCCCATCTAGGAGTGACACTGCAATGGCAGACAGAAGTTTAAAAAACTAGGCCCCAAAGAGTACATACTTGGTGCTGCTACTTTTTTGATGCACGTGCAGCTAAGGCACACACAAACACAGAAAAAGTTAAAAAAGAAAATGTTTACATTTTTTGGGTACTTTGGGGGTTACACCTTCCTTCAACAGACCAGCTGGCCCTTGACTTATGACACAGGTGCATGCTTGGCGCTGCTACTTCGTTGATGCATGTGCGGCTAAGGCGCACACAAGCACAGAAAAATATTTTTTTATTTTGGGGGGGGGCACTTTGGGGGTTACACTACCCTTCAACAGACCAGCCGGCCCTTGACTTATGACACAGGCACACACTTGGCGCTGCTACTTTGTTGATTCACGTGCGGCTAATGCGCACACAAGTCACAAACACAGAAAAAGTTAAAAAAGAAAATGTTTACATTTTTTGTGCACTTTGTGGGTTACACCACCCTTCAACAGACCAGCTGGCCCTTGACTTATGACACAGGAACATGCTACTTTGTTGATGCATGTGCGGCTAATGCGCAGACAAACAGAAAAAAATATATATTTTACTTGCACTTGGGGGTAGCACCCCTGATGGACAGATCACCCCCTAGACAACACTACAGTACCCCTTTAGGACTACAGCCTTTATGGGACAACAACACTGCACAACACAGCCCAGCCAGTCCCTATGGACTTTGGACACAGCCCCTATTGACAACAGCAGCACCAGCACAGCAAGTCCCACCCTCCCTCTATGGACAACACAGCCTTTATGGGACAACAGCACTGCACAAGACAGCCCAGACAGCCCCTATGGACTTTGGACACAAACCCTATGGACACCAACAGCACCAGCACAGCAAACCCCCACCCTCCCTCTTCACTGTCCACAGCCGGAGTGAAAAATGGTGCCGACACGGGGACCTTTTATAGTGTCCAAAACCTGCGAGAATTCGACAGCGCTAGGATGATGTTTTGCCTTGTTCCAGGAACCGAGTCTGGCGGGAAAACCCGAGCCGAACTTGGTTCCCGGCTCGGATCGGGTGGCTTGGGGGGGTTCGGATTTCAGAAATCTGAACCCGCTCATCCCTAGTTACTAGTTAAGAAACTACCCTGAAGTTGTGACAAAGACTTAAAGACATGTTGATATTATGGGATGTACAAGAAGATTCAAGCAGACAAAGACACCCATTTTACAGAAAGATAATGGAGCATATTGTGTTTTCTGTGCGTCTTACTATTCACAAAGCTGACACCAGGAATACAAAAAAGTTGTACAAGACTGATGGCACAACCATATATGTTTATTATGGGAAAACTGAACTTGGGTTATATAATACTTGTTGGATCTACACACTCAACTATATTTTCAAGACTGAATTTTATAAAAAAATTTATTTTCTGTGCAAATAAAAGTTGGGAATAGACAATGGAGGTTGTGACTTTGTAATAGGGATCATGTTTGTCTTACAGTATGTGTCATGTACTGTAGAAATCAGAGGGATGATGTCACAATAGGGTTAAAATGGTAAATAGTGATTTCTGCATGACAAACAGATAACATGTATGAGGCCCAGTGTAAGAGCTATCACATTTCTGTACACAGACCTCGTTTTTGTAACATAATGGCAAATAGACCTTGAAGATAAAATAATGAATCATGGTGATGTCTGTAGCACAAACTGGGCACATAGTAAGCATTATGGGCCAATACCAGTTCGAAACAGATCAATGGGAGTAGTCACGTATATGAAGGGCAGTTTTCCTATGTACATTGGTATTTAAAACAGTGAGCCATGCAACATGTATTTGTGTTTAGTACTCCTGTATTGATGCTGATCATCAATTTTCTGAGCATCATATATGCTGAAGGGTTCCCCTCAGATAAATTGAAGATATGAAAAACATAAAACTGACTATAATTGATTCTTGTTTAATTATCATTCTATTGAATTGCCTTTGTTAACATCACTATATTTAATAAGAATTATGTTTGACTTCTAAACCAAAACGTTGGACATTGCCACCGGTTTGGAGGGTCTAAATGCAGTATTTGTTAACCATCATTTTAATTGTCTAAAGAATGTTGATGGTGTTATCTATCTTTTTTTCTGTCTAAAACTCTGTCGAATTGATAGTTTACAATAGACTCCACAGTCAATTAGACGAGTGAAACTAATGGAAATTGACAAAAATCGACAAACACTTCCTATCGGTTTCCTATTGGTAGAAGGCGACTTTGGGTGGAAGGAGTTGATACTTAAGGAGAAAAGATCATTTGGCTTATCTGGATTTCTTTGACGGAGTTTGGTGGTTCTTTTAGTTGGTGGTTTTGTGTGTAAATAGTCTTGTGTATTTTTTGTTGTGATTTGTATTATTTATGTCTGGAGTGTTATTTTAATTTAGTCTTGTGTTTGTGGCAGTGGTGTGTTTGTGGTGAGTGTGTTATTAGTGTTAGTGTTAGGTTAGCTTCTAGTTTTGTGGGGTTTTATCTGTGTTATTTGTGGTTTGGTATTATGGAGAGTGAGAGGAGAAGGGATAAGGAGGTTGAGCCAAAGGCAGAGTAGGAGGATGCACAGCAGGGTGGGTTTGAGTCAAAGGAGGAGGAGGAGGATGATTCAATCAAATCTTGGTGGAGTTTTAGGTATAATTTTGTTTAAAATGTAGCTCCATTCAATGCAGTCATTAAGCATTATGATGTCCTCTATGGTCCTCTGGATAGCATTAAAATGCAAATCTAGAATATGAAAGTGGCTAATGCAGCATAGCACATAAAGCGTGATATAGAATAGTATAAAAAGTGCTTTAGTGACTTTGAGCAAAGAGTCAAGGCCAAAATGTCTGAAGAAAGTGAGGCTGCCATTGTGGTCCATCAGCCCAGCAGAAGTTGTACAGGCCCTCCATGTCATTATACTGATGCCCCACCCTGGCCTGATAAGTATTTTTTTTCCCTACATAATCTTAAAATAAAACTGCTTCATTCCATATAACTTTAATGAACCATTGCTCTATGTAAAATGACTGTTTAGGACTGTTTGCACATATTTACGTAATGTTGAAAATCTGGCTTTAAAATGGTTTATATTGTAAACTCATTTTTATTATAGACCAGTTGTACCACTTATGAATCTCCATGTATTGTGTATACAGGGCCTATTTATCACTACATAATGATCACTAGTGATAATTATGTTTTAAACTCGCTGCGAGTTTAAAAAATCTTTTGGATGCATTCATCATGTTTCACTAGCAAAAGTATCATTTCTGAAAAGCTCCTCTTTTTGCAGAGTCAGCTTTTTGGAAAAGTTATACTTTTCCCCTGCAGCTGGGGTATCCATAAGGATTTCCTCACACTGCAGCTGCCCCCCTCTCTATTCCCCCCTTAATTTCACCCCAGACACCCCTTCCCCCATGGCCGGCGGTGTCCGATCTGCCCCCCCCTCCTTCCCCGCAACCACCAGTATCTGATCCAGCCACCCCTCCTTCCCTGCAGCTGCCAGTGTCCGATCAGGTCCCCCTCATCCCCCGTGGCCATCAGTGTCCGATCTGGCCCACCCCGCAGCAGGTGTCCGATCCGGCAACCACGGGCGGAGGCGGGCGGGGGCAGATCGGACACCAGTGGTCCTGTGGAAATCGACGAAGATATGGAAGACCAAGAAGCAGAAGTGGCTGTGCAATACCAAGCAGCATATATTAAAATACTGCAGGAGGCATCTATAGAAAGTAGATGCCTCTTGACAGCAATAGCTGTTGCCTTGATGGTGCGATGGCAGAAGCAGGCTGGTAGCCTGCTAGGCCAGGAAATCTGCGTACACCAATGCAGACCCTGGCCTCACTACTACTGGACAACTGGGATGACATCCTTGCGTTTCCGGGAATGCTGCACAGGCATGCCCACACTCCACCCCCCAAATGCCGCAACATGTCAATCATGCTGCGTCTTGGGGCATATGTGTGCTGATATTTACTGTATCTACACTTGTACCAAGCCTATTCAGTAAAGCATGAACACCGAAGGGTCTGAATCAGGTCTGGATGCTACTGAGGCTAGTATTGCAGTTTTCCGATTATTGGGAAACTGCGTCCGAACCAAATGTAGACACAGTAAATATCAGCATAAGTCGTAAACATGATACCAATATTCAAATCCAATTAAACACAAACTAATGCCATTAGTGATTGAAATGGTAATGTTCTTTCATTGGGTAGCCAATTATTATCACACTTACCTGACACACTCCACACACTGCATCACCAGCTACAACACCATAAAGGTGTGGACTCCAAACAAGAAGGGTATATGCTCACCCAAATCCTGCTGAATCCCTTCCTAATCAGCCTACTAAAAGGTGAAAGTAAAAGATTATCTTTCAATAACTTTGATATGCAATACATGTTGATTTTGAACATAACATAAATTATTTTTCATACTCAATTTTTAATTGAAATTTGCTGTCATGCTTGCTCCATCAAAATTGTCTTGTACATCCATGTACCTTGTACGTCTATGTTAAATCATTGTTTTTCAGGACAAAATGCTATTTTGTTTACATTTTATTTACATTTTTGTAAAGATAATGAAGATTGCCCAAACAATTCTTTCCTTTACAGTTGTTTTAAATAATACTGTACACTTATTTTTTATCAGAAGTACACAGGTAATGTATGGCTTAACCAGGGACAATAGTACTGTAATGTGGTGGACACTTTTTGGAAGGTGTTGCACAAACTAGGCTGTTTGGGTTGTTAACACACTATTTGTAAATTATTTCATATATTTTAGACATTTTAACAATCCCAAGGCAATATTATTTCAGGGTTATTGTTTTAAAACATTTCTTTAACACAACATTTGTTCTTATAAAACACAATTACATAGATACATTATTTTTGGTCTAAACATTTTGGGATTGTGAGAACTATACTTATAGGCATAAAGCTGTTTATTAGTAACTGCCTGACATGCTTCCCACTTTTTGAGAGTTGCGTGATGGTAAAAAGACTACCTGCTCACTGTCTATTGCATAATATGGATGTAATGCCACATTATGCAATAGTCAGCAACAGAGCATAATATTGGACTTTAAAGTAAGATGCCGACAGATTTGTCAAGGCACCTGAACCTAGATTTTATTAGTCCAAAAGTACATTCTATCGCTGATCTAGTGGAATATTGTGCCTCATTATACTTAGGGGTAAATTTACAAAGACTTGAGTCTGACTGAGTTTTTGTTTTTTTAAACTCGATTTGCATTGCCGAAACTCGGGTGACATTTTTAAAATCTCAAATTTACTAAGTATTGAGTTTAGCTGAAAGTGAGTTGGCCGAAGCAGATGAAGATTTCTCCCCCAATTAGCAAGTTTAGATGAGATTACTCACCCAAGATTGCAGTGTCTTCTCTCTGCAAAACTCTCCCGAGCAAGCAGCCTGCACATATCAGTGAGATATGTGAAGGCTACTTGTGTGGTCTACCTGTTAAACAAGGGTTAAATCTTAAAAAAATACATAGGGTCCATCACCAAAAGCATAACCAGCCCTGGACTGCTCAGCCAGTGATGGTTCCTAAACTTACAGGGAACAAAATGCGTATGGTTCCCCCGTAGTTTAGGAACCAGCACCTGGCTGCAGGACAAGTGCTGGTTTTAAATATAGGGGGGAAAATTGCGTAGGGGTCCCCTATATTTAAAACCAGCACTGGACCCAAACTGACTAGGGTGCAATGCCACAGCCAGGAGACCCTATCACCGGGTCTCCAGGGCGAAAAAGCATTAACACCCCAAGTCAGTCAGCCCAAGCCAGGGATCTCATGGGTGGTGGGGACCCCACCAAGAAGTGGTCCCCCCTCTCCCAAAACCCCAGGCTAAGGCTGAAGCCCGAGGCTCTTCCCACACCCCTTGAGCGGTGGGTACGGGCTTAATAATGTGGTATATAGTTCTAAACTATTGTAATATCCGGGAGTGATGCACAGTGCAAGCTGACCTCAGCGCTAGCCTGGACAGACACTGGAAAGGTAAAAAGGTGTTTTTTGGGGGGTCCGGTGTGTGACAACCAGCACATACATATACAGAGTATATACAGTCTAACATCTAACACTCAGCATCCCCAACTGAAATCCCACACTTCTCTCATTCCAAGATGTCAATAAATCCACCCAAGACACAAACAGTTAAATTCAGAAACCTCACTGCAACACATTTAAGCAAATCTGGATATTACCACATACTGTATATGACCTCATGAATAGATATACCAGTTTCCAAATACAACTCCATAACACCTGTAGATCCATGCAACTACACTCACACACAGAGATACAACAAACAGACATACCTTCCAATACAGACACCCTGAACTGAGACAGCAGGCATTTGTTGTGCAACAGCACAACTTATTACTCCTCTTGCACAAAAATCAATGGAAAATTGCAGAAAAACCCTAAATCGCTGCGTAGTAAATTTACCCCTCAGAGTATATTTAATGACTAACATAGAATCATTTTACTGACACTTGTCAATCACAGTGGCAAGATATTACAAGCATGTAAAGTACCATACTTATAAAATAAGAAAAATATAATTTGAGACGTCATATTGTAGAAATGACAATAATACAAACACTACAGTGCATACATTATTACCCTTATGTAGATTACTGTTCAACACTTAATTGGTATGGAAAACAGAACACTATTTGCAACAAAAATAGAAATTCACAAGTAGATGGCGCTCTAACTTCTTGTCTATGCAATGTGTACTTGTATTTCTATTATATGTGCATTTATGTGCAGTATCTAGCTATCTATTTTTCAAGAACTTGGTCATTTGCATATACTGTATGTATGTAGGATTGAAATTCATAACATCTCTACATCCCAATCATAAGAAAATAGCGCAGACTCACTGAAAGCTGTCCGTGGTGCTGAAACGAATAGACCTAAAATAATGTAATAACCGTCCAGTCAGTAATGAAATATCAGTCCGAATAGTTACTGTATGCTTAGCCACTTTTTAATCCACATGGGGAATATGAGTCACACTTTATATATCACAGTAGCCAACAATGATGTTTTCAAGTTTATTCCACTATATAAGACACATTGGTGACATGAAGCATCCACTGCAATATAAAGGGGATGAGAGAAGACAGCATGCCATTTTAAAATACTGATGATTCCATAACATTACTTATGCTGGAGTCACCATTAGAAGTCAGGAGTCATTAAATCAGCCTCCTGAATTTCCCACAAGACCTGTTTTAACACATGCATCAGCGATTCTATAACATGCCTGTTGATGCTTCAGAGTTAAACAGACCGTTGTTATAATTAGCAACACCTTGCTTCAATATCTTGGCAGTATCATACAGAAATACAAGATAATGTTATATACACATTATCAGATAAATTAGAGGGAAACTAATGGCCAGGTGAAATGCAAGAGCTGGCTCTGCAGTGGCTAGGAGATCTCAGTGACCACTTGTTTTATCATTCTGTTCTGTTCATTTAAAATCCAGCTCCATCTGAAAAAAGAAACAGCTATTCATTGAGAGAAGATGCTTTTCACCTACATTCCTCGTTAGCAGGCTACAGCTTCAGATTCAGCATTGAAGCCTGTTGCTAATCTCACTGCCTCGCAGCAGGATTGAGGACAAAGAAAGCGCACCACAATTCCCAGATGTTCTGCAGACCAGAGACTAGTGCCGGTGATACAGACTGCAATTTCATTTACTAGTATGGTCAACATGTGTATTAAGCTAAGGATGATCTGATGCTGACAGCCTGACAGTAGTAGCTTATACTCAGGATATACTGTAGCACACTGATCTCTCCTAGAATTACTAATCAGATAATAAACACAGGGCAGTATATGCTTTTGGCAGTTTCCTAAATGTTAATTACTCAGCAATATGGGATCTCTTTCACTGCAGGGTTATCGCACAAGAGGCAGCTAATGAAACAAATCCACCAGACAGACAGCTAACATTATAGTAACCACCCATAGCATGTCCGTTTGCATTTGTTTGCTATTTTCTATACATTAGCAGCTGTAAAGCACCATTCATTCTGGCATTCTCTACGTCGTGAATCAGCAAGAGCCGTGTAGCACCAGACAAGGAGGAGGATGTGAGTAAGGGGGCTCAAGGTGAGGGGGGAGGAGGGTGGATGCCAGTTCCCAAAGTATTTCATGGTGATTTATTCCTCTCTCCTTTTATATATTTCTCTCTTAAAGGAGGGACAGCCCCTGTGGCAGTTGTATAAGGGAGGAGTGGCTGCAAAAGGGGGGAGGATAAGGATGCATGCTATAGATCATGCTGCAATAGAAGACAGCTTTCTTATGTATGAGGCTTCTGTCTTCTATTATTTGGGATTTGCTTACTGTGTTATTAGGGCGTTTATATATTGCAGCTTTACATTTACTCCTTATTAACCTGTGAGTTTCCAAGTTGAATAGAGTAGTCTTTGTATTTCTGAGCTAAAGACCAGAAATAGCTTGTTTGATGAGGGGATGTCAGTTTTTGTCTGTACCCCTGCATATCAGAACAACTGGTACATTACCACTGCATTATTTTTTGTTTGTTTTTAATTGCAGATATTGACAGGGATATGGCTCCTGAATTGCAACAAATGAAGATGCCAGTTGCCGTTGGGAACCCTAACTGGATATTGCAGCTGCATACAGAGAGATAGAGGTTTGAGGATAGCATAGACATTTCTGGCTGCTGGGATTTGTGCAGACCTCCAGTGATGTGCTGACTGTCTAACTCATCGCCTGAGACCAATGAAATACACAAAACTGTATCTATGCGATGATCATACTTCTATAACCATGGAATTCCCAAATTCCCGCCTGTGGTTGAGACCTCATCAAAGTAGTGCTAGAAATTTAGGACCTGGGGTGGAGGAAGAAGATCACTGCAACTTTTAAATTGATTAACTCAAAAAATCACGACAACCAGATTCAGCTGACTTCTATCTGCTGTGGCAATTTCATTGGAAGGCTACCTCCTGCCATAGCCATGGAACTCACCTAAAGTGGATTTTTACATTCCATTGTTAAATCTCTCGGTTTCCCTCAACTGTCTTTCATAATCTTTCCTCTCTGTTCATAATGGTCAAGTAAATGTCTGGCTTTTCCCATTGATATTAACCATGGTGTGTGCTGAGGCACTAAGGACTGGCTTCCTTTACAGCCTGAAAAATTTGAGACGTCCTGTGCCCATCATGGGCAATTAAAAGTCAATTCATCCTGAGAGTAAATACAGCAGTTTATGTGACTGTTCAAACACAACTTCCAAGACTGTTTTTTTTTGTTCTGGAATAATCAATTAGTTTCTATAGACTAAAGCACCCTAGTGAGAGCCACAGCCTTTTAGGACTCTGGATTTTAACAGCACGAAAGCTCTGCTAAAACAAGAATTGGGAAGTGAGGCAGAGATCTAAATGCAATGTTATATTTCAACCAAACTACAATACTTTGCACAGATATTTTACCTTAGTGAAAAATTATTTCATTTTTATTTTATCTTGCCCTGGACAGTTAATGATGATTAGTCAAATTAACTCTTGCGCAGAACAGTGAAGGTTTGAAAGCAGTGTTGTAAAATCTTATTTTTTTATTTTTTTATTTATTTGTTTTATAACGTTTATATTTTGATTTGGGAGCATTTCTGCATGTTTGTGATTCCTGACGATCCTGGCCAGGCTCTGGGAGAGCCTCAGATCTCAGCCTGTGACTCTCCCCCTCCTTAGCTGCCTCTGCACTAGGATGTTGCGGAAGGTTCTGCACAGGGGGCTGAGAACGTGCTTTTCCAGACTTGGATTTTTTATTGCCAGCCATCCAGTGTTTTTTGTATCAGCTCCAGTGCTGATCTCAATCTTGCTGGGGGCCAGTTTTAGCAGGTATAAGGTTGAGGAGAACATTGAATATTTGCTAGCCCCTAAACACAGCCTAGCCAAGATAGAGAGAAACCTGGTGGATAGTCTATTCCCAGTCAATCGCTCCAAGCACCGTCTATACTCGGATCTTCAGACACCTGGAAGGTATGGCAGGGTGATCATAACATCATCAAGGAGAGCAAACATGTTGGACCAACATCATACAGATCTCATTCTGAAGGTAATTACACTGCATCTCTTCACTTTGCAAACCACCTGTTAGCACCCTGCTACTTAGCATATCAGTATCATTCTCCAGAGATAAAGCAGTACATGATTAAAAGCAGCCTTTCATTTCTGAATACATCCCATACAGTATGAACCTGTCTTGCAACATGCTAGATTAATAGACATAGGCAAGTGTTGATTTAGTTACTGCTAACTGCTTAATTATTCATAGTGTTATTTATACAAAACCTTTTTGGAACCTCTGGTAATAGGTAATATTACTAGTACTAGTCTTTCTAAAGCCAGACCAATGCTGAAGGCTGAAACAAAAAAAATAATTAAACAGATTGGGGTTAATATCTAGATCTAAGACAAAATACTGCTTGCACTTTATTCCCTTACAGTGTATGTGCTACTGAAAGCAGTGCATGCTAATTATGGAACCTGACAAGTGTTTTACTAACTTGCATTACATTTTCCAGTTTTCAACAGTATATTTAACTTTATTTGCCATCTTGGGGATTTTGCTCTGTGAATGAAGTTCAATTAAATGCTTTGACTGTGTTAGTGACTGCTTTAAAAAAAATTGGTAGAACTTTTTGGGAATTTGATGACTTGTGGGGGATTTACTAAGGGCATAGCTCTCCCTAGCTTGTTGTTTTCATGTTCACCTTCAGTGGCGGCTCCAGGGGTGGGGCTGCAGCGCAGTCCACAAGTGAAATAGGGGAGCCACACCAACTGCCAGTGAGTCCCAGCCATCTATGTTTGGCAGCATTTGAAATGACAGTTGGTGTGGCTCCCCTATTTGAATTTTGGACTGCGCTGCAGCCTCATCTCTGAAGCCACCACTGTTCACCTCCTTCACCAAAGAGGTAAAAAAATAGTTTGCACATGCTCAGATAAGATGAAAACTCCAAAATTAGTTACGACCATCAGTGGGTTAACCATCAATGGTACTGTTAGTTGTTACCGTCGATGGTATGAAATTAACGGTGAACACATGTATCTGCTTAGTAATCACTCTGATTCTAGGTTTTTGACTACTGGCTCTTTATACATTGCATATATAATGGTTTTTTAAAAGTGATTGTTTATATGTATAAAAATTAGTTGCTTACACTTATTTTGTAATGGACATACCTCTGTATTACTAAGTGTTCCCTGCTCTTTATGTATCTTGTGATTTATTAAACTTGAAAATTAAAGTGCGAAGTCCATCCAGCTGTCTATCTAATGTTCTGCAATATGGTATATTTAATAATCCATTCAGGGCCGGATTAAGGCTTGTGGGGGCCCAGGGGCAACTAAGTTGTGGGGGCCCCCTCCAATAAAATTGACACCTAGTCACTAAGATCCCTTGCCTTGCCACACAATGCCCCACATCTTCCATAGTGCCCCTCCCAATATGTCCTACAGTGCACCCCCCCCAGTGCCCCTGATTACTCAACCCCCATGTGATCGGCTTGTCTTGAATTGTTTATCTTGTTAGCTGAGTTTTGTGTTCTTCTGCATGCAGACCAGCTCCAAGTCCCCTTATCAGTGATCAGCAACACATATGTGATGTGTCACATGATGCTGATGAGGGGACTCTGGAGCCGCTATGCGCTCTATGCAGAAGAACGCAGAGCCATGGCAGTCCCCATAAGGGAACAGGTGCTGCTAGATACCTGTTCTCGGCAGGATTACACCAACCCTGTGTGGTTACCACTTTCTGTGTGGGGGCCCCGGGGCGACCACCCCTGTCGCCTTCCCCTTAATCCGGCCCTGAATCCATTCTAGTGCTACTGTAGGTATTTCACTATTATGAAATATTGTAATTTTAGGCTCCACTGTGATGAAAAACTGCACAGTGCATTACAGCTTCATGGAACATAGGTCTATGGAACTCATTCAGAGTCGGTCGTGAGCGCTGAGCGCTCACAGCCGACTCTATGTTGCCCCACAGTGCATGCGCACAACGGAGGCGGCTCCATTGTGCGCATGCGCGAGACCTGGCTAACGACGGGCGCTCCATCGTTAGGGGTCTCATAGCAGACGGGGCGAGCTGTCGATGTTGAGCAACAGCTCGCCCCATTTGCTGGGCGGGCCGGGGGTGTGCCTGACCAAACGGAGGCGTTCCAGTCAGAACGCTTGCCGTTTGGGGGCGGCCCCACTGACATCATTGTTGATGTCAGTGGGGAACTTCCTGCTCAAACAGAGCAGGAAGCTCCCTGGGGCTTACGAGTGCCCAGACCCTACCATAGGGTCTGGTCGTAAGCCCCGATGGTCGCGATGGTCAAGACCATCGCGACCATCACCCTTGTCGGTCGTTAGAGCTGTGGGTGTTAACCCACAGCTTAACGATCTACAAGGAGGCGGCCGTTCAGGATGCAAGCAGCCGCCCTGATTCAGAGCGACAGCTTGCATCTAACGACCGCCTCTGAATGAGGCCCAATATCCCATCAAAACTGTGGCCATGCAGAAATAGCCATGAGAGCAAGTAGATTAATTCTGTAAATACTCTGTAATACTTTTGATCAGTGCAGGATGATTAGCTGCATACTGTAAGCATAAATAATAAAGGATTTACCATCATAGAGGCTTAATAGTAGGTGAGGCCACAAATAACAAATAAAACATTACTATCATGAATCCTAGTGTGCCATTCCCTCCTTCATATTGATGTGCTGGTACAGTTTTACCAGAATGCAGTATGTTGCACTTTCCAAGTGCATTTATCTATTCCCATATCCAGAGGAATGTTTCCAAACCAGATGAAAGTGAAAGTGACCCTTATATGCACGTCTGATTAATTTTGTAGACTAGAACTTCAGTGTTTCCGCACATGCATGTGCTAGCTCAGGGCCCAGTTTATGATCCAACAGAGATGTATTAAATGTAGCTTGAATGGCAATTAATTAGGATAGATTAAACCCTATTGTGCAGGTACTGTCAGTACACACTAACTCTTTTTCATATGCTCAGTTAACCAGGAATGTAACTTGTTCCATTCTGATATTTAATGTCTCAGTATGTGCTGACAGTGTGGCTGGTGCAGAGTTGAACGCAAGTCCATTTAGTGGACGGATGTTGTCGCTTCCGCACTGTGGGTCTGATTCAGAGATTTATGTAAAGCTGATATTTTCACAGATCAAATGATTGTTTGAAAATGCGCATGCGCAAAAGCCACACTGGGCAGGTGCAGCAATTGCATTGTGATTACTCTTTCACGTAGAAACCACTTGCATAGTGAGTGACAGGTAGTCAGCATTTGGGGGTGGTAATGGGGGGTTAATTAGAAAAGCGCAGACGTGTCTGACCGGGTTGGTTATGAAATCCCGGCTGTCGGGATGCCGCTGGTCAGAATACTAACAGCAGCATCCCGACAGCCAGAATCCCGACACCCATAGGAAACACGGGTAAGTGTTTTCCTAACACCTACCCTAACCCTAACCCTCCGCGGTGCCTAAACCTAACCTCCCCCTTAGTACATAAATCTAACCTCCCCCTCTCCGCACCCTAATACTAATCCTCCCTCCCCGGTGCCTAACCCTCCCCCTAATGCCTAACCCCGCTACCTAACCCTATCCTCCCCATAACACCCCGATACTTACGTACGGGATGCCGGCGGACAGGATACTGATGCCGGGATCCCGACCTGTCGGGATTTCGGCATCAGCATTCAGACCGTCAGCATCCTGCATGCCGGGATGCCGACTACGTCCCGTCTGACCATTGGAACGCCTTTCATGGGAGTGTATAAATTAGCCATTGTGATCTCCTGTGCAGCATGAGAGCTCTCTGCGTGTCAGGAGAGCTGCAGTGTTTCAGGCATATTTGCTGACTTTTCCGGGAGCAGCCAGTCATCTCGGCTTCTGGGGACGCGGCCAGGCTTCAGCTGTAATTATCGGGGCTAAAGGGCATGATTCGTGTCGCTTAGCTCCGCCCCTGCATACGGACCCGCAAATTTGTCCTAAAATCTCCCCATCCTGCCCACTTCACTAGGAAGGTCTATGGGAAAATGGTGCCTGCACCTTTATTACCGGGGATATCTTTTTTGCTGCCCACATTTTCCCTGAGATTTTTGCTGCTCTGCACTCTGGAGACTGCAGAAAGGGAAGTATAACTATATATGGGTGCAGCATGTGCGGTGTGGGCCCCCCTGAACCCAAGCACACCCTGCATCCATTATAGATATGCCATTGTTGTGACTGCTCCGAGTGCCTACATGTACAAGTTGTATACAACTCAGTCACATCTCCACGGCTGTAACTGGGTGGGTAACAGGGTTTTTGCATGTACAGTAGGCTACGTTTATTCAGAGTTGTGAGTACACAAAGGTATATCTATAAGTGTGCACGTATAATGGTGTTGCTTAGTAAAGGTGTTTGTTTTTCAGTTACTCTTTTCACTAGCACAAGTCTACAGAGACATCGTTAGGATAGAGAACATCCAGGAGACATTTTTCAGAAATGTTGACACCGTATGGCCACCTACAGTAAATGCAAACATAAGGGTAGTGGATAAGTGGAATAGCCTCCCATCAGATGTGGTTGGAGCTAAAATGGTGGAACAATTTAAACACGCTTGGGATAGGCATAAGAATATCCTTAAGAGAGACGTAAGGAGTAAATAAGGTTGAAGTTGCCTAAAGGATATATGAAAAGGGGCAGACTAGATGGGCCAAGTGGTTCTTATGTGCCGTCAAATTCTATGTTTCTATAATGATGTACTATGGAAAATCAAATTTTTACAAATACTGCAATAGCTATAGCTCAATTCCCTTGTTACTATGCCTGGTATCCTTGTCCCCCCTGCCACCCTCATTACTGTGCCCGGGATACCTGCACCTACTGTACCCCCTGTTACTGACCTCAGCTGGTCTCTGAATTAGCAATCTACATAGAAAAAAAATTATGTTAATTACCCAGCGCTGACACATACATATAACAGCCTGCTCCCCAGGGCTACCACCAGATATCATGGGGCCCAGAACTGACAAAATAGGCAGGACCCCCCGTGTTTCTGCAACTCTGTCCCTGCAATGTCTCCCCCACCAACACCCGTTCCATCCCCTACAGCCCACAGACATTTACCTATTTACCTTCTCCTGTGTCTTCTGGCTGCTTCTCTTCACGCTGCGGCCTGTTCCTCTGTCAGTGGTGCGGCACGCATGATGTAATGACGTCACGCATGCCTTGCCTCAACAAAAAATAAATAAAAAGTTTATTGTACTGGGCAGACGTAATCCCCCACATTTCTCTCTTGCAGCGCTCCCTCTCTCTCAGAGATTCCCCCACATTCCTCCCTGTCTCAGTGACACCCCCATACATTCCCCCGCTCTTTATTAGCCATCCTTCCACATTATCATCTGTCTGTCAGTGCCACCCCCCACACATGTTAGTAACACCCCCCTTCTGTCTGTCAGTGCCACCCCCCACACTCACACATGTCAGTAACACCCCACTTTCTGTCTGTCAGTACCACTCCCCACACTCACACATGTCAGTAACACCCCTTCTTCTGCCTGTCAGTGCCATCCCCCACACTCACACATGTCAGTAACATCCCCCACACTCAGGGGCATTTTAAGAGAGGTGGGGGCCTGTGTGCAGCCTACATTTGGGCCCCCTCCTGTCTGATGGTGGCTTAGCGGCACTGAGCGCTGTAGATTCTGACTTCACACCAGAATCTACAGTGCATGCATGGGTCTCCGGGAAAATGGCGCCTGTGCCTACTTTCCCGGGGACATCTTCTCTGCGCATGGGCAGATCACTGGGAAAATGGCCGCCATCATTTTCCCAGTGAGTGTTTGCTGCTCTACAGCGCCAGTCCAGCGCTGCAGTGCAGCAATTCGGGAATTGTCGGAGAGGTAAGTATAATTACTTATGGGTGCAGGGTGTGCAGTGTGGGCCCCCTGGACCCGGGGGCCCATGTGCCCTGCACACCCTGCACCCATTATAGATACGCCCCTGCCCCTTCTGTCTGTCCATGCCACTCCCCACATTCGCACATGTCAGTAGCACCCCCACTTCTGTCTGTCAGTGCCATCCCCCCTCACTCATACATGTCAGGAACATCCCCCCTTCTGTCTGTCAAAGCCATCCCCCCACACATGTTAGTAACATCCCCCCTTCTGTCTGTCAGCGCCATCCCCCCATACTCATACATGGCAGTAACACCCCCCCTTCTGTCTGTCAGAGGTGTCACCTGCCCCTCACCCCATTTACCTCTATTATTATTACTATTATCCTTTATTTATATGGCGCCACAAGGGTTCCACAGCGCCTTACAAAGTACAGAAACAAATGAGCACACAAGACAACAGGTATTAACAGTACAGACAATGCAGGACAAGTACATGATTTATAAACAATGCTGCATAACACCTAAATAAGCAGCAGGGTGTCAGTAACCAAGTTTTAGGTGCCATTGTAAATGAAAGTAAAAGTAAGGCAAGAAGAAGCACGTGAGGGAAGAGGGCCCTGCTCGCGAGAGCTTACATTCTAAGGGGAGGGTCAGACAAACAGGGGTGACACAGATGGGCTAGATCAGGGGTGGGGAACCTTCTGCCCGTGGGCCGTATACGGCCCGTAAGGTGAAATCATCTGGCACGGCCGGCTGTGAGCGGCAGCAGCAGAATCAGCATAGTGTAGTGGCTGTCAGCGGCAGCAGGTAGCGCAGCAGGGGAGAGGGGATGTCAGGATTGTCATCGGCGGCAGGTAGCGCAGCGGGGTAAAGGGGATGTCAGGATTGTCATTGGTGGCTGGTAGCCAATGACAGCCCTGACACACCCCTTCCCCCCCACTGCACTATCAGCTACTGCAGGTAGCACAGCGGGTGGAGGGTGTGTGTGTCAGGGCTGTCATCGGCTATCAGTGGTGGGAGGTAGCGCAGCAGTGGAGGGTGTCAGGGCTGTCATCGGGCGGATTAGTGCAGGGGCTCTCTCCCTATCAGCGGCGGCAGGTAGCACAGAGTGGGGGATCAGGGTGTCAGGGCTGTCATAGAGTGGCATGCAGGGCTCTCTCCCCATCAGCGGCAACAAGGGGGGGTAATCAGGGCTATCATATGGCTGCCATTGAGCTTGTTAGTGCAGGGGCTTGCAGGGTCTCACCCTAACAGTGCGGGCAAGCAGGCGGTGGTGGCACAGCAGGGGATGTGTACAGTCAGTGCTGTCATCAGGCTGGTTAGGACTGAGAGGACCCCAGGGCTGCCTTATCAATCTGCCTGTCACACATCCATAGGGACTGCCCCTCCAGACTCTGTCTGGCAACATACCAAAGAGAAGCAGTTTCTTACAGCCATCACATTAAGGGTGAGTTAATAACGTTTTTAACCAAATATAGGATGCAAATTTTAAGTTAATAATTTTGTATGGCCCCCGAATGATTTTCTAAAAATCAAAATGGCCCTTGGCAGAAAAAAGGTTCCCCATCCCTGGGCTAGATAGTGAGGAAGGAGCATAGAGTAGTGGGTTAGGATGAGCGCTGGAAAGCATTGAGGAAGAAATGGGTCTTGAGAGCCCATTTGAAGATTAAGAGCCAGGAAGCCAAGTGATCGAGGAATTTTGAACGAAGGCCAGGGAGACAAAAAAAGGCAGCTACTTGAAGAAGTTGGAAGAGGCAAATGTCATTAGTGTTGAATGGAAATAATGAGATGGAGGGTTCAGAAAGTAAGACTTGGTATGAGTGACCCAAGGATAGCAGGACCCCAAGACCACCAGCCTGGAAACCTCCAGGCCAGGGTGTGAGAGAATGTGAGGCCCCCAAAGGAGATAGCTGCAGGAGCAGTGGTGTCAGATGGGTAAATCCATGGTTTGGTGATGGCAAGGAGAATCAAGGCGTTGCAAATGAAGTGCTCATGAATGGAGACCAGTTTATTATAGACAAAACTGACTTTCCAGAGGGAACAGGAGAGAGGGACAGAGTTAAGAGGCGACAGGAGAATGAGATTATTAGGGTTGATGTAGTGTGGAGGTGATATTGATCTAGAGCAGGGGGATAAGGAGTGTGAGGTTATGTGGCTGGCTTCTGAATGAGGAAGGGTGACAGCAGGTGGTGGGTCAGGTGGAGGTTTAATGAGGTGTGGGGGGGGCGGGGAGGAGGACAGGTAACTTGGAGAAAAGAGAGGGTGCAAGGTTTACTGGTGGTGCAGCAGGACCATGGTGAAAGAGAAGTGAATAATACTTGAGTTGTGGGAGATGCAGTGGAGAGACTTATATGTGATGAAGAGAGACAGAGGAGGGGAAGGAGGGGGAAAAATGTAGAGGGGACTATGGATGGAGAAAAGAGGTGAAAACTGGTGGTAGAGGAGAAAATGTAGCAGCTGAGTGAGGGAGGAGTAGAATAAAAGAAACATAGTGTAGATGAGGCAGTTGGGGGGAGGAGGGAAAAGTCAGTAGTAGTAAAGAGTGTGAGATGAGGGAGCAGTACAGTTCAAAGATCAAAATCAGATAAAAGGAAGAACAGTGCTGGAAGATGTAAAGGCTACAAAAGTATATTATAAACAAAAAAAAAGGAGTTTAGAGCTGTTAAAGTTGCAAGACTTTAGAATTAGTATAAAGTAGGGGTGTGCACCGGTCACTTTTCGTGTTTTGGTTTCGGATCTGGATCTTTCTTCGTGTTTTGGATCTGGATTGGTTTTGCCAAAACCACCCTTCCGTGTTTTGGGTTCTGGGTTTTGTGTTTTGGATCTGTATTTTTTTTTAAAAAAGCATAAAAACAGCTAAAATCACAGAATTTGTGGGTTTTTCTGCTCCTATGCTATTATTAACCTCAAAAACCTTAATTTCCACTCATATCCAGTCTATTCTGAACACCTCACACCTCACAATAGTGTTTTTATATCCAAAAGGTTGCACCGAGGTAGCTGGATGACTATGCTAAGAGATACGAGTGGGCGGCACAAACACGTGGTCCATCTAGGAGTGACACTGCAGTGGCAGACAGGATGGCAGTTTGAAAAACTAGGCCCCAAACAGTACATAATTCAAAGAAAAAAAAGAGGTGCAAGATGGAATTGTCCTTGGAGTTATGTTGTATAAACAGGACATGCACACTTTAACAAACCAAACATTTCAGCGCCAGGGTCTGCCACACGACTGTGGCTGAAATGATTGGTTCGTTTGGGCCCCCACAAAACAAGCTGGCAATTAATCTGTCCCTGCACAAACTGGCTCTACGGAGGCAAGATGTTGTCCTCATCCTCCTCATCCACCGATTCCTCACCCTCTTCAGTGTTGTGTACATCCTCATCCTCACAGAGTATTAATTCGTCCCCGCTGGAATCCACAACCACAGGTCCCTCTGTACGTTCTGGAGGCTGGTCTCCCTGGAAGAGTTGATAATTCATTTTATGAACATCATCTTCTCCACATTTTGTGGAAGCAACCTCCTACGCCTTTCGCTGACAAGGTTCCCGGCTGCACTAAACACTCTTTCGGAGTACACACTGGAGGGGGGGCAACTCAGGTAAAATAGAGCCAGTTTGTACAGGGACCTCCAAATTGCTTCTTTTTCCTGCCAGTACAGGTACGGACTGTCTGACATGCCTACTTGGATGCTGTCGCTGATGTAATCCTTTAACAGACAGACGCACGCTTGTCGCTGCTGCTTATGGATGCAGGTGCGGCTAGAGCCCACACATTTCACAAAGACAGAAAAAAAAGAAGAATTTTTTTATTGTTTGTGGAGCGCACTTTGAGGGTTACACCACCCTTTAACAGACAGACGCACGCTTGTCGCTGCTGCTTTGAGGATGCAAGTGCGGCTACAGCCCACACAATTCACAAAGACAGAAAAAAAAGAATTTTTTGTATTGTTTGTGGAGCGCACTTTGAGGGTTACACCACCCTTTAACAGACAGATGCACGCTTGTCGCTGCTGCTTTAAGGATGCAGGTGCGGCTACAGCCCACACATTTCACAAAGACAGAAAAAAAAAGAAGAATATTTTTATTGTTTGTGGAGCACACTTTGAGGGTGTCACCACCCTTTAACAGACAGACGCATGCTTGTCGCTGCTGCTTTAAGGATGCAGGTGCGGCTACAGCCCACACATTTCACAAAGACAGAAAAAAAAGAAGAATATTTTTATTGTTTGTGGAGTGCACTTTGAGGGTTACACCACCCTTTAACAGACAGATGCATGCTTGTCGCTGCTGCTTTAAGGATGCAGGTGCGGCTACAGCCCACACATTTCACAAAGACAGAAAAAAAAAGAAGAATATTTTTATTGTTTGTGGAGCACACTTTGAGGGTGTCACCACCCTTTAACAGACAGACGCACGCTTGTCGCTGCTGCTTTAAGGATGCAGGTGCGGCTACAGCCCACACATTTCACAAAGACAGAAAAAAAATAAGAATATTTTTATTGTTTGTGGAGCGCACTTTGAGGGTTACACCACCCTTTAACAGACAGACGCACGCTTGTCGCTGCTGCTTTGAGGACAGTATCATATGCAGTGACAGTAGACTTGTCAGAAATTGTTGGCACGTCCTTCAGTCCGGACCAGATGTCCAAACAGGCCCTTGACTTATGACACAGGCTCACGCTTGGCGCTGCTACTGTGTTGATGCACGTGCGGCTACATCGCACACAAGTCACAAACACATAAAAAAAATAGTTTTTTATTTTTTGGAGCACTTTGAGGGTTACACCACCCTTTAACAGACAGACGCACGCTTGTCGCTGCTGCTTTGAGGATGCAAGTGCGGCTACAGCCCACACAATTCACAAAGACAGAAAAAAAAAAAGAATTTTTTTATTGTTTGTGGAGCGCACTTTGTGGGTTACACCACCCTTTAACAGACAGATGCATGCTTGTCGCTGCTGCTTTGAGGATGCAAGTGCGGCTACATCCCACACAATTCACAAAGACAGAAAAAAAAAGAAGAATATTTTTATTCTTTCTGGAGCACACTTTGAGGGTGTCACCACCCTTTAACAGACAGACGCACGCTTGTCGCTGCTGCTTTAAGGATGCAGGTGCGGCTACAGCCCACACATTTCACAAAAGACAGAAAAAAAAGAAGAATATTTTTATTCTTTGTTGAGCGCACTTTGAGGGTTACACCACCCTTTAACAGACAGACGCACGCTTGTCGCTGCTGCTTTAAGGATGCAGGTGTGGCTACAGCCCACACATTTCACAAAGAGAAAAAAAAAGAATTTTTTTATTGTTTGTGGAGCGCACTTTGAGGGTTACACCACCCTTTAACAGACAGACGCACGCTTGTCGCTGCTGCTTTGAGGATGCAGGTGGAATATAGACGGGATTTGGAACTGGGGACACACTACCTCCATCAATTGTCTAAATCCCACTGCACTAATGGCGGATACCGGATGCACGTCTAACACCAACATAGCAGTCAAGGCCTCAGTTATACGTTTTGCTTCAGGATGACTGCTGTCGTACTTCATCCTCATCGCTAAGGACTGTTGGAGGGTCAATTGTTTAGTAAAAGTAGTGGTGTTCCTACTTCCTCTCTGGGATGATGAACAACTCCCAGCAGCAGCAACAGCACAAGGAGGAAGTGGTTCTTGATCTTTCCCTATTTTATTTTTATTGGAGAAAGCTTGGTCCTCCATTTATGTTATATTGATATATACGTGCGACTAAGGCGCACAGAAACACAGAAAATATTTTTTTTTTGGTTAGGACTGGAGTGTACTTTGGGGGTTACAGCACCCTTTAACGGTCAAGCCAGCCGGCCCTTTACTTATGACACAGGCGCACGCTTGGCACTACTTTGTTGATGCACGTGCGGCTACTGCGCACACAATTCACAAACACAGAAAATATTATTTTTTTTGGTTTGGACTGGAGTGTACTTTGGGGGTTACAGCACCCTTTAACGGTCAAGCCAGCTGGCCCTTTACTTATGACACAGGCGCACGCTTGGCACTACTTTGTTGATGCACGTGCGGCTACTGCGCACACAATTCACAATCACAGAAAATATTTTTTTTTTGGTTTGGCCTGGAGTGTGCTTTGGGGGTTACAGCACCCTTTAATGGTCAAGCCAGCCGGCCCTTTACTTATGACACAGGCGCACGCTTGGCACTACTTTGTTGATGCACGTGCGGCTACTGCGCACACAATTCACAAACAAAGAAAAAATATTATTTTTTTAGCACTTGGGGGGAGCACCCCTGATGGACAGAGCACCCCCTGGACAACACTACAGCACCCCTTTAGGACTGGGACATTGCACAGGACTTTGGAGTGGACACAGCCCCTATGGAGAACTGACTGCACAACACAGTCCAGCCAGCCCCTATGGACTTTGAAGTAGTGGACACAGCCCCTATTAACAACAGCAGCACAGCACAACACAGCCAGCCCCTATGGACTTTGAAGTAGTGGACAACAGCAGCACAGCGCAGCACAGCACAGCACTACTCTGCACTACACTACACTACACAGCCCAGCCAGCCCTAACTCCCACCCTCCCTCTTCACTGTCCACAGCCGAGTGAGAAAATGGCGCCGACGCGGGTACCTTATATAGGATCCAAAACCCGCAAGACTCGGAAGGCGGGATGATGACGTTTTGCCTCGATTTCAGATCCGAGTCAGGCGGGAAAAGTCGAGCCTGACTCGGATCTGCCTCGGATCAGGGGGGCTCGGGGGGGTTCGGATTTCAGAAATCCGAACCCGCTCACCCATAGTATAAAGTATGATTATAAAAAAAAATAAAAAAAGGTATAGGTGTGAAACAATGGTAGATACTAAAGTGGAATAAAGATAAATTGACACTGGTACTGGAATGATTTAAACAGTGTAGAGAAGAAACACAAACATACAAGAATTAAATGTTCAGTAAGCAGGTAGTTGTTTGCAATGCTGAAGCAGGGTGTTGGCAAAAGCTGTGTCCAGGTTATAATGAAAGCTGGTGGCTGAGTTGCAGGGTTTCCAGAAGCTCAGAAGATCCTTTGCATTTTTTCCAAGTTATAGAGAGTTCTTTTAAAATGTTGTCCTCCTGACTAACTCTTTAAGTTATGCTGTACATGTAGTTCCACTTAGAAAAAAACCACTTTGTAATAAAAACCTAAGCAGCCTTGTAACCTACCGAGTACATAGCATACTTGCCTACATTGTATTTCCCTTTTGCGGGAGACTTGGGGAGAGTAGAAAGATCGGGTCGTGATGGGGGTGGGGCCTGACATCTTGCATCATTAGGCCCCGCCCCCTTCATGGGAAATTGCAGCGATTGGCGTAAATTTGCATAAGGGGCGGGGCTAAATGGCGCAATTCGTGCAGAATTGCGTAATTAAGCCCCGCCCCCTACACAGAGACCCGCGATTGCTGCGGAAGTTCTGCCCATTGTGCCCACTTCACTAGGAAGTGGGCAGAAAGCGGGAGAAATGCCTACCCTTCCGGGGGTGCAGGGGGTTACCCGAAAAATTGGGAGCCTCCCGCAAAAACCGGGAGGGTAGGCATGTATGGTACATAGTTAAGCATAACATGTGTAGTCACTGATTGCACCCACCCCCAATAACCTCACCGACACCAGATACAAGTCATAGCATTCTAATACAAACAAGCAGAGCCAAAACAGCATCCCACGATGCTAGGAGATAATATTTAATTATATAGTAATATCTTAAGTTTTCTGGAGTTTACAGATATTAATTAAAGACAATACACCTAGAAAATCAGTGTATTCCAGACAGCATTGGTATTTCTGTAATAGATGCCTGGTGCAAACAGATGTTTAACTAGAAAACCAGTGTATTCCAGACAGCATTGGTATCCCTGTAAAAGTGCGCTGCTGTGGGGCCCTCACTGTCGCCTGTTGCCACCTGGGGAGGTGTCCGCACTGCTCAGTGGCAGACTGGGCCAGGGGGCAGGGTGCCATCTGCCCCCCAGGCCAGTACAATGCTAGTATTCCACAGCCGCCTGGTTGTGGGAGTACTGTAAGGCAGTCGCAGATGGTTCTTCAGCTCCGACGGGCGGCTGGCCAGCTACGCTTCTAGATAGAGCTGACTAGTTGCAGAGGCTAATCAAAAATGGCTGCCCCCATAGTAAGCTACAAAGAAATGGCCACTGTCGACCAATGGGGAGCCAGGTTTCCTTTCACAGGAACCCTGGAGGCTGAAAAGTGTAAAAAGGGGGCGGGACTTACCGGAGAGTCTGTCAGTGAAGAGGAGCTAAATAAGAAGTTTGATGGCACCCAGGGAGGAGAGAGAAAGAGAGGGCAGAGTTGAGGAGTGATCCAGTGTACAGGAGATCCTGTGCTTCCTGTCTTTTCTACCGTTTTAGAAACCAGGTAAGAGGAGGGTGGAGCTTATATACAGTGTATGTGTCTCTCAATCTCATCTATCTATCTATCTATCTAAGATCTATCTATATCTAATCTTGTATACAAATTATATCAGTGTGGCATAAACTTTGCAAGGGGGTTTTCGTTCTTTATAATATTCATTGTCAGAATTCAGTCAAGCGTGATGCTGAATAGCCCTGGGATTGAGCTCCTGGAGCTATTCAATTCAGCGCGCTGTTAAGTCGGAGAAAGCCAGTTCTCACAACTTTACCTTGGTGTTTAGTCATGAGAACCGGCATTCACCGACTAAAGTGCCGGCCGCGTGGCTGTTAGCGCCGTGCTAAGTTGGCAAACAGCCATGCGGCCAGCAGTTTTGTCGGATTTCTCCTCGCATCCCCAGGGGGGTGCGAGAAGAAATCCTTTAGCCTGACCAAACATCGAGTTGAATTGAATAGCTTCAGGAGCTTCCTCCCAGGGCTATTCAACATCACTTTGAATTGAATTCCCCTGCGTGTGTGTGGACTTAATGTGCCTGTATGTATATTAGTGTTCAAACAGGGCACTATGCCCTGCCCGTTTTGTTAACTATGAAATACACCCTGCCCATTTTGTGATTGATGAATTGTGCCCCGCTTTCTCTGGGTCAGATAAACACACTGTGGGATGGAGTTTTAGGGGAATGTGTAACAAAGGGCCGGGCGCAGCTGCTCAACCCAGTCCCCAGGAGACGCACACAATAGATGGTATTTATTTATAGCTCTTTGTCATAACAATTTTACCATCATATACTTAATTGGCTATTTAAACCACACACACATTACGGAAACCATTGTTGTCACACCCATTTTTACATTGCATTCGCTAGTAGAAAAACATGGCCACTTGCTTGCGTCTGCCCCCCACGCTGAAAGTTGCCAGCCAGCCCCTGGCGCTACTGTACATAGGAGTGTTCTGCTCAGCATATGCTGGGCTGATCCAGCTGCTCTGTGCTCTCGTCTCTTTGTCAGGTGGCTGGTCCGGGGGGGTCCGGACTATAGACAGACAGTAATTAGTTAGACAATGTCTAGATAGACATCTGATGTTGGACAGTTAATAGTTAGACAAGGATAAAAGTTCAACACAGGCAAAAGTCAGACACACTAAACTTAGACAGGGTCAAAAGTTCGACATGAAAAAGATCAACACAAAAATGGTCGACACATTTTTTATTTTTAGGATTAGGGTTAGGTTTAGGGTTAGGCACTTACTGGAGGGTTAGGGTTAGGCACTTAACTCCACGGTTAGGGTTAGGCACTTACCTCCACGGTTAGGGTTAGGCACTTACCCAGAGGGTTAGGCACCAGGAGGGAGGGTTAGGGTTAGGCACCAAGGGGAGGGTTAGGGTTAGGGTGAAGATTAGGGCTAAAAAAAAAAAATGTCGACCATTTTTCGTGTTGACCATTTTCATGTTGAACTTTTGACCCTGTCAACCTTTTGTATCTGTCGAACTTTTTACATGTCTAACTTGTGTCTGACTTTTGGTTGTGTCTAAGTTTTTTCCCAGTCTAACTACTGACTGTCTAACATCTGGTGTCTATCTAGACATTGTCTAACTAATTACTGTCTATCTCTTATACCACTCCTGGTCCGGGCGAGGGGGCAGCTGCCATCCAACAGGAAGCAATGCAGCTACAAAGTCACTGTCAGTGTGACGGATGCCTGGCGCTGCAGTGCGGATCGATTCCGTAGTTATAATCCTCTATGCGCTGGATACCAGCTGGCCCATTATTCTCAAGGGGCACCTGCTATATTACTGGTAGATCCATCCCTGGGTGGACGTGCCCCCTCCCTGTCCAGGCCTGGCAGTCCCCCCCTGATGGCGGCCCTGCTGCTCCCTTCTAGACTGGTTCACAGTGAGGGCTGGAGACCTACACCAGGAGCACACTGTGGGGGAGAACTACTAAGCCTTTGAGAGTGATAAAGAGGAGAGAGAAAGAGTACCAGCTCCTAACTGCCATGTTATAGGCTGTTAAATCAGAAGTAGCATATGAAAATGGGCGCCAAACCTGCATAATGCTATACAGACCCTTATAAAAACATCATATACTGGACCTCTTCCACTCTGATCCCATCTCCCGGGCAAACCAGCCGCCTTTCAGGCCGCGCTCATTGATAATGCTTTATCAAAAATTGATCCTCTTTGTTCAAATCATCAATCAGTCAAGATGGTATTGACTGTGTGACACCCATCCTAGCCCCTGCTTGCCCACTTGCTCTCCTCACCGCCAGGACAACTCTTCCCGGAGCACAGCCCCACCACACTGGCAGACTTTTACAGCTCTCCAAAGTTTTTTTTTTTTTTATAGTTTGTATTGGCTCGTTTATAGAACTTGCCCCTCCTGCTGGCTGTTATTCAGTGCTGAGGCTGGTGGTGCAATGCTCCTCCACTTGCTGCTGCTAGACACACAGACTAGAGACCACAGAGTGAGACAGGCATCTCCCTCGACCCTGTCAGTCCCAACAATGCTGATGGCCATCCCTACTCTATCTTACCCCAGCAATTGCACCCCTATATACCCACTTACCACTACCACTCCCCTTCCATGCAGTTTGTACTCCTGGGCTTTGTTACCCTCCTGGTGTCCTGCACCTTCCCTGCTAGATCTATAGAGGAAAGCTTGTAAGGAACATGTATTAGTATTTATTTATTGAATATTACATGTTACATGCAATTTATTTGTTATTCTGTTTGTCACCTTTTAATTATGTACTGATAATATAAGAAAGGTAATGTTGCATAACTTGCATTTGTGGAATGACAGCACCATAGGCTTTTAGAGAAGGGGGAAACGTTCCAGCTACTATCTGCAAATGACCCTTAAACCCTCCTAATTCCTATGCATTGCATGTGGTGGTAGTTGTTTGTTTTACCCTCCTTTTGGTATGCATCTATTTTGCCCCCCATGGGTTTCCATGGGGGGGGGCAAAGAGGCAAAGAGCTGCCTGCACAATGCCATTAAACAACGAACTGCCTGATTCAGAGATGTACGCTATGCCGCATTTTATGCAGATCAAGTGATTGTATTCTAATGCAAATGCGTGTTAGTCACCCATGCAATTATTTTGCAAATACGCCTACACAGAGGATCCAATCGCAGAGTTAGTGACGGGTAGTCAACATTTAGTGGCGGTAATGGGGCGTGGCTAGACAAATGCAGACATTTATGACCGCTTAAACTAGGGATGAGCGAGTTCGGATATCTGAAATACGATCCGAGCCAGGAACCGAGTCCGTCTCTGGTTTTTCCGCCTGACTCGGAACTGAATTCGAGGCAAAACGTCATCATCCCGCCTTCCGGATCTCGTGGGTTTTGGACTCTATAAAAGGTCCCCGCGTCGGCGCCATTTCTCACTCCGGCTGTGGACAGTGAAGAGGGAGGGTGGGAGCTAGGGCTGACTGGGCTGTGTTGTGCTGCTGTTGTCCATAGGGGCTGGCTGGGCTGTGTTGTGCTGCTGTCATAGGGGCTGGCTGTGCTGTGTTGTGCAGTCAGTTATCCACTCCAAAGTGTATAGGGGCTGGCTGGACTGTGTTGTGCAGTGTCCCATAAAGGCTGTAGTCCTAAAGGGGTCCTGTAGTGTTGTCCAGGGGTTGATCTGTCCATCAGGGGTGCTCCCCCCAAAGTGCACTCCAAAAAGGGAAAAAAAAATTTTGTTTGTGAATTTTGTTCGCAGTAGCCGCACGTGCATCAACAAAGTAGCGCCAAGCGTGCACCTGTGTCATAAGTAAATGGCCGTCTGGCTTAGCCGTTAAAGGGTGGTGTAACCCCCAAAGTGCACTCCAACAAATATTAAAAATAATTTTCCTGTTTGTGAATTGTGTGCACTGTGGTTGCACGTGCATCAACAAAGGAGCAGCACCAAGCGTGCACCTGTGTCCCATAAGTAAAGGGCCAGCTGGATCATCTCTTAAAGGGTGGTGTAAGCCCCCAAAGTGCACTCCAACAAAAATAAAAAATTATTTTCTGTGTTTGTGAATTGTGTGCACTGTGGTTGCACGTGCATCAACAAAGGAGCAGCACCAAGCATGCGCCTGTGTTCCATAAGTAAAGGGCCGGCTGGCTCATCTGTTAAAGGGTGGTGTAACCCCCAAAGTGCACTCCAACAAAAATAAAAAATTATTTTCTGTGTTTGTGAATTGTGTGCACTGTGGTGGCATGTGCATCAACAAAGCAGCAGCGCCAAGCGTGCGCCTGTGTCCCATAAGTCTGTTAAAGGGTGGTGTAAGCCCCAAAGTGCACTCCAAAAAAATTAAAACTTATTATTTTCTGTGTTGTGAATTGTGTGTGCTGTAGCCGCACGTCCATCAACAAAGGAGCAGCGACAAGCATGCGCCTATGTCATAAATCAAGGGCCGGCTGGCTTGACCCTTAAAGGGTGCTGTAACCCCCAAAGTGCACTCCAAAAAATTTTTTAAATTCTTCTTTTCTGTGTTTGTGTGTGCCTTAGCCGCATGCATATATCAATCAATATAACATAAATGAAGGACCAAACTTTGTCCCCTAATAATAAAATAGGGAAAGATCAAGAACCACTTCCTCCTAGTGCTGAAGCTGCTGCCACCAGTCATGACATAGACAATAAAATGCCATCAACGTCGTCTGCCAAGGTCGATGCCCAATGTCATAGTAGAGGGCATATAAAATCCCAAATGACAAAGTTCAGGAAAATGACCTTAAAAAAAACATTTAAATCATCTGAGGAGAAACGTAAACTTGCCAATATGCCATTTACGACACAGAGTGGCAAGGAACGGCTAACCTATGTTCATGACTAGTGGTTCAGCTTCACATGATGATGGAAGTCCTCCTTCTGCTACAAAAATCAAACGAGTTAAGCTGGCAAAAGCACAGTGAAGAACTGTCCATTCTATGCGTTCTAAGAAGATATCACAAATCCCCAAGAAGAGTCCAAGTGTAGTGGCGGTTGCCATGCCTGACCTTTCCAGCACTGGACGGGAAGAGGTGGCTCTTTCCACCATTTGCAAGCCCTCTGCAAGTGCTGAAAGGAGCACCCACAGTCCACTTGCTGATATGCAAATTGAAGATGTCACTGTTGAAGTACAACAGGATGAGGATACTGGTGTAGCTGGCGCTGAGGAGGAAGTTGGAGAGGAGGATTCTGATGGTGATGTGGTTTGTTTATATCAGGCTCCGGAGGAGACAGTTGTTGTCCATGGGATGAAAAAGCCCATCACAGTCATGCCTGGGCAGAAGACCAAACATTCCACCTCTTTGGTCTAACAATATTTCTATCCAAATCCGGACAACTGTCTTGCCATATGTACCATATGTAAAGGTGAAATAAGTAGGGGTAGGGACATTAACCACCTAGGAACATCCTCCCTTATACGTCACCTGCAGCGCATTCAGAAAAAGTTACTGTCAAGTTCAGAAACTTTGGCTAAGACCGTAAGCAGTCCAGGGACACCTAAATCCCTTTGTCCTGTTGTATCCAAGTGCCTGCAAACCACACCGTCAACTCCCTCCTCGTCAATTTCCTCCTTAGTCAGGATCGGAAGTAGTGCTGCAGGCCATGTCACTGGCATGACTGACTCTCCTATCCGGGATTCCTCCGGAGGATCCTGCATTGCTACGCCTACTGCTGCTGCTGCTGCTGTTGCTGCTGGGCATTGTTCATCATACCAGAGAGGAAGTAGGAACACCACTACTTTTACTAAACAATTGACCCTCCAACAGTCCTTAGCGAGGAGGATGAAGTACGACAGCAGTCATCCTGAAGCAAAACGTATAACTGAGACCTTGACTGCTATGTTGGTGTTAGACGTGCATCCGGTATCCATCATTGGTGCAGTGGGATTTAGACAATTGATGGAGGTAGTGTGTCCCCGGTTCCAAATCCCGTCTAGATTCCACTTCACTAGGCAGGCGATACTGAGACTGTACAGAAACGTCAGAAAAAAGTGTCCTCGGTGTCCTGAAAAATGCGGTTGCACCCAATGTCCACATAACCACGGACATGTAAACAAGTGGAACAGGGCAGACTAAGGACTATATGACTGTGACAGCCCACTGGGTAGATGTATTGCCTTATGCAGCAACAACAGCAGCGTCACCAGTAGCAGTATCTCAGAAACTCCAGCTCGTTCCAAGGCAGGCTACACTGTGTATTACCAGTATCAGTAAGAGGCACACCGCCGACAACCTCTTAGAGAAACTGAGGGAAATCATCACCCAGTTTCTTACCCCACTTAGACTCTCCTGGGGAATTGAGATATCTGACAATGCCACCAATATTGTGCGGGCATTACATCTGGGCAAATTCCAGCACATCCCATGTTTTGCTCACACAATAAATTTGGTGGTGCAGAATTTTCTGAAAAGCGACAGGGGCGTGCAGGAGATGCTTTGGGTGGCCCGAAAAATTTCTGGCCACTTTCGCCATTCAGCGACTGCGTGCCAAAGACTGGAGCGCCAGAAAACACTCTTGAACCTGCCCCACCATCACCTGAAGCAAGAGGTTGTGACGCGGTGCAACTCAACCCTCTATATGATTCAGAGGATGGAGGAGCAGCAAAAGGCCATTCAAGCCTATACATCCACCTATGACATAGGCATATGCACCTGACTCAAGCACAGTAGAGAATGATTTCTGTGTTGTGCAAGGTTCTCCAGCCCTTCGAACTTGCCACACGTGAAGTCAGTTCAGATACTGCCAGCTTGAGTCAGGTCATTCCCCTCATCAGGCTTTTGCAGAAGCAGCTGGAGAAAGTGAAGGAGGAGCTAAGACGGAGCAATTCTGCTCGGCATGTTGGACTTGTGGATGAAGCCCTTCATTCGCTTTGCCAGGATTCAAGGGTGGTCAATCTGTTGAAATCAGACCACTACATTTTGGTCACCGCGCTTGATCCCAGGTTTAAAGCCAATGTGGTGTCTCTCTTTCAGGCCGACACAAGCCTACAGAGGTGCAAAGACCTGCTGGTGAAAACACTGTCAGCTGAAGCGGAACGTGACACGTCAACAGCTCCTTCTTCATTTTCTCCCACAACTGGGGCTGCCAAGAAACAACTTAGGTATCCTAAGCAACCAGCTGGCGGTGATGCAGGGCAGGCAGGACTAAGTTTGGACATATGGTCCAGACTGAAGGACCTGGCAACAATTTCTGACATGTCTACTGTCACTGCATATGATATTATTACCATTGACAGAATGGTGGAGGATTACATCGGTGACAGCATCCAAGTAGGCATGTCAGACAGTCTGTACCTGTACTGGCAGGAAAAAGAGGCAAGTTGGAGGCCCCTGTACAAACTGGCTCTTTTTTACCTGAGTTGCCCCCCCTCCAGTGTGTACTCCGAAAGAGTGTTTAGTGCAGCCGGGAACCTTGTCAGAGAAAGGCGTAGGAGGTTGCTTCCACAAAATGTGGAGAAGATGATGTTCATAAAAATGAATTATCAACTCTTCTAGGGAGACCAGAACAACACTGAAGAGGGTGAGGAATCGGTGGAAAAGGAGTATGAGGACGACATCTTGAATCCGTGGAGCCAGTTTGTGCAGGGACAGATTAATTGCCAGCTTGTTTTGTGGGGGCCCAAACGAACCAATCATTTCAGCCACAGTCATGTGGCAGACCCTGGCGCTGAAATTATTGGTTTGTTAAAGTGTGCATGTCCTGTTTGGTCCTGTTTATACAAAATATGGGTGGGTGGGAGGACCCAAGGACAATTCCATCTTGCACCTCTTTTTTTTCTTTGCAGTATGTACTGTTTGGGGCCTAGTTTTTCAAACTGCCATCCTGTTTGCCACTGCAGTGTCACTCCTAGATGGGCCACGTGTTTGTGCCGCCCACTCGTGTCACTTAGCATAGTCATGCAGCTACCTTGGTGCAACCTTTTGGACAAAAAACACTATTGTGAGGTGTGAGGTGTTCAGAATAGACTGGAAATTAGTGGAAATTAAGGTTGTTGAGGTTAATAATAGCATAGGAGCAGAAAAACCCACAAATTCTGTGATTTTAGCTGTTTTTATGCTTTCTTTAAAAAAAATACAGATCCAAAACACAAAACCCAGAACCCAAAACACGGAAGGATGGCTTTGGCAAAACCAATCCAGATCCAAATCACAAAGAAATATCCAAAACCAAAACACAAAACACGAAAAGTGGCAGGTGCACACCTCTAGTTTAAACACTGTTTGATGGGCGGGCATAAATGAGCTATTGCGATCTTAGCAGCATGAGAGCCCTCTGCATGTCAGGAGAGACAATATGTTTGCTGCTAGTCAGACTTCCCACATATGTTGCATGGCTGGTCGATGTTACCGATGTTTACACTGTTATACGTCATCGAAAGGACATGAGAAAGCAGTAGCAATGGGTGTCTCTATGGGCGTGTCTATGGCTATGATTGGAAACGTTGGCATATTTTCGTTGCTGTATTCCGTACAAAATCACTGATGCGAATTAGGCCCTTGGAGTGTTGGCTTTTGTTTTTTTTCTGTCATTATGTGGGTTTTATGAAGTGTTTTATTTTTATGTCTGTAAAGTTTACATGCTTTTTTGTTTTGGATGCAAAACTGAGATGTACGCTACAGATGTGTATTCTAATCATGATAAAAAATGTGCACACGCATCGCGCCATGCGATTACCGGCAGCAGCGTATGCTATGGCGTGCACTGCAATCGCACCATGTAATCCTGTGGAGTGCGGGTGCACATCTGATCATACGATCCGTTTTAGGAGCTGCAAGAGACCACATCGGATCGTATCCTACTCCAAAAATACACGATTTCTACACGATTCATTGTAATACTCGGGCAGTCGGACCGAAATCGTGCAGCTGTATGGCCAGCATTTCTTTAATCAGTTGACTTGATTCAGAGGTACTCGCAAATAGCGAGCGCTCGCTCTGAATCAGGGCGTCCGCTTTTTATTTAAAACCCGGCCTCCTGGCTGCTCGCTAAGCTGTGGGTAACCACCCACAGCTTTAGCGGGCAGGCAGGTGATGGTCGCGATGAGACCCTTGTGGTAGGGTCTCGTTCCCACAAGCCCCAGTGAGTTTCCTGCTTTAATAGAGCAGGAAACTCACTACTGACATCATGAGTGATGTCAGTAGGGCCGCCCATAAACGGCAGGCGTTCCGACAGGAACACCTCCATTTGTCCAGCCACCCCCCCTCCCCACCTACAAAACGGGGCGAGCTGTCGATCAACATCAACAGCCGCCCTGTTTGTAGTGAGCCCCAGAGCGAGTGAATTTCTCACTCGCTACCGGGGTTGCGCACGTGCACAGTGCCCCACCATTGCTCCTCTTGCGAGCGCATATCGCTCGCGAGCGGGTCTGAATCAGGCTCAAAGTGCGATTTATGCTTTACCCACTCATTCCATCAGTCTGTTTGGATTTGTCTGTAGTTTGCCCTGTCCTAGAAGCTGGTATTTTATGGTTTTTGTTTCTGCTTTCTGTTTTTTGGAGGGTTTTATTCTTGTTTTTTTGTGTTGTCGATTTGTTTATTTACCGACATTAAACTTGTTTTTTTTGAATGTGTCGTTTATGATGGTGTTCTGGTTGTCCAACATGGAAATTTGTTACTGGAAGTTCGAAGTCTTATAAACGATTAAAAAATACGTCTATATTGTTACAAGCGGATTGACGTTTATTTTTACATTCTTCTGTTGTGCTTATGGTTTTGTATCTTTGTGTACCTGGCCCATATGGCAATATTTAAAAATGGAAGCTTAAATTGTAATACTATGAGATGACCCAGTTTAGAATGCTAATAAATCACTGAGGATTCCCTTAAAGTGTAACCAAATGCCTAATTCAAGCAGCCAGGAATTTTAACTCTAAAACTGTGTACACACTCATAGGTGTCGGAACAGGGGGGGGGGGCAAGGGGACGCTTTGCCCCCCCAAAAAACATCTGAGGCACCAGTGGAGCGGCGGACAGTCACTGGCTGTGCATTATAGCAATAGGCTGCACTTCCCCTTCACTGCACAGAAGAGGGGGAGGTGTAATGTGCAGTCTTTAAGTTAAAAAAAAGCATATTACACCTCATCCTTTGGGCAGCAGGGGCTGTGCAACCTATTGCTATAACACACAGCCCCTACCTCCTGTCCCTGGTGGTACCACCCTTACCTTTCCTCCATGGTGCTGTCCAATCACGATGAATAGATCAATTCAACAGGCGGTGATCTGCCAGTACAACTTATCACACCCGCGGGACACTGTGAAAGGCACAGGGCAGGCTGTTTTAGCGGGGCGCCGCTAAAAGGGAAAGGTGCATTCCGCCCCTTTAAAATCATGTAGGGCGTGGTGCTGAGATAAAACAGGCCAGCGGGAAAACTGTGTGTGTGTATGAATGTATATATATGTACAGCAGTGGCATAACTAGGGTATTTGGAGCCCAGGGAAAATATGAAAAGGGAGCCCCCCACAACAACCCGAGCTGTGCGCGCGGGAAAAAATGGGCGTGGTCACTTAAAAATGGGGCATGTCAACATGACACACCCCTTTATTTTCACGCTAAACATTCCTATCCATATGCACCTTAACCCCAGTATACAGTACCCCCAGTATGCAGTTGTGGTCCCTCTTATGCAGGCCCATAGTAGTGCCCCTTATACAGTATCCCCAGTTGTGGTCCCCCTTATACAGCCCCCAATTAGTTCCCCTTACTCAGTACCCCCAGTAGTGGCCCCCCAAATGCAGTGCCCCACGTAGTGTTCCCCCTTATGCAGTGCTCCCAGTAGCAGTCCCCACAATGCAGTGCACCCACTAGCGGTATCCCCTTATGCAGTGCCCTTTATATGGTGCCCCCAGTAGTAGTCACCCCCTATGCAGTGCCCTTTATATAGTGCCCCCAGCAGTAGTCCCCCCCATGCAGTTTTCCCAGTAGTGGTTCCCTTATGCAGGCACCCAGTAGTGATCCCCCCTATCCAGTGCCCCCTGTAGTGGCCCTTCCTATTATTGCCCCCAGAAGTAGTCCCTCGAGTGCAGTGCCTCTTGTAGTAGGCCCCTTTTATAATGCCCCCAGTGGTAGTTAACCCCCAAGTAGTAGTCCCCAGTAGAGTAGGTCCTCCCAATGGCGCTCCCAGTAGTAGCCACCACTCCCCCAGTAGAGGTCCCCCCAGTAGTAGCCACCCCTCCCCCAGTAGAGGTCCCCCCAGTAATAGCCACCCCTTCCCCAGTTGTAGCCACCCCTCCCCCAGTAGAGGTCCCCCCAGTAGTAGCCACCCCCCTCCACCCTCCCCCGTTGTGCAGATAGGTTTAAAAAAAAAAAATATATATATATATATATAAAGATATACTTACCTGAATCTCTGCTCCTGGTCCTGCTCGTGACGCCGCTCCCGCCCGGGCTGGCGTGCTCAGCATTATAGGACAGACATCATGACGTCATGACGTCAGTCCCATTACCCACTGCAGGAGCCGGACGGAAGTCCGGCTCTTGCAGTGGGTGCTGCAGCAGTCACTGAGAGTCTATCTGACTCTCATTGGCTGCTGTTTAACACACGCATCGCCGCCAGCGCTGGCGGTGATGCGTGTGTTATGCACAGCCTGAGCCCTCCTTCTGGCGCTATTGGGCAAGCGCTCAGGGGGAGGGAACGGGCTCAGGCATGCAGCACAGGACCGGCGCTGGAAGCCTAGCGCCGGTCTTGTGTAAATGTGTAGCGCTGACCGCACTCATTGCATTCGGCGCTACACTGGCTAACTAGGGCGGGCCGGTACCATGGCCGGCGGAGCCCCCCCGCACCGCCGGTCCAACGGCGCCCAGGGCACGCACCTCACTCTCCCTGCCCTAGTTACGCCACTGATGTACAGTGTAAATATATATACACATATAGTATATATAGATCAGAAATATACATTAAAAATAGCAGCGCTGGGATATATATATATTCGTCCCCACTGGAATCCACCACCACAGGTCCCTCTGTACGTTCTGGAGGCTGGTCTCCCTGGAAGAGTTGATAATTCATTTTTATGAACATCATCTTCTCCACATTTTGTGGAAGCAACCTCCTACGCCTTTTGCTGACAAGGTTCCCGGCTGCACTAAACACTCTTTCGGAGTGCACACTGGAGGGGGGGGCAACTCAGGTAAAATAGAGCCAGTTTGTACAGGGGCCTCCAAAGTGCCTCTTTTTCCTGCCAGTACATGTACGGACTGTCTGACATGCCTACTTGGATGCTGTCACCGATGTAATCCTTTATCAGACAGACACACACTTGTCGCTGCTGCTTTGAGGATGCAGGTGCGGCTACAGCCCACACATTTCACAAAGACAGAAAAAAAAAGAATTTTTTTATTGTTTGTGGAGCACACTTTGAGGGTTACACAACCGTTTAACAGACAGACGCACGCTTGTCGCTACTGCTTTGAGGATGCAAGTGCGGCTACAGCCCACACAATTCACAAAGACAGAAAAAAAAAAAGAATTTTTTTATTGTTTGTGGTGCACACTTTGAGGGTTACACCACCCTTTAACAGACAGACGCACACTTGTCGCTGCTGCTTTAAGGGTACAGGTGCGGCTACAGCTCACACATTTCACAAAGACAGGAAAAATTATAATAATTTTATTGTTTGTGGAGCACACTTTGAGGGTTATACCACCCTTTAACAGACAGACGCACGCTTGTCGCTGCTGCTTTGAGGATGCAGGTGCGGCTACAGCCCACACATTTCACAAAGAGAAAAAAAAAGAAGACATTTTTTATTGTTTGTGGAGCGCACTTTTAGGGTTACACCACCCTTTAACAGACAGACGCACGCTTGTCGCTGCTGCTTTAAGGATGCAGGTGCGGCTACAGTCCACACATGTCACAGACAGAAAAAAAAAGAAGAATTTTTTTATTGTTTGTGGAGCGCACTTTGAGGGTTACACCACCATTTAACAGACATACGCACGCTTGTCGCTGCTGCTTTGAGGATGCAGGTGGAATCTAGACGGGATTTGGACCCGGGGACACACTACCTCCATCAATTGTCTAAATCCTACTGCACTAATGGTGGATACCGGATGCACGTCTAACACCAACATAGCAGTCAAGGCCTCAGTTATACGTTTTGCTAGTAAAAGTAGTGGTGTTCCTACTTCCTCTCTGGGATGATGAACAACTCCTAGCAGCAGCAACAGCACTAGGAGGAAGTGGTTCTTTCCCTATTTTATTTTTATCGGAGAAAGTTTGGTCCTCCATTTATGTTATATTGATATATACGTGCGGCTAAGGCTCACACAAACACAGAAAATATTTTTTTATTTTTGTTGGAGAGTAGTGCACTTTGTGGGTTACACCACCCTTTAAGAAATGAGCCAGCTGGCTCTTTACTTATGGTACACAGGTGCACGCTTGGCGCTGCTCCTTTGTTGATGCACGTGCAGCCACAGTGCACACAATTCACAAACAAAGAAAATATTTTTTTATTATGTTTGGAGTGTACTTTGGGGGTTACAGCGCCCTTTAATGAATAAGCCAGCTGGCCCTTTACTAATGGGACACAGGCACATGCTTGGCACTGCTCCTCTGTTGATGCACATGCAGCCACAGTGCACACAATTCACAAACACAGAAAATATTTTTTTATTTTGTTTGGAGTGTACTTTGGGGGTTACAGCACCCTTTAATGGTCAAGCCAGCCGGCCCTTTACTTATGACACAGGCGCACGCTTGGCGCTACTTTGTTGATGCACATTCGGCTACTGCACACACAATTCACAAACACAGAAAATATTTTTTTATATTGTTTGGAGTGTACTTTGGGGTTTACAGCACCCTTTAGCAGACAAGCCAGCCGGCCCTTTACTTATGGGACACAGGCGCACACTTGGCGCTGCTCCTTTGTTGATGCACGTGCAGCCACAGTGCACACAATTCACAAACACAGAATTTTTTTTTTGTTTTGTTTGGAGTGTACTTTGGGGGTTACAGCACCCTTTAACAGACAAGCCAGCTGGCCCTTTACTTATGGGACACAGGCGCACGCTTGGCGCTGCTCCTTTGTTGATGCACGTGCAGCCACAGTGCACACAATTCACAAACACAGAAAATATTTTTATATTTTGTTTGGAGTGTACTTTGGGTGTTACAGCACCCTTTAACAGTCAAGCCCTTTACTTATGACACAGGCGCACGCTTGGCACTACTTTGTTGATGCACGTGCGACTACTGCGCACACAATTCACAAACACAGAAAAAATATTATTTTTTTTTGCACTTGGGTGGAGCACCCCTGATGGACAGAGCACCCCCTGGACAACACTACAGCACCCCTTTAGGACTGGGACACTGCACAGGACTTTGGAGTGGACACAGCCCCTATGGACAACAGCAGCACAGTGCAGCACAGCACAGCACAACACTACACTGCACTACACTACACTACACTACACAGCCCAGCCAGCCCTAACTCCCACCCTCCCTCTTCACTGTCCACAGCTGAGTGAGAAAATGGCGCCGACGCGGGTACCTTATATAGGATCCAAAACCCGTGAGACCCGGAAGGCGGGAAGATGACGTTTTGCCTCGATTTCAGATCCGAGTCAGGCAGGAAAAGTCGACCCTGACTCGGATCGGCCTCGGATCGGGGGGGCTCGGGGGGGGTTCGGATTTCAGAAATCCGAACCCGCTCACCCCTAGTTCCTTTGCAACTTTATCAAATGTGACACTATACAACTTAACTGGGTTTATATACCTTCCTTAATGAGCAGCTTGTTTTCACCTGATTCGAACAATCCATCTAGATAAGTAAGTTTCTATGCAAAAACTGTTGTAAACATATCAATACAGCTTAATAATAAGACTCAGAGGAAAACTTACTTACTATATATAGGTTTTAATAAATAATAAACCTCTAAGATCAGAGATTAAGTATCTATTAGAACGGGGGACTTTCGATTAATGCAACGCAGATGGGATCACGTGGTATCCACTCCACGGACCGTCATCTGTTCCCCAGCTTACCTGTGGACGTGATCATCCATCTCACCACAAAGAGATAAATGTGGGACTCATTAATCACAACCCCATTTGGTGGATGAACATAAATAGGCGGCTGATGTCAGATGATGGTCCGCGGAGTGTTTGCCACGTGACCGCATCTGAGATTTATATATATACACAGATGTGTCCTCTGCATACAAATGTGTGCATGCATCGCACTACGCGATTTGCTGCGTTTGCACCATGAAATACTATGGGGTCACAAGTGCGAACATAGCGTGCGTACCTGCAGGTGCATAACGATTTGCCGGATTAGCGGAAAATATGCAACTTGACATATCTGTATTTGTGTGTGTGTGTATATATACACTATATACAGACCTCAGTTGCATATACTGCATGTGTGTATTCCAATGAGCGTACAATTCTGTGAATTAGCAGCGCCACCATTTTGTTAGTGATAGCAACCTCACTCTGTGAGAGTGCTGAATCTGCAGTTAACCACAGGGTGTGATTGCATACCATATTGTATTGATCAAGAAAAACATCCATTAAACATCAGCCTTAATGATCGGAATTTCATTGCTTTTTTAATTTTGAGTGGCTTAAATTCAGTTGGTTTTGTGAAATTTCAGATCATGTCTAAGAAGCCTTAATGGGACATGTGAAACAGTAAGGTTTTTTTTGTCTATGGAATTTCATTGCTTTTTTTATTATTTATTAACCATCAGGGATGGGAGCAGCAAATTGGGCCATCTGCAGGGGAGAAGGGCAAAATGGTACAACAGTGCTGGTGGTGGGGGAGACAGCACACAGAAGGTGTGTTGGGGGCGCAGAGGGAGAGACGGCTGTAGGGGGCAGGCTGCAGGCATGCAGGGCAGTGCACAGGGGCAGCAGCGGGGGTGTGGAGCAGTGGCAGCAGCGGGGCAGTGCACAGGGGCAGCAGCGGGGGACAAAGGGGCTCACTGGCACTGATCGTCCCCACCGTGAAATGCTTCTTAAGGCCCCTACACAGCCAGGGTCCCCCGGCCAAGCAATACCCTTGAATGCGTCAGCCCAGGCTGGGGATCTCTGGGGAGGTGGCGACCCTCCTATAAAGAGGTCCCCCTCTCCTGGCCACACTAGGCTGATAGCCCGGGGCTATCCCCAGCCGATGGGTGCCGGGTTGATAGTGTAGTGTGGTGCATTTGAAAGAGTTAAAAATATTTTGCTGTGGAACTACAGGTCCCAGCATGTCTCTCCCGCTTGCTGGTATTTGGAGAACCACAAGTACCAGCATGTAGGGCATTACAGGCCCACAGCAAAAGAAATGTGAAAATAAACACAAGACACACACACACACCATTGAAAGTAAAATTTTATTAAACCGTACATGTACACACACTATCTCACATACTCACCTAGTATCACTGAAGCCCATCATGTCCACTTGTCCAAGTAGAATCCATAGAGTACCTGTAAATAAAAATCCATACTCACCTCCTCCTATGCGTGGATCATGTCCTCTTCGTTCCATGTAGCATCCCCGGGCTTGGCAAAAAAAAAAATCAAGTTACGCGGACCACTGATCTTAGTACTGTCCTCTAAAGACAGTACTATCCGAATGACGGCTATGTCGTAGGATTTCACTATAGAAATCCTGGTGCGGTGCGCTCATTGGCTGAGAGAGGCAAGCCTTCCACCTCTCAGTGGTTCTCACCATTGACTTCAATGGTGAGAACCACAAAAGTAACTTAAGGTTACTTTCGTGCCCATTTAAAAAATGGTGCCTTAGTGCCATTTTTGAAATTCACGCCTCCCCCTCGGCTGGCTTTTATAGAAATGGTCCGGTGCTAGTTCTGGTAAATGCAGGGGAACCCTACTCATTTTTCCCCCTGTATTTCCATAACCAGTACCGGCTCAGAGCCCAGTGCTGGTTGTGCTGAATACAGGGGACCCTTATGTCATTTTTCACCTGTATTTTGTCAACCAGGATTGGTTCTGAATAGCCTGGTGCTGGTTGTACTTAATACAGGGTAACCCTACATCATTTGTCCCCTGTATTTAGCATAACCAGTACAGGTTCACCAAAGCCCTGTGCGGTTGTTCTTTTTTTGGAGGGGGGGACCACGAAATTTTTTAAATAAAATTTACACAGGTTTTATTTTTTTAAACACAGAAGCACAAATGGATCTCCCTGATCCCTCCGTGCTTCTGTGTTTATTTTTATACAGATGCAGGCATCAACGGATCTCCCTGATCCAAGCCTTCATCTGTCTGTGCACAATAGATCTCGTTTTTTGAAATAAATGGGCACCGCTGCTGAACTCGGCAGATTGGCTGGCAGGAACTGGATCCTCTCGGAACCAGGCTTGCCACCAAAACAGCACCACCGCCGATGGGTCCCACAGCCTGCACCGCAGCTGGGTCCCGCCACCAACTATTCGCACCGTTGGTGATAACGCCCACACCGCCCCCGCTACCTCCCCTGGGTCCCAGCCACAGCTAACGCCCACTTCCTTCCCCCGAGTCCCACCACTGCTACCGCCCACAAAGGACAGCCATCTTTGTGTACCAAAGTGAAGCCACAGTGAGTACACCCCCCTGCTGGAGGCACCTACTGAGGCTGCGCAGCAAGTTGAAGCTCCATATCTCCATAATGGGGCATTTGTGAGGTAATAGTTTAAAAACTGCAACTTTCTCAATTACCTGATCCCCAAAAGGCCCTAATAAAGGATACCTAATAAAACAAACCCCAAGTCTAAATTTGTCCCATACCCTGACTTGTGCCTTCCCAAAAATCCCCCATAGACTACAGCAGAAAAGTGGTCCTAACTGAAAGTGTCAAAAAAAGTGACAGTTGGAACTTTACATTACTCCCAAATTCTCAATTTCATCCTGAAATTTGGCAGACAGCACCGAGTGACAGTTCTACCCATCCATGCCAAATTTCAGCTCTGTACATCCAATAGTTTTTGAAATGTAGCCCCTTAAACACCATGCCGCCCCCCTCAGGAATTCTCTATGGGAGAATTCTGTTTTTTTTTTATTCATCCTTAATATAACGGCACGACTGTGCCCTTATAATATATATATCACATTTTTTCCGTTTGAGAGGAGTGCATTTTGCATATATTTGCTTGTAATTCTAAAGTTTAAAATGTGCTGATCTTTAACACTTACATGTTTCTAAAAGCATATGGATACTGTCCTAGGGCTATTAAAGCTGAATGGCGTTTGTATGTATTTTTTGAATATGTGTTTATAATAACTTAATAATAATTCTCCCATGCTAGTTGTCTGTGACCAGCTTTCTTTATGTGAATAGTGCAGTGTCTGAGCAGCCGTATAAAAGCTATATGCGTAAGCTAGCACCCAGCAAATGCAAATCCGGCCAACCCACAGCAAGGCAGGCGATCGCACAGCAAGGCATAAGAACACCCACTATATCTTGGCGTGCATTCGCTTTGTGTATGCAGACACCCACTAGCCTGTCTTAAGATGCCTATTTGCGCACGTCATCTCCAGGAAGTGTATACAACCACTGGTACATCAGGTACCATCAGATGCAATCGCAGCGCTTGAGGCATAACCATAGCCTTCTGCAAGCACTGCGAGCACTTCAGTGTAAAAACCAGCCAGGTGACTTATACAATGACGCTGTCTCATAATTATGCACGCCTCCGAAACGGCGTTGAGACGCTCAGGCACTCCTGCATTCGCACCTCCACTCCCCCGGTTCCTCAGACCAACCCCTGTCACCACCCACAAACGGCTTTTCCTGTCACTCACTCTGCTGGGCTGTCTATACGCAGCGAGTGAACGCTTCCTGATCTCTTGTACTGGTTCGCGCATATGCACTGTGATGCATACGCATGCGCAGAACGCGAAAATCGGCCAGCTATGAGCGAATGCATCCTAGCAAGCGGGTCTGAATCAGGTCCTCAGTCTCTCTTGTAGTGATCGCAGCTATGGAGTCATGGTTAAGACCAATAGACATTCTCATGAACTTACAGGTGGCAGCAAAAATATTCTTGATTAGCTGTATAGATTTTCGTGCATCTCTCATGTTTAATAAAAACAAATTGGTAAAAATATTTAGAAGCAGTGCCAGCTTGTTTTATGTATGTATTTATATATTAATATTTTGTTAAAAGAAAATATTACTAGACAGAAACATGCAACTTTTACAATATATTTTAGTCGTGTTTTTATTTTTTATTATCTTTTTTAGCATGTTGATCGTTTTTGAGCATTGAACATGTGGGTAGAAGTTTCAAAAATAAATTTGCTTTGCTTGTATAAAGTGTTCATTCTTTAGGACACACACACAATAAGATGCCACATACTTTTGGCCTGTTTTTTTTCCCTAGTAACAAAGAGTACCAGACATAAGTTCTGCATTCTTTAAATTACAAATTGTTTCTACTATTCCACAGGTTCTCAAACTCGGTCCTCAGGACCCCAAACAGTGCATGTTGCTCAGGCCTAATCACAAAATCACAAGTGAAATAATTAGCTTCACCTGTGGATCTTTTAAAATGTGTCAGTGAATAATGAAGACACCTGTGCCCCTGCTAGTTGACATGGAAAATGTGACCTGTGTGGGGTCCTGAGGACCGAGTTTGAGAACTACAGTAAGTATTCTGTAGATACGGGTGAGATCAAAGAATTATGTTTAATGTTATATAGTTTCCATACACAGTTGGCATTAAAAATACAAAAAATAAATTGGAAAGATCAAGGAGTAATAAAATGCCTCAAACTTTAATTTCCTGGACACATAAATGTAGAGGTCTGAGGGTTGAATTAAGAATTGTTGATACAGTGTGCGTTCCACTTAAAATACATTTCTGCTAAGTGGTAGACTGTTATTAGGGCACCACAAAAATGTGTTTTGTGCACAGTACAAAGATAATTGTTTTCTCTATTGTTAAAATTAAACTCAATCATCATCTGAACATACAAAGTGAAAGGGCTCTCAATTCATATGATCACATTGGTTTGCAGGGTATACAGTGGGGGATAGAAATAAAACCCCTCTGACAGTTTTTAGAAGTGGAGATGTTGCCTTTAGCAACCAATCAGATTCTAGCTACTACCGTATTTTCAATCTAGAAGATGCTAGTTAAATTGTAAGTAGAATCTGATTGGTTGCTATGGGCAACATCTCCATTTCTAAAAGAGAGAGGCTAAAAGAAGGTCAGAACACTTTGCCATGAATTCATGAGTTCAACAAATTAAACACAAATTACACATCACTGAATATTCAGATAATCCCAAGATTTTCTTTGTTCTCCTACTGAAAATAGTGATAGTAATGGGCTTAGCGCTACATTTTGTTTGCATAGTTTCAAAAGAAGAAAGGTTTTATAGAATGTGTTCTGTTCAGACTATAAAATGGGTGCATAGAATACCCAGTGGAATACTCCAAAATGTGATCCAGATTATCTTTTTTCCCAGATTGTAGGTTATTAAATTAGTGTAAATGCTCCTATCTGTAAATCCCTAAGAATCACAGAATGCATGCAACTTTGTGTGAGGTATAAAATTGTTCTTACAAATTACAGTTTGTTAATGTTATTAAAGTGTCATTGTAATACCTTTGAAGCTCATGTCTTATGTTTCATTCTGTATAAGGTTGGTGTTTTGTAAATGGATGCCCTGTACAGTATCAAGGAATCTTTGAATACCAAAAAGTAAATAACTGCTAGTATTCAGTAATAGTTTCACTCATTTACTAAATGTTAAAAATACACCCCTACAGATATTTTATTTTTTTCTAAGTGTTTTCTCCTTTCTCACACAAGGGTGAATGGGCTCTAAACAACGGGGTGCCTAGTTTTGTGGTATTGTTGGCACAGCTGTAAATGTATATTGTGAAAATGGGATGAACACTGCACTCAAATGGATTGGGGGGTGGGGGGGTTAGGAGTGTGGTGGGGGGAGGAGAATGGTGGATGAGGGGTGGTCTGTGCACAGCTATCTTAAGAGATGTCCGGTCTCTTATTGAACATATAGAGGTAAAGTGAGGCAGCGCTGCACAGGTTATGGCGAGGGGGAAGGGTGGCAGCACGGGGAGGGGGTAATGTGGTCTGGTGCTGAATAATGTAGTGTGCAGGTGATATAGGGTGGTCGCATGAATAAAGACTGATACACAAGTGCAGGGAGAACTTATGTTTATTGCAGTACAGATATTGAGACACAATGCTTTCTAGCTTCTGCGTACCCCCTCTATCTATTCAGAATGATGTAGTGATTGTGGTGGTATCAAGGGGGCCGTGTTCATACCCTGTTAATGATATGGGTGGATGAGTCAATGTGAAGATGGTCGGTCAGGCTTAGGGGCTGACTCGGTCCAATAATGGTCCAGTGCTAGAGGCGGCATCCCGCTTAGGGCTGGTCACTTACCGGTAAGTGTTGTAGATATAAAGGTAGTTCATTGGTGGTGCTTAGTTTCCTTGTCGCTGCCGGTGTGCTGGTGTTGAACCGGGGACACGTACCTCAGTGTCTGCTCAGTCCTGGCTCCTGTAGCGGGGTCACATGGATTCGCCTGGCAGAGGCTACACACTAGTATTAACGTCGATGATGACTGAGAGTGACTTGCTGCATCTTGATGTTGAATGCAGCTTCATGCTTCGGTAGTGCCGATGGTGATGTTAGCCTTGGTTGTGGGTGCCTCCGGGTTTACTGGTGACAGGTCGGAAACGTGCTGATGCAATGTCCTTATGGCCCTAACTTCCAGTCCCGGGATCCCTCGTGTGCACGCTCACCTCCGGATGCGCTGGTGACGGGCCGGGAGTGTGATAGCACAGTGCTCTATCGGCCCTAACTGCCAACCCCGGGGTCTCACGTGTGGGCTTGAGTGATGCTTAACTCACTCCAGCTCGAGGTGAGTGTGCCATGGTACGTGGGTAGAGTTCAGGTGTGCTTACAGGTGGTGTGCCTGTATTAGATGGGTCCAATGCGTTTCAGCACTGAGTGCCTTTGTTAAGGATGTCCATGTGTTCGTGTGAAGCCTTTAAATAACTTCCTGGTTTGAAGTCATTGGTGGAGCTGGGTATACCCGCCCTCTGTGATTAACTGTGGAGTGGCTGAATGTCCTGTGGAGAAAGTTAGGTTGCTATGGTTATGTGGGTGTGTGCGTGCTAATGACGTCAATGTGGCATCCCTTGTATGATGTGGTTGTGGGTGTGTAAACTGGGCAGGCGGGGAAGTCCTTAGTAAAAAATAGGATGTGTAGGTGTGCTGGTTGCCAGGGTTAGGCGACCTGTGCAGGTATTAATCTTGTGGCAGTGATGGCTTGTTAATTTCAACACTATCTAGTGCTGTCTTTGAGGGGGTGATGGTTTGCTGGATTGGGATATATGTTATGTGGTGTCTGGGTAGCAAATGGCATGTGTCAATGGTGTCTGTGTGTCGGGGCTTCATGTCATGGGCTAGGTTGTTGTTTCTAATCTGGAGTAATGACTGGGGTATTGGGAAAAGTGTCTCCCTGTATTATGTGGTCGTGTGTGGGTGATATATTGATGGAATGGCTCTTATATTTTAGTACTGTGGTTAACAGGGGTCAGGGCACAAAGGGGGAGGGGGGTAAGGGGGCTGGGGGAGGCCGGAGGGGGGTTGTGTGGTTGTTTGGTGAATACAAGAATCTAGGGGATGGTACGTGAGCGAGTAGGTATGTTATATGACAGATATGTTGAAGTCGATATTTAGACCCTTTGGTGTTAGGGCTTTTAGCATGTAGATCCACTTTAGTTCTGTTTTGTTTATCTTTTTTATGTAGTCTCCTCCTCTCCAATCTCTTGGTATAGTTGCATGGCTGTGAAGGTAATGGTGGATGGATCTTGTCCGTGTATTTCTCTGTAGTGTTGTGACAGGCTGTGTTTCTCGTATCCAATTTTTATGTTTCGTATGTGTTCTGCTATTCTTGTCTGCAGAGGCCTAATAGTCCTGCCTATGTATTGTAGTTTGCATGGGCATGAGACTAAATAGATGACTCCTTTAGTGTGGCAGGTTAACTCCTGTTTAATTTTGTGTGTTTGTCCTGTTTGATTTTACTTCTGTTGTTAAGTATTTCCCTGTGTGCAAATACAGGAAAACACTTAACAACAGAAGTAAAATGAAACATAACAGGACAAACACACAAAATTAAACAGGAGTTAACCCGCCGCGCTAAATGGGGTAAATGTACTACGAATTGAGAATGGTCGAGTTTAGTTTTTTTTTATCTCGATTTGCATCGCCAAATCTTGGGTGATTTTTCAGTTTTTCATCTCGCAAATTTACTAAGAAGTGAGTTTAGCTGAAAGTGAGTTGGCCGATGGTGAAGCAGATGGAGATATCTCCCCCGAGTTGCAAGTGAAGATGAGATTACTCACCTGAGATTGCTGTGTTTTCTCTCTGCAAATATCTCCCGAGCTAGCGGCCTGCACATATCAGTGAGATATGTGCTGGCTACTTGTGTTAAGACCTGTAAAAAACAGGTTAAATATTATAAAAAAAATGACATAGGGTCCCCTCCTAAAGCTTAACCAGCCCCGTATTTGCCAGCCAGTCCTGGTACCTAAAATTACAGGGAACAAAACGAGTAGGGTTCCAACGTAATTTAGGTACCAGCACCAGGCTGCAGGGCCAGTCCTGGTTTTAATGATAGGTGAAAAAAAATTGTGTAGGGGTCTATAATTAAAACCTACACCAGACCCAAAACGAGTAGTTTCATTCTATTTTTCACTTTATTACCCCCGTACCCAATGCTCCAGGGATGCGGGGAAGAGCCCCGGCTTCAGACCAAGCCTGGGTTTCAAGGGGGACCCCTTCTTGGGGGAGTCCCCACTTCCCCTGAGATCCCCAGCTTGGCCTGAGCGGCTTGGGCAGATAATGCTTTGGCCATGGGGCCCCGGTAATAGGGTGTCCGGGCTGTGGCATTACAGCCCGGCCGTTTTGGGTCCAGTGCTGGTTTTAATTATAGGGGGACCCCTACGCAATTTTTTTTTTCTGGTGCTGGTACCTAAAATACAGTGGAACCCTACTCGTTTTGTTCCCCATAATTTTAGGTACCAGGACTGGCTGGCAAGTCTGGGGCTGGTTAGGCTTTTGGGGGTGAACCTATGTAAAAAAAAAATTAAATATACCCTATTTAAACTATTTACAGCCAGAAACATACACAAATCATTGTGTTTCAGCCAAACTCGCAGCTCTGGAGTTGAGTGTTTAAAACTTCAATTTGGCAGAGAGTTTGCAGGCATCTCACCCGAGATTGTTATCTCAATTCTTGATAAATTTGCGTGCTGTATCTTTTAGGAGAAAAGTACTTCCGACTTTGCCCGATGGTGATAAGATTCGAGTTTGCTATCTCACCTGAGTTTTACGAGTGAGAAGAGAGAAATCTCTCTCTAACTCACCCGACTTTGCCTTTAGTCGATTTGCGAGTTGAAAATCATGCGTAAAGTCTCCTGAGATTGGCATCTTGAACAAACTCGATTCTTAGTAAATTTACCTCAAGTAGTCATCTATTTAGTCTCATGCCCATGTCACAACACTACAGAGAAATACACAGACAACACTCATCCACCATTACCTGCACAGCCATACAACACATACCAAGAGATTGGAAGGGAGGAGACTACATAAAAAAGATAAATAAAATAGAACTAAACTGGATCTACACGCTAAAGCCCCTAACACCAAAGGGTCTAAATATCGACTTCAACATAATAACTGTCATATAACATACCTACTCGCTCACGTACCATCCCCTAGATTTTTGTACTCACCAAAACAACCCCCCTCCTCCCCCTTTCTGCCCTGACCCCTGCCAACCACAATCCTAAAATATAAGAGTCATTCCATCAATATATCAGCCACACACGGCCACCTAATACAGGGAGACACTTTTCCCAGTACCCCAGTCATTACCCCAGATTAGAAACAACAACCTAGCCCATGGCATGAAGCCCCAACACACAGAAACCCTTGACACATACCACTTGCTACCTAGACACCACATAACATATATCCCAATCCAGCAAACCATCACCCCCTCAAAAACAGCACTAGGTAGTGTTAAAATTAACAAGCTATCACTCCCACGAGATTAATACCCGAACAGGTCGCCTACCCCTGGCAACCAGCACACCCACGCATCCTGTAAGCTGACCTGAACTCTACCCACATACCATGGCACACTCACCTCCAGCTGGAGTGAGTTAAGCATCACTCAAGCCCACACACGAGACCCCGGGCTGGCAGTTAGGGCCAATAGAGTGCTGTGATATCATGCTCCCGGCCCGTCACCAGCACACCTGGAGGCGAGCGCACACACGAGGGACTCCGGGACTGGAAGTTAGGGCCGTAAGGACGCTGCACCAGCACGCTTCCAGCCTGTCACCAGTACACCCAGAGGCAACCACAACCATGGCTAACATCACCACCGGCGCTAGCGAAGCGTGAAGCTGCATTTAACATCAAGACATGGCAAGCCACTCTCGGTCATCACCGCCATTAATACAAGCATGTAGCCTCTGCCATTCGAATCCACGTGACCCCGCTACAGAGGTATACTATCAGGATGCTGGCTGCTGGATTCCCGACAGCCGGCTTCCCGACTGCTTTATCCCTGCGTGGTATAAATGACCGGCGTCTATATCTAGACGCCTGTCATTTCCCCGACGCCGGGAGACAGGCGCCCGGCATCCCGATCGAAGGGATGCCGGGCGCCGCGAGCGGACAGCCGCAGGGGGGGAGGGTTAGGTTTAGGGCACCCTGGGGGGATTTAGGGTTAGGCACCCCCCCAGGAGGGTTAGGGTTAGGCTAGCGGGAGGGAGGGTTAGGTTTGGGCACCCCAGGGGGGGAATTAGGGTTAGGCACCCCCCAGGGGTTAGGGGTTTAGGCAGCGGGGAAGGGGGGGTTAGGGTTAGGCACAGGGGGGAGTTAAGGGTTAGGCAGGGTGTGCGGTGTGGGCCCCCCTGGACCCGGGGGCCCATGTGCCCCGCACACCCTGCACCCATTATAGATACGCCCCTGCCCGTGCTGCCTCCCTTCCCCCTTCCCTCTTATAACCTCCCTTCCCCCTTATAACCTGTGCAGCGCTGCCTCACTTTACCTGTAACTGTATATGGCAAAAAGATGTAATGTTATAGAAAGAGTACATTTGGTGCTTGGAACAACTGTCAGCAGAGAGAGACAACAGTAAAAGACTTTAAACATGTTTAAATCAATAGTTTCAAGGGTTATTTTGATTTATCAGGAAACAACAAATGGTCAGAACAGCGCACACAGCATTTTTTTCATTCACTTATGTCATACTTGCCTACTCCCGGATCCTGCGGGAAGCTCCCGATTTTTCAAGTAGCTCCCGCACATGGGGGCAAAATGGGGAGAATCTTACTGGGAATCAGTGGTCCATCAGTTGGGAGCAGGGCCTAATGATGAGATTATATGATATTCGTGTCATTTGGTCCCCCCAAGTTTAATATGTGTGATTCACGGGTGGGGTGGGGCCTAATGACTCAGTCCGGCCACGCCCTGATCACTGCCCACCTGCATCTCCGCTCTTCTTTCAGAGAATAAATATGACTTAAAATTGTAAATAGATACAGGGGCTGAAGTATCCAGCTCCATATAGATTCAGATGCATTTTGTATTTTGCACTTACACGTCTTTGCTGAATAAAAGATGGAGGAGTGTGTTAACCAGTGACATGAGGTGAGGTTAATAGCTGGGGAGGCACACATGGAGATGGGTCTGAGTGCTGGGGGCCTTTCTCACACTCTACTCACTGTAACTCTCCCCTTACTACACTAAGCTTCAGTGTCCATTGATTCTCCATTGATTCTCCTAACTGCATCCATGTCTTCTCTTGCTGCTGCTGACAGCTCCAATAACTAAGCACTGCAGTACACTTCCTGGTCATACGACACATCCAAGGTGTCCATCAGTGCTTAAGGCACGCCCCCTCCACACTCAGAGGCATGCCTCTATTAGCTCTCTTTCTGTGCAGCTTACTGCCTGTGGTGTGGGCCTGATTCATTAACGAACGAAACTGTGATTACGCATGCAACCGGCTGATGCACGAAGACTCCACTGAGATCGGACTGTGACAGGGGAGCTCTGCCTCCCCTGCCTACCCTGACTGCACATCACTTGTGTTAACACATATGTGTCCCATGCAGACCACAACAAAGACACATGTGCCTGTGTGAAGGTATATCACTCCTAACGCTAAATACACACTGATGATGATGACAACCGGCAGATGTTTCTTATTGGCTGAGTGCATCTTGATTCCGCCCATTAACAATATAATTAGTGTGGATGCTGCAATCTACTCTCATTATTTCATATTTGCATTCAGTACATGTCAGGAAGAGCAGGTTACCATTTCATGTTTGTTTTTAACAGAACTTAATTAGTACATTTATTTTTCTGTATTTATATGTAGTATACATAACAAATTTAATATTAATAACACTGTCATGAAACTATATGATACTTTGTTAAAGTATTTTACTGTGTGTGGATTGTGTACTGTAACTTTTGAAGTTACTACTACCACTAGCAACCACATCTCATGGTGTAAACCAGGTGCATATAGTATTATTTTCTCTTTGTGTCGAGCAGGCGCATATACTACTGTTTTCTCCTGGTGTAGAACCGGTGCATATGAATTGCTCTGCAAAATGTTACTTTTTTCTTTTACAATTTCACCTGTTATGGCTCAAAAAATGTACAACTGTGCATATGCCACAAAGGGTCTAATGAAAACCCAGGTAAGATATAGTTGGCCAATATACAGTATGGGATGAACTTGCGGGAAGTAGTCAGCATCCCGGCTGTCAGAATACTGGTGCCGGAAACCCGACAGCAGTTGGAATCCCGGCTCCAGAATACTGACAGCTGACATTCCGAAAGTATTCGGGTTAGGGATAGGCTGCGAAAAGGGGGGTATTAGGTTTAGGCTTTTTTAGGGTTAGGCTGCGGGAAAGGTGGGTTAGGGCGGAGTCTTATGGGTTAGGATACTTAATTATGTCGGAATGCTGCTGATGGTATTCTAACCGGCATCCCAACTGCCAGATCCTCTACCCAACCCGAACCTGCTGAAAAGCACAGTCATTAAGCAATATGATCACTGAATTCATGTGTAGGTGGCCAAATCAGTTGGCATGACAAAGGCCTGCAAATGCATGTAAAAATTAACGATCAGGAGCAAATGCTGCATTTACAAAGCATACACGATAATGAGCCAAGTCATTTGGTTAAATTATTTTCGGTCATCAATTTTCAAACTGCAACTGCTATAGACTGTGAAATGCCTTTTATTGCACCAGCACATATTCCCCAATTCCCAATATACATAACGGTTAACCACAAATAAGTACAGTACTTAAAAGTAAATGACAACATCAGAAACAGATGGCTTATAACACATAACAAATATGCCTGTCTATATTCAGATCAAAAGGGCCTACTGGAATTATTTCATGGATCCAAATAGCTTGTTTCTGTATTGCACAGTGGTGTCTATTGGCGGTCGCTCATTTGAAACTTTATGAAAATGTCGTACAAACTCCTTCCCTTGTGTACCAGAGATGCCCACTTTTAGCACACATGCACACTGTAATACTGATTGGGGGATCCTTAGATGCCACCATCGGTCGCACCGTTGAAAATTGCACTAGCTCTATGGCAGGTGCAGGTTCCCCAGAGAGAATGGCCTCCTATGTGTGCGTGTGGGAACACGGCTTCTTGCCTTGACATGCCAAGGTGCAGTTACCTTCATGAAAAGGTGAGCACATTACATATGGTCTGTTATGTCATCTGTAAAATACAGTGTACACTATATACATTTTTTTTTTATCGGTACCTATACAACACCCTACGAAACAAACGGTTGGAGAAGCACTAGAACTACCTATCCTTATATATTGACACGCCTGCGACACTCTCATAAAACACCCACTGAACTAACAGCTTAAGCTTATGTCACCTTTTCTTGGTGTCTATCAATCTTATGCACCGAAGATAGCTAATTGGTAGATTTACTAAGACGTGGTTTGTCTAAGCTGCCAATCATCAGCTGCTTTGACCAATAGTTTTTAAAATGGTAATAGGAATTCATGTTAAATCAGGCTTGTTTAGCATTCATTCTTATTGCCGTTTTAAAGCTATCAGTCAAAGCTGCCGATGATTAGTGACTTTAGTCGCTGTATTTAAAATGGCAATAGCAATAGATACAAAAAAAGACCAATTTTTTATTTATTACTGTAGTGGTTTTAAATATATATTTAAAAATATAGACCATAATCTCGCCTGGCTACTTACACAATAGGATAGAGCTCAATAATACCCCTTTCACCCACAGTGCAAAAACCCAGCCCAGTACCAGGGTCGGGGACTGAGGACCTCATTCAGAGTCGGTTGTTGCGGCCGCTCGGTCGTACGCCACCTATGTTCACTAAACTGCGCATGCATAAAATTCGCAATGCGCGTGCGCAAACTAGCTATTACGATCAGAAATTGCTCTCTGCTTGAACACAGCCAGGTCGTTAGTTTGAGTGACAGGATGAGGCGTTTGTGGGTGGTAACAGGGGAAGGTGCTTGTGAACGGGGGAGTGGAGATCCGAACGCAGGCGTGCCCAACTATGCAAACGGCGTTTTATGGGAGTGCATAATTAACTAAGTAGTGTCATGGCACATGTGACATGGGAGGTTTTTACACTGACTAGATCGTAGTGCTTAAGAGAGGGTATGGTCAACCTTAAGCTCTACGAGCAGCTCCGATGGTTCCCGATGGTCTCAATTAATCCTTATATGCCCGGAGATGACGTGTAATGCGAACGAGAAGGGGGCGTATTTTTAGACTTACGGCCGCATCCTCCCCTCGCTTGTCCAGCTAACGATCCCATCTTAACGACGCAACTTGCTAGCGCTTCATTTGCATATCCGGCCCCTTTTACCTTACGACCGTGCGGCCGCAACGACCGACTCTGAATGAGGTCCTGAGTCCTGGGAAATTCATGGGCTGATAAAAGTGTGTATTTCCCGGGTCAACGATCCGAAAGGGGTATAAGTTACATATCTTTATCTGCTGCAAGTGGAAAAAAAAAGAACACAAACCACCTGTACAGTATATTTATGGTTAAACAAATCAGATTACTATAGGCTGAGCAGTGACTAATGAGGAGAAACAGTATTATTCGGAGTCATTTCTGCTCAATCTCATAGTGTAAAGTGGTGGCAATACTGTAAATGAGCACAACTAATAACTAAAGCACCTTTTCTGACATAATGGAATCTGATGGGGATGGAATGTGTTAGCAAGCTGGTAACAGTATATGGATATACATAAACAAGCACCTGCTTCAAAAGTGAAAGTGCTTATACCAGCTAAAATCCTGCATTTGCTCCTAAACCAGAAGGCTATTGCTCAATCAATCATTTTAGTAGCTGCTCGTGAAAAAAAAAATAGAAATTCTGCTATTTATCTCTGGTCAGTAATACCGAAACAGAAAGTACTATAGTGGGAGCATGAAATAGGGAGGAGAAAAAATAGCCATCAGTATCATCCCTACACAATCCTGCAAAGCGCCTTAGTCAGACGCAGCAGTGGTTTCGGACACAGTGGACCGATGTCAGACACGGTGGAGTGTTTTTTTGTCTAAGCATGCATTACTATGGAGTTCATTCATACAAAGACGCGGTTGAGATATGGAGGCACAGTCTCTGAAATATATTGGGTGTTCATGGCCGGCGACTGTGAGATAAGGGTGGGTAGCTAAACAGACGCATGATGATGTTGGGTCTTATGAGAGCGTCAGAGGAGACCATACTCAATATGGCATGTGCATGTTTCCATTGTGTGACTTATCTAAGATGCACCAAGTGGTATTTCAGCATCTGCGGATGCTGACAGTGGGCGTCTCATTCCTTGCACATTCAGGCACCCGGATGTACACCAGGGATGGGCTTTGAAGTGGCATTAGCATAAAGTCGCAGATACGACAGCTGCAAAAGACACAAAGATGGCCGTGACTGCTTCCGACTCCGAATCAGGCCCAAATAATAATAATTAGCATCATGATCTGACATGATGAAATCTCATGTAGATTCTGGGTGTTTAAGATCTGTGCTTCTTAGCTGTATACTGTACATTAGAGATTAGCAAAAAAAAATTAAATATATGTTTAATTTAAATTTGGATGAAGAAAAGGTTTTGTCAACAAAGCATTCCCAGACTTATTACAAACATACCAACACACCAAACAGCATATTGGGGTGATAAATAATTATTTTTTGGGGGTGGTTATATAACAGAAAATTGGACAGCAGCTTCAGTAGGAGCATGTCCTGATGAAAATTTATTTGTACCCCTTTATGTTCCTAAAGGTCATCGGAATGTAGTAGCTTTTCATATTTTGATAGCCACTAGGGCTGCCATAGCACAAAATGTAGAATCCTCTGCCCTTCCCCATATCTCTGAAATGAATACAACAATACAATATAGATTTAAAATTGAAGTTCTAGGAACTAACTCTATTGTACTCTGGGCCTGATTCAGAGCCGGACGCTCTGAAAGAGCGTTTTCTCTGAATCAGGGCTTTTTTTGGGGGGGGGGCAGCCTTCTGGCCGCTCGCTTAGCTGTGGGTGACCACCTACAGCTATTGCGAGCGGCCAGGTGATGGTTGCGATGGTCTCAACCATCGCGACCATCGGGGCTTGCGATGAGACCCTTGTGGTAGGGTCTCGTTCCCGCAAGCCCCAGTGAGCTTTCGGCTCTATTAGAGCCGGAAGCTCACCCACTGACATCACTCGTGATGTCAATGGGGCCGCCCCCAAATGGAAGGCGTTCCTTCGGAAATGCCTCCATTTGGCCAGCCACCCCCCCTGCCCGCCTCCAATACGGGGCAAGCTGTCAATCAAAATCGACAGCTGCCCGCTTTGGTGCGAGACCCGTAGCGACGGAGCGCCCATCGCTAGCTGGGTCTCGCACATGCGCACGTCGAAACTGGCTCCAGCATGCGCATGCCCAGTGGCCAAACATCGACCCGCTCGTGAGCGCATAGCGCTTGCGAGCGGGTCTGAATCAGGCCCTCTGGCCTCTTCACCATTTTTTAAATGGTCTGCAGAGAAAGAGTATGCTACAGAGATGACGACACTTTGGTCTCCTAGTCTGGGAAGTATTACCATCCCTTGTCATTTAGGGGCCCATTTATCAAAGAGTTTTATCATACAAAACAAGTTTTAAAACTTATTGTGTATGATAAATGGTGCTCAAGCCAAACTGCTCCTAACTGTCATTTTTCAAACAGATGTGCCCTAACCACGAGTTTATTACACATTTTTGCTCCCACCTTCCTAAAAATACAAGCAGAAATGCCGGCAACTCTGGCACCTGAACGGAGCAACAATTGGATTGCTCTGTCGAGCGTCCTAAAAAAATTGCATCCTTTTAAACAATTGAATAGCCCCCTGTGTCTCCTCCCTACATTGTAACCCTCCTTTCCCCCTTTTTAATTTTTTCTCTGTAACTGATATGGTGCATACATGGTTGATAAAAAGGACGATATAAACGATAACGATATTGTCCTTTTTTTAACCCCTCCAACGACCAAACGATGCTCGGGCACAGATGGTTGATATCGATATTGACCATCACCCGTCCATGCAGGCCAACCTGGTTGATATCAACCAGGTTTGCCTGTTTACTATAGGGACCCGCGATCGTTGATTGAGGGTCGTTACATCATTTGGGGGTTGGTGCATGTTGCTAGATGTTCGATATCACACATGCAGGACGATCAGACAACGATATCTGATCATTGTTTGATCGTCCCATGTGTACGGGCCAATACAGTATATACTTTTATAAAATACTCTATTAAACCATCTATATCTCAGACAAACTTATTTACCAGTGTCCCCATTAATGTGTTTCTCCATCTCCTTTACTGAATGTATTGACAACAAATTGAATTGTTGTGGGTGAGTAAATTTATAAGATTTATATTTTTACAAAATCCCTAATATTTAATTAAAATGTCAAACAAAAAGTTTGTTGTATATTTATTACAGGTCAGACCAACCTGTAGCACTTCAGCTGTTGTGAAACTACAAGTCCCAGCATTCCCTCCCACTGATCAGGTGGTCAAGCATGCTGGGATTTGTAGTTGGAGAGCCACAGGTTTGCTAGGAATAATTCTACATCTAAGGCTTGATACACACATAAAGATTTTCTGTCCAACCATCCAAATAGTTGATTGGTTGGAATGAAAATCTGGTAACGTATGGGAGTAAATGATGATTAGCAATTTGCTCCTAAATGCCAGATGAAAATGGTCGTCAGACCAGTTTGTTAATTGTTTGATCTTAACAATTTGTTCAAACAACAGTTTGTCCATTTTCCGGCGTTTGGGAGCAAATTGCTGATTGTCATTTACTCCCATACATTACCAGATTTTCATTCCAACCAATCAACTAGTTGGATGGTTGGACAGAAAATCTTTACGTATGTATGCAGCTTTAGAAGGAATGTTATATACAATATCCTAACATTGTATTTAAATTATATTATAAGGGGAGTAAAAACTAAAAACAATTTACATGAATAAGTAACATTTCAGCTAATTCTCTCTCCCTCTCCCTCTCCCCTGAACTTAAGCCATATGAATTTTCTTTTTGTTCTGATAAGACCATGCACTTTACTATAACAACAGAAATCACTATGTCTAATGTTCTAAGAATTTGAATTTTTACAAAGCGGTGCAGATTTTCACCAAATTGTTATTTTGTCATCCATTTTAGTTTAAAAGATTGTGTGTTGTAAAAATAAGAACTCCTACCAAATGCTTAGTATTTTTATTATAACTTTTGAAGTTTTAAATTTAACCACATATGGCACATATGGCACATGCAAAACAATTGAATTGTGATTACACTCACACAAAGGATTAATTCGCAGATTGAGTGACAGTCCCCATTTAGGGGGAGGTAATGGGGGTGGTTAGAAAAACACAGGCATGTCGGGTCTTTTAAATGCAGTGTGCATAAATTAGCCACTGCATGCTTGCTCACTGCAGGAGAGCCCTTTGCGTGACTGGAGATACACTGTCAGACCCGCCAGAGCCGTGGTGGGCCCGGGTAACAGGGGGCGTGGTCTAATCGCAGGAGGCATGGCCACACCCCCTTTAAAAAAAAAAAAAAGATTTTCACCCCCTGAGCTCTGAGCCCCCTCAGCCCGGGCTCTCCGTCGCTCTGGGTCTCGCAACAAAGGGGGAATGCTGTCGATGTTGATTGACAACACGCCCCCTTTGGTGGGCGTGCCGGGAGCGTGGCTGCCAGACGGAGGCGTTCCCATGGGAACGCCTACCATCTGAAGCGGGCCCCACTGACATCACTAGTGATGTCAGTGGGAGTGATTTTGGCTCTGATAGAGCCAAAATCACTCCAGGGCTTGTGGCAGGGAGACCCTACCGCAGGGTCTCCGTCGCAAGCCCGATGGTCGCGATGGTCTTGACCATTGCGACCATCATCATGGACGCTCGCATAAGCTGTGGGTGGTCATCCACAGCTATGCGAGCTTCCAGGAGGACGCTCCATTTTCATGGAGGAGGGCCCTGATTCAGAGCGAGCGCTCTGGTCAGAGCGTTCGGCTCTGAATCAGGCCCACCGTGTGCTGAGTTGCTGTAAGGGAGGGGGGCTGCGTCGGACCTGGGCCCCTCAGGAAGCCCGGGTCTGGGTAATTTGTACCCGCTCCCCCCCCTCTCGGCGCCCCTGCACACTGTGTCTGTGGCATGTTAGAATTACTCAGTAGTCTGATGGCTGCCTGATCTGCATTCTATGTTTCTAATGTTTCTGGATTTGTGCGTGAGCAGTGGATGTGAAATGCTCTCAGTGGGCATCTCTAAGCACTGGACAGCAAGTTAATAATTTGCATATTTTCACAATTAGGATCTGTGAGAGATCGAAGTTGCAATTGCATTAGTGTACATCTTTGCTATAAGTCCAGAATGTCTATTATGAATAATAGCTCTGAGTGGTAGCTCCCCATGTAAACCAATGTCATTACTCATAGTTAAAATGTATCAGTATTACATAAAAACAATGAATACCTCTGGGCTAAGAAAATACACATTTGGAATAGTTACCTATAACTGAAATAAAATATTTAAATTTTTCATTGTATTACAAAATATTAGAAAACAGAACCATCTGCTTATAACAAGTTCACAAGTTCAGTATGTAATGTACCATACTTAGAAATTAAGAAAACTATTATTTGAGCATTCATACTGTAGGAGTCAGTGGTGTAACTTCATCCCAGGAGCCCGGAGGCAAGATAAATGTTGGGCCCCCCCCCAAAAAAAATTAAAATTAACCATCCCCCCAGCACCTATGCCAGCTCCAGCTGCCATCGCCCCCCTATGCAGTTCCCCTAGTAGTGGTCCCCTTATGCAGTGCCCACTTATGTAGTGCCCCCCAGTAATGGTCCCCCTATGCAGTACCTCCAGTAGTTGTGCCCCTATGCAGTGCCCCTGGTAGTAAGGGCCCCTGTAGTGCCCCCAGTTGTAATGCCCTTGTAGTGAACCCAGTAGTAATGCTCCCTGCAGTGCCCCAGTAGTAATGCCCCTTGAAGTGCCCCCAGTAGTAATCGCCCCTGTGGTGCCCCTAGTTGTAATGCTGATAATAGTGCCCCCAGTAGTAAGGCCCCTGTAGTGCCCCCAGTAGTAAGCCCCCTCTAATGCCCCCAGTAGTAAGCCCCCTGTAATTCCCCCAGTAGTAAGCCCCAGTAGTGCCCCCAGTAAAGCCCCCTGTAGTAAGCCCCAGTAGTGCCCCCTGTAGTATTGCCGCCAGTAAAGCCAGTAATGCCCCCTGTAGTGCCAGTAATGCCCCCTGTAGTAAGTCCCAGTAGTTCCCCCAGTAATGCTCCATGTAGTAAGCCCCAGTAGTGCCCCCTGTAGTAAGCCCCAGTAGTGCCATCTGTAGTAAGCCCCAGTAATGCCCTCTGTAGTAAGCACTACTACTACTACTACTGTAGTTTACACACAAAAAAAACCCAATATTTACCTTGAACTCCGCTCCAGTGCTGCTGCCGTCCGTCCCCGACACCCACTCCTCGGAACCATCGCTACATCCCAAATCATGAGAATAGCACAGACTCACTGAAAGCTGTCCATGGTGCTGAAATGAATGGACATAAAAATACTAATGCAATGCACATTCAGTCAGTAATGAAATATAAGCACGAATAGTTATTGTATGCTTATGCACTTTTTAATCCACATGGGAATATGAGTCACACTTTATATATCAGAGTAGCCAACAATAATGTTTGCAAGTTTATTCCACTATATACTGTAAGTCACATTGGTGACGTGAGCATTCCATAGCAATATAAAGGAGATGACAGAAGACAGCATGCCATTTTAAAATACTGATGATTTCCTGAGCATTCCTTTGCTGGAGTCACCATTAGAAGTCAGGAGTCATTAAGTCAGCCTCCTGAATTTCCCACATGACCTGTTATTACACATGCATCAGTGATTATATAACACGCCTGTTGATGCTTGAGCATTAAACAGACCATTGTTATAATTAGCAACACTTTGCTTGGCTGACGCTTTCAACATCTTGGCAGTATTATACAGAAACACAAGATGATGTTATTTACATATTTTCAGATAAATTAGAAGGAAACTAATGACCAGGTGAAATACAGTATGTTTGATATATTAACAACGAGTTGGCTCTGCAGTGGCTAGGATATCTCAGTGGCCACTTGTGCATTCTGTTCTGTTCATGTAAAATTCAGCTCCATCTGAAAAAAACAAAACAAAACTATTCATTGAGAGAAGATGCTCTTCACCTACATTCCCTGTGAGCAGGCTGCAGCTTCAGATTCAGCATTGAAGCCTGTTGCTAATCTCACTGCCTCACAGCAGGATTGAGGACAAAGAAAGCGCACCACAATTCCCAGATGTTCTGCAGACCAGAGACTAGTGCCGGTGATACAGACTGCAATTTCATTTACTAGTATGGTCAACATGTGTATTAAGCTAAGGATGATCTGATGCTGACAGCCTGACAGTAGTAGCTTATACTCAGGATATACTGTAGCACACTGATCTCTCCTAGAATTACTAATCAGATAATAAACATAGGGCAGTATATGCCTTTGGCAGTTTCCTTAATGTTAATTGCTCAACAATAGGGGATCTCTTTCACTGCAGGGTTATCGCACAAGAGGCAGCTAATGAAACAAATCCACCAGACAGACAGCTAACATGATAGTAACCACCCATAGCATGTCCGTTTGCATTTGTTTGCTATTTTCTATACATTAGCAGCTGTAAAGCACCATTCATTCTGGCATTTCTACGTTGTGAATCAGCAAGAGCCGTGGTGCACCAGCCAAGGAGGAGGATGTGAGTAAGGGGGCTCAAGGTGAGGGGGGAGGAGGGTGGATGCCAGTTCCCAAAGTATTTCCTGGTGATTTATTCCTCTCTCCTTTTATATATTTCTCTCTTAAAGGAGGGACAGCCCCTGTGGCAGTTGTATAAGGGAGGAGTGGCTGCAAAAGTGGGGAGAATAGGGATGCATGCTATAGATCATGCTGCAATAGAAGACAGCTTTCTTATGTATGAGGCTTCTGTCTTCTATTATTTTATATTTACTTAATCTGTTATTAGGGTGTATATCTATTAAAGCTTTATATTTACTTCTCTTAACCTGTGAGTTTCCAAGTTTAATAGAGTAGTCTTTGCATTTATACAGCTTGTTTGATGTTTGGGAATGTGGGGAGAGTGCATTTTTGTCTGTACCCCTGCATATCAGAACAACTGGTACGTTACCACTGCATTATTTTTTGTTTGTTTGTTTGTTTTTAATTGCAGATATTGACAGGGATATGGCTGCTGAATTGCAAAAAATGAAGATGCCAGTTGCCGCCGAGAACCGTAACTGGATATTGCAGCTGCATACAGAGAGATAGAGGTTCGAGCATAGCATAGACATTTCTGGCTGCTGGGATTTGTGCAGACCTCCAGTGATGTGCTGACTGTCTAACTCATCGCCTGAGACCAATGAAATATACAAAACTGTATCTATGCGATGATCATACTTCTATAACCATGGAATTCCCAAATTCCCGTCTGTGGTTGAGACCTCATCAAAGTAGTGCTAGAAATTTAGGACTGGGGGTGCAGGAAGAAGATAACTGCAACTTTTAAATTGATCAACTCAAAAAATCACGACAACCAGATCCAGCTGACTGCTATCTGCTGTGGCCATTTCATTGGAATTCTACCTCCTGCCAAAAGCAGCCATGGAACTCACCTAAAGTGGATTTCTACTTTCCATTGGTACATCTCTATAGTTCCCTCAACTGTCTTTCATATTTTTTTCTCTATTCATCATGGTCAAGTAAATGTCCGGGTTTGCCCATTGATATAAACCATGGTATATGCTGAGGCACTAAGGACTGGCTTCCTTTACAGCCTGAAAAATTTGAGACATCCTGTGCCCATTGTGGTCAATTAAAAGTCAGTTCTTTCTGAGAGAAATTACAGCAGTTGATGTGACTGTTGAAACACAACTTCCAAGACCATAGTGAGAGCCGCAGCCTTTTAGGACTCTGGATTTTAAAAACACAATTGCTTTGCTAGAACAAGCATTATGAAGTGACTGAGGCAAAGATATAAATGTAATGTTATATTTTAACAAAACTACAATACTTTGCAAAGTTATTAAGTCTTAGTGAAAAATTATTTTATTTTTACTTTCTCTTGTCCTGGACAGTTAATGATAATTAGTCAAGTTAATTCTATCACATACCAGTGAAGGATTGAAAAACAGTGTCATAAAATCAGATTTTTTTTTTCAATTCAGTTTATTTGTTTTATAATGTTTATCTTTTGACTTGGGAGCATCTCCGCATGTTAGTGATCCCTGATGGTCCTAGCCAGGCTCTGGGAGAGCCTCAGATCTCAGCCTGTGACTCTCCCCCTCCTTAGCTGCCTCTGCACTAGGATGTTGCGGAAGGTTCTGCACAGGGGGCTGAGAACGTGCTTTTCTAGACTTGGATTTTTTATTGCCAGCCATCCAGTGTTTTTTGTATCAGCCCCTGTGCTGATCTCAATCTTGCTGGGGGCCAGTTTTAGCAGGTATAAGGTTGAGGAGAACATTGAATATTTGCTGGCCCCTAAACACAGCCTAGCCAAGATAGAGAGAAACCTGGTGGATAGTCTATTCCCAGTCAATCGCTCCAAGCACTGTCTATACTCGGATCTTCAGACACCTGGAAGGTATGGCAGGGTGATCATAACATCATCAAGGAGAGCAAACATGTTGGACCAACATCATACAGATCTCATTCTGAAGGTAATTACACTGCTTCGCATCACTTTGCAAACCACCTGTTAGCACCCTGCTACTTAGCATATTAGTATCACTCTCCAGAGATAAAGCAGTACATTATTAAAAACAGCCTTTCATTTCCGAATACATCCCATACAGTATGAACCTGTCTTGCAACATGCTAGATTAATAGACATAGGCAAGTGTTGATTTAGTTACTGCTAACTACTTAATTATTCATAGTGTTATTTATACAAAACCTTTTTGGTACTTCTGTTAATAGGTAATATTACTAGTACTAGTCTTTCTAATGCCAAACCAATGCAGAAGGCTGGAAAAAAAACTAAATGGGGTTAATACAGTATCTAAATCTCAGACAAAATACTGCTTGCATACTGCTTATACAGTATTTTATTCCCTTACATAGTATGTGCTACTGAATGCAAGGCGTGCTTATTATGGCACCAGACAAGTGTTTTACTAACATGCAATACATTGTCCATTTTGTACTTTATTTGCCATCTTGGAGATTTTGCTCTGAGAATGAAGCAGGGAGTTAAATAAAAAGGATTTGTTGGTTTTAGTAGCTGATTAAAAAAAATGGGAGAAGTGTTGGGAGATTTGATGACTTGTGGGGTCTTTGCTGTGGGCATAACTCTCCCCAGCTTGTTGGATCCATGTTCACCTCCTTCACCAATGAGATAGGAAAACAAATCATTTGCACACCCTCAGACAACTCAGATATGCTGGGATAACCATCAATGGTACCATTAGTGGTTAATATTGGTGGTATGAAATCATCAACGGGGAACCATTGATGGTTTTTCGCCCACAGGATTAACAAAGAGGCGTGTGTAGCTGCAGCTCCAGGCCCCCCATGAAAACCGACTCACAAGATTCACTGCAGACAGAGTTGACAGGAAAAAATAACTTTTTCCTTGACACCATCAACAGCATTCCGAAGCCCATTCACTACTCCCCTGGGTCATTCAAAACCCTTTTTTATGCTGTCCAAAGCTCCACTTCCATGCCACTCAATGCTCCACCCCTGGTTAGAGCTCTCTCCACATCTGTGTAGCCCGAATCACCAGAAGCTCCACTCCTTGTGTCATCTGAAGCCCTGCCCATTCACCAACCACCTTTCCCTCAGAGATGGCAGTCATGCACAAAAATTATGAGAAATGTCAGCCCTGGAATGCAGAGGCTGAGCTGCTTAGCAAAGATGTGAAGGCACCTGTCACCTAATGTATAGTGTATATAATAGGTGTATGCATATAGGAAGCTGCAGCAGCGAGATCAATATAGGATGATGATGATCAATCATCATCAACCTTCAGTTGTGTCTGCCTCCTGCCTTGGCTCTGCATCAATACAGCGCAGCTGCAGGCTCAGTGTGCCTATGTTGATACACTGACAGTGGTCCACACAATACAGAGGGAGGAGGGAGTGAAGGATAGAGGAGGTATGCAGGAGGTGGGGCTGCCCTGTATTATAGATATAGATCTGCAAGCTTGCTTTATCCCATTCCAGGGGTCATAGTGTGTGACTATGATGTCCTTGTATTTTTTTGTGGTCATTGGAGTTCTCTATTACCCTATATGGCACTCATGTAAAGCTTTGTATATTTTATGGCAGACTCTTATGTTCTCTGTATTATATGATGTTTACTGAAATGCTTTTTGTTTTAAATGGCGGTCACTGTGATGCTCTCTGTATTATATGGTGGTCACTGATGCTCTCTGTATTATATGGCACTCACTGTGATGCTCTCTGTATTATATGATGGTCACTTAAATATTTTCTACATTATATGTCAATCACTGTAATGCTTTCTGTATTATATGGCAATCACTCTAATGCTTTCTGCATTATATTTTGGCCGCTGCAATGTTTTATGTATTATCAGGGGGTCACTACAATGCTCTCTGCATTGTATGGTGGTCACTGTGATTCTCTATTATATGGTCACTGCAATGCTCTCTATAGTATATTGTGGACACTAAGATGCTCACTATAATATATTGAGGTCACTGTGATGTTCTCTGCATTATCTGTTGATCACCGTAATGTTCTCTGTGGTACTGTGTGTGGTGGTCACTGTGATGTTCTCTGTATTATATGGCAGTCACTGTAATGGCCTCTGTATTATCAGTGATCGCACTGAGCTACAAAAAATGTGGGTCCCAGGGACCCGCCACCATAAAAAAATGGGGTCCTACCTGAACATTTCCAGGTCCCATCATAATTTATGCTTTGGAGCTCCCCATATGCCTCTCAGACATCCCCACATGCCACCACACTTCCTCACATACCCTAGAATGCCCATCTAATACCCCAAAGAGCATCAGTTTTGTACATAGAGGTCAGACAGGAGTACCCATTGACAATAATGGGGCCTGCAGTCTGTTGCGGTAGTTAGCCTTCTGCAGGAGATTTCTGTGAAATCTTCTGCATTAGACTGTTACATAGCAGTGATATACAAAATTATGCAGAAACTAGTATCTGCATAATTTTTTTGAAAACTGCGAATCAATAAATACATTTTAAAAATATACCAAAAAGATTTTCCCTGCTTCTAGTTGTGCACTCTTCTATCCTTTTATTCTGTGTGAGCTGCATGGGGGCAGCTGCACTCATGCTGCAAGCCCTTATGGCTCCTCGTCATCTTGATGTGTGGGAGGCGGAGTTGGGGAAAGGTGTAGGTGGCGGGAAGCAGGAGGTGGGAAGCCAGGGAACAGGAGTAGGAGGTGGGGAGCAGGGTACACGTGTAAGAGGTGGGAAACAGGGAACATGAGTAGGAGGTGGGGAGCCGGTGACAGGAGGATTCTGGGAGTCAGATTATATGTGGAGGGGAGCTAGGGACAGGAGAAGGGGCTGGGTGCCAGGTATTAGAGAGTGAGGGGAGCCATGTACAGAAGGAGGTGGAGGGAAGCTGGGGACAGGAGGAGTAGGCAGGGACAGGAGAAGGGTCTGGGTGCCAGGTATTAGATGTGGAGGAGAGCCATTTACAGGAGAAGGTGGAGGGAAATGGGGACAGGAGGGGTAGGCAGGGACAGGAGATGAGGCTGGGTGTCACTGGGTATTAGAGGTGGAGGGGTAGGCAGGACCAGGAGAAAGGGTTTATTCTATTTCCCCATCCTAAGTACCCAGGAAAAAGTGGGTGGGTGCCACAGGGTATTAAAGGGAGAGAGGAACCACTGACAGGACAAGGTGGAGGGGTAGGCATGGACAGAAGGGGCTGTGTGCCACTGGGTATTAGAGGAGGAGAGCAGTCACTGACAGGAGGAGGTAGAGTGGTAAGCAGGTGCAGGAGAAGGGGCTGGGTTCCACTGGGTATTAGAGGGAGAGAGGAACCACTGACAGGACAAGGTGGAGGGGTAGGCACGGACAGGAGAAGGGGCTGTGTGCCACTGGGTATTAGAGGAGGAGAGCAGCCACAGACAGGAGGAGGTGGAGGGGTAGGCAGGTGCAGGAGAAGGGGCTGGGTACCACTGAGTATTAAAGGGGAGATGAACCACTGAAAGGACGAGGTGGAGGGGAGCTGGATACAAGAGGTGTAAGCAGGGACAGGAGAAGTGCTGCAATCCACCGAGTATTAGAGTTGGAGGGGAGGCGGTGATTAATGCAGAAAGCTGGGGACTGCTGGGGCCAGGCGCGCTGTGGTACTCCCACATTCATGGCAGCTTCCCCCCCACCCGCTGCGGTACCCACTTTACACTTACCTGTCCCAGCGAGTACATCCACATGGTCTGGACTACGGCGCGTGCTGTATACAGGATGCCGGGAGCTGTCTTCATGCCGGGACCCGGTCCGCTCTGTATAATGGATGCCAGGAGGTGTCGTCAGCACTCTGTATGCCGGGGAAGTCCTCTCATGCTGGGCCACTCTGTGTACAGGATGCCGGGGGCTGGGATACTGTGTACAGGATGCCGGGAGCTGTCTTCATGCCGGAGGCTGAGCCACTCTGTGTACAGGATGCCGGTAGCTGTCGGCTGCACTCTGCATGTTGGGGAAGTCCTCTCATGGCATTCTGACTAAGCAGCTGCATCAAGCAAGTGGTGCGTGATGCCTGGCTCCACCTCCACTCAAGTAACCAAGAGCCAGGGACTTGGCTGCCAGTGGAGCGCATCCACCGGGGTCCAACTAATCAGAAAGTGAGTCCCTGGTCCTCATTTGTGGGTAAAATGCGTGCTACAGCACGTATTTGCAAACACTGATTATATGACAATCACTGTAGTGCCCTCTGTATTATATGGCAATCACTGTAATGCTCTCTGCATTATATGGTAGTTACTTCAATTCTCTCTGTATTATATGGTTGTCATTGCGATGGTCACTGTAATGCTCTCTGTATTATATTCCGGTCATTACAATGTTCTCTGTATTATCTGGTGGTCACTGTGATGCTCTCTGCATTGTATGGCAGTCACTGAGATGCTCTATGTATTATATGGCAGTCACTATAATAATCTTTGTATTAGATGGCGGGCACTGAAATTCTCTGTATTATATAGCAGTCACTGTAATATTCCCTGCATTACATGGAGGTCACTGATGCACTCTGCAGTATATGGCAGTCATTGCAATGCTTTCTGCATTACATGGCAGTCACTGATGCCTCTCTGCAGTATACAATATGGTGGTCACTGCAAAGCTCTATGATGGGTGAGGTAGTGTTGTACAAGCAGCAATACTTAGCCACTGAGTTTTGAGACAGTTGAGCTTGCATGCTCCATCGAGAATTGTAGGTACACCAGAGCCACAGAATAAATGAAGCAGGTGTTAGCACCTTAATATTACTAGAATAAAAATGATTTTTTTCCCTCACCCTAAATACACTTCAATCTTTACAATGTTGACAGCTGTATGCAAGCCAGCCAAGGGTGACTATTATCTACAAGATGAGGGGATACCAAGTTGTGTATTTCCTCCAGGAGACAGGATGCTTAGCTTCACTCCTGTATGTATGTATGTATGTATGTATGCATGTATGTGTGTATATATATATATATATATATATATATATATATAGACACACACAGTACAAATAAATATCCTCAACAGACCCCACATATTAGAAACAACATATGTTTATGTATGTACTATATGTGTAAAAATTATATACTTTATGCCAAAATGTGGGAGATCTGGGCATAGCGTAGGGAGTTATTAAACTGTAACATGTATCTGTAATTGGCAGTTAAGTACTGTCACTGTTGGTGCTGAGGGGCAGATTTATCATATCCCACATTTTGTGGAACATTCATTTAGGTCCAGGGTTTACACAGCATCTAATTGAATGCATTGCCCAATTCAATTAGCTGTTGGAACAATGCACACTAAACCCCAGAGGGTGGAAATCCATCCATTTTACACGGAATCTGTGGGTTAACACGTGTTAACCTATGGTTTACAGGATGGGGAAATGCTAAGTTAATGCATTTAATATATGATTATGTTGCCAAAATTTGCAATTTTGAAAATTAAAACTTTCACGTGGATTTAGGAAGAATCTCTTGCTGGACACGGGCTCCATCTGTGCCTATACTGCACATGCGCTGTCATTGGCCTGTGCATGTGTAATCAGGGGCAGAAGGAGGGATACTCTCCAAAATAAATTTTGTGGTACAGTACCCCATAGGCTACTATAGGCTCTACTTTCTAGAGCTTGGAAAATCCAACAGTATAGCAGTCCCCATGGAAACCTAAGGGAAATGGAGGGGCTACATCAGATATTGGAGATATTGACTGCAGTCCTTCCTTTCTAAATTTTAGGGATGCTTAATATTTCTGGGAAACACCCAAAAATGGGTGTTCATGGGATATTCCGCAAATATACTTTAATAAATATGCTGCTAAATGTGAACGGGGTGCTATGTTGTGTTTGAGGCAGTACAGAAAACGTTTGATATTTAGGATGTAGGTACTAAACATTTGATTATACAAGGTTTGAAAATTAAGGTACAAAGGAGTCTACTCATCATCACTTTATAAAAAGCAGGCGAAAATTTACATTTTCACATACTTTTGTATAAATTAAGCATCAGGGCCATTGATCAAGTTCAGAATAAGCATTTTTTTCAGAACCTGGTTGGGTTACGGTATGCCATCATGAGATGAGGTACAGCCCCCGATAATCTTCACAGGCTGCCGTTTACATGGCGGCCTGTGAAGATTTACATGGCAGCCACTGTAGCCAGCAGAGGGATCTATTCAGATCCCTACCTGCGGTACTCAACTTCTGGGAGTTGACAGCTCCGGGGCACCGCTGCTTGTTCCTCCTCCTGTCTAGATTCCATGGTGTCTCTCCAAAAATGGAGAGGAGACAGGTGAGAGGAAGCTGGGGGGAGAGAGGACAGAGCGGACATCGGGGAAAGGTGTCCGCTCTGTGGACACAGGAGGAGAAGAGATTACATAGAAGACACAGTGGGAGAGATCAGAGCAGGCACCAGGAAAAGGGTGGGAGGACAGAGCGGACACTGGGGAAAGGATGTAGGGGGACAGGACACAGCAGCAGTGGGAGGAGAGATTACAGAGGACACCAAGGACACCGGGGAGAGGGTGGGGAGAGGGGGGAGGCACAGCAGCACTAATGAGATGAATCAGGGGTTTTGAAAAGCAGCAGGGTTAGTGGGGGGCACAGATGTCAGCAACTGCAGGATGGGGAACGCAACTGAGGATGAGGGGTGGCACAGACACCGGCAACGGTGGGGAAATGCATAGGGACCTGGCAGGTGTAGCCTGCAGGCCCGCCGAGTGCCGGGAGGTGTGGCCACACCTCCTTCTGCGCACTGGCGAGTGGGGCGCTCTGAGCCCCGTCAGCCCGGCGCATAACGAGTGGGGGGGTGCGATCAGCTTGATCGCTCCCCCCACAGGCATAGGAGACTGCTGTGGCTGCTTCATAGCAGCCGCAAGCAGTCTCCCAGTGCAGCCCAGCATACAGCAGCGTGTATGCTGAGCTGCTGTAATGAAAGAGGGGGGGCGCAGTACCGACCCGGGCCCCCTCCAACAAGCCCGGGCCCGGGTAATTTGTACCCGCTCCCCCCCCTCTCAGTGCCCCTGGGTATAGGTGACACTTAGTTAATAAAGCATGATGAATATCTCCGAACAGTTTTGTAAACTCTCAGCGAGTTTAAGACACAATTATCACATGGTAATTATTTAATGATGATTAGACCCCAAAGGGTTGTTTTTTCTAAAGGCATACTTTCGCTTTGTTATAAACATAAAGTTACTGTAGCAGATAGCTCCAGTAATAATAATGATAATAGTAATTATAATAGTAATAATATACACAAAAATCCTAGTCAGTGACTTTTTCTACAAATGTGAAAGCTACTACTGCCAAGTGATAACACTGCTATCTTGTGAAGGCTTCCCACAGCCATTGCATGGGGAAGCCTATTTAACTAGTATTGTAGCATAACTTGCACCGACGCACTGCACTACAGTATCTCATGCAATAACAGTTTAAAACAGTTTTTTTTATAGATATATTTTTTTATTTGTAAAGACTTTTTTGAGATTTTGAAAAGTAGAACCAACTCACACATGCACATCTTCAAAGCAGTAAGTTAACCCTTACGGCTTTAGTTCAGTATTGCCATTGCAATATGCCAATAATCAGAGATCAATTTGTGATTTTTTTTATTTATCTATACTATTCCAGCACAACTTTCAGCTCCAGGGCCATGTGGACATTAATCTGACACTGTCTAAGGGCGTAACTTTCCCCAGCTTATTGGATCCATGTTCACCTCCTTCACCAATAAGATAAGAAAAAAATATTTTGTACATGCTCAGTCAACTCACATATGCTGAAAAACCCTACACTGACTTGGTGAACAAATGTACCTGCTTAGTGATCACTCTGATCTGACTACTGGCTCTTAATTCATTGGATTCTTACAGGATTTTATAAGTGATTGTGATACTCCTATGCATAAAATAATGAGCTGCTGACATATACTTTCCAATGGGCATACTACTGTAATATTAAGAGTTCCCTAGTCTTTATGTAGCTTGTGGTTTAATAAGTTTGGCATTTAAAGAGCAAAGTCAAAACTTGCAGATAATGGCTGCTAAAGACTTAATCCCCCATTTTGTTTTGACATCCGATCTACTTTTTACTATGTTCAAACAGGATTCATCTGAAATGTTGACCCATGTTTTCATGCAATTTTTCTCTAAAAATATAGATATTTGCCTTGCTTACACATGTATAATACTTGGTGTTTGCTGTAATTTTTGAGCATTTATTTTGTATCTGGCAAAGAAACACAAAATCATGAATTAAACTGTACTGCGGCAATTTACAACATAAATAGGATCCCGAAACAATTGCAAAATTTGGTAAGAAGTTCGTTTTTTTTCTGATAAATATATTAGAAATGTTGGTATTTTTTTAAGTTGTTTAAAGTGCTTTAGAATGTCCTCTTTTGGTTTATTATTTATACTTATGCAGCTATTGATTCAGTGCTGATCTCCATGCCACAGCCTGCCTGTTAATGCATGTTACCCATCTGTAGACTTATTTTATCCAGCTGTTCTATCCCTAATGTTCTGTAATATGCTATATTTTATAATCCATTCTAGTGCTACTCTAGGTATTTCACTATAATAATGTAATATTATAATTTTAGGTACCACTATGATGAAAAACTCCACAGTGCAATACAGTGTATGTGACAGACAGGAGAGCTTCATGGAAAATTGGTCTATATCCCATAAAAACTGTGGCCATGCAGAGATAGCCATGTGGCCATGAGAGCAAGTAGATTAATGCTGTAAATACTCTGTACTTCTCTTGATCAGTGCTGGACACACTTGCCTACTTTTGAAAAAGCATTTCAGGGAGATTGTGAAGGCAGCACCTATGAGCGGTGTGCCATAAAACTAACTTAAAGAACCCCAAAGCAGTTAGTAAGATCTACTTGTTGATGAAAACAAACTGATACTTTTCAGAAAATGCATGCAGTCATAGGGATCATTATGCCTTATAACCAATGCAGGGAAATTATACTAATGATAACTTTTGAATGTGTATAGCTCTTGAGGGAGTTAGAGAGATTGCTACTATTTCAGGGAGTCTCCCTGATAATCAGGGTGGGTTGGCAAGTATGGTGCTGGATGATTAGCTACATAAATATAAATATTAAAGGATTTACCATCATAGAGGCTTAATAGTAGGTGAGGCCACGAATAACAAATAAAACATTACTATCATGAATCCTAGTGTGCCATTCCCTCCTTCATATTGATGTGCTGGTACAGTTTTACCAGAATGCAGTATGTTGCACTTTCCAAGCACATTTATCCATTTCCAAGTCCAGAGGAATGTTTCCAAACCAGATGAAAGTAAACCTGACCAGGGCCGGATTAATAATGGGGCAGATGGAGCTACGGCTCCAGGCCCACCATCAGAATAGGCCCACAGATGCAGCTGCTAAGTATGCTGCTGTATTTGGGAATCTATTTTTCCTTAAGCCTGTGCTGGAAGTGGCCATCCGAGGCCACGCCCCCCGCCCATGCACACACCTCCGCACCCCTCTGCACGCAGCTCAAAAGCATAAACGTGCTTCACTATAGCCCTCCCAGTAACAGTAACGCAATGTCAGTAGTGACTCGGCGGTGATTCCGCCGCCGCCCACGTGACTACTTGATGTCACATAGGTGCTACCGGCACCACCGCACCCTAAACAAGCAGCCCGCATGGCCTCAGCTATGTCCACCAAGATAGGGCAGGCCCAGCAGCACAACAGCTCCACATGAAGGTGGCCTGGCAGCAGCAGAGCCAAGGTGAGGTACTTGTATAGTAATATACCTTTTATACATGGTGAAGGGTGGTCAAAGATAGTTCTGAAAGTTTAAGAATTATATATATTTTACATTTATAATATGTACACATATTTCTTATATATATTGTGATAGGATCACTGGTAAAGGGGTCTGTGGCAGGGACTTTTGTCCCAGATTCCTGTCCTATGTGTTTTAAATCCCCAGGAGAAAGTCTGCAGTGTAGCAGGCTTGAGTCTCGGCTTTTTGAAAAGCCGGTTTGGGTCCTGGGAGTTGTGGGTGAGAGGAAGGGCTCCACCCATGGCCACTCCAGGTTTTGGGCCTTTCAGCTTAGTAACAGGCTCATTAGAGCTTCCAGCTGAAGATGGCCAACATATGCTTAGTTTGTTTAGGGCTGAGTATCTCACCTGGGTGAGCAGACAGGGAGTCTGCTCAGAGACCCTGGGAAACCTAGCTGTGAGGACTGTGCTGTGCTTTTGTTGCTGGTGAGGGTATTAGGCCCTGCCAGGTTCTTGTAGTGAGGGAAATCACTTGTGAAGTTAGAGCCCAGACAGGGCTAGGATTTATGTTTATGTTTTCTTTATGTTATTTCTGACATTGTACAATAAAGACTGGCGCCGACCAGCTTGTACTCGCATCCAGACTGGTGTGCTGCTTCCCGGCTGCTGTGTGTGTAAGAAAGGAGTCCTTCTACCTAGGAGAGGGACCCCCAACCCAACTGAGCGTCACATATGGTGGAGAATGCGGGCATCTACACACTGAAAGGTGCAGCAAGAAAATTTTTTTGCGTTTAAAATTTATAAGGACAGACACCAGTTTCTCAGTGTGGATAAAAATTGTGTCCTTTGAGGTCTATATAGGTGTTGTCGGCAGATGCTGAGAGAAGCCAGGTACTACTACAAACCTACACCTAAGGACAATATGGAGGACGTTGTAAAAGCCCTGCTTCAGGCTACGGCAGCTCAGAAAGAAGCTACCAGGGCTTAACAGGAGATCCTAACTTGCTTGGGAGTCACCACCTTTGTTCGTGCCCAACGGGTCCACCGCTGGGAGTTCCATATGGACAAGCCGCCACGTTCACAGATGCATGACCTCGTCCATCTGACCACAAAATGGCTACAGCCCGAGACACTGACAGGACCACAAGTCGTGGAAAGGGTCGTGATGGACCGGTACCTGCGATCGTTACCTGCATCTCTGCGCAAGTGGGCGAGCCATGCAGACCCTAAATCCACAGACCAGTTGGTCGAGCTGGTGGAGAGGTACATGGCGGCTGAGGAACTGTTGAGTGTGTCCCACTGAGCCCCGATGGTGCCCCAGCAAACTCCCATGGACACTGTTAAGACTGTTCCAGGGGAGAAGGATGCTGGGCGGTGGAGTGAACTTAAGACTGAGGGTGTAGAACCTGGAGACAGGCCTGGCAGGCCAGGAAGGTTCTTACCCCATAAGAGACTTGATGATAATATGATACAATGTTTCCGATGTAGTGAATTGTGCCATATTGATGCTAACTGTCCACTCACCTCTGAAGCTATGCAATGTGATAATGCTTATGTCCGTTGCAGAATGTCTTTCTTTGCACAGCCTGTCTGTACTACTGACCAACGGGCTGAGACAGATAAGCAGATGTGTAAGGTGATGGTAGAGGGCAAACAAGTAGTGGCTCTGTTAGGTTCGGGCAGCCTGGTTACGCTTATGAGAGATGAGCTAGTGAACCCCTTGAAGCGCAAGGGGAAAAACTGTTGGTGTGACCTGCATACATGGTTATACTATGCATTATGTTACTGCAGAAGTGAACATAGAGACACAGGCCCTCATTCAGAGGCGGTCGGAGGATGCAAGCGGTCGCTCAGAAACTGGGTGGCCGTTTGCATCCTGACCGGCCGCCTCTGTTTCGGTTGTTAGGCTGTGGGTTTACACCCACAGCTCTAATGACCGCTAGGGTGATGGTCGCGATGGTCATAGACCATCGCGACCATCGGGGCTTACGACAAGACCCTAGGGTAGGGTCTCACTTGTCGTAAACCCCGGAGAGCTTCTGGCTCTGTCAGAGCCGGAAGCTCTCCATTGACATCACTAGAGATGTTAGTGGGGCCTCTCCCAAATGGCAGGCATTCCCATGGGAACGCCTTCGTTTGGGCTGCCACCCCCCGGCCCGCCTTCCAAATCGGGCAAGCTGTCAATCAACATCGACAGCTCGCCCTCATTGGAAAGAGACCCGCTACGACCAGCGCTGTCTGTCGTAGCGGGTCTCACGCATGCACACGAAGGAGCCGGCTCCCTTGTGTGCATGCGCACTGGACAAACATCGAGGTGGCCATGCGGTCGTAGACCGTACGGCCGCCTCTGAATGAAGCCCAAAGTGTGGTTCCACTATAGTCTCTGTAGATCTGGTGCCTGGATTGAGGTATGATGTAATGTTGGGGAGAGAGCTCAGTTGTGAGCTAATGAGAAGTCCGAGCAGTCAGGCTGGTGGAGACAGTCTAGTTGGGACTGTAACAGCCAGAGAGCCCAGTGAAGCTGAGCGAGCCATGGGGGGCCAAGAGGCCGGTGTCTGGACCTTGCAGGAGGCAAGGGGGGACCACAAAACTCTCTGACCGTGGGACATTGAAGCAGTAAAGCTGCGGGCTGAGAAAGCCAGGGCCTATATCTGTGTGATACAGGGAAGGCCACCAGGATTGTGTTTGTGTGGCAGGGGAAGCTACTTCCGAGTTCGAGAAGTTCCCTGTTTCTACCATGATTTTTTTAACCAGAGATTAATGAGATGCGAAGGATTGCTAAGCCTGATGGTCGTCTGACTGGTCTTGAGGTCAGAAAAGAGACCTTGGCAGGGGAGCAGTCCAGTCCCTATGAAACTGTCACTAAGCTTAGGAGAAGAAAAGCCAGTAAACTTAGGGCTTTTCGCTCCTGAAGTGACATTAGCAGGAAGTAAAGGAATTTCCTAGCAGAAATAGTGTTTTGTTCTTAGACGTGCCAGGCAAGGCCACAGTCTTTGAACATGATATAATCACTGACCCAGGGGATAAGATTAACCTAAATCTCTGTAGGTTAACGGAAGCCCAAAGGGAATCAGTGTCTAGAGAAGTTAAAAAATGTTGGAACTGGGTGTAATGGATCGAAAGTTGAACAGTGTGTCAAAAGTCAATGCCTACCCAATGCCAATGGTGGATGATCTAAGTGAAAGGCTAGGAACAGCCAAGTATTTTACAACGTTAGACTTATCCAAAGAGTATTGGCAAGTGCCGTTGGCTGAGGATGCCAAAGAAAAGACAGCCTTTCTGACGACAGAAGGGTTGTTCCAGTATAAGATGTTGCCCTTTGGGGTTACGTGGGGTACCAGCAACCTTCCAGAGGATGTTAGACAGAGTTCTGAGATCCCATAGATGATATGCTGCTGCTTGTTAGGTGTTGTAGTCATTTATAGTCCTGTTTGGCAGTCTCATTTGCCCAGGGTGTAAGCAGTGTTGGATTCCATCCGTAGGGCAGGGTTGACAGCCAGCCCAGAGAAATGTTGCCTACGGATGGAGGAAGTAAAGTGTTTTGGTTACACTGTTGGCAGAGGTATAATAAAGCCACACAGGCCAGGATGCCAGTTGGCCAATGCAGACGTGTTGTCACGCGTTCATTGTTTGGCGGCTTCAGTTGTTCCACCCCACAGGTCGAAACAAAGGGGGGGGATATGTGATAGGATCACTGGTAAATGGGTCTGTGGTAGGGACATTTGTCCCTGATTCCTGCCCTATGTGTTTTAAATCCCCAGGAGAAAGTCTGCAGTGTAGCAGGCTTGAGTCTCGGCTTTTTGAAAATCCGGTTTGGGTCCTGGGAGTTGTGGGTGAGAGGAAGGGCTCCACCCATGACCACTCCAGGTTTTGGGCCTTTCAGCTTAGTAACAGGCTCATTAGGGCTTCCAGCTGAAGATGGCCAACATATGCTTAGTTTGTTTAGGGCTGACTGTCTCACCTGGGTGAGCAGAGAGGGAGTCTGCTCAGAGACCCTGGGAAACCTAGCTGTGAGGACTGTGCTGTGCTTTTGTTGCTGGTGAGGGTATGAGGTCCTGCCAGGTTCTTGTAGTGAGGGAAATCACTTGTGAAGTTAGAGCCCAGACAGGGCTAGGATTTATGTTTATGTTTTCTTTATGTTTTTTCTGACATTGTACAATAAAGACTGGCGCCGACCAGCATGTACTCATAACCAGACTGGTGTGCTGCTTCCCGGCTGATGTGTGTGTAAGAAAGGAGTCCTTCTACCCAGGAGAGGGACCCCCAACCTGACTGAACGTCACACAATATTATATATATATATATATATATATGTGTGTGTATATACATATGTACTATATACATATAGTACATGTATATGTGTGTGTATATAATATATACAGTATATCTATATGTACACAGAGAGAGAGAGAGAGAGAGAGAGAGAGAGAGAGAGAAAGAGCAGCTGCAGCTGGATCAATGAAGGGTGAAGATCATAATAATCAGCTCCCTTCAGAATTGTCACAGGCCACAGACTACAGCTGTGTGTTGGCTTCCTGCCTCGGCTCTGCTTCAACTGCAAAGCAGCCGCAAGCTCAGTGTGTGTGTGTTGACACACTGGCAGCAGTGCACACGGTATGGAAGGAGGTGGGAGTGAAGTATGGAGGAGATAGCAGGGCTGCATCTATGGGGGGGGGCTAGCTGTCCGCATGGACTCTGCTGAAAACGCCATCCAAAAATGGCCGCTGCCAAGGAGGAGACAGACACTAGAGATCCTACTGGACCTCTAGTGTCTGTTAGGCCAGCGCAAGTGTCAGGAGAAGATGCTGAAAGCTGCATCTTCTCCCGTGAAACCCCATGGCAACGAGCATAAAACCCATGACAACGAGCGTGAAACTCCCTGACAGTGAGCATGGAACCCTTGACAACGAGCAGGTAATTTTAAAATAATTAGAAGCCTTACTGTGGGGCATAAAATGGTGTCGGGCAAATATGTAAGTGGCACTTTGGTAATAGGCATTACCGTGTGTAGCATAATGTGTAATGGGCATTCTGGTGTGTGGCATAATGTGTAATGGGCATTCTGGTGTGTGGAATAATGTAAGGGACTATACCAGGGACATCTGACTAGTGGACTGCCTTATGGAGGAGCAAGAACAAAATCCAGGTAGGGAAGGGAGGGGGCACAAAATTGCTGCCTTGCATCGGGTGATAGATATCCTAGTTTCGGCCCTGGAGATAGGCGGGCTCGGGTCTGTGCTTTATAATCAATATAGATCTGTCAGCTGCTTGCTATCTGATTTATCCCATTTCAGTGGCCATGATGTCCTCTGTATTTTTCTAGTGGTCGTTGGAGTTCTCTGTATTATATGGCACTCATTGCAATGATCTTTATAGTGTATGGTGGCCACTTGGATGCTTACTATATGGCGGGAACTGCTGTTTTGTATTATATGGCACTCACTGCAACGCTCTCTGTATTGCTCCCCGTATTATATGGTGGAGATTGCGACGCTCTCTGTATTATATGGTGGTCACTGCAATGTTTTTTGCATTATCTGATGGTCACTGTGATGTTCTCTGTGTTATATGGAATGCCTTCAGCATTATGTGGTAGTCCCTGTATTGCCCTCCATAATATATGGTGGTTACTGTAATGCTATCTGTATATATATACATATATGGAAGAAATCCTACTAATGCGCATGAAGTCTTTTGCTTGAAATGTCCAGAAATTATCTGTTCAGGTATATATGTAGCGCAGCTGCATCCCAGCTCCAAGCCACGGAGCGATAGATTATAGAGGTAAGCAAGTTGAAAGGAGAGCGCACTCGTGATTATGTGAAAAATAACAATTTTACTTATAACATTTGCTCACGTACATCAAAGTTTAAAACATTAATCTGCACCATGGACGGTCCTCCAGATCCTGGTGTAATCGACAGGCCACGCTGCAGACACCAATATAGAGGAATCTACAAGGACATCTAATAAAATAGATCGCATAACTGCTACTGCATGGATTTGTGTAATTGACTTTGAATTTCTTGACAGAGTGGTGTTGTACATAAATGTCCCCTCTCTCCAAATAGCCACACATTGTGCATCTGAGACACCTCACACACACTTTGCTGCATTATAGAAATGTATTATTTTTCCACCACTTACCAGGAAAGATATTTTTATGGACCACCACAACACCAATATTTTGACCATGTCTGTAAAAAGGTATCAACTTTGAATCTACCAGGTTGTTACCTTGTTACAGACGTGGTCAAAGTTAACCTTTACTGCCCTGGTCAAGTATTGCCATTATTTTCTTTTTAAAAAAAGGCAGCACCTAAGAAGGCAGTTCATTTATTAATTTACTGCAGTGGCTAGGGATCTGAAATGAAAACGTATAGAAATATGCCAAAATCAGTGAACAATTATTCTAGCAGTCAAGGAAAGGCACACCATACAGTTCTCACCATTTCACAGAAAAACACAAAAGTTTTCTTGTTATAGCTTAAAGTGGTTGAAGGTAGGTGCCAGATATGTCCCCCATGGAGATAGTCACACCTCCTGTGTAGACCACACTCATGCACTCACCATGCCTCCATATCACTAGGCACACAGACACAGCGCATGGCACACACCCCTGTGGCGGCACACAATAGGCCCTTCATAAATTTCAGCTCCAGGCCCATGTGGACCTTAATCTGGCACTGAACCTGACCCCTATATGCACATCTGATTCATTTTGTAGACTAGAACTTCAGTGTTTACGCACACGCATGTGCTAGCTTAGGGCCCACTTTATGATCCAAGAGAGATGTATTAAATGTAGCTTGAATGGCAGTTAATTAGGATAGATTAAACCCTATTGTGCAGGCACTGTCAGTACACACTTAAGGGGGGTATCCACTAGATGATAAAGTTGAACGATAATGATAAAATCGTTCGATAATCGTTTGATAATCGTTCAAACATCATTTGCAAATCGTGCAGTAATTGTTTCTAACGATGTACGATGCGCGCTCCCGCTGGTCGTTTGATCGTTTCCTCTATCGACTGAACATGCAGGTCAATTTCACTTGATTGCTTACAAATCGTTTACACATCGTTTACACATCGTTTACAAATCGTTCACGCTGAACGATCAAACAATGAACCACTATCTGCCCACTATAGCTGAAAGCTCTCAATCACAGATTAAAACAACATAGTTTATTGTTAGATCTTTTGCAAATCTTTTGCAAATTGTTCAGAGTGGAAGATCATATTTCAAGGGAAACTTCAAGGGAAAATCGTTAAGAGGATGGACAGGGATAAAATTGTCTAGTGAATGCCCCCCATAACTCTTTTTCATATGATCAGTTAACCAGGAATGTAACTTGTTCCATTCTGATATTTAAAGCATTCAAAACATTCAAAAATGTCTCAGTATGTACTGACAGTGTGGCTGGTGCAGAGTTGAACGTAAGTCCATTTAGTGGATGTATCTCGTGTGTTTCAGCACTGTGATTGCTCCAAGCGCCCACATCTACAAGTTGTACAAAACTCAGTCACATCTCCACTTACAGCTGAAGGACTGTAACTGGATCCTAATGGGGTAATCACATGTAGGCTACATTTAAGTGTACACTGATAAGGGTGACAGCTATGAAACTAAGTAGATGGATAGGGGCTGTGCGGTCATATAGATACGTACAAATCTGCATACCGGCGAATGTCCAATTATTTTATTCATGCAGGCACTGCAGATCGATCATTAACTCACCAGAGAAGGATCAGCAGGGTTTCAGTGTGATTGACAGGTGCAATAGATTAGCCCGTACTCAGACTCCTGTGTCAGCTAACTCCCATCGGCCAAAACTAGCCAATAGGAGCTAGTTGACACAGCAGCTGGGTGCGGGCTAATCCTTCCCCGTTGAGTTAATGATTGTTCCCCAGCAGCAGAGTTTGAAGCAGACTTAATTTTATTGATGAAACGGCACTGCCCCCCTCCCGGGCAGTTTTGGTAAGGACTGCAGCCCCCACCTTGTAACTCCCACTGCACACCAGTATTTAACATTTTAAAACACAAATAAAACAAATGTAAACCAATTAAATATTTTTGTAACGTTATGTACTTTAAATAATGATTACACATAATGCTTTTCTTAAGCTAAATTCAGAGTTTCAGATGTCCTCTAAGAACATTTTTCTTGTGACATAAGACCTGGCTTTCAGGGCATTACAGTATCTGTGGTTTTAACTTTAAATGTCTGAACAAATTATATATGATTAAATACTTTCAATGCAACAAATGCACTTTATTATGAAATTTCTGAACTACAAATTCAAAGGGAGACATTTTCTTCTAGACAAGGGTATTGATCTGTGATTTGTAAAAATGTGGTAAATATTCTAGTGTAGAATAGATACAATAGCTTTGCTATATGTGAATGTGGTGTGGCTAGATTTAGGCAGTTGGCTGGCGCAGACCATGAAAGACATTGACTATCCACTTTGACTATGTTATTCCATCTCCCAATATTGTTTTATTGCTCAACACTTACATTGTGTATGTATTGAAATAAAACAATGCAGTTCTCCCTGCCGCTACTATATTATATTTTGTTCATGGTCATTCTATAGTGATTCTTATAAAATGCAAAATAACCGGATAGTCAAATTTCCTAAAAATATGGATTTTAGGAAAAATTGGTCATGCTCTGGGGCTGCGAAAAAAAAAAATCCCCAGCCATTCAAAAAAAATAGGAAAAATAGGAAAAATCTTGCTCCTGCGGGAAAACACCACAAATGTGAGACATTGTACTGGAAAGTGATACATTTCAAAGTGATATCTACAAGCCACTCAGCTCCTAACTTTCATGTTACAGGCTGTGTTTGAAAAATGACAGTTAGGAGCTGATTGACTGGCAGTTTATCACTCTCCAGTTTATCACTTTCCCGAGCTTAGTATGTCTCCCTCTTAAAGTGTTAAAAATTATTTATTAGCAGCCATTAAATGTGTTATACACTTCTAACCATATACATATAAATGTCAGTTTCAAAAGTTCACAGGAATGGTGTGTATCCAATGTATTTCGTCCGGTTGGCGGGACTTTTTGTTTTCAAAACTCCCACCAATGAGACAAAATGGCACGATCATGTCCAAGACTGTAGATTTGGTACTAAAATTTCATTCCTACTGCATGCTTTAACGTCATGCAGTGTATGGCATAGCTAATTCATGAAAGTGAAGGTATATATGGACTGTCTTTAATACATATGGCACACTATGTTCCTGTACCCCATAGCAAAATTTCAGAATGGCCTGTCGGTGCAATCTATCCTTCTGCAGACCCCCTTTGCTCTTCTTTTGCCTAAAATAGTAGCGAGTGTAGGCAATGCAGAGCTAAAGCTGACTGCAGTGGCTGTAGACCAACCCTTTCACCTCCAGGAGCCCATGTTGATCTGCACTATTGTGTATTTGAAGATTTGTTTTAAGTTGGACAAAGAATGCCTTGAAATGCACTACTCTGTCAGAGTGCAACTGGAAAACTATTACAAATGAAGGAAGCAACTCAATCTCTGCCAGTTCAAAACAGGTGCAAAAATTAAGCCCTTTACACCGGAAATACACTTTTAACTATTCACCTACTCCCCCGTTTAATTTAAATGATCTGTTGCCACAAATGAAACTCTTTCGCACTACTTTATAAAACTAGTGACATTGGTGTACCCACTCCATATTTTTTAAGGAATGCCCTCACCTCGCTAAACTTCTCCCACATGCAAATTTTTGCTCCTATGAAAATGATACCATTCTGTTCTGTAATGTATGTGCTTCAGAGGGCTCCCCAGCACACTTGTGTAAGTGGAGACACACATTGCACCACGCGGCAGATGTTTTGTGCTTCGTATTGAGGCCTGTCATGTGTGTAGGCGATATGTGCTCTGCTTATGATGAATCCATTTCCACAGGTTTGTCCAAAAGCTAATGTTCAGAAATTTATTGCACTTACTGAGTAAGATTAGTAATGTCTTGGGGCACCATTTTTTAAATTTTAAAGTTATGTGTTTATTCAGTATATAGTCGTACACAAATAGTATTTTGCTGGAAAGTCACACATGTTTGTAAATGTCTGTTTACTAGTACTATAGAAAAAGAAAATGTATAGCAATTTTTAAGCCATTAAGAAAACATAGTCATTGCCTTCATAGATGACTCTCTTACTATTCTGTATAGATGTCAATAATCAATTTTCCATTTAGTTTCTTTGCACCTTGGTGAAAAGAGTTGGGTGTGATATCCAGGTGGTGAGAATCCCGGTGGTCACAATGCCAGCTCCGGAATCATAATGGTCAAAATCCTGATGCATGTTGGTGAGTATTGTAACCCTAAACCCTCCCACTAACCCTAACTCATGGCCTAGCCCTAACCGTTCCCTTCGGCAGCCTAACCATAACCGTCCTCATCCCCAGCCTAACCCTGACCCTCCCTATAGTGCCTAATCCTAAACCTAACCATAGCCCTAACCCTAATACTCACCATCATAATTCTGACCGTCGGGATTCTGAAGCCGGTATTGTGATGACCGTTGGAATTCCTGAGCCGGTAGTCTGACTGACTGGTAATCCGGTGAAAGTATCACTTGTTCTATTGAGTGATGTAGGTGTGGTAGTGGCATTAGTTAATAGACTGTATTTTGTACTTACAATGAGAAGTATTAAGATGTGAACCACTAATCAATAAACGTTCTGGATCTTGCAGAGACGCTTACAAATTATAAAAATGAAACTTAATTACAGCCATTTGTTTTATTTTATTATGCTACTCTCCATAAGCATCTCATTGAATTAAAAATTATTTTCAGCAAAGGTTAACAGAAAAAAGAAAATGTTATTTCATTGCAGTAAAGGAGGTTTTACTTAGATAATTAAAGATACTTCTTTTTAAATGTTTGAATTTGTTTAATTTACCATTTATTTATTTTCCTGTGGGTAAATATATCAGAAATTGACAAAGCTCTTGGATCTTGCAACTTGATTTGCAAATTTGTATGTTACTTTTTCATTGTTTACGTTTTTCATGGACCAAGACAGTGAACAAATAAGATTAAGATAATCAAATATCCTGCATAATTCTTAAAGGTTATTATTTTGTAATGCATCCTATAGTTTAATTTCACATTGTTGTCTCTTGTATTCTTTCTGAATATTGAAGCAAACCACATTTCACGTCATAATGGAATTTAGGTAATTCACATTGGCAATATATTTAGAAAAGCCACAGAACAGTCCACTTATCAGTAGAACAGATATATCACTGAAATTGACTGAAGTGTGCTATAAAAGTTCTCACTGGACACTTGGTGAGTGCCTGTGCTGCTTATTAGATAATCTACCTATTATAAAATGCATGGGAGTTGTATGGCTATAAAGAACACCATTAAAGATTCTATATATCCTTCTGCATAACATAATGGGTGACAATCTTTATACCCCAAGATAGAAATGAACAGTAGTTTCCAGAAGCTCTGAAAATGTTTACATAATACATGGCCAAAACTAGGAGTTTTGTCACCCGGGGCAAGACAGTAATTTGGCGCCCCTGGTAATGCGCCCTGCAGCAGTACCCCTATAGTAATGCCCTCTTCAGCAGTGCACCTATAGTAATGCCCCTGTAGCAGTTCCCCTGTAGTAGTGCCATATGGTAATGCCCCTGTAGTAGTGCCCATAAAGTAATGCCCCTGTAGTAGTGGCCATATGGTAATGCCCCAATAGTAATGCCTCTGTAGTAGTGCCCATATGGTAATGCCCCCATAGTAATGCCCCTGTAGTAGTAACCATATGGTAATGCCCCTTTAGTAGTGCTCCCATAGTAATGCCCCTGTAGTGCCGCTTACAGAAAAAAAAAAAAAAAACATTAATTACCTTAAACCCCGCTCCGATGTCCACCATCATCCGGTCCACCCGGCTGCTGCTTGGAACTGTGGGAGAGACGTCATGATGTCTTTCCAATAGTGCCCATGGGGAGAGCCAAAAGCTGGAGTTCAGGAGAGAACTCCAGCCTCCGGTTACCGCGATGTTGCAGGGAAGGAGCCGGGCGCCCGCTTGTAATAAAATCTCAGCGGGCATCCAGCTTGGAGCCTCCCTGTGGCACTAAAACTTAACTTTTAATTTTCAGAATTTTAAATCACTAGATACTCAACAATACATTACATACACCATACAACATAAAAATCTTCCACTCAACCGCTTACCTGAGCGGTTGAGTGGAAGATTTTTATGTTGTATGGTGTATGTAATGTATTGTTGAGTATCTAGTGTTTTAAAATTCTGAAAATTAAAAGTTAAGTTTTAGTATCACTAGTTTTTACTATTGATACAACATTTTGAGTGCCCCCAACCAAGAGTCTTCTTTTTTCTATATACTTCCATATATCTTGCATTACTCTGACTCAGGGGAGCACCGCCAACTCAAAAATTTAATCTATCTCCAGTTTTGGATATTAGGATTGATGTATAAGTTGGTTTGGACTGGAAAGTATTACCCCATCCCATTCTAGTATATTATATACATTAGGGATATTCTTATTATTGTTTTTTGTCTGTTTTTTCCTGTGCGGGCTCTAAAGATATATTTTTAGCCTCCCTGTGGCGCCGGGCTGGAGGACACTGGCGGCAGGTGCAGCGGCGCACCCGGTGAATGTGCAGCTCCAGCTCCCCCACCCCTAGTTGCGGCCCTGCATAATATTAATTGTCGAGTTCGGTTTATTAAGTTGACATGCTAACAATGGGCCTGATTTATTACGGATGGGTATTGCGATCGCAGCTGCGATTACACACGCAGACACACTGCAAAAATATGCTAATGTTTGCAATCACAGTGCCATCGCAACCTAACATAGAGACGCTCACTTCCCCTTACTCACATTCGTAAGACATTGCAAGTCTGCAAAACCATCGGTAACATTGAGTACCATCGGAGCCTCACGCATAATTACAACAGGTCTGACTCAGAATTTGCTAACCTCACGCAGTGGATGATCAAGCTGTGTATGCCATCGCAGTGGCTAATTTGTGCACACTCCTGTAACAGTGTCAAATGCATTGACATGCCTGCCTTTCGCCAACCGTCACCATCCCCAAATGGTAACTTCCTGTCAATCATTCTGCGATGGGTCTGCGTGGACACTGCGATTGCAGTGTGATTGCAGTGAAGCCATTGCGCACACGCACTGCGATGCATGCGCAGTGCGCAACAATAGACCGTCTGCATGCATAATCGCAGTTGCAGTCCATAATGAATAAGGCCCAATATTTGTTTCGACACTGATGAAATGTTGACATGCTAACAATGTTGACAAATTAGTTAAGAGGTATTCCTGACCCCTGACCTTAATGCTAATATCAACATTTTCAATAATTTGACATTTCATATGTCGACATTCTGTCCATGTCAACATTTTATCTTGCAAGTGGATCTTCACCTAGAATCCTCCCATTACCTGAAGCTATATAATAATATATCTCATGGCTCAGGAAGGATTAATCTATACAGTTGTCTACTATAGAACTGAATAGAGTGCTTTTGTCTAGGTCTAGTATGGAGGAGTGCAAGGAATAAGTGCTCTGGTGCTCAGAGATGGCTATAGCACACTTGCCTACTCTCCTGGAATGGCCGGAAGGCTCCCGAAAATCGTGTGGCACTCCCGGCCACCTTGAAAAGTGGACAACTCTTCCGCACATCCCCCCCACCCACCTGCACAATTGCTAATAATTTACGGTACATTTAAAGGGAGACATTTTTTCATGGTTCATCTGAGCAGACGCTTTGTGTAACGCTTGTATTTTTGTAAAACACTAAGGGGTCTATTTACTAAGCCATGGATGGAGATTAAGTGAATGAAGATAAGGTACCAGACACTCAGCTCCTAACTGTCATGTCACAGGCTGTGTTCTTCTTGCATACACACATTTTGAAAAATGACAGGAGCTGACTGGCTGGCACATTATCTCCGTTCACTTTATCTCCATTCAAGGCTTAGTAAATAGACCTCTCAAGACTTAAGTTGGAAGTTAAGCAAAAACAGAGCAATTACCTTTGCACCTGGATGAGCCATGTTACAGTACAAGTGGTGCAAATACAGTTATTGTTTTTGTATGCAGGGTAAATACTGGCTGCTTCTGCATGTAGCCCACAAATGCTGGACAGCTTTATTTTTAGCCTGCAATTTAGATTTGAGTTTGGACACATCCATCTCACATTTAAAGCTGAGTACACACTATACCAGTGTTGGCTAACCTTGACACTCCAGCTGTTATGGAACTACATAACCCAGCATGCACTGCTACAGTTTTGCTATTAGGGCATGCTAAAACTGTGGCAGGGCATGCTGGGATATATAGTTCCACAACAGCTGGAGTGTCAAGGTTAGCCAACACTGCACTATACAATCGTGTACGCAGGTGATGGGACGATACATTGTGGCATCCGTACACAATGAATGATGCGGCATACGATGGCGTGATTTGTCATTCCAGGCTGCATTTAGCAGCATGGCGTCATTCATCACATCGTCACATCTGCTGTGCAGCACAGCAGATGGGACAATGCAATGAATGACCTACATGCATGCGCGATCGGGCATACACACTATATGATCTGCGCGATATATCGATTGGAACGTTATATTGTGCAATGGACCACATAGTGTATGCCCAACTTATATCTTTGTGCACATTTTAAATCTTCCCCAATTGGATGGTACATAGTTTTCATGGTGCACAGTTACTGACTCTTTTGCTTTACTTCCAACTCAGAATCAGTCCCTTAGTATATGCATCCGAATACATGAATACGTTTGAGGATAGATAAGCAACCTGTTTGATATGTAATTTTGTTAGGCAAGTTAAGGGTTAAAAGCTGGGGGGGGTTTGGTTAGTTATTGGTCACTTGAGGAGTATAAGCCTATGGTAGGATTTAAGGGAGGGCCTAGATGTCCCATATAAATAGTATGGTGAGAGGAGCTATTTTCCTCTTTCCAGTTTAATCAACCTCTCCCACCCACCCATGTAAGCTGTTTTTGTAATTTTTCTTTAGTTGGATTGTGTATTTGTCTGTAGTTTCTCCCAACAGGAAGAGGTGCAGCCTGGTGGGAAGCAGTGCTCCTGGGTGGCCTATTATTAGCGCAGGAGTGCCTGGGTGGCATCTTTCCTTTGAGAGCGGCAAGTTTGTCACCGCCTAAAGGGGGGACATGGTCTTCATTCCAAGGGAGGGGCCAAGGCTGTGCCAATTAAGGGAGATTGGTACTGCCCCAGGTCAGTCTGCACAGGGTGGGAATCCCCCCCTATTATTTAGTATTAGTATCCATCGGGCTGTGGCCTCGTCGACTGCTTTCTTCTTGCCACCTATTCTAGAATTTCAATTTGATCAATAAATTCTGGCTGTGACCTCTTTTAATTCCATATACATGTGTCAGTGTGTTTATTTCTAGGTTTAGGATTAAGTTAAGTTAACAAAAGGGAATAATAAAACAAATGGGTGACTTATGCTTTATTATCATATTTCAGGTAGCCCCTTAATTAAACTTCTTACTGTGTTTGTCCTTCAATGATGTCCGTTTGTGATTTTAGTAACCCATAACAATAAAAAGAAGTCTGAGCATTATACAATTTTTACATTTGAAGATATTAATAACATTGAATATTAATTTGCTTACACTGTAATTCATCAACATATGATTTGAATGTTTCTGAAAAAATAAATGTACAGTAGAACCCGGATTATCCGGGATCCTTTAAACCATTGTGCAGATTAACCAGGCAGTTAAAGATATGTACACGTACATATATTGAATCCTAACTGGTACTACAGTACATAGATACTGTAAAATAAATACTGTACAGTAAACTGAGCTAAGTTGCACATGTCCATTCCTGGGGCCCACAAAACTACATACACCATTATATACTGTAATTGGCTCTGCGCTTTCAATGAACAATGGCCCTCATTCAGAGCCGCTCGTTAGCGGCAGTACGCTCGTTCCGAGCGATGTTTGCACATCTGCGCATGCGTACGCTTTTTAGTACGCATGCGCGAACCAGTCAGTGCGGCCGAAAATCGTTTGTACGCTATATAGCGAGTGCCTGCTATTTTGAGTGACAGAATGAGGCGTATGTGGGTGGTAACAGGGGAAGGTGCTTGAAGATGGGGAGTGGAGATCCGAACGCAGGCGTGCTTAAAGGTCAAAACGGGCGTTTTATGGGTGTGTATATTTAAAACAGCAGCGTCAATGACCACGTCACTGGGTTATTTTAGAGCCAGAACTGCTCGCAAATTTGTGGTAGCAAACACCAACCACAAGAATAGCGAGCAGTTCATACGTTGGTCGATGTACTCGATTAATCTAATAAATAGCGGACATGACGTATGGTGCGAGCGGCCAGGGGGCGTTTTTAACAAATAAACGAGCGTATGTTTTGCTCGTTCGTTCAGACTTAGAGGTGTGAACAGACTGCAATGTGCGTACGGATCATTTGAATAGCCACCCCTTGTTTTTAAACGAACGACCGCAAATAGCGAACGGCTCTGAATGAGGGCCAATGTCTACATTATCAGCTGGCAGCCTCTCTCCTCATTTACCCTAGATAATTAAGGAGCTACTGTATTTAAATATAAAGGAGGTGAACAGTAACTGGCAGTTTCTTGGATACAGTTTGTAGCTAAGCTGTTTTGTATATCGAATAATTTTGTGGAATGCTGTGGAGTTTATAAGAATTAAGCTGTTTTGCCTGAGAGACTTGACAACCAGTCAGCTTGGAATATTGAATTTTATTGCAAAAAAATGACTTGTCATATTGTACGGTTCACTGCAAAAACTTTATTCCATTTCTATTTTGTAAGAATTGGATTAAAAGTGCATTAACAGGCTGTATTAAGGTATTTTTCCTCAGTCCAAGGCCAATATAGGCTTGGTAATAGATACAATTAGAATTGAATGTATAGTAATATTGTTATTTTAGGACATTACTTGTTTCTATGACTGCAAAACAAGGCTGCTTGGAGAGCTCACTTTTTAACAGATACATGGACGCAATGTTGGGCGCAATGAAGCAATTTTTTATCGCTGTGCATGTGTCTAAGCTGCACTGCGCACAAGCGGCGATTGATTACAGTCGTTGGTCGCAAACAGAATTTATTTGCAAAGTGAGTGACAGGTAGTCAGCGTTTAGGGGAGGTAAAAAGACAAGACATCAGCTAAGTCATCAGTGTATTTTCGCAAGTCTGCTACTTACGAAATCGCATACGCAACGGGATTTGCGTCCATCTCTGAATCAGGCCCTGTCTCATTCTTCCTTTCTCTCTTTCTGGAGCCTCCTCATTTATTTTAAATGAATAACAATCCTTTATACAATAGTTTTGGAGCTTGGCATAGTGTTAATTGTTAGCTGTAGGTATGTACTATCATTGAAGGTGAGGAATGTGGGTGTTTATAAGTCCAGTGCTTTTCCCTGTGAAGCCGTCACATTAGAAATCGTGAAAGGGTTTGCATTTGAGTAGAGTGCATGCCGAGAGGGTGGCACAGCTGCTGCCCCAATGGCACCCTTTTCCAAATCACGCTTTGCCTGTATAGGCACCTAGCTACATAGAAAATCACAGGGTGCATCTTTAGGACACACAGGGCACCCATCTGCCTGCTCCTAGTGCTTGTTCTGAAATGTCATCATGTGCTGGCCCAGGGCAGGGCAGTTTAGGAGATGGCTTGAATGTGAGGAGAGAAGAAGAGATTGGAATTGAGGATGACGGGCATCAGAAACAGAGTCAGAAAATATGTTTTTAATAGAAAAAGAGGGGGCTGGAGGAATTCTGGAAGGTGTGAAAACAATGTGTTCAGTCTTCGCCATGTTAAATTTCAGGAAGTGCTCTGCATCCAGGATTAAATGGAAGAAAGGTAGTTAGAGACTTGAAGAAGAGTCATAAGAGGATGCACACTTCATCCTCGTTGGCACAGTAGAAGTGGTAGAGAGTGGCTTGCCTAGACTGGGGTGAAAAAAAATGCAAAGGGTGGAGGCTGGGAGGTGGAATTGGACTTATGAATGGCTTTGATTTTGCAGTGCTGCACAATTGTTTATTTTAAAATATATTGTATAGCTAATCATTGAATTATGCTGTGGTGAGGCATTTGGATGAATGTATCCCCATTGCACTACTTGATTGCATTAATTTGATAGTAATGAAATTGTAATTATATAGTTTTATTCCTAAGCCATTCGATAATCATATTACTCACAGTGGTGTAACTCCTAGAGAAGTGCAAAATGAGAGGGTGTGGAGGATGAGTGTCAGAATAGCCATAACCCTTAGAAAAGTGCCAAGCATGGGAAATGGGTGAAAGTCTTGGCAGTTAGATGAGTGGAGTGCCCTGTTACAGAATATTGGTCCCGCAGCCTAGAGCAGTGGATTTGGTCTGGTATCTTTGCAGTTTGGGCAGTGAGTTTGGGTAGGGGGAGATCTTGCCTTCTGGCAACATGGATGAAGTTCAGTACAGATGTATTTTACTGAATGACCAATTGATTAAGCATAGCAGGCAAAGTGTTTTTTTCTTTATACTTTTGTGTTGTGCTGTTCTTGGAAATGGTACATGTAGAGCAGAAGGGTTCTTCAAAGTCATCCCCTGGTGGGAGTCACAGCTATCCATTCCCTCACAAAGGAACCTCTGGTGGAAGCAGCGCACCAGTGAAAAACGCAATTGAAATTATGCTGGTGTTGGTACATCTGTATTAAAAAAATAAATAGTGTAATTATTAGTGTAAGGCTAGAATTCATTTAAATGCACTAGCCACATTATAAGGCATCACCATGTACTCAGCAATGTTTAAAATAAATAATGATGAAGTGGGCAGCAGGTTGCCTGGGTTGTTTGCACTATAGCAGTAAGGTCGGGAGCATATGGTGCTCACATCATCCAATAGGTTAACATCCTCATGCTGTCAGAAAGAGCCCAAGTTGTTCTATTCACCTTTGAGTGGAGGGCTCTTTCTTACCAGTGTAAATTGAGGAATGCCAGTTTTGCTTGTAAACAAACACAAGGCTGAATTAAGGACCACGTGGGCCTCGGACTGAAAATGGTGAAGGGTCTATTGTGAGAAGGGGAGGAGCTGTTACCAGTATTGAATTTTAATACCTATGATTTATAGCCCAGTATGTGGCCTGCTAAGCAGCTTGTCATCATGATAGGCCTATTTAATGTGGAGGCCTAGAACTGTAGCTTCATCCGCCCCATTGTTGTTCTGGTCCTGCACATACACACAAATTAATGTAGGCTGACAAATGATTATAGAAAACACAGAAATACACATTGGTATTAGATCTCCTAGAGATACAGGGGCTGATTCTGAGATGGGAGCAATGCTAAAAAAAAGAAAGTAACTTTGCACCTAGATAAGTACTGGCTGCTTTTACATGTACTCCACAAATGCTGGACAGCTTTATCCTTACACTGCAATTTAGATTTAAGTTTGGTCACGCCCCCCACACATCTTAATCCCTCTGCACATTTTAAATCTGCCTCATCTGCAGTACAGCATGGTTTTATCAAGGTGTAAAGTTACTTGCTGTTTTTTCTTTGCTCCCAACTCCTAATCAGCCCTAGAAGATTTAAGCATCCACTACCTTCAATTTGAAAATAAAGAAAAAACATGTGGACTGACACTAAGGACATGATGTAATAGGTTCTGAGTTTGTTTAGACAAACTTGGACCTTCTTGCACATTCAAAGGTCCAAGTTTGTTTCAAAACTCTCCAAATGTAATTGCCTGCGAACTGAGTTCGAGGCTATTCTATTATGCAAGTCTGGGTGAGTTTTTCCCTATGAAAACTCTGACCTTTAATGCACCTACAATTAAAAGGTACAAGTTATACAGGAGCCTTCATAGATCAATGAGATCCATGAAGGCTCATGTGTTTAAAAAAAATAAAAGTAAACAGTAAAAAAAAAAAAATGACATGCGCCCCCCACCCAAGCAAAATCAGCCCTCGTGCTCTGTAGAGCCTGTCCTGGTTCTTAAAATACAAGGGAAAAAATGTGTAGAGGTCCCCTGTATTTTAAGAACCAGCATTGGGCTCTGCTGAGTCTGTCCTGGTTTTTAAAATACAGGGGAAAAAATGCATAGAGGTCCACTGTATTTTCCGTAACCAGCAAGGGTGCAATGCCACAGCAGGGAACCCTTTCATTGGGTCCCCTGGCCATAGCATTAGACCTGATCGCTAGTAAGCCCAGGCCTGGAGATTGCTGGGGAGGTGGCGACCCTCCCAATAAATGTCCCCCCTCTCCAGGGCACCCCAGGCCTGGGCTGATAGCCTGGAGCTATCCCCGGCACCCCTGACTGGTGAGTGCCGTGTTGATTGTGTTAAATTGTGGTGTAAAACATAGATAAAATAATATTGTCTTTTGCTGGAGAAGTACAGAATTACAGGGCCCTCAATGCTCCGCATGCTGGTACTTGTGGTTATCCAAGTACCAGCATGCAGGAGAGGCTTGCTGGGACATGTAGTTCTCCAGCAAAAGACAATATTATTTCATCTATTTTTACATCACACTTTAACACAATCAACCCGGCACCCAATGGCCAGGGGTACCAGGCATAGCCCCAGGCTATCAGCCCAGGCCTGGGGTGCCCTGGAAATGGGGACCGCTTTATTGGGGAGGTCCTCACCACCTCAGTGATCTGTGGCCTGGGCTGACTATCGGTCAAGTGTAATGCTTTGGCCGGTGGACCAGTGAAAGGGTTCCCCTGGCTGTGGCATTACACCCTCACTAAAAAGAGTCTGGTGCTGGTTATGGAAAATACAGGAGACCCCTACTCATTTTGTCCCCTGTATTTCCACAAAAAGAATCAGCTCAGCAAAGTCTTGTGCTGATTCATAAAATACAGGGACCCCCTACAAATTTTTCCCCTGTATTTTAAGAGCAGGGACAGGCTCGGCAGAGTCCAGTGCTGGTTCTTAAAATGCAAGGGACCCCTATGCATATTTCCCCTGTATTTTAAGAACCAGGACAGGCTTTACAGTTTACTTTTTTTTTTTTTATACACAGAAAAATGCATGGATCTCAGGGATCTGTGCATGTTTCGGTGTTACTCAGACCTGCGCAGGCTAGACTTGCTATCCTGAAGCAGGTCTGTTTTTTTTTTGAGTATTCAGAAGTAATAGTGTGCAAGTGAAATACTCGCACTCTATTACTTCGCTCGAGTTCTTTGCTCACAATGGCAAAACATCTGGATGCGTGTTTTGCCATAGTGAGTTGCAGACGTGTGATGTTCTCACACCTTATTACATAGGGTGAGTTCTGAAAATGTGCTCTCAAAACTCACCTCCTATCGTGCTAAGCATTTTGTGTAGGCAAGACCTGTTGATCCAATATATCCATCCATACAATGAGTGATAACTTTTCTATGCTAATATATATTTTAAATCATTCAATCAAATACTTTAAATCAAACAAAGCGTAAAAATAAAAAAGAATGCCTGAGTATAAAAAACATAAACAGTGTACACATTTTAATACATTATGATTGTAATTGTGCTTTTTGCTTGTAATAATGCTTTATTTAAAATAAAGTATGTTTATTTATTTTTTTGTAGATACATCCTCTTCAACTATTATGTATATTACATTCTATTAAAAAATTCTATAGTCTAAATGCAAACATTTTTGTATAGGCAATAAATATGGGTACACTACTTCCATCCTTACAAAAACATATGGTATTTTTGTTAGCCAATTCCAATGACAGAAAGCACATCATCAGGCATTTGTTCTTGGACATTTTTGAGTTGGGGAAAAGCCATCTAGCTACTATGAGAAACTATTTTATTGGTTAAACGTCTACCTGTGTTTCTAAAACCACACTACATGTTATATAACCGTTCAAAACTCATTGTTACATTAATTGCATATGGTCTACCATATCATTCATTTTCTATACAATTTGGAACGCGTAGAAAGGCTCATTATTACTAAGTGAAAAGATAAAAAGAACTCATTCATTTTCTATTTTTATCTACTGTAAGCTCATATTTGTCGATAATAATGTACCAGTTAAATTATGTAGCAAAGGCTCACGTCTTCCATTCTAATACCCCTTTTCAGCTGTTAAGGTGATGACAATTATTAATTGACAATTAGTGTGTCATGTTCTGTGCTCTATGAAAAACTGCTCAACCCTGTCGCTTGGATTTTCAGGCAGTCTCGTTTAAATATACTGGCTGTATGTTTGGTTTTCATTCTATAGTAATACATTAAAGCTACTGAGAATGTATGCATTTAATCAAAGTAGTTTTTTTGTACATTACTGTTCATTATATATGACCGAAGAAAAAAAATTGTTCATATTTACCTAAAGTTGACAAGCATTCTGTCTGTAAAATGTATTTGTTATAAAACAAATATGTTGTGGCTAATAATTTATTTTTTATATTTGCTAACAAAAAACAACAGCTTCAGTTTTTCCAGCTTTTGGAATAGAGGGAAGGATGAACTAACTGCATATTTTAAGTATCTAATAAAATAGAAATTACTGAACACACTGCATATTGATATGTAGACATGCAAAGCCATGTTACAAAAAATACCCTGCATACTGTACTATGCTTTACCACCAAAGCATACTGACTCACAATAGTAGCCTTTATTTGGTCATTCAAATGTGTGTTTTGTTTAGCTGCTTTGCCTATAGGACTAGTGTGATATGCTGCTGGTTCCGGTACAAAATGTTGATATTGACATGCAAACAATTCAAAAGATGTGGAGCCAAATATGTAGGGGCATTATTAGTATGTGCATTTCTCTGCTGCCTGGCTTTGAGATGGGGCAACTGACCAGATTACAGAAAGACAATATGCTGAAAAATCATCATGCAAAGGGGGTGGGGGCTCATGCCTACTAGGCCATGTTCGCTGTGGTATTACACCCTTGATTCTCTTTAAACCGGGGGCGAGCCCAGCCCTCCGAAGCTAAATGTACTGTATGCTGCGTAGAGTGTTCCCCAGCCTCCCGATTCACAATGCAAATTTAGGCAAAAATATCACACACACAATCTGCATTTTAAATGCGGATCATAGTAAATAGGGCCCTATGTGTTGTCCCTGGCTTTGCACTCTAGAATAAAACCAACTTGATCAGTGTGAACCAGATAAGTCAGGACCATGTTCAAGCAGTTAGCCAGCATTTTTGTGTATAACTTTATATCATTAGGGAGATTGTCTATTGTATAGCTAGCCCAGCAACATACAGTAGATCCATACCCTCTTTAGAGATCACTACTATTATAGCCTCCAGCATATCTTTTGGAAAAAGGTCACCCTGGATGAATTTGTGAGATAGGGAGTGCAGAAGGGTGCCACAAGTCTTAAGCTGGGTACACACACAAAGATTTTCTGTCCAACTCTCCAACTAGTTGATTGGTTGGAATGAAAATCTGGTAAAGTATGAAAGCAAATGACAATCAGCAATTTGCTCCCAAACACCGTAAAATGGACAAAAACTGTTGTTTGAACAAATTGTTTGGATCAAACATTTAACAAACTTGTCTAACGACCATTTTCATCTGTTTTCTGGCATTTAGGAGGAAATTGCTGATCATCAGTTACTCCCATACGTTACCAGATTTTCATTCCAACCAATCAACTAGTTGGCTGGTTGGAGAGAAAATCTTTACGTGTGTACCCAGCTTGTGAATCAGTTATAATAAAACTGGGAAATGCTCAGGTTTCTCAGCTATATAAGTCCATCATGATCTGCGCAGTTTCCTCTAGAGTAATTTATTTACTCACTAGAATTTGTAACTATTGTTCGCTGGTCTAGTACGTGAGCATCTGGTATAAAGCTGTTTAAGTTAGTATCCACATTAGAATTAGTAAGGGAATGGTGATTTGGCATTCAAAAACTAGTTAGCTTGAAACTCAGAGCAATTTGCAGTTGGGTCATAAATTAGGTGGTTTTCAGTGTGTTTATTGGCCAATATGTTACCCTGGATTTGCACAGATTTCAGTGTAGAGGATAAGAATTTAACCACCTTGTCCTCTTCCTCATAAAAGGGCGTTTTTTTGGAGGGAAAAATCCGAACTCGGCGTGCAAACTCGAACCTGTCCGAGCCTGCACATCCCTACTATGCACTTGTAACAAAAGACTTCTTATTATGAATTATTACAACTAAACTTGCTCATTAAAGAGGAAACCCAACTTCAGAGTGCAAATTTACATCTGGACCATCATCTGTTGTATTATAAAGGGTACAAATGCAACTTTGCTTAGTATGCAGGGTAAATACTACAAACTATAAGTACTATAAGTACTGGGTAACTTTATTTTTACACTGATTTAGAATTCACCTGACATGCCCCTACTTCTTCACGCTGAACTCAAAGGTGTCTATTTACTAAAGGTCAAGTTTAAGTGATTTTGATCGATTTAAAATCAACATCTATATTTTATTTTCAGGGTTAAATCACACATTTACAGTACTAATGCTTAAAAATAACAAATCAAAAAATTGTCTGAGGGTAATTCAGTTGTTTTGTGCACCCCTCATTGAGCGTTTATACTATTGGGTACCCGACGGACAATGCAATTGTTAATCCACTCAGACGTCTAATGCCATGGAGGACACATTTCTTCTTGCAGCCTCCTGAGGTGTGAGAAGAAATGTGTGTAAAGTTCATCCCTAATGGTGGTTTGGGCACCCAAATAGCTGTTTGGGTGCCCTAACCACTTCTTTAGACGGATTTAGCCTTTTGTGTGGCTAAAACCAGTGCTTCTAGGCACATTAAATATTAATGGGCACCCAAACGAAGAAAAAAAAAGCATTGCTCTATTGAGCACCTACTGTATTCGTATAGATGCCCAGCAGGGGGCTCGCAAAACAATTGAATAGTCCCCTAAATTAGTAAATGTGTGATTTAGCCCCAGAAACACAACATCAATGTTGATCAATTTTAAATCAATCAAACTCAATTAAAATCAATCTTTAGCAAATATACCCATAAATGTGTCCACAAATTTTAAATCCACCACCTGCAGTGTATCATGGTTTAGCTACTCCTGGTTGGATTTTCTCCTAACTCTGTAAGAGGCCTTAAAGTTGTCTCTCTCCCCCCACCCCTCTCTGAATGTCAACAACAAAACTAGGTAATCCAGGCCTCTCATTGTCCATTGGGCCCTTGGCAGCAGCCTAGGTTGCTTAATGTTCTTGGCTGTCTTTGGATCATCTATTGTACATACAAAATGGTAGGGAGTGTCCATCTTCGTCAGAGATATTAAATCAGGTAGTACAAGAAAACCCATAACTGTGGGAGATAATGATACATACTGTATGTACATATAGTTGGGTAAATGCCCTACGCCTTGTAGAGTGATAAGATAAAATACCAACTAACTGTTAGTGTACAGGTTGTGTTTGAAAAATGTCAGGAGCTGATTGGATGGTACTTCATCACTCTCCACTTTATCACTCTCCAAGTCTTAGTGTATCCATCTTGAATATTCTTCAATTATAATCCTAAGAAGGGGATGGTACCATAGACAATGTAGTGAAAGGTTAAAAAAAAATAAAGAATTATCTACTTTGGAGCACTGATACAAATCTAATAAATTTAAAATATAACTTTAATATTTCAGTTTACAATTTTGTGATCTCACCCATAAATGTCATAAATGTTTATGTGTGATTATTAATTTTTAACCTAAAAAATATAAGTTACAGCATATTTTTAATTTATTGCATTTGTCAGTGCTCCACAAGTAAATGATCTCTTCATTATTTTACCTAACAGCCTCTTTATTACAGATTCCAACTTATATTTAAACTGATTACCATAACATAAACCTTTAAACCAACATTTTTTTAAAATAGATATAGAAATATCACAGATATCTACATCCATTTTATGCTTTTGTGTAAAACAGACCTGCTTTATCCATTGGTTTAACGTTGAAAGTTTGTAATTGGTTTAATGTACCATTTTCTGTGCCAGGTCAAACTTGTAAACTGATTAATGAGGTTGATTTTAACCATGCTATGCACATTAGCTCTGATAACTTTAAGGTATGTAAAATTGCATGTAACCTAATCCCATTGGAATTCTAATATTTCATTTCTGTCATCAGACAGGAGCATGACTGCTATAACACGGGTCATACATTTGTAATAAAACGCATTATAGTTTGCAGGTGAGAGGGATGTACAAGTGACTTATTGCAAGCATTCGGGTCTATAGTAAACTTTGAACAAGGAAACACAATTTTCTAAAAGTCAGAACATCAAAAAGCTAAATGAAAAATATTCTTACAGTGCTCTAGTGTCCCCTTTTGTTCCAGAATTATTCTGATGCACTTAGACCTCCCCTTGCATCATCCATATTTTTATTATTGTTTTCTCTTTAAGGGGTCTGTTCACTAAGCCTTGGAGAGAGATAAAATGGAGAAAGATAAGAACCAACCGATCAGCTCCTAACTGTCATTTTTCAAAAACACCCTGTAAACTGACAGAAGCTGATTGGCTGGGACTTATCTTTCTCCATTTTATCAAGCCTTCGTGAATAGACCCCTAAACCACTGCAAAGTGTCTGCAGCATTGTACAAGGAATATACATGCAAATAGTGAACTTAAAATTTGATATATGATATATAAGTATGTTACAGTATAAATTTATATATTTTAGCAACAACATACAGTGATAAACCGACAGACTAAGTAGGGTGAGAAAATGGGTTTGGGTAGGGCACATGGTGTTAAGTAACAGGGAGAGAAAGGCAGTTCACAATTTAATGAGCCTATATCTAACATAAGTGGGAGTATAAGTATCAGAGTCATTAAAGGGGACATGGAAACAAAAGATAAAAGGGTATTTAGTTTAGTAAAAGGAGAACAAGTAGAAATATGTCCCTGCCCTTGGGAGCTTGCATACTAATGGGAGCGGTGAACATTTGGAGGGTGAACTAGGAAGAATAGCAGATTTAGGGTAGAGAGTGGAGTTTTAGGAAAAGACTGCTAGGCCTTAATGAAAAGGTGGGGAAACTGGTAGAGAGTCTGACTTAATAAATTTCAGGAGAAGGGGGCAAAGGGGAAAGAATCTTAGAGTAGGGCATCAGAGAAGGTAACCAGGGTGGAATAGCAAAGAGGGCATGAGTGCGTAGACAGAAATTAGATGTATGAGAAGGAGGAGCAGTGAAGTACTATATGTGAGAGTAAGTTCTAACAGATTCTGAGAGGGATTGTAATCAAGGGAGGTTTCTGTCCTAACAGAACTCATCTTAGGACTCCCGTGTTACTGTTCAATAGGTGTACCACCTGTCAAAATGAGTTGAAGAGCTGGAGGTCAACCCTGAATGGCAAGAGAGGAGAATGATATGAGCAGCAGCATTCAGAATAGATTAAAGTGGGGAAAGGTGAGTTCACATGAGGCCAGTTAGAGAAGGAGTATGAGTAAAGGAGCCTTGAAATGATCAGTATGTGGATGAAAGTATTGGTGGTATTAAAGGAGAGAAAGGACCTATTCCTAGAGATGTTGCAATGATGGCATCTATAAGAATGAGAGGTATTTTGAATATGATGGGTGAAGGAGAGAGGATTCAAGGAGAATACCCAGACATTGGAAATGAGGGACAATTGGAAGGGAGATGGTATCAACAGAAAGAGAGAGGAGGGGATAAAAGGGATCTCTGCAAGGATAAAAGCAATTAATTGGATTTTGATCATATTTAATATGAGAAAGTGTTGGGACATCCAGGATGAGATGACAGAGAGGCAGGAATAGTCTAAGAGAGGATGGAAAAAGAGGTCAGTGGGATAATAAGTTGAGTGTCCTCAGCATAAAGGAGGATGAGAGGACATCGGACAATAAAACCATGTACTGTACCAGATTAAAACAAAGAGCATGCAGAGAATAACAATAGGAATAATTTCAGTTTACTTAAGGGAACGGAACTCATGAAGTACTCCCACTCCGTCCACTATAATCAGGGCCAGTTCTAGACCTTGAAGAGCTCAAGGCGAAAGTTTCCTTTGCACCCCCCCCCCCAAAAAAAGCAAAAGTCAAAAAGGAGTCACAGAGTCACGCACATTTCTGAAAAGAGGGTGTGGCTTTGTGACACGCCGCCATGTTCATCACTTTTGGGGGCATGCTTTGTAATATTAATAGAAAGTGGTTTTGTGGCTGCAGTGTGCTGCCACTGCATCCTCTCCTGTGACTGCTCCCAGGGATATGGAACAGCAGCACAGTTTGTGAATATGTTGCTGCCGGAGTTTGTACATTATGCCACACAGAGCCCATTTACGTTATGCCACACAGTAGTACTCCTAATACACATTATGCCACACTGTAGTAGTGCCCCTTATAACACATAATCCATTCAGAAATGTAGCTTACACATTATTCTCCACAGAGTAATGCCCACTGCACCACATTATACCTCACACAGTAATGCCCACTGCACCACATTATGCCCCACACAGTAATGCCCAGATACTACCAATCTTTAAACTAGATGCCATTGCCACAGATGCTGTCCATGTCCAGGGAGTCCAGTGCCGGCGTCTGAAGCTTGCATCCATCCAAGATACAAACTCCTCATCACGAGCCACTTCAGCATCCCCTTGCAGATGCAGCTGCGTGATGTCGTCACACCATACATTTATGAAACTCCCCCCGTTGAATACAGTGCAGGGGCCAGGGAGGTGGTGCTGCTCAGGGTGGAGAGGGGGCTGCCTTGCGGACAGTCAGACTGGCCCATCTGGCAGGAAAGAAGAGGCAGATGCCTTCAGATTGGATGGAGCTGATAGGCGTGACTGCGGCCGCACCCTCCGGCACCCCAGGCGATAGTCCTGCTTCCCCACCCCTAGATCCACCACTGACTATAATGCTGTTCACCACATCAGCTTTCAAGTCCTTACTGTTGTATTGTGCACACATAGGGCCTGATTCAGACCGCTCGCAAGCAGATCGATGGTGTGGCATTGCGCACGCTCGGCGTGCGCAAGCCCTGGAGCGATAGAGAGATTCTCTCGCTCCAGGGCTTGCTACAAACGGAGCAGCTGTCGATGTTGATCGACAGCTCGCCCCGTTTTGTAGGTGGGGTGGGGGGGTGGCTGGACAAACAGAGGCATTCCTGAAGGAATGCCTGCCGTTTGTGGGCGGCTCTACTGACATCACGAGTGATGTCAGTAGTGAGCTTCCGGCTCTATTAGAGCCGGAAGCTCACTGGGGCTTGCAGCAGATGAGACCCTACCACAAGGGTCTCGTCGTAAGCCCGATGGTCGTGATGGTCGGGACTATCGCGACCATCACCTGGCCGAGCGGCCAGGAGGCTGGGTTTTTAAAACAAAGCGGCCGCCCTGATTCAGAGCGAGCACTTGCTTTTTGTGAGCGGCTATGAATCAGGTCCATAGTGTATTGTGACATTTAGCATTTACTGCAACACTGACAAGCAAACATCACTACACATTTTTCTACCTACTGTATGTTCAGTGCACAAGCACATCCCTCTACATTAGGCTTTGTGTGTGTATGTCTGTTCATATATGCTTGTCTTTGCCAAACACTTTTGTTTTTAGATGTTTTTGGTTAAAGACAAGTAGCACATTTGCACTGCCATATTTTATCCAATTTTGTTTAAATTATAAAACTATGGAGTCAGTCGTAAGCGGCTGCTCGGTCGTACGCCTAACGACAGCAAACCTAAAAAAGGAAGCAATCGAACGGCCGGTCGGGCGCAACCACAGTGACGCCCATAAATGAACAATACACCTCCTCTAGCTAATGAGTGATAGCAGCTAGCGATCGAGTCAATCGTTGTCAGTCATTGTCAGTCGCTGTATGTTAATTTTCTTCTGATGGTTGCGGCCGCATGTGTTGTGTTGATGCCCACAAAATAAAAAAAAAACACATAGAAAAAGCCATCCCCATGAAATTTATTTATTCTTTTTATTCGCTATTGCAAATGCAGCTGAATCAATTACAAGCCAATTAGCAGTGTTATTAGCTTCATCAATCGATTATTAGCTGCTTGCATTGTGTGGCTCAAAATAGAAACATCAATCCTAACATCAATAACATTCGATAGTTTCGATTGTACTGTGTTGCTTGCGGGAGCTCCTACCCAACCTCAAGCTGTATGATCAGCCAGACCTCAAACCTGCTCGCAGAGTGACGTTTTACTACTTCCAGCCTTCTATGTCGGTCGTAGTAGGGAATTTATGTGCGCCCCCTAAAACGCTCTGAAAACGGTGAGGAATGCCTGCGTTTTCAGACCACCACCCCTGTCAACACCCACAAACGGCCTTTCATGTCAATCAACTTTTGGAAGTCACTTCCTGCTCATAAGCCGTATGATCGACAGCATTTTGGATCGCAAAGCCTCTAACGCACATGTGCACAACTAACCGTGCGCATGCGTGGTTTGGAAACATCGTATGTGTACGACCGAGCGGCCGCTTGCGACCGACTCTGAATGAGGTCCAATGTGCTTCAGGTGTAAACTTAGGGTGATCTGTCTACCATCTCCTTGTCTTTCATATTTTTCCAAGCTTTTCCAGACATGGCCAGCTCCTCTTCTCCCTCTTCCTGAGTACATTAGGCTCTTTTCTAGGCCCTCATCCCTTGGTCAGCTACCCATGTCTTTGGCCTCCAATATCACTTCTATGCCATCTACAATCTACCTTTCTCCACTGACCTCTCTCCTTCTCTCCTCTCCCTTGTGTTCTACTGCATCTCTGCCATGTCTACTTTGATGCCTGAACACTATCTCAAACTCAACATACAGTATGCAAAAACTAAGCTGATGCCTTTTCACTGCCCAGTGCCATTATTTCCACCCTCTTCACTCTTCACCATGTTTACTGTGTGGTGGTCATCATTGATTCTGCCCTCAACTTCACTTCCCACATACAATCCACTAAGGCCCTCATTCAGACCCACTCGCAAGCGGGCGCACGTACGTTAGGCGTACGTACAAAATTATTTAAATTCAATGGCTCGCTCGTATTTTCGTTCGCATCTAAAGTTCCTCCCTAAACTCAGGCGACCCCTCCTCTAACTAACGAGCGTGCGAAATAGCGAGCATACATCCCCGAAATGGCTTGAAGGGAACGCACGCACAAGTGAAACCGGAAGTGGCCTTGTCAGATGTCGATTACCTGCTCCTTTTTTCTGCCTACCTCCCTCAATCGTATCATGCCAATCAATGTATCAATTAGCTTAATTTTTTTTTTTTTTTCAACACAATGCAAGAAACTTTACTCTTGTCCATGTTTGTGTTTACCCGCAGAATACGTACGGATGGAACATTCGCTTTTATTGTTCAAAAAACATGTGAACCACAATTAAACAATTGTTCTATTGCTGTGGATCCCTGCATATTTTCCGGGGTTCATTTCTTTATTTAAATTTGCAAACGCATGTCACTGCATCAAGCCTATCATAACTCTCCAGAGATTTCTGGCCCTGTTGAACACATGACTCATACACTAACCAATAAAATTGCTCCTGTTAATTTCCAAAATACATTAGCCAATCAGAAATTTTTTGCACACTTTATCAAAAAAGTTTTGTATGAAAAACTCCATTGCCATCATGAGAGCCTCCGCATTCACCAGGCGCGAGCTGCTGGTGTTTACGGAGGTGATGGATCGCCGTATCACCAGCCAGCCTCCACCCATCACCAACCGGCAGAAGCGCTCCGCGTATGCGGAGGCACGGTCCCGCCTGCGGTCCTTGGGTTCACGCCGCAACATCGGGCAGCTGGAGCGCAGGTGGTCAGACCTGCAACGGCGAACGCCCCGCTTGCTGGCATGCTTACGCATGCAGATCCTTGAAAGTAAGTGTTATGTATTGTGGTTTTCATGTTTGTGTTTGTGGGGCAAACTGCGTGTGCATGTTTTCCTGTCTGTCCTATTAATTATTTGTCCTCATATCTGCGTGTGCATGGTTTCCTGTCTGTCTTATTAATTATTTGTCCTCATATCTGCGTGTGCATGTTTTCCCTCTATTTCTGTTTTTTTCATTCTACTCCTATTTGCATGTTTTTTGTTGGTGGTTTTATTTTTTTTATTTGGACCCCGGATTTGCCCAGAAACTAACCTCAATTTGTTTGACATATTTTAGGAGGACAGCCAAGACTACGCCGTCACCGTCCGGCCAGACGGCGTTCCCGGCCACTATCCCCAACCCCCAGCCAACACTCCACCCCAAATATTTCCCCTATACCCCACTCCTCCCCAGCCTTCCAAGACCCTCTCCCGGAACTGTCGGGCCTCCTTCCCCTCCGTCCCACTTCCCCCTCTCCTCCACCCACCCCTCTTCCAATTACCCCCTCCCCGGAGTCCATCATTACCCCTCCCCGTTCTTTGGGGAATGAAGGCTCCTCCGAGGAGGAACATGGAGGGACTTCCGGAGCTCCCGTTTTGGCTCACGGTATGTTTTTCTTTCTCATTTTTTTTAACCACAAACTGTTTGTATGTAATCATGTGTCGTGCCTTTATTCGTGCTTGTTTGGTTTACTTTTGGTGATTTAGCAGTTTGCCTTTACCTCTTCCTGCTGATTTCAACATACACATATCACACCTGTGTGAATTTGTACATAGGCCTTGTATTTTTGGCAGCACCCCCTTTTGGGTTTGTTTGTTTTTCGGTTTAGGAGTGATTTCGTTGTGTTTTTGTTTTTTTAATGTGGATTCCCTATTGTTTTCTTAATCCACACACTTTTCTCACCCACAGAGGAACAGAGGCGTCGACAAGAGGTGGACGATTGTGTTGGCCAGATGCGCCAACATGTCATTGGCATTCTTGTGGCCCTTGACCGGCTGTCTGGCATCCTTCGCCAGTAGTTTTTTTTTTTTTTTTTTCGTTTTGTAAATACATTTTCTAGTTCTAATATACGTTCTGGCTCATTCTTTTTTTCAAAAACAAAAATAGTTTTCCCTGACATAAGTAGACTGTTCCTGCAAGGATTTCCCTTTTTTAAAAGTTAGATTGTATTTTGTATTTGTATGTTAAACAGCCACAAGAAACACATAACAGTAACAATGTCATTTCCCTTTTTGGGTGTAGTGTCAATTAGATATTTCGACATTTTACAGGTTCCTAGTTGGTGTGCAAGCTGCTTAGGCCAATCTTCAAAATCCAAAGGTTTGGACAGGCTTCCTTTTGGTGTGGGTTGGGAACCTGCAAACATATTTCAGTTTACATCAACTGGTGTCAGTACTGGATTACCCCTTAGTCAAATGTAAGGTGTGTTAACCTGGTTACACTTGCTGTTAACGTCCAAAAAAAGGAAGACCATTTCACTCTCCAAACATTTATTCACAACATAAATGAGAAATCAAAGTGGTCAGTCCCCAAAAAAAAAACCAGTGATAATCTCAAATACAACACATACAAATAAAATATTTAAATAAGAAAAACAATCAAGAACTGGTTGACGAAGGACCATGCCAACATGATTCCACAAACATGGCGTTGCGATATGGGTTCCAGAATATATGGCCAAAATCACCAGATCCAGGTTTGGTAAGGGTAGCAGGAAGTACTGAGCGTTGGAGTGGTAAAGATTATGTGAACAAACAGAAGATGGTGAAAAAAAAAAAAATAAATTAGATGTTCGCAAACAAACACAAACACATTAGGTATAAACACTGTAGTTTGGGTCAAACTTACCTAAAAAATCTGGCCACCACATCATCGCATATGGCCCCCCCACATACTGACCTCCGACCAACCTCGGGGGGGCCATCCTCAGGTAAGGCATCCTCTGGCTGCATTGGGACACCACTCCTTATGGCGATGTTGTGAAATATCCCACACAGGACCACAATTTTCAACACCATATCCGGCAAATACATGAGCTCGCCACCAGAGCGGTGGAGGCATCTGAATCGGCCTTTTAAAAGGCCGATACAGCGCTCCACCACTTGCCTGGTGGCTGTAAGTGCGGAATTATACTCACTTTGTGGGCCTGGTGTGGGAGCCAAATAAGGAGTGAGCAGCCAGGACATGCAAGGGTATCCACTGTCTCCTGTGAAAAATAAGAGACAACATCAGGAACACTGTGTATCAAGCTTAACATTGTTATGTACTAAAGGTCTCCACTTACCCAGAAGCCACGCATCACCAGCTTGTAGGTTGGTTAATTTCTGCCATATCCCTGATTGCCGGATGACGAAGGAGTCATGTGCACTTCCTGGTAACTTAGCATTCAGGGACAGGATCTGGAGGGAGGCATCACATACCACCATTACATTCAGGGAGTGATAGTGTTTCCTGTTTCTAAATATTGCCTCCAGCCGTGCTGGAGGCTGAAGTGGTATGTGAGTACCATCCACAACCCCTATGATGTGTGGGAAGCCAGCTATTTGGTAAAAATTGGCCTTGGCCACACTAAGGGCACCCATATCCAAAGGCATTTGAATAAAATGATGGAGGTGCTTGAAAAGTGCCTCCATCACTGCCCTCAGGATCCGGGAAAAGGAGGATTGGGAGATGCCCACCACTATTCCCACCGTTGTTTGAAACGATCCTGAGGCACAGAAATTTAACACCGCCATAAATTGCGTCATTGGTGGTATTGCTGTTGGACTGTCAATTTGCCGCTCAAGATCACTTTCTATTAATGAGAGAGTGTCTATGATGATTTTGGGAGGTAGACGGTAGCGTCTTAAAACCTCATCATTGGGCATTCCAAAAAGGGTGACACGTGTTCGAAATATCTGGAGCCTTGCATGCCTACGATGCCTACGCCTGGGATGAGATTGAGGTTGGTCGGCTTCCGGGAGCATGGCCAGAACAATCCGCCCCAGATCAACCTGAAATTCATAGATTTCAAAGTAAGGCTTTTGACCCACCCCAAAACTATATTAAAACAACTTAGCTTGATGATACCATCCATTGCTGCTTACATGCCGGGGTATTGTCATGATACGTCCAAACTGAAAATAAACAACAACATTACTTGACACATTTCACTCTGTGCATTTTTGTTTATACATTTTGTGCTAGACCAAAGTTCAAATATGCCAAACACCCATTTAGCAAAACCGCAAAGTGACATTTAACACAGTACATCAAAACGGGTCGAAATGTTGGCTCAAAAAGCGAAAGATAAACCACCAAAAAGTTAGAATGATTATTAAGCTGTTTAAAATTTGCTAATTAGTTCGCTAATACAAGTCACAAGAGTAACTACTAAAAATTCGCTAATTAGTTCGCTAATACAAGTCACAAGAGTAACTACTAAAAATGCGCTAATTAGTTCGCTAATACAAGTCACAAGAGTAACTACTAAAAATTTGCTAATTAGTTCGGTAATACAAGATAAAAAATGGACTTACCAAGAGCAAATATCTAAGATGCAAAATCAAAAGGTCTTTGGGGTCGAAAATAAACAAAATCTAAAATAGAAGAAATTATAGATCCAAAAATTACAAAATATACGAAACACAATGAAACAACAATTGAACAAAAGTTAGACTTCACAAAACTTACCAATTCAACAAACGAGGTCCCAAAAATATAAACCAACAAAGATAACGGAAAAAAAAACGCAAATCTAACCAACAAACGAATCTGCAACCTCCAACTCCTTTCTACGCAATCAATAAACTCCAGCCAAGATAACCTCCAACAATCCAAAAACGCCACCTCGACTTGAGACACACCAAGCCATAAATAGTGTTTCGTTTCCCGCACAAATTAAGGAGGGATCATAGGGCCGCACAATCAATGATGCGGCCGCAAAATAAGGACGCATGTATAAATACGTCACGAAAACACATTCAAATTCTGGTGTATTTCTTGTTTGGACCGCAGACATGGCAACAGAACAGGGAAAAAATGCACAAGAGTCAGGCGGTAAGTCTTTCATGCATTTTCTATCAACGATTAATTTGAAACATAAGATTAGGCAAGTTGTGATTTTGTGAATTCTGTAAATTTACACAAATAGGTGAGGAGGATGACATGGAAGAGGCTGCTGGGCCCAGTATTCCGGCCAAAGCGGGCAAAAAAAAAAGGCAGCCACATTTCACAAGAAAGGAGATGGAGGTTTTGATCCAGAAGTGTGTGGACATCCTGCCACAGGCAGACAGGAATATGAGTCTAAGCCAGAAGTGGAGAATGTGGGAAGAGGTAGCCGTTGCTGTCAATAGAGTGGGTGATTATGTCCGTCTAGCCCGGGATGTCAAACGGCGGTAAGTAAACCCTTGCCCCCCCTAAAAACAAACCCCATTTTAAACCAAAGGATAATGGCTTCCATTTTTCCCCACAGATGGGGCGACTTCAAATATCGCCTAAAGCAAAAACTCGCGGACAGGGCTAGGCATGCAAGGGGGACAGGTGGGGGTCCCACCCCTGTGTCATTGGAGTTGACGGATTTAGAAGAGCTGGCACAGGGGTGTGTGCAGCCTGTGGAGGTGTTTGGCATGTCCAACATGGATACGGACATGCCAGACTTTGCGGCTCCTCATGTTGGGCCAGGTAAGTATTGTGATGTCACCAACTCTGAAATGCTTTTGTGCCAATATGTAGATTCTAATGTGACTCTTTTCTCATTTTTCAAACAGAGACACAGGCGGATGTGTCTGCTCCAGAGGGAAGCCTTGGCCGCAGAATTTCTGCTGGCTCTGCAGGGGAGGAACCAGTACATCCGGCTGAGGACCCTGCAGAAGCCAGTCCAGGGCGTGCCCCCTCGCAGGCAGTGGGCCTCCTCACAGAACTCATTTTCAAATCAGATTTCCATACGGAGATTCTGCAGAGGATGGACGCCAGTCTGCTACGGGTGGCTGAGGCCCTGGAGCAAAATGCTGCGGCCAACGTGACCATTGGTCAGGCCCTGGCGGAAAATACCAGGGCCAACATCCGCATCGCCGATGCCCTGGAGCAGCTCGTTCGCCAGCACATGGTGGAGCCGACCTCCCTTCCTGCCGGAACATCAGGATCCTCCACCTCTGGCACAACATCAGCCAATCCTCCAAATGTGCCTAGCCCTGTGCCTAGTCCAGAGGCCACAACATCTGCCTCTGGACAGGCCAGCCCGATGGCATCCCGGACCCGGTCTGGCACCCACCCTCCCCCATCCAAACGGGCGAAAAAACGGTGACAGCAATGGCGACTTTTCCCACACTCCTTCTGTGCTTGGCTCATATTCCTTTCTGGTCAAAACTTCCCTCTCCTTTCTTGTGAAATGTTTTTAAGTTATTTTTGTACGTTTATGTTATCAGTTATTGATTATTTATTTTTGAGAAAAAGTATCTTTGGCATAAAAAAAAAAAATATATATTATGCCAATTGGTTTGTGTTTAAACAATAAATTTATGAAAAAAATCTGACATTGTATTGTGACATTATTGTACAAATGGGTTACATTTAATCCTGGCCATAAAGGCAAAAAAGGACACAAAAAACCATTTCATTTGTATAAAAAAAAGGCCTCTTGAAGGAACGTTTAAAAATTCACATAACGATGCAAATTCCACATTAAAAAAAAAAAGGGGAGCTAATTAAAACATGATGACATTATTGTCACAATAGGCCAGAAACAGCAAATTGAGGTAAAAAAAACCCACAAAAAATGTACGCCAATTGATTGTGTAATCCTGACATTAGCAGGTATGATTTCCACCTGCGTACGGTTTTGTGCTATCCCAATAAACTGCTTTCCAAACACATACCAAGCCGGTTTTCAATACAACACTAATTGTTTTTGTGACCACCCGCGATTAATCGCTGCAACATCATGGAGTCCCGGGACGGAGGAGAAGGCCATCGCCAATGTGGTCGAGTAATCCAGACCCTAAACTGTGCGAGCATTTTGAAGGGAAAGAGGATGTTCCAGTGACGTATGTGACGGTCCGAACACATTTGACGTTCGCATCTGCTAATGTATGTACGCCCCAAAAACGCCTCGCCACGCCTGCGTTTTTCCATCTCCACCCCCGTCAACACCCAAAAACGCCCTGTTCTGTCAATCACATTTGACATGTCACTTCCTGTACGCTATTTTAGGAACGAGAGAAAAAAAGCTCGCAATCTGCCGTACGCACATGCGCAGTGTAACACCGACGCATGTGCGGTTAGTCAACATCGGAACGCAACGAGCGTACTGCTGTTTGCGAGTGGCTCTGAATGAGGGCCTAAGTTTACAACATTGTTAAGATTTGCCCTTTCCTCTCCCCAGATATTATAGTACCAAGACAATTGTCCATGTTCCTTCAATGGTTATTGCAATCCATTCCTCCCTGGATGGCCTGTCTCACATTATCTGTTCTAAATGTTGTTCCCCTGCAAAGTCCTCCATCAGCTTCCCTTTCCTTCCAAAATATCACTCAAGCTGATTACCCTCACCAATAATGCCCTAATTATTGCCTTCTTGTCCTACATCTCCAACTTCTCAAAAATGCTTCTCTTCTTGTCCACTCTGTTCTGTCAATGACCTTCGCCTCTCCTCCAATCTTTCCTCCAATCCAATAACAACCTCACAATTCCCCCTTTAAGTATTAGGGCCTGATTAAGAGATGGACAGATTTGCATAGCCCCACACAAGCGGCTGTGCGAATCCATCCATCTCTCATGCAAATGTAGAAGGAGGTGTCAGACACCTCCTTGCTGCATTTGCGATACCAATAACAGCACTGCGATCGATGCCACAGGCTGAGATCACCGATGGTCACGATATTTGGTCCTTTGGTCATGCTACTGGAGCTGAAGCTTCCCACACCCTGCCCGGGTGCTGGTCAAGTAAGAGGCCAGGCCTCTTCCATCCCAGAAAATGGGGGCAACACATCCTGGTTCCCAGGAATGGTAACCAACCACGTCCCCGCTTCGCTCTCCCAAATGTTGCAGTATGTCAATTAAATGCCGCAGCATGTAATTTTTTCATAGTACCTTGTTAAGATATGTTCCAAGTTAAGGCTGAACGCTACCATCGATTGGGCCTCTGAATCTTGACAAGTGACAGATCTCAAGTCAGTGAATTACTTTAATGGCCTGGACCCCTGAAAAGAGTAAGTACATGGATATTATTCTCAATGACAGGAAACAAATAAACCGATGTCATCACAACAACTAACACAGCCAAAAGACTCAGATGTTCTTCATTAATTTCAAGCACTGTACAGCAGAATGCAGAAATCATTTTTGGTATATAACTGAGACATGACAGGTTAGTTACAAATCAACAACAACATCAATAATAATTATAGTTAGCCAGCAAGGATTATAATAAAAGACATGATTCTTGCTCACATTTCCAAAATTCAGTTTGGCTCCCTAGAGATCTTCCCACACCATCTCAATGTTTTACTATTTTTAATTATTTAAAATGTATACATTACTTATGAAAAGTTTTAGAACACCCTTATTTTCCAGTTTTATTGAAATTGAATGTCTCAGTGTACTCTGAAATCAAAGCATTGAACAAATAAACAATTGAAGATAAAAAATAAATCATCGTATTATTTTGATTAACAAAATGTAATCTAGACAATGTTCATTAAATTGAACACAATCATGGCATTCTTTCTACAATGGAAATCAAATGTTCAATATTCTCAACACTGCTGCAGAAGTTCCCACAATGTGTTGCCGAAAATGCGGACACAGAAAAGGGGGTGTGACTTTGTGCCCGTTAGACCATGCCCAGTCTTGTGCCATTTTGGTGGCTTGACCCCGTGTCATGTCCCCATCTTCGTCAGGCTGGGGGGCTTGACCAGCACTCTGGGAGCTGCTGGGAAGCTTCCAGCATTTCTGGACACGGGGGTGTGGATAATGCTTGCATCATTCACCACTGCTGGTGCAGTGCTGCCCGGTGACACCATCCAAAGTCGTGACACCAAAATAGCAGAAAAGCTCTGCTTTTGTTGTGTGGACCCTCTCAGATGGTGTCACCAGTGCGGCCCGCACTTTAAATCTGGAGACTGTGCTGGCCATTCCCGGAATTGAAGCTTACAGTCTTGTTTCATTAAAGAAAGTTCTGTCTTAGCCTGGAGGTATGTTGTGGCGTAGACCAGATAGTATTGCATGGAGCAGCAAAATGCTGTGGTAGCCCTTTTGGTTCAGGGCACCGTCACTCTGTGCAAGCCTCCTACTCAGGATCCAACAAAAGAGCCCTAGACCATCATGTTTCCTTCTCCATGTTTGACAGTTGGTGTCAAAGGAGTTTATTTACTAAGGGTGTTTTCCAATTAGAATTTGTGGCTTTAAGATGCCAGGAAGCAGCAGCTTAGTAAATAAACCCCACACACTGAGAAACCATTCTTTCACCTACTCGATGGCACAAAAATCCCTGCATGATTTATTTATCAACATTTATTTATATAGCACACATACATGTACCACAGCACTTTACAGAGCATATTTTCTCATTCACATCAGTCCCTGCACCAGTGGTGCTTACAATCTATATTCCCTACAACATGTACTTACACACATATACACTAGTTTTAATTTTTTTTCAGAATCCACATACCTAAATGAGGAACCAAAGATTTAAAATCTTGAATCATCAGTCCATAAGGCCTACCAGTCTTCAGTATTCCTCTAGCCGTGCTTCATAGCACAGACAAGTCTCTTTTTCATTTCTGAAGAACAACTGCAAGTTCTTCACCCATTACTTCTTCCCTGAAAAAAACTCTTCTATAAATATGATATTGACATTAATTATCGATTTCAGTTAAACTAAACTTTTGAAACTCTAGCAGTTTACCGCTTATCTCTACAGCTTCCTATTTCAGGTTATTCACTGGACTTGATTGCATACATTTCAATAAAAACTGTAAAATTGGTGGTGTTTTAAAACTTTTGCCCAGTAGTATAGCTCTTTCCCACACTTTAAAAATGCATGGGAGAGAGCTATGATATGCAGAAGTGAATTCAATGGGGCAAGGTTTTTACATGCACAGGACCTTTACACAAGAGACAAATTACGAAGTTCTGTGGTATATATGTCCAAACTTGTATCTCAGAGTTCCAAAATCATGTTGAAGCTGAAATGATGTAGTAGTAATTCATATGTGATGGAATTGCCCTACAATTTATGTTTTATGTATATTTATGTTGTATTATCAACAGTACTAAAATCTTAGTGAGGAGCAAAAGCACTACTCAACAAGGATTCTTTCTTTTGAATTGGTCTATGGCTGCACTCTGATTACAAAAATCAATTCTAAATCAGGCCATAATCACTACACAATGGAGTGATCATCTATCTCTCCATCAACTCAACTTTCACATGAGTATGAAACATTTAGGGGGGAATTCAATTAAGGGCGAATCTGTTCACCCAGCCGAATCTGCACAACAGGGAGCGGGATCTCAAACAAAAGTGAAAGCCAACATATAGGGTAGTGAGGAGTTTTTTGCTAATGTGGCATTTGTTATATAGCTGGTAAAGAAAAACTTTTATTAAGTCTATATAAAAATATATTTAGTAATGAGGGGAAAGAAAATAGAACTTTTGAGTAGAAAATTAGGTATATTAGGAGAAGATGATCATTTGTTCTAGTATCTCTTATAGTTATTTCAAGCAGGACAGGATTGTCACCACATCCCTATTCCCAATAAAATCCTCCTCCTCACATAACTAACCCTTCCAGGTTTTAGATCCTTTGTCCACCCTGCTATTATAGCTAGAAAGTATGGCTATCAAATAATACAATTGATATCTGACAGGATGGGCGATTCAGCTTGGGATGAAATTGCATAGCTGCACGCAAGCAGCTTTGCAGTTCCGTCCTTGTAAATATGCAAATGCAGCAGGAGGTGTATGACACCCCCTGTATGACACCCCCTGTATGACACTCCCGGTATGATTCCCCCTGCTGCATTTGTTATCCCAGGACTGTGACTGAGGTCACAGGCTGGGATAACCATCGTGACCACCGATCGTGATGTCGGGCAACCAGCCAGCTGAGCAAGCCTCAGCTTACTCAGGCTGGCTTGCTTGTGAGACCAGGAATCTGTGTTCGTGGATGCAGCCTCTGGCCTTGCCACACCCGAAAAATGGGGTGGACACGCCCCTGTTTCCGTGAACGCAGGCTGACCCCCATCTTCGCACCGCCCCTTAAATGCCTCGGCCTGTCAATCAGGCAGAGGCATAGAAGGTGCTGCATGCGATCACAAAATATGGTCATGTTTGTAATAAAATAAGGCTCTTATATTAATAAGAAAAAATATTCACATTTCATATGCCTGTCTCAGACCTGTAGACCTCTGTGTCTACTAAACTTATTTCCTGTGCACACAGTGAATCACATCACTCACTAGTGCACAAAATGTTTAATAGTTATTTACTGTGTCTTTACTAACATTTTTCATACACAACTTTTCATCCTCCACATCTTTCACTATGATTCTGTTTCACAATGTATCAATTTTACTGCCATGTATATAAATACTGTTATTATACAACGTACTCCATTTGCCAGACAAAGTCCATACTGACAAAATGTGCAGTAAAGGAGTTCTGCAGTGTGTATGCTCATGATGGTTAATATACCTGCTGCCTTTCCACTGAACTGCAGATTCAGATAACTGGTGATACTGGAGAAATGTTTCCTGGAGGATAAAGAGGGTGACTACATTCTGTAACCATCTGTACAGATAATACCCCTTTTACAGGCTCCTAGGAAAAAATCCCTGGTCAACTGACCCGGCATTCCTTCCTTCGAGCAGGGTTTTACATTGGTAAGACCCGACTAAGGCTCAGTGGAAACAAGTATCCCGGGTCATCAGACCCAGGTCCTGTTCACAGCATAGAGAGAGCAGCATTTCCTGGTGCTTGGAGATGATGTAATCCCCAAGCACCGGCAGATGTAAGCCCTGGGTATATTCCGGGTCCAGCCTGCAGCGTAAACTGGGTTCAAACCATTGTGACATGGCTTGTAACCCTTGTTCGATGGCCCGGGCTGGACCCATGATTTTGGTGGAAAAGAGGTATATGTACATTATGTACAGTTTATGTACGTTATTAAATTTGTTGCTGAATGGTAAAAAACTAACTTTACACTATTACTGTTTCTCTCTGATGTTTGCACACTACTGCTGCAATAACTTTGTATGGTGGTTTGCTGAGAAGGGATCTGGGCAGACTGAAGACTAGTTTTACTAAATCCAAAGCAACTTATTTTTCTTTACAGAGTTAAGCCACTGTACTTCTATTTGTTTACTTGATACATATGCACTCATAGGAGTATATTTACTAAAGTGCGGGTTTTTAGAAATGGATATGTTGCCCGTAGCAACCAATAAGATTCTAGTTATTATCTTTTAGAAAGTGCTAGATAAATTATAAGTAGAATTTGATTGGTTGCTATGGGCAACATCTCCATTTCTAAAACCCACATTTTAGTAAATATACCCCCTAGCATGCTTTGAGGTATTTTTTCATATACAGGTATACTTCACATGAGTGCCTCTTTTATGTGTTCTCAAATAAAATATTTAAAATGTTAAAATGTTGAGTATAATTTTTCTCCAGCTTAACCCTTCACTGCTGAGGCAAATTCACGATATTTGCACTTATCATATTCCAACATCAATATCACTAATTTATTTTATGTGATACCCACACAAATTATACCTTGTTTTATTTAGAAAATTTTGTATTTTTAGAAAGTACCATTAGTCATTTTACTCATTATAACAAATATAAAAAAGAAATTGAACCCAGGTGGCCAAAGAAGTGTTTTTTTATTGCAATTTCAAAAAAGGGATGCAAAGGCAAATATTAATTTTTTTGTCTTATAAATACCATAAAGAAATACTTTGTTGTTATTGTTTCACCAATATAATTCACCTTTCCAAAATAGTAAAAAGCAGGATTCTCTGTGTAGGTTTTGGCAAAATAATTTGCACTTATGAACATGTTTATTTTTACATTTTCACTGTCTCTATTTAAATGCTCATTTGTACGAAGAATATGGTAACCCAAAATGGCTTTCCATTTTATAAACTGGACATCCTACCACATTAATGAGGGACCACTCTTTTATTAGATAAAAGATGGGAAAGATATGGGCTTTAAATCCCCCATCTGCAGAAAATTAGAATTTTGTATTTTTGTGTACTGTTTCAGTTATTGCTGGCTGATCACCAGACAATAAATACTAAGGGACTCTCCCCTCCTTCAACACAGGGTAATACCATGTGTGTGTTTGTGCTTGTATGGGAGAGATAGGGCACAATGGTATGCCGCCGGTCTCAATACCAACAGCGTAATCCCGGCAAGGGATCTAACATAGGCATTGAAATGCCACGCCTATGTCAATCAAGATGCCGGGTCCTCGACAGGACGCCAGACCAATCGTCCAATGCCGGGGGTAAGTATATATGTAGCCGGGGATGGGGGAGTTAGGTTTAAGCACTATGGGGGGAGGTTAGGGTTAGGCACCCCCCGGGAGACTTAGGTTTAGGGTGCGGAAAGGGGGGTTAGGTTTAGGCACTTACGAGGTGTCCTCATACATCTTTGCTGCAGTTATACAATGTGAATTGTCTAGGATGCACCATCAGACTGTTGATAAATTTGAGCTGCAACACTTAAAACTGTGTGCAACCGAATCTCTGAATCTGTACATGAAGTGCTATAATGCAGTAGATGCAGATTTTTTTCCACAAGTTCCATTGTGCATCGTATACAGACTCAGTTGCACACAGATATAGAAGTGTTGCATATCAAATTAATCCGCACAGTCTCTTGGTACATCCAAGTTGCATCACATTGTGACTAAGATGCATTTTCAGATGTCTCCCACCACCTGGCATATTGAGGCTAGATGTATGAGGACACATCTGTAAATTGCCTCCCCTCATATTTTTCATTATTTGTTTTTATTTACAAAAGTGACTTCCCAATCCAGCCTGGTCTGTGAGTGGGTGTGTCTATTGTACATTTCTGGAAAATACCAGTTACCATTTCTGGTCAAATTTTAGCTTTTCAAAAGTTGTACGGTTCATGTAGCATTAGATATATCAGATATTCCTGTCATTCCAAGAAATGTAGTGTAAGGAGGTACTATCAGAGAGGGAGAGAGAGATATTATATTATAGTATATTATATTAATATACTATAAATTGGTACTGACACTATTGTTATTTTTTTATATTGTAATAAAAGACTAACGGAAACTGCACTTGTCAACCACTTTATTAGATATTTTATTTTTTGTTATTGTTGCAATCCATTTTGAAATATCATAGAAAAATATTAAACAATGCAAACTGTTATCTATGGCCACTTTCCTCCCAATGGCAGTCAACTGAATTAACCCAGGCAAACCTTTACCACTAAGCCAATTACAAGGAATTTTTCTTGCTTATGATTGGCTGGTATTTTGGAAAGCCTCTTTTTTTCTGTTTAAGCAGCAAAACCTTTGCTAGTTCAATTTAATGAACTATTTTATGGTGTGTGCTCACAGCAAGCAGTTTGCATTTTTTATTATTTTCTATTGGATTACAATAAAATAAAAAATTAAGTTTTAGAATAAAGTGGATAACAAAGGAATATTTGGGAGTCTTTTATTAGAACATAAAAATATTTAACACCCATGTCAGTATTTTATTTGCTTATTTATACAATATTTGTATAATGAAGGGTCTTAGAGACCCCATGTTCATTTACCACTCTAAAATCTTGATTTTTTTTAACCATTATTTGTGCACCTACAGCCCAGGGGTATTAAAATAAGCCCTGTTTTTTCAGTCTGAGGCTAGTAATCTCTTAAAGAAGTAATTGTCCTTGCTGACCAGGATCTGTTTAGTTCACATTATGACAAGAGGCCATTGTGCTGCAGGTTTCCCTGTTAGAGTATTACCAACGCACCTCTCTAGACTCTACAGCAATTTCCCTATTTTAGTGAGAACCAGTCCAGGTATCTAGCATTGTCACTTGTTATGGATATTTGAAAGTATTCCCTTTCATTTCAATTGACATCATGATCATTTGCTTCAGTAGGACATCTGGTGGTGGAAAAAGGGCACGCAATGCGGTGTGTTTCTTTAAAGTTTCATAGAATGTTACATGGCAGCATGGTGTGTCTGGAATCTAATTAACATTTTGTACAGCTATACCTTTGGTACCTATTGAGATACAGTTTTGGGGCTCAACTATGTGTTTTCCTAGTACAAAAAAAGCAGTATGTGCTACAAAAAGGATTCTCAGAGCTAATGGCCTGAGTAAACAGAAGAATTTAATAGCAATGAAACTTAATAGATAAATGATAATAATATAAAAAAATATTGAAATATAATTAAATAATTAAACTGAAGATAGTTGTTATAATAAATTAGAAGTACACAATAAATATTCTAATAATAATTATGAAAAGTATACAGTGAACTATAATGAAATAGTATACTATACCATTCTGTCATTCTATTACCAATGAAAAAAGTTAAATTGTATTAGTAATGACATTGGAAAAGAATAATGTAATATATTTAAGTAATAAAAATGGGCATAATAATATCATACCTATAAAATATAATGAATGAAAAATAAATAATGATGTAAGAAACAGAAAATAAAGGAATTAATATATAAATATTAAAATAAATTACACATACTCAAAAGACAAAACTAATACTAATGTGCAATTCTGTTCCCAAAATGGATATCCAAAGACACAATAAACTAATTACATTTCAGCTTCAAATTAATATATTGTATTCTAAATACATTCAGAAATAATATTTAACTTACTGTTATCTCTTTGAAGTTTGAAATGCCATTGTACTACCTAAATCAAGCTACTTTTTAACAAATTAATCAACAATTTTCCATTTAATGTAATTGCTTAGTTTATTACTGATACATTGTAAGCAGCTTAATTAGTTACACATAACAGCTTAGATTTTATGATGTATGTGCATTCAATTATATTGTATAGCAAACTCAGTAAAGTTAAAGTTACACATCTCTCAGTTATATTATTATGAAAATTAAATGAGGGGTAAACCCCACATGCATCTAATTTGAAAAGGGTAAAAAAACAGTGTTTCCTAAAATTAAAATCCAGTGGTTTTGGTTCAGTAATTGGATCCCTGTTAAAGCATTTCTTTGTTTAAATACAGTAATTGATTTAAACAAAAATGGGAGATGGAGGTGTCAGTGCTCTAAGTCTTCTGCTTTTTTTGGAGTGAGCTCTTTTTTAAATCAAGTCCAACTGAAGGTTGCAAATTTGCTTTACTGTGAATTTGTTTCTGCTACCAAAGATCTGATGTAAAGATATATGTTGATGACCATCAGAACATGTTTATTATAACAGATCCTTCTGTAAATTAATTAGTAAAAGAAATATATGTATGTCACCACTTAAATAACTAACCAACACAATTGTCAGGATACTGGCAGTCAGAATCCCGATGCTGGCATCCCGTCAGGGTTAGGATACTGACGCCCTACTCCTAAGTCTCCCTTCTAGCAGCCTAACCCCCCCGCAGCCTAAACCTAACCTCCTCCCCACAGCCTAACCCTGACCCTAGTGCTTAACCCTCCCCTTAACCCCAATACTTAATGTCGGGATGCCAGCGGTTGGGATGCTGGCACCAGGTTTCTGACTGGTGTCTAGATTCCAGCGCAGGTAGTCTGAGTGCTAGCATCCCGACAGCTGAGATATAAACTACATCCCCAATTGCTATAGCCTGGACTTGTAATACTAAAAAAATATAACAAAAACAATTATTCCTTCTTACAAGGCAAGCAGTGTTGACTAGTACTCTGCACCTGTTGGGTGGTTGATGATAAAATATGTATTAACATTTTTTGTGTAATTACAAATCCCAGCAGGCCCTCTCAAAATCATCCACTGATTACAACTGCCAGTATGACTACGGTAGCCAGTGCATGCTGGAGCTTGTGGAATAACAGCCAAGGTTTACTGGAATTAGCTAATAGTAAAACAACCTACAAATTGTAGTTCAATTACAATAAACAATTAAAATAAAAAGAGGGATTCCTCAAATCCTTGTGATAACCATAGCAAGTATAAATAAAGGAATTGTGATTGGTCAATCAGAGAGACTTAGGTATACAGTAATTGGCTGCTTGAAAATTGACCCTTGGAGGTTATATAGATTCATTAATTCATGACTCTGCCAGTAATTCTCATTTTTGTTTTTATGTCTATTTTATGTTCCAGTTGCATTACTTCAGAACAGATGAAAAAAATTACCTTCATAACAATAACTAATTATTTTTGGACACTACACTATTACCTTAGCTCATTATCCTACTAGTTTAAAGTAAAACAGACCAATTTATGGTACTGGTATTTACTTATTTTATGGTTATACATATTTTTATTTATTATTTTCTTGTAATATTTAATTACTTAAATATCTATGTAATTGTGTTATTGTCACATTATGGCACTGTAAACACCTTGTGACGCTGTATACATAAAAGTTAATAATAGTAACAATTATAATATAGTAGTAATTATCAAGTTTATGATGATGACTGTCATCTTTAAACTGGCCACATTCTGATATGTGGCTAAGTGTGCACATATTTAAACTGTGTATTGAGTTGCAGATAATTTATGATACATGCAATTCAAATATATTAAGCTGCAGTATTATATTTAGAAATGTATGTGTACATGTAGGCAGCATGATATTGGTCTACTCTAAATCAGGCACCTATTGCAGTTCTTTATGTAAGAGTGGATCAGCTAGAAGCCCTACCTACAGAATAACAGCACAATCTGTACATTTTAAATCTCAGCTCAAAATACTCTCCCTCGTGACCTCTTAGCTCCATCTCTCACCTACATTTCATCTGCATCTCACTTCATCTCTTATGACCACCTCTCCCACCTACCTTTCCAATGTCACTATCTACTTTTGGGATCCTTACAAGACTTTTCCACAGCCATCTAATCTATAAGTGCTCTCTGATGACCCGCCCAAATACACCCTTTTCCCCTTAGGGGTCTACCATAACATTTGTTTTTTTGTTTTCATTTATTTCACTGTTTGTGTTGTATTTGCTATTTTCCTCACTGTTCCAACTTGCAAACGAAAATGTAAAAAAATCAACAAAAATAATAAAAACCATTGGTACAGATACTCAGAAAAAAATGCCAGTACTAAAGTTGATAAAAAAATTATATTGTGCAGATACTTATTTTATTACTTTCCAATTATTTCACTGAATTCATATTTCTGGAACTACTGTATCTATAAAAATGTAAAATGTAACCACATATAAAGTGCTGTAACTGTACACCACAGAGTACAACCAGAAAAAAAAAAAGATGGTGCCTACACACTTAGCGATGGGCTTGCAATCCCACAATGTGTACGATTTCTCCCTGAACTCTCCCTGGGAGCTACCCCATAAAAAGTAACTTTGCACCTTGACAAACCATGTTACAATGGAATAGGTTCAAAACATTTTTTCTTCATGCAGGGAAGATACTAGGTACATCTGCAGGTTGTAAACAAATACACTAAAATTTAAGATATGCCCCTTCCAAATCTAAACTTCACTGCCAATTTTAAATCATCCCCACCTGCAGAGCAACATGGTAGCTCCAGAGGTGGGGCTGCAGTGCAGTCCAAAATTCAAATAGGGGAACCACACCAGCTGCCAGTGAGTCCCGACCAGTGATGTTTGGTCAGCAGTTGGGATAGCTCTTCTGCTTGAATTTTGGATGCTCTGCAGCCTCACCTCTGGAGCCGCCACTAATCACCACTAACCATATACAGTACAATAATATAAATAACAATTGCACTTAGATCCTCAAACAAATGTACCAGAATCCTCTGTGGTCTGAAAGTGCTGATTGGGTATAATTCAGGCTCTCATTGAGTCTATGAAAAAGAAACGGAAACCACTGTGGTTATGTTCCAATGTGCGTTTTTGGGTTTTCATAATTTATTTCAGGAGAGGTGAAGGTAAAATATAGAGTGGGAGAAAAGAGTAATGTAAATATCTCTGAATGAGTTACCAGTTAGTTATTATTATTATTATTATTATTATTTACAGTATTTATATGGTGCCACAAGTGTTCCGCAGCACCTTACCAATTACATAAACAACTAAGTAACCAGTGACATACAATACAAAGCAGGACATGGACATGTATAATAAACATTGCTATATTAGCGACCTTTACGCCCACATAAGCAGCCGAGTGTTAGTTGCTCTAGTGGGGAGTAAGAGATAAATTAAATTATAGTAGGGAGAAGCACAAGAGGGTAGAAGGCCCTGCTTAAAAGAGCTTACATTCTTTAAGGGAGGGGCAGACAAACAGGAGTGACACACATGGGGTAGGCGGAGTGATAAACTACCAGACAAGCAGCTCCTTCATGTTACAGGCTGTGTTGGAAAATAACAGGAGTTGGTTGGCAAGTAGTTATCACCATCCAATTTATCACTTTTTATAGCTTAGTACAACTGCCACTTAGTATGTATTTTTGGAACTAAAAAAAACATGTATTACTTTAGATAAACAAGATAAATGTACTATATGCAGTATGGGACAATTTATAGTTAGCAGATAGCAGTAAGGTTAGTACGAGGATACCAAGGGGTACTCGTGGTAAATTAATACACATAAGATACATGAGTAACCAAGTGCTAAATTATACACCCAGGCAACCCAATAGCGCATCCAGACAACCCATTACTTGCTAGAGGTAACAACCTTATTTCACCTCCAGCTTCTTTCATGTGGGGTAGTATATCCAACTTTTGATCCAAAGCATTCCTTCTTTAAAAGTAAGCTTTTTCTGTCACCTCCAATTCTCAAAATGAATCAACAACACCTCTGACTTGAAATATTGACTGGTATTAGTAGAAAATATTTAGCCAATGGTGCTATGAGGATTTCACAATTTTGCCTGCCTTTTACTGGCATATCTTTATAGAGTGTTTAAATTGTGTTACCCATACAGCTATTTCAGCTGGTAGACAAATCACTGAAGGTAGATTGACAAGAGACTCTTGTTTTAATCTACATAACATAACATACAGAATGTAACATCTGAAGTCATGAAAGTACATTGCAAACAGTTAAAACATCTAAATTGTTCATACCATGTCTAGTTTGTGGTTTGTCATCAGTCCTACCCAAGTTGTCTCTTATATGTGTATATAATGAACATTTGAGAGTGTCGTTTTGTCCTAATTAATGCCATGTTTTTAAAACATATTTTTTATGTATTTACTTATCGAACATATTTTTGCTACAGAGATTGAGCATATACTTTCCAGGAATTGGGGTAGATGTATCAAGCCTAGTAAGGTGGACAAGTGGAGAAGTTGACAATATTAAAGCACCCAATCAGCTTCTAGCTCTCATTTATCAGGTACAGTCTATATAATTATAGCTTGAAGCTGATTGGTTGCTACGGGAAACATCTCCTCTTGTTCTCTTTAGAAAATTTGATACATCTTCCCTTTGATAACTGTCAACCTCTTGTGAAGAATCTTTAGATCATGTCTTGCTGTCAATTATCACATAAGGTGGGGTAGCTAACAACTCTCTTTGTTATCAGTTGTGAAGATGGAATATGTTTTATTATGCAAAGGGGAAGAAAGATAGAGAGAGAATTTTTGAACATATCCACTTCTAGCTCACCACCTTGTGGAAGAAACATAGTTTCAAGGTACTGCACAAAGATCAATGGTAAATGGTCAATGTGCTGATGCTAAATACTCATTTGGAGGGAAGGAGGAATGCACTCTTATCCATTTAGTTTACACAGTAACGACATTCCAGGCAGTTGATGATGATTATGGCTAGCATATCTTTGCCGTGGCCACAATCCAAATCTGCATATACTTTTTTGTGTATGCTTGGACTGCATTTCTACATGCTACTATAAAGATGTGTCCCCGTACACCTAGCCTCAATATGCCGTATGTCGTGAGACATCCGCCGCCACTGTGCCACTCCGAGAGGTGTAGTGTAATATCTTTTTCTTTAAATTTTGCATCTTATTTGCTTTACAGATGCAGTAAAACACCACTCAAAGTGTACTAGAGACACTGGACTAACTATGACTTTAACTGCACAGGAATTGGTTCTAAACATGTATAAGTCGCAGATGAAGCACAATGGAACTTCGCATGAGAAAAAGCCAACCCGCTGCATCATAGAACTTCTTACACACTTCTTATACTAATATTTCTTACTTCTTATATAGATTCAGACTCATTCAGACACAGATGTATACAGTAAATGCCACACACTAAATTGATCAGTGCAATTTAGCAAAGTAGTTTTGTTGTTTCCAGTTGTTTTATTTGTGCGAATAAGACGGATTCAGTATGATTTACCGCCTACTGCATCCTGACAGTGTGAGCCCGGCAGGGGTGAAAATCCCGATTGTTCAAGGTAAGTATGTTCTAACCTATTCTACCTCCTAACCTTAACCCTCCCTTAGGGGTGCCTAACCCTAACCTCCCACCCCCCAAGTGCCTAACCCTAATCCCCCCTCTAAGTGCCTAAACCTAACCCACCCTTCCCCACCGCCTAAACCTAAGTCCCCTGAGGGAGTGCCTAACCCTAACCCTCCCTTCCCCTAGCCTAAACCTAACCTCCCGGGGGGGTGCCAAACCCTAAGTTCCCCCCGGGAACCCTAAACCTAACCCCCCCCTGCGGCTGTCCATGCCTAGCTTACCTTCGATCAGTAAGCCGGCTGTCGGGCTCCCGGCATAGGGAAAATGACATGACACCTGTCATTTAACCCTTGCCGGGATCAGACAGTCGGTAAGCCAATGGTCAGGATTCCGTCCATCGGCTTCCCGACTGCATCCCAATAAGACACATTATTTGAAAGAAAATAGGCGCTTGGCACGTCTGAGTGGCCCGGGACCTGGCTGAGAGGGGCTGTTTGGTGAGACCGAAATGGGGGTTTGCACAGGCCCCATTCTGTGCATCTGCAGAACCTCCCCCCTCCCCATTGTCTCAAAAAGAAATTCATCTGACTACAAGCGTGCCTTGTTTCTCTATGCAGGGCCCCTAGGCTTCGGCCTAGTCAGCCTTATGAGTAATACAGCCCTGAAAATGATTAGAATACTACAAAAAAGTTATGTATAACACAGATTGCTGGAAAAATCTGCTATCTTCATTGGAATATGACAGATGAGGCTCTATCTCCCCTAACTGCTCATCAGTGGCTTTAGAGTATGTTCTCAGCTCAAGCGCTGCTCTTTGAGAGGAAGGGATACCATTGGCACCAATGTGAAAAATGCAACGGAGAAATTACGGAAGGGGCTGGTTCTGTCCTGCCTCAGATGGAATTTGTTAATGTCTTCCCCTGTATTATTTTTGGTTTTGTATTTTAAAGTCAGAAACAAGGGGTGTACTGGGTTCCTATAAACTGTTAGGACATTATAAAAACAAAATAAACAACATTCTCCTTAATGATTTTTTTGTATGCGATTTGATAGCGTTTTATTTTATATAAAATGATTGGCCTTTGGCACATACTTTTGTGTTATACTCTTTGCTATTCTCATGTAAGGAATATGTGAGCGTGGGATGCATTAGTTAGAAATTGATTTGCGTCTAGCATTAGAGTAAAAATATTTCATCATTAGATGAATTGATGATGTACAGAACAAGTCATGATAACAGCAGATTAACATGATGAAGAATCTTTCAAGATTTAATAGGATCTGCCTATTACCCAGGAAATATATGCACATTTCTATTATGTTGCAAGCCCCGTACTAAATTGTTCTTTACTTTTTAACTGTTGCCATTGTTTTCTAAATCTGTATTAGGCAGCAAATTCCTGGAAGCGATTTCTTGGAAATAAAAGCACATAACCTCAGAAATTAATTGGTTTATGCAATTGCTACTTCAAAGATCTAAGATGAGATATGGTATTTAATAAGAAAAAGTAGCTTTTGTAGTATGCAATTATTAGTAGAAAAATGCTGTTGGAGGAGGGTTAATTGGCACTTGTGATGTATAAGCTATAGATAATGGCATGCTACCCTAGTCATTTAGATGTTTGAAACCTCCAGACATAGTTCTATAGTAGAATAATAGTTTATTTTTAGTATAGTGTAATTGTCTATAAGTTTTATTATTTTGGTGTCCTTCTGGCAGGTTTCATTATGTTGTACATCTCTAAATATTAGTAACAGTACAATATGGGTTTAGTGCTACAGTAACTGGATAAAAATATAAAGGCAACATTGTGGCTGGCCTATTGTTAAATGAACTTACAACCTACATTAAAAAATATTTGCTGTCTTAGGTGGGGATGTAGTTATAATCTCGATAGATGGGATGACAGCACTTAGAATGCCGGCGCCGGAATCCCAACAACTGTCAGAATCCTGGCACTGGGATCCCAACCACCTGCATCCCGATGGTAAGTACTGGGGTTAGGGTTAGGCACTGCGGGAGGGTTAGGGTTAGGCACTAAGGGGGAGGGTTAGGTTTAGGCACTGGGGGGGAGGGTTAGGTTTAAGCAGCAGGGAGATAGGGTTAGGGGTAGGGAGAGAGGGAGGGTAAGGATAGTGACCAGGTTAGGGTTAGAGAGAGAGGGAGGGTCAGGATACTGACCAACAGGTGTCGGTATCCTAACCCTGATGGGATGTCGGCATCAGGATTCTGACTGTCGGGATCCCGCCCACCGGTATCCCATACCCAACCTCTTAGGTGATACTCATACCGGGTGCAATTAGGTAAACATATGATTACCACCTACTTTTTATATTTTCAGACAGAGGAGGTGGCCAGAGGAAGTGGAACACAGTCCACCTTATTTTTTATTTATATACATATATATACATTTTTTTTCCAAATAAAAAGATGATGGTTGGGTGATCTTGTGACTGGCATTGTCACTTTTTTTTCTGCAAACATGCAGCTAGTGTCAGGGCTGTAACTAGGGGTTTGTGACTGGTGCTGCTGCACAGAGTGCAGGGCTCTTTGGCGGCACCGTCCCTGTCCCATGGTTCTTGCTTCTGGCTAGCAGGATGCCTGGAACTGGACCCTGCAGCCAGTATCGCTGCGGCAGTGCCGCCTATAGCATCTTTTGGATGCTACAGACAGACACCCTGCTGTGAGTACAGTTTACCGAAGCATCTTTAAGATCTTTCTGCTGCACTTCCGGTTGCAGTCAGCCCTGCTGCACTTCCGGTTGCAGGACTTCATGATGTCATGCGCAAATGGGCGGGGGCAGCACAGGGCACAAGTAATCCCTGTTATGGCCCTGAATAGCATGCCCTCTGTAGATTTACTGTATTATTATTTTAGGATTGAACTATTGTCACACTCTCAAATCAAATTGGTCCTGTTAGAATTTTTTTTTATTTCTGTATTTAGATGGCATTGCCTGTTGCTTTATATCCCTTTATCCTCCCTTGCTAGGATTAGCCTGCTTCTGATGTCTGTAGGATTTGCTAACATTAATTTTGTTCTGATTTCTTTAAAGAACCTTTTTGGCAGTGGTAGAATTAAGGTGGTATCAACCCATAACCAAACCGTATATGTCAGTGATGTGCGGTGAGGTAAGGCAGAGCCTTTACTGTCATACTTAGGTATACTCCAGAGTTTTGACTATAAAAATTATAAGAAAAATTGTAAGAAATATTATAAATATCTTAGTATAACTATAATTCTAATCACTTTTATAGTCAAAACTCTGGAGTAAAAAGTATATGGCAGATGAGGCACTGCCTCCCTTGTATACCTTTTCCATACATCCCTGATTAAATCACACCAAATTTCCAGCACTATACAGTATATACTGCTGCTCCTTTGTATAATGACCACATGAACCTTCGGGTTCATATATGTATCTGTAAATCTGGCTCTGGTACTAGCCAGTGCCTCCCCAGCAATTTACCTCACCGCACGTCACTGTATATTGCAGTTATTGAATGAGCAGTTCCAACCTTGTTCATTAAATTAAACTGTTTAACTCCCCTGCTTCTTTAGGAGTTTTGCTAAAGAGAACTATCGGCATACAGTGGTCTGGTAATCTCATAGATGATGTGCTTGAGTCTTTAATGCACACATTTATTTTAATGGGCTACACTAAAGATTGGTTGCTTATTTATAAACACGCTTAAGGCGTTAAGTTCCACTACATGTTTCCAGTAACAAGTGTATTCAAATGGAAAATTAACACATGACTGAGCAATTTGTTGGTTCTAATATTTGGATTGTCTATGGACAATCATAATAGATCTGTGGCTATTACGTATATTTTAATATTTAAATGTGATGAATAATTCTTCTTTTTATTCTACTGGTCTTTATACTTTACATACTGTATATACATTTATTTTATTTTGTATGGTCTTTGATAACTATTAGTGTATTCATTGTGAGCACTGTGAATTTATATATTTTCTAAAAGTAACTATTTTTTTATCTTTGGAGAGTGATTTCTTCTTTACAGCTACTCTTTAATGGATTAACTGCTCTACCATACCCATGGCAAGTAAGGGAGTATTTATTTGATCTTTTGATGTCTTGTTCTAATTCAGCACGAACGCAGATTCCTTATGATCGGGAATCTGCGCTGGCACCAGACCCATTCTGCGCATGTGCAGAACGGGTCTGCGAGCCCGCACATAAACTGGCAGCAGACTGTCCGGTAACTGACAGTCTGCTGCTGTTTGGGGGCAAGGAGGGGGCGGTGATGGCCACCGTTTCCTGAAATGGAGGCGTGTTGCCGCTGTTGGGGGGGAGAGAAAGAGGCCAGGATCTCCATCGGCTGACAGAGATTTCCTTTCCTCTTCCTCGCAGCTGCAATGGCCGGCTGGCAGGGGTCACTTTAGCTGGCCGATGGTCCGCAGAGTATCCGATGCTGCATTGGACAATGCAGTTCAGATAGATAATGCAGCAGGAGGCCCAATGTTCTGCTGCTGCTGTGCTGCTATACAGTGGCCAGAGGTACTGAGCAGAGAAAAAGTGTTCCAGGTGGAGGCGAACGCACTGATCGTGCCCACCCATCTGGAGTGTGTCCCTGTGCTGAGAAGCAGAACTGGACATACTGATTTTTTTTACAATATTTTGGGGAGGGGTTTTGTACACACTTCCCAGGTTTGGACATGCCACCCATTACCTGGGCCCATTTGAAACCTGAAAGGCCCAGTATGTAATAGTGATCGTAGGTCTTCTTGAATACCTGATCACTATTGAGACACATAAAAGAGCATTTTATGAGAGGTTGCTATACCAATGAGTTGCAATGCTTTCTAGTGACAAGTTGGAATCATCAGTTATATAATCTCCCATGTTTCTGCCTTAAAGAGATTATCTGATCCTAATTGACTCATAGCACACAAAGTGCTAGAACAAGTTTATACATCATGCTGTATATGCATACATGCCAACTTTCTGGCTGCCCCCTCTGGAAGGGGGTAACTAGGTTGGTTCTGCAGGGGGCGTGGCGGCAGCAATGGTGGGTGGTGCAGAGGCTTGGCAGTGCAATAGCATTATCACTGCCCCGCCCCTGCTGTACAATGCTGAAATTTCCGGCATTGTATAGCAGGGAGCTGGGCTACTATGATACGATTCAGCGCGAATCGCATCGTTGGCTCCATCTGGACTACCCACTTTCAAATGGTAAATGGGGGTTTCGGAGGGAAGTGGTGAAGGATGCGGGAGAAAGTGGGGGTGGGTGTGGAGGAGTGACAGACAGTCCAGGAGACTTGCCCTCTTGTGGGTGCTACATGATTTTCGGGAGCCTCCTGGCCATTGTGGTAGAGTCGACAAGTATGTGTATATCAATGATGTTCGGTCAGGTGAGGCAGAGCCTTTACTGCCATACTTAGGTATACTCCAGAGCTTTGTCTATAAAGATTAAAAGTAAAATTTAAAGAAAATATTATAAATATCTTCTTTGTATTATTTAAATCATTTTTATAGTCAAAACTCTGGAGTAACTAGTGTATGGCAGTTGAGGCACTGCCTCCCCTGTCTACCTTTTCCGCACATCCCTGATCAAAACACACCAAATTTCCAGCACTGTATACTGCCGCACCTTTGTATAATGCCCACACGAACCCTCTGGTTCACATATGTATCTGTAAATGTGACTCTTATACTAGCCAGTGCCTCCCCAGCCATTTACCTCACCACATATCAATGGTGTACAGTTTATGACATTCAAGGCTATGGTTTTGCATATTAACATATGCTATACATATACATGTTGTATATTTACGCATGCATATGATTTTTAATATGGCCTAAAATATACACCACACATTCACTAAAGCACATACATTTGGTACCTTAAAAATGTGACAAGCCACAGAATATGTGGGAAGCGCTTATGAAGTAATAAAATAATGTGTAACTGTAGGATGTGTATAAATATTGTATATATATCGTGAGCTATGCTTATGTGATAATGTAACTATAGGGTGTATGTAGTACTGTATAAATGGTGTAAGCTGTGTATAAGTGATAATATAACTGAAAACCACTAATAAAGGAAAACCAATAAACTGAAAATAACTGTACAACTGAAAAAATAATAATAGAAAAAATAAAATAACTGAAAAAACAAATGAAATAAAATCAAAGAATAAAAGTTGGCAAGTGCAATATATAATGTTTAAGCTCTTTTGTCCGGGTAATTTGGGTGCCAGCTGCTGTGATGCAATGCTACGGGTGACTCTCCCTATCTTACCCTAAAACTTGTTCAGATGTGGAGTCCCTTCACCTGGACTTCCCTTCGGCACTGGTAATTGCTTTGCCGGCGCTCTGCAGTGAATGGACACTCACGCTGTGTCCCGTCTTCTGTGCAAGGGTAGTGGCTTACTCCAGTCTCGATCTTTCCTCCGGCATTCTTTCTGGCTGTGTAGCTCTATAAGGAAAGAGCCAGCGGCGGATGTATGGTGAAGGCTCCAACAGACCCCAAGGTATTAATTGAAACAGCTACTGACACTCTGGCTTCCTTGACAAAGTCTGCTACGTAGATGAAACGCGTTGAAGCCTTCACCATGCACCCGCCAATGGCTCTTTCCTTATAGAGCTACACAGCCAGAAAGAACGCCGGAGGCAAGATCGAGACTGAAGGGACTCCACGTCTGAGCAAGTTTTAGGGTAAGATAGGGAGAGTCACCCGTAACATTGAATCACAGCAGCGGGCACACAAATTACCCGGACAAAAGAGCTTAAACATTATATATTGCACTTGCCAACTTTTATTCTTTGATTTTATTTCATTTGTTTTTTCAGTTATTTTATTTTTTCTATTATTATTTTTTCAGTTGTACGGTTATTTTCAGTTTATTTGGTTTTCTTTTATTAATGGTTTTCAGTTACATTATCACTTATACACAGCTAACACCATTTATACAGTACTACATACACCCCATAGTTACATTATCTTATAAACATAGCTAACAATATATATACAATATTTATACACATCCTACAGTTGCACATTATTTTATTAATTCATAAGCGCTTCCCACATACTTTATTATTTACTTCCTATTGATAAATAGAAAGCACGGAAGCAGCTAAAGAACCCAAGGAGCGCTACTATTATTGCTATTTGTTCTGAAGCCACAGAATATGTATATATTTTGTCAGTTGAATTAATTTACATAATGTAGCTAATAGAACCACAATAAACATCACTTTTTTATATTTGTTTACCTTTTTGTCCCATAAGTTAGATATTTACTTATAAAAAGATATACACTATCTATCCCCCAAAAAAGCAATATCAAATTTGCTTGGGTACTGTACAGTACAATATATTTTAAAAGTTATTCCTGGTGAAACTGACTAAAAGCGAAAAATAACTGTGGCAATGAGGTGCAATTGTAGCATGGATCCATGATAATAAAAGAGTAAAATAAAATGCATAACTTTATGACAACTACATGTACAGCAGTAGCCAGAGTTATCCCAACATGAGAAATCAGGCTATCTGAGAATGCTATTTCTACAACCATTTCCTAAACTGCATTACTAGAATAATGTAGATTAAGCTGTCTCTAAGCAATCTGACATTTTGCATGCTGTATCATTAACTGGGTTGATCGCTTCACTATCAATCCTCTTGGCCTGCATTTGTATGCTAGATGTTTATAACAGACCCTGCATAAATATTTTTGTGTTAATTATTGAGAGAGGAAGAATGCATTGTTGCTAGATCATTTTTCAATCAGGTAACAATTGTTTAAATTCTCATTATTTGCTTGAGTTGCCATGAGATTTCTAAAACAGCAAAGCAGTAAGCATAATGTTACAAATGAATATTTTATTTGGGTTATCTTCTCTTCTTTCTTTTATAGTTGCACTCTGCAGTGAAAAGGATTCAAGTTCATCAACCGGGGTTCAATTACACATTTGCTCACATTTGCATGTTGAGCAATGATAAGACCTGCATAGTGGATGATATAGTCCATATTTTGGAAGAACTGAAGGCAGCTCGATCCCTAAATCGAACAAATTTTGTCATCACCTATCCCATCACACAATTAAAAGACGGCAGAGAAGTGTACAATGGGCACCAGTTGGGAGGTGTCACTGTGCACAGCAAAGATCGAGTTAAGTCTGCAGAGGCCATTCAGCTCACGTATTATCTGCAGGCAATAAACACACTCAATGAACTGGTGGCTGAAAAGTGGGAATCTATTTTCTGCGAGACTGTAGAAAGCTTTCAAAGATTAAATAAAGAGGTCAAATTGTATCCTTTCACGTCTTCATCTCTAGGAGAGGATTTTCAGAAAACCAGCAGGGTTGCGGAACGTTACCTGATTACAAGTCTTATCTTAGTTGTTTCACTGGCCATTTTGTGCTGCTCCATGCAGGACTGTGTTCGGAGTAAACCTTGGCTCGGTCTACTTGGATTGGTGACTATCACCCTTTCTACTCTAACTGCTGCTGGGATCATCAATCTGACTGGAGGAAAATACAATTCTACTTTCCTGGGAATCCCATTCATCATGCTAGGTAATAAAATACTACTTAATTGTTCACTGTTGTAAATGTGATGAATATCCTTAATGTGATGTACATGCCTTAATATGGTATGCAGAAAAAATATGGATGAAGTGAGTGTATTTGAGGCATAAACCAATATGTGTTGTTAGAAGCAGAGAGCACAGTATATAAGACTGCTTTGGCATGCACAGTTCAACACAGTTGCCTTCTGCAACACTAACATGCAGTATACAATACATTGTTTATGAGTGGGAGAACTGAATGTAGGCCTCTGTATTTCTTATCCTCCACCATGTGTCACATCAAGCTATTTATCCTAAACTTGCTCTGTATATTTAGCGGCTGACTCAAAGTTAAACGTACTGTTTGCTCTTTTGCAGAGTGCATTTTGCATGTTTTCGCATTGGGCATTCTTTGGAAATGGGCGTATATAAGTGTGAATGCTAGTTGTAGCTTTTTGATCACATCTACATTTCTGACTGATTAAGCAGAGCTGGATGGTAACAGGAAGTTCTCACATACAGTAGGCAGAGTTCAGTGAGGGCTATGAAGAGCTGGACATAAGAGAAATACACCTGCTTGGAGGCATATCTGTGCACCTACAGTAGCATATGGCAGGTGCAATTCCGCACTGATTATGACTTGTAGTAAACCATACGCGCACATAGATGAAGCTGCATCATGAGATCTGCATCTGGGCGTGTATACTGATTTTATTTTCTGTGCACGCTTCATTGTAATACACTCAAATTACTTACAAATAACTCTGCCTTAGTTCCTTAATGTTTACTGTGTCAGATTCAGATTTGTGAATAGAGTAACAAAGAGCGAGTAACTGTGTACTTTGGTAAAATCACATTGGACTGCAGGTGGGGCAGATTTAAAATGTGCAAAGAGATTTAGATTTAGGAGGGGTGTGTCCAAACTGAAATCTAAATTGCTTTGTAAAAATAGAGCTATCCAGCATTTGTGGGCTACATGCAAAAATGTTTTATGTATTTGCAATCCTTGCCAGGGGCGCCGAGAGAGGGGGGAGCGGGGGCTAATTACCCATGCCCAGGCTTTTTGGAGGGGCCCAGGTCACACACCTCCCCCCCTTACCTGTCATCAGCCCAGCATACGCTGTTGTGTTCTGGGCTGTAGTGTGCTGGGCTCCAGTGGTGGACTTCTCTGCCTGTGAGGGGAGCGATCACATAGATCTCACCAACCCCCCACCCCACCCCAGGTTTGCACTAGGCTGGGGTGCCCACAGTGCTGCAATTTTTTTTTTCAAATGGGGAGTGGCCACACCTTCCCGCAATTAGGTCACGCCCCCTGCCGGGGCCAGCTCTCTATGCCTCAGCCCCTTACTTTGCAACATGGTTTGGCCAGGTACACAGTTACTTGCTCTATCTTACTCTATATCCCAAATTTGAATTAGACCTATTGTCCTGATTTAAAAACATCCAAAAATATAAAAAGATTAAGGCTCATTATTAACACATAATAGCATTTTTTTTTAGTCTAGAGTAGAGATGAGCGGAACATAGTGAATCCATGAAGGCACCGAGTCAGGCTTGGGTTTTCCCACCTGACTTGGAATCCAAAACGAGTCAAAACATCATCAATCCTGCGTCGGTTTCTCGCGGGTTTTGGATTGCATATAAGTCCCTCCTTTTGATGATTGGCACAATTTGCTGCTGAGTCTCCGTGCAGGGAAGGCAGACTGTGTGTGCTGTGCTGTACATCCAGAAGTGTGGTTTCCATCTAGGGTTATGCTGTCCATCCAGGGGTGTGCTGTGCTTTCTATACAGGGGTGTGCTGTCCATCCAGTGTGTTGTCCATCCCGGGGTGTGCTGTGCTCTCCATCCAGGGGTGTGCTGTTCATTCAGTTTGCTTGTCTGTCCATCCAAGGATGTGCTGTTCATCCAATGTGCTTTCCATCCCGGGGTGTGCTGTCCATCCCAGGGTGTCCTGTCCATCCAGGGGTTGTGCTGTCCTTCCAGGGGCTGTTAAATTAAGTCAAGAAAAGTAATAATACGTTAAAATCTAATTTTTTCCTTTTTTTGTGTGTGTGCTATACCCCAGTGTAAGCACTGTGACACTGCGGGACATACCCCTCTAAAGTATCCATATAAGCACTGTGACGCTGCAGGCCGTACCCGAGTGTATGCTTTCGTACGCCATTGTTTACATATAAGCACTGTGATGCTGCCGGCTGTACCCCAGTGTATCTTTATAAGCACTGTGATTCTGCAGGCTGTACCCCAGTGTATCTTTATAAGCACTGTGATGCTGCAGGATGTACCCCAGTGTATGCTTCCGTACCCCATTGTATTTGTATAAGCACTGTGACGCTGCAGGACATACCCCAGTGTACTAGTATAAGCACTGTGATTCTGTGATACACTGGGGTATGCCTTCATACCCCAGTGTATCCATATAAGCACTGTGATGCTGCAGTACGTACCCCAGTGTATGCCTCCATACCCCAGTGTATCCATAACTCAAAAAGTAACAATAATTGGAAAAACCAATCATCAGTATAGTGATTCCTTCGTGGGGCACTCTTTTGTACATAAATGATTTGTTAGTATAATTAAAAATTAGCTTTAAATATATCTCCAATAAAAGAATAGGAATTTGTTGTGCTCATTTATAAACTATCTAATAGCATTTTTAGCTCCCTTCGCAATTAATCTCATGAATTTATAAAAATAGATCTATTATAAGAATTAGCATAAAGTATGTGGTGACTATGCTTGTTTGAATTCATATGCTCATATAGCTCCTGATGGGTACATAATATATTATAATAGCAGGGTCAGGTACAGTTTGTATGACATATAAAAATTGTAAATAATAATTGGAAATAACTCATAAATTAGAACTGTATGTAATAATAACCGCTCGGTCATTTGAGATAAATCTATACATTGAGTGTGATAATAGCGTGTTTGCTGAGTATCATCCCAAATTCATATACCATGTATGGCCAAACACAAACACATATGCAAATGATCCCCGGCTTGCAACAAATTATTTAATCCTAATGCCGGGTTGGATACTACCTCAATGTAACCAAAAATATATAAATATACACATGAAATGCTAGCAGAGTACTCTGAAAAAAGGGGAGAGCAAAGACCACCCTGTAGGCGTAAATATCCCAGATGACCTGATACTGATTTATATCAGGATAGCAATCCCAGATGACATATTTAAATATTATAAAATACTATAGGCAGATAATATCATGTTGTGTCACATAACCCCATAGAAATTTAAATAGTAAGTACGGAGTACAAGTACCTGGTCCCCTCTGCTGTCCAGGGTCTTCTATGAGCGGACACATGGATGAGAGTGGGATCAGGAATAACTCCGATAAAAAATAAAGGGAGAGGTGGGGGACACCGATCCATATGTGGTGTTAGGCAGTGTCTGTTGCTGAAAGTATTGCAGAAATCTGAATGTGCCACCAGACCAGGTCACGACCCACCCGAAGAAGAGTACCTGAGTTAAAATGACCGAAGGATTGTGCCTGACACCCTGCTACTCCCTCCTACAGTGGGGAGTGACTGACTAGACACGTGTTTCACCACACCGGGCTTGTTCACCATACAGCCTCTAAGCAGGGCTTAAAGTCCTGGAGAGGTGGTGGAATGCATCTATCCCGCTTCTCCAAGCCCCGGCAGCAGCCAGTAGTAAATGCCCTGCTAGTATAAGTAATATAATACATATGCAGCATGTGGCTGCAGTTAATGTCTGCTGGCCGGGTGGCAGATGCACCCTGCCCCCCCCTCCACTGGACTTGCTGCTGCAGTGATCAGCAGGGACCCCATAAATGCATGCACCCTGCTGATCACTGCAGAAGCAGTGCAGGTAGCTGTACTCTCCGGGGCCCCCTAGGACCGTGGGACTCAGTTCAGTCGTACCCCTGGGCCCCTCCTGTTGCCGGGCCTGGTGGGGAGTGAAAGAAGGGGGAGCAGATCGAGGAGATGAGAGGAGGGGAGTCATAGACAATTAGACGATAACAGAGAGAAGAAAGGAGCAAAGCTGAGGAAATTGGCAATTCTAATGCAGTTCTGTATTAGAATATATAAGATATTGTCCAGCAATACATTGGGCAATAAATTAGACAACCACACATTGTAAGATCTTTTGATGAGAGCATACTTACTTATAAAGCACATTATTCAGTTGCAGTCATTGTTTTTAATCAGTTGCTTATACTGTGTATACCAATTCTACAAAACACATGCAGAAAAGTATATAGCATTTACCTGGGCTATTAAGCGAGTAATTGCACATTTTCATATCAAGCGCTCATCATAGCATAACAGAGCTTGATAAATAGCACAACTGCTGATAAATTGCTGCCTGCCAGTTCTGCACAGAGCATTTGTCATTAAGTAGCTTCATTTTTTTTTAACTTATATTCTGCAATAATTTAGGAGAAAAATAAGGTGGTCAATAGAGGTTTGGGTGAGTCTTCATGTGAAATACTGTAACATAATATGTTGGCTGGTGTCTGTATATTCACGATTAGGTAGGTACATTTATGCCATAAATGTGTAAACGGCATTACTGTGACACAATATGTAAAGGGTGTTAAGGTGGCTTAATGTGTAAGGAGCATTACTATGGCATAATGTGTACGTGGCATTATTGTGGCTTAATGTGTAAGGGACATTTCTGTGGCATAATGCATAAGGGGCATTACTAATGTGTGACGTAATGTGTATGGGGCATTACTGTCGCAAGGGGCATTACTGTGGTATAATGTGTAATGGGTATTACTGTGTGGCATTATGTATAAGGGGCATTGCTTTGTGGCATAATGTGTAAGGGGCATTACTGTGTCACAAAACCACTCACCCTTTTTGGGTTCGCACACACCATAGGCACGCACAGAAAAATGTCTCCTTTGTTGTTTCAGTTTTTTGATGGGGTGGGGGGGCGCCACAAACTTTTTTGGCAGGGGTAAGTAAATTTATAGGTACTCCACTGGATGCTGAAGGCCTTTACCCTGGTGTATCCATATAAGCACTGTGCATTTGTGCCATGCATTTGTAATGCTGCTCTGAAGCTTACTTTTTTTAAGCTCATACTGTATTTATTTGAACTCAAATCACAAATACTGTATGTATACTTGCAAAATACTCTTATGTCATTTTACAACCTTGATTCGTAGATACCAACTTGGTGGGCTTGGCTTTCCTTGTTCATAATAGCCATGTTTGGTCAGATGCAACTTAAGGACTAAATGGAGAAGCTATTTTGTGATGGTATCTGGAGATGTTCTCCCTCCTCCCCTTCCAGTCTTCCCATACATAATCCCAGAAGCACAATGATAAGAGATATTTAGTACTAGACTTTAAATCTCTCTGCCCCCTTCCTGTTCAGAGCTTCCATTTTGTGTGCGGCCACATTAATAGTTCATCCACCCGGTTCAAGAATCGAAATAGACATGTGCAAGACCTGCATTACTCCCGTCGGTGGGAGGGCCCAATTCCATCATGCACCTCTTTTCTTTGCATTATATGCTGTTTGAGGCATTTCTGACTGTCTTTTTGTATAGATGACAAAAATTATTGTTATAGTTTATTAAATATCCATCCTGTCTGCGACTGCAATGCCATTCTCTTTCCTAGATGTGCCATGTTGATAATTGAACTGCCACAGACATTGAAGTCTGCTGCTTAATGCCACAAATGTCCAAAAATATTTGTGGCCACAGACAGCATCTCCTGCATACCCATCTCATTTTAAAAAAAATGCGGAACCACAGAAGAGCTCAACTGAGGCAAGATCTGATGTGAATGATTAAAATATTTATTGTAAATGCCTCACCACCTCCCTCATAATTTTGCTTCGGAATCCAAAACTTAAATTAAATTTTCTATGAATCAACCCTTACTTTTCCTGCCTTGAACTACATACATACCTCAACTCCCTCAGACCTCTTGATTAATAAAATAATTTGTTTCCTGATAAGCCATGTTGGGAGTTGAACTGCCACAGATTTGGTTGCTGAATGCCAAAAATGTCCAGAAATGTTTATGGCCACAGACAGCATCTCCTGCATGCCCTTTCATTTTTAAAAATATTCTGAACTGCCAAGTTGGCTTTGTGTGCAAAACATGGGACATATTGTTCACCCTTGCTCTCCCCTCCTACCTCATAAAATTGCTTCAGAATAATTTTTTTTTTTAATTAAATTTACTACAAATCAACCCTTCCTTTCCCTGCCTTCAACTATATACATACTCCATCTCCCTCAAGTCTCTTGATTAATGAAAACATTAGTTTCCTGATGTGCCATGTTGGAAGTTGAACTGCCACATGTTTGTGCCACCTACTGCTGTCACTTAGCTTAGTCAGCCAGCTAGTTTGGTGCAACTGTTTGGCCTAAACTGGATGAAAACAATATTGTGAGCTGGGAGGTGGTCAAAATTGACTGGAAACGAGTGGAAATTAATGTTATTGAGGTTAATAATACTGTAGGAACAAAAACAGGCTCAAATTATGTGATTTTATCAGTTTTTATGATTTTTTAAGAAAAAACATACAGATCCAAAACCAAAACATGTGAGGGTGGTTTTGCAAAACCAAAAACACAAAAGTTAATTCAGATCCAAAACCAAAACACGGGGGTCGCCGCACATCTTTAGTGTAGAGCAAATGTGGCTTATTTAATGGAAATCCTTAGTGATATGCAAGTCAAAATAACAAAATATTCGGGGTGCCAGTGTTTGCAGTTAAGAATGAGGAGCTAGGTGAGTCATGTGCCCTAAAATGTCCTTTCAGAATTGCACAAATGCACTTAGTGCTGTACACAGGTAGAAAAATAAGATTTCCTTTTGCAGAATGAGTTGGCTAGGTGAAGAAAGCATATTTAGGGAAGCATTTTCAGGACCTGATTCCAATTTGGATGTAAATGGTGATATTTATGCAGATTGTGTGATTGTTAGCCATTGCGTATACGCGTAAGCCGCACTGCACACGCAGATCGATTGAATTGCGATTACGCTCACGCAGAGGAGTCCGCTTCAGGGGGAGGTACCAAAGGGTGGTTCGAAAAATGCAGGTGTGTCAATACCATTTAAACACTGTTTTCTGGGGGTCCATAAATTATCCACTGCATTCCTGCTTGCAGAGGGAGAGCCCTCTGCATTTTTGGAGAACCGCTATATCTGCGACAGCTTTGACTCACTCAGGAGGCTGATGGCTGCCTGAACTGTGTTCTGTAATTGCAATTTTGTGTGTAAGTGGCAGATATGAGATGCTTTCAGTGGACAGTGTGAGTCATTAGTATACTTTTGCAATTGCGATCCATAAGAGATCACAGCTGCGATGGCATTTGCGCCTGGATCAAAATCAAACCATCAGCTCCTCCACTCAAAAGACCATCTCTTTCACCTGCTAAAAGTGATGAAACAAGGACTCATCCATTGCTATTGAAGGAATTAATTTTGCCCATTCCATTTGTACTTTGGTAGGTAAACAAATAATAAAGACTGTGGCTGCCTGGCTGATTTCAAGTCTTCATGTCATCTGGGTTTAATCAGCCAGAGAACCTGTGTTATTCATGGGTGTGCCGTATATTGCTTAGACAGTCAAAATTTAGGCAATCTAAATATAGGTTGTCAACAGATACATTATTTAGAAGCAAATGTCAACATGGACTATGGGGTCTATTTGCTAAGCCTTGGATGGAGATAAAGTGAACAGAGGTGAAGTCCCAACCAATCATCTCCTAACTGTAATTTTTCAAATGTGACATTGCAGTTAGGAGCTGATTGGTTGGGACTTTATCTCCGTTCACTTTATTTCCATCCAAGGTTTTTGTAAATAGACCCCTTTATGTCTACGGTCAAAATGTAGACAGTCACAATTTTGACATGGATATAATGTACACAAGGACATAATATAGACAATTAGTAGACTGTATAGACAGGTTGAATTGTCAACAGGGTCAACATGTCGACAGTTCAAATTTAGACACAGTCAAAATGTCGACATTTAAACTATAGACAAATCATAAGGTCAACAACCAAAGTGTAGACACATTTAAAAATGTTGACAGTCATAATAATATGACACAGCCACACCTAACAGTTAAAGTTAAGAAAAAATTCATGGGGATCCCCCCAAAATCAGTAATCAACCCCAGACCTTTCAGCCTGGGCTGGAATTGAAAATAGAAGGAAACAAACGGTGTGGGGTTCATTCTATATTCCAATAACCAGCACCTGAACCACGCATTTATTTCTTAACTTTACATATTTGGCTGCTCCTATGCTGCAGCATCTAAACCACTGTTTCTCAGAGGCATCTAAGATGCCAACATTTAGCAGAGTCTAATCCATTGGCTGTCAGGTGCGGCTACGTTACTAATCCTATGACTGTTGACAATTCAACTGTGTCTACATTTCTGATGTAAGACATTTTAACCGTGTCTACATTTTGTCTGTCTACATTTTGACTTTGTTGACTGTCAACATTTATTTATTCAATACATAGGGGGAGGGGCCCTAGATTGCACACCCTAAGCATAATGTGAGGTGCTACCTGCTGAGACTTGTAGTGCTGCAAGCATAAAGAGACAAATGCAAGTGCACACTCTAACCGTGCTGAACCTAATAATATAACTGCTAAATAGCATGAAAGAGGTTCTTTGCATAATAATGGCAATACCCACCGCATCCAGGTGACCTCTATCAGGCATGTACCTAACACTCCTATGGAACAAATATAGGGCACGGGACCCCCCAGGCCAACCCAGCAGAACCGCCCCATGGCATCACACTAGTGTGAGATTTAAAGTGAGGGTTAAAGAATAATAAAGAAAATCTATGTGTTAAGTCCTACATAAATAGGAGGTTATAATAAAAAGTGTATAAAGTGCTACATATATAAAAAAACAAACTGAAGAAGTGAAAAAGTGTACATTATGATGCCACAGAGGAGTCCAGCCACACCAGCCCAGAGAGCCCTGCACCCCATTACCAGTCCCAAAACTGACACAGCATATATATAATAGGTCTTACCCTCAGTGTGCCTCATTAGATGTGCAGTCTGGAGTGCAAGGACTCCTTGCTAATTAAAAACACCCAGGAAGAGGTGGGAGGGATGCTAATCAAGGTGGAAGGATTCTCGTCTTTCCAGTGTACATACATACACAGAGTAAATACATAGGGGGAGGGGCTCTAGATTGCACACTCTAAGCACAATGTGAAGTGCTACCTACTGACCCTACAGAACCTAATAATGTAACTGCTAAATAGCATCAAAGAGGTTCTTTGCATAATAATTGCCATTTATTTATTCAATGTCAATATTTTCACTCTGTCTACATTTTAATTGTCAACCTTACGACCCTGTCAACCTTTTGGTTGTCACCATTCTGACCATGTTGACATTTTAGTGTCGACATTCTGATTGTCCAAATTTGGACTCCCTAAATTTTGACTACATCACATTCATGGGTGTTCCTGATTAAAGGGATATTATAGCAACCCTAAGTGTAGTTCGGTATTTATGAAATTTGTAAATTTATCTTATTACAGACAGTTTATTTCAATACAGATAATAAATGTAGACATGTTCTATGGACCAGGTCAGTGATTCTATTGTAGCTACGATAATGATGCACTGGAAGTTTACCTATGAAATAATATTTCTACAGTATGTATTGCTAGTGACCATTGCATGGTATGGCAATCTCTAACATTTAAGATAAGAACCTACTACAGCTCCTGGTAATCCAGTAATACTGTTTTTACAGCAATGTTTGGTGTTTGTACATCATTTCCCAAATATATATTTACCTTTTGTTTGTTTACCTGATAAATAATAATTTATAATCCATACTTGCCTACTTTTAAAGTCTCCTCTCTGGTAGAAGCCCGGTAAAGAGACGCAGCTGGCCACTATAGGGGGCGGGGCCAGACTGGCACATCAATTCATACCTGCCCCATCCCTATGGATTAGCGATTCCTGTATTATCTCCTTCACTAGGGAGTAGGCATGATGCAGGAGTTCCGGATACTCATTCGTGGATGCTGGGGATTCCCCGAAAACTCAGGAGCCTCCTGCACCTCCTGGGATAGAAGGCAAGTGTGTTATAATCACATAGGATCAAAAATACTCACAGTATGGAGCAACCATTATTTCAAACCAGATCTTCAAATTGGAAGAAGTCTTAAAAGTAATTTCCACCAAGTGAAAGATAATAATAGTAAATCACACTCCCCCAGGTGTAAGAAGGGCAAATTCCTAGTCCTTGGGACTAATCTATAATGCATTAATCTTACAGACTCTAACGTACAGTAAATGTTTAGTACTGTTGTAATGATTGCACATGATAGATTTTATGTAGTACTTTGACAGCCTGTTCTTGTGGTTTTGCATTGGGCATACTTTATAAACTCACCACAAAGTTGGCCCAATGTGTATTTTCTAAAAATGTCCCAATATTTCTACCTATTTTTTCTGGTTATATTGGGTGCAAGGACAGAGTCCTGGAGGCAATTATGTAACATAGACTCAGATAAAGTAAATTACTGACTGCAAAATATTTGTGCGTCATGCATTTTATTTCTGCATATGTGACTAATTGTGCAATTCACACAAAACAAGCACTTCTTTTATTGCAGATTTTGGAACATGCATATAAATACACTCCGGAAGCTTTGCAGGTGCATCTGGAAGAAATATATATGCTAATAAGTTAAAAAAATTAAATCACTGTCTGACCAACTAATATTTGTATTCAATTTATTAACAGTTCTTTATATAGTGCACTTGTATTACGCAGCGATTTTGAGAGAATATTTCAGTCATTCACATCAGTACCTGTTCTAGTGGAGCTTACAATCTAATAAGCCCTATCACATGGACATACATACACACCGCAGTTAATTTTTTTTTCCAGAAGCAAATTAGCCTACCAGTCTACTTTTAGAGGGTGGGAGGAAACTGGAGCACCCAGAGGAGGTCCACACACAGGTAGAACATACAAACTCTTCAAAGATAATATTTTGTTCATAAATTGAACTTAGGGCTGTGAGGAAGTAATGTCATCCAGAGTCAGACTGGCTCACCGGGAATCCACTGTCAGTCTGTGTATTCCAGGACATAGCGGAACCACAGCTCTCTGCAGCTGCTCCCACACATACAGTCAGCATCACTAATGTCACTATCATGCAGTGATGATAATGGTATGTGCGAATGCAGAGAGAGAGCCAGGTGCCTCCAAACATTGACCCAGCACATAAAGATCTGCAATGGATCCTGGTGAGCCAGTCCGACTCAGTTTAGCCTCATCTGTCTTAAATCAAGATTGCTCATTTTGAGTGCTTGTTAAATTTAAGTAAATTTGTGAAAAAAATTCCTCTGTGACTCAAATAATCCCCCCCTCCAAAAAAAAGAATAAAATAATTGAATCCCACAAAACTTAATACATTTTTTATTTGTAGTTGCTTAACTAGGCCTGCTTTCAGGAAGGTACATCTTGTTTTACAAACCCCCTTCCCCCATCAGAAGATAAAAGGTATTGCACACCCAGGGATGTTGCCAACTTTGACTTAACATAAACATAGGTGTGCTGCACGCCTGCCATGTTGCAGAACACTTGATTTTGGGCAGATTAACCCCGTTCTTTAATTTTTATAACATTATAAATCACTGAGGAGTTCCTGGGACCATATACTGAAATACATTGATAGCAATGAAACTATAATACCAGATCTCACTTTTTTATACCTATATTATGTACCAACCTCTATACATAAAGTTATATTAATATAATACCTACTCTTGTCGATGGTGCAGGAGACTCACAATTTTTAAGGTAGTCTACTGGAGCCCCGGCAGAGTAGGTGGATCTGGGGAGATAATCCTGGGAATCGTCGGTAAGGATGGACATCAGAAGTTGATGATTTGCAACCATCGATGTGCCCGATGGAAGTACTTCTTCAATCAAATTGCGTATTCTGGGTTTCCCAGCCATTGGATGCAACTTATCAATGCCCATCCGATGGCTGATAGCTTCTATGCAGCTGCGTACACCCGGAAGTGGTGTCCACAGCTCAGAGAAACTTCTTTATCTTGAATTTATGCTACCTGTATAAAATCACTCAACCTGCCTTCAATTCATTATACACATCCCATCTCTAGCCATCTGTAGCACAGGATGCATACAGTATATATGGTTGTTGTTCTCCAGTGTTTCAAGTGCTACTGTATCTGATCTTGGGCTGCAAATGGTTAACAGTAGGGGTGTGCACCGGCCACTTTTCGTGTTTTGTGTTTTGGTTTTGGATCTGGATCTTTCTTCGTGTTTTGGATCTGGATTGGTTTTGCCAAAACCACCCTTCCGTGTTTTGGGTTCTGGGTTTTGTGTTTTGGATCTGTATTTTTTTGAAAAAAAGCATAAAAACAGCTAAAATCACAGAATTTGTAGGTTTTTCTGCTCCTATGCTATTATTAACCTCAATAACCTTAATTTCCACTAATTTCCAGTCTATTCTGAACACCTCACACCTCACAATAGTGTTTTTATGTCCAAAAGGTTGCACCGAGGTAGCTGGATGACTATGCTAAGCGACACGAGTGGGCGGCACAAACACGTGACCCATCTAGGCGTGATACTGCAGTGGCAGACAGGATGGCAGTTTGAAAAACTAGGCCCCAAACTGTACATAATGCAAAGAAAAAAAAGAGGTGCAAGATGGAATTGTCCTTGGGCCCTCCCACCCACCCTTATGTTGTATAAACAGGACATGCACACTTTAACAAACCAATCATTTCAGCGCCAGGGTCTGCCACACGACTGTGGCTGAAATGATTGGTTCGTTTGGGCCCCCACAAAACAAGCTGGCAATTAATCTGTCCCTGCACAAACTGGCTCTACGGAGGCAAGATGTCATCCTCATCCTCCTCATCCACCGATTCCTCACCCTCTTCAGTGTGTACATCCTCATCCTCACAAAGTATTAACTCGTCCCCACTTGAATCCACCACCACAGGTCCCTCTGTACGTTCTGGAGGCTGGTCTCCCTGGAAGAGCTGATAATTAATTTTGATGAACATCATCTTCTCCACATTCTGTGGAAGCAACCTCCTATGCCTTTCGCTGACAAGGTTCCCGGCTGCACTAAACACTCTTTCGGAGTACACACTGGAGGGGGGGCAACTCAGGTAAAATAGAGCCAGTTTGTACAGGGGCCTCCAAATTGCCTCTTTTTCCTGCCAATACAGGTATGGACTGTCTGACATGCCTACTTGGATGCTGTCACCGATGTAATCCTCCACCATTCTGTCAATGGTGACAGTATCATATGCAGTGACAGTAGACATGTCAGAAATTGTTGCCAGGTCCTTCAGTCCGGACCAGATGTCCAAACTTGGTCCTGCCTGCCCTGCATCACCGCCAGCGGGTTGCTTAGGATACCTAAGTTTTTTCCTGGCAGCCCCAGTTGCGGGAGAAAATGAAGAAGGAGCTGTTGACGTGTCACGTTCCGCTTCAGCTGACAGTGTGTTCACCAGCAGGTCTTTGCACCTCTGCAGGCTTGTGTCGGCCAGAAAGAGAGACACCACATAGGCTTTAAACCTAGGATCGAGCACGGTGACCAAAATGTAGTGGTCTGATTTCAACAGATTGACCACCCTGGAATCCTGGCAAAGCGAATGAAGGGCTTCATCCACAAGTCCCACATGCCGAGCGGAATCGCTCCGTCTTAGCTCCTCCTTCACTTTCTCCAGCTGCTTCTGCAAAAGCCTGATGAGGGGAGGGGAATGACCTGACTCAAGCTGGCAGTGTCTGAACTGACTTCACGTGTGGCAAGTTCGAAGGGCTGGAGAACCTTGCACAACACGGAAATCATTCTCCACTGCGCTTGAGTCAGGTGCATACCCCCTCCTTTGCCTATGTCATAGGTGGATGTATAGGCTTGAATGGCCTTTTGCTGCTCCTCCATCCTCTGAAGCATATAGAGGGTTGAGTTCCACCGCGTCACAACCTCTTGCTTCAGGTGATGGCGGGGCAGGTTCAAGAGTGTTTGCTGGCGCTACAGTCTACGGCACGCAGTCGCTGAATGGCGAAAGTGGACAGAAATTTTTCGGGCCACCCAAAGCGTCTCCTGCACGCCCCTGTCGCTTTTCAGAAAATTCTGCACCACCAAGTTTATTGTGTGAGCAAAACATGGGACGTGCTGGAATTTGCCCAGATGTAATGCCCGCACAATATTGGTGGCGTTGTCAGATATCACAAATCCCCAGGAGAGTCTAAGTGTGGTAAGCCACTGGGCGATGATTTCCCTCAGTTTCTCTAAGAGGTTGTCGGCGGTGTGCCTCTTACTGAAACCGGTGATACACAGCGTAGCCTGCCTTGGAACGAGCTGGCGTTTCTGAGATGCTGCGACTGGTGACGCTGCTGCTGTTGCTGCGTAAGGTGATACATCTACCCAGTGGGCTGTCACAGTCATATAGTCCTTAGTCTGCCCTGTTCCACTTGTCCACATGTCCGTGGTTAAGTGGACATTGGGTACAACGGCATTTTTCAGGACACTGAGGACACTTTTTCTGACGTTTCTGTACAGTCTCGGTATCGCCTGCCTAGTGAAGTGGAATCTAGACGGGATTTGGAACCGGGGACACACTACCTCCATCAATTGTCTAAATCCCACTGCACTAATGGCGGATACCGGACACACGTCTAACACCAACATAGCAGTCAAGGCCTCAGTTATACGTTTTGCTTCAGGATGACTGCTGTCGTACTTCATCCTCCTCGCTAAGGACTGTTGGAGGGTCAATTGTTTAGTAAAAGTAGTGGTGTTCCTACTTCCTCTCTGGGATGATGAAAGACTCCCAGCAGCAGCAACAGCAGCAGCGGCAGCAGGAGGCGTAGCAATGCAGGATCCTCCGGAGGAATCCGAGATAGGAGAGTCAGTCATGCCAGTGACATGGCCTGCAGGACTTCTTCCGATCCTGACTAAGGAGGAAATTGACGAGGAGGGAGTTGACGGTGTGGTTTGCAGGTGCTTGGATACAACAGGACAACGGGATTTAGGTGTCCCTGGACTGCTTACGGTCTTAGCCAAAGTTTCTGAACTTGACAGTAACTTATTATGAATGAACGCGCTGCAGGTGCAGTATAAGGGAGGATGTTCCTAGGTGGTTAACGTCCCTACCCCTACTTATTCCACCTTTACATAAGGTACATATGGCAAGACAGTTGTTGTCCGGATTTGGATAGAAATATTGCCAGACCAAAGAGGTGGAATGTTTGGTCTTCTGCCCAGGCATGACCGTGATGGGCTTTTTCATCCCACGGACAACAACTGTCTCCCCCGGAGCCTGATTTAAACAAACCACATCACCATCAGAATCCTCCTCGCCAACTTCCTCCTCAGCGCCAGCTACACCAGTATCCTCATCCTGTTGTACTTCAACAGTGACATCTTCAATTTGCATATCAGCAAGTGGACTGTGGGTGCTCCTTTCAGCACTTGCAGGGGGCGTGCAAATGGTGGAAAGAGCCACCTCTTCCCGTCCAGTGCTGGGAAGGTCAGGCATTGCAACCACCACCACACTTGGACTCTCCTTGGGGATTTGTGATATCTTCTTATAACGCACAGTTCTTCGCTGTGCTTTTGCCAGCTTAACTCTTTTGATTTTTTTAGTGGGAGGAGGGCTTCCATCGTCATGTGAAGCTGAACCACTAGTCATGAACATACTAGGGATCGACCTTAGCCGTTCCTTGCCACTCTGTGTCGTAAATGGCATATTGGCAAGTTTACGTTTCTCTTCAGATGATTTAAATGTTTTTTTCAAGGTCATTTTCCTGAACATTGTCATTTGGGATTGTATGTGCCCTCTATTATGACATTGGGCATCGGCCTTGGCAGACGACGTTGATGGCATGTTATCGTCTATGTCATGACTAGTGGCAGCAGCTTCAGCACTAGGAGGAAGTGGTTCTTGATCTTTCTCTATTTTATTTTTATCGGAGAAAGTTTGGTCCTCCATTTATGTTATATCAATTTGATATATACGTGCGGCTAAACACAGAAAATATTTTTTTATTTTTGCTGGAGAGTAGTGCACTTTGTGGGTTACACCAGCCTTTAAGAAATGAGCCAGCCGGCTCTTTACTTATGGGACACAGGCGCACGCTTGGTGCTGCTCCTTTGTTGATGCACGTGCAGCTACTGCGCTCACAATTCACAAACACAGAAAATATATATTTTTTTGGTTTGGACTGGAGTGTACTTTGGGGGTTACAGCACCCTTTAACGGTCAAGCCAGCCGGCCCTTTACTTATGACACAGGCGCACGCTTGGCACTACTTTGTTGATGCACGTGCGGCTACTGCGCACACAATTCACAAACACAGAAAATATTTTTTTTTTTGGTTTGGACTGGAGTGTACTTTGGGGGTTACAGCACCCTTTAACGGTCAAGCCAGCCGGCCCTTTACTTATGACACAGGAGCACGCTTGGCACTACTTTGTTGATGCACGTGCGGCTACTGCGCACACAATTCACAAACACAGAAAATATATATTTTTTTGGTTTGGACTGGAGTGTACTTTGGGGGTTACAGCACCCTTTAACGGTCAAGCCAGCCGGCCCTTTACTTATGACACAGGCGCACGCTTGGCACTACTTTGTTGATGCACGTGCGGCTACTGTGCACACAATTCACAAACACAGAAAATATATATTTTTTTGGTTTGGACTGGAGTGTACTTTGGGGGTTACAGCACCCTTTAACGGTCAAGCCAGCCGGCCCTTTACTTATGACACAGGCGCACGCTTGGCACTACTTTGTTGATGCACGTGCGGCTACTGCGCACACAATTCACAAACACAGAAAATAATTTTTTTTTTGGTTTGGACTGGAGTGTACTTTCGGGGGTTACAGCACCCTTTAACGGTCAAGCCAGCCGGCCCTTTACTTATGACACAGGCGCACGCTTGGCACTACTTTGTTGATGCACGTGCGGCTACTGCGCACACAATTCACAAACACAGAAAATAAATTTTTTTTTGGTTTGGACTGGAGTGTACTTTGGGGGTTACAGCACCCTTTAACGGTCAAGCCAGCCGGCCCTTTACTTATGACACAGGCGCACGCTTGGCACTACTTTGTTGATGCACGTGCGGCTACTGCGCACACAATTCACAAACACAGAAAATAATTTTTTTTTTGGTTTGGACTGGAGTGTACTTTCTGGGGTTACAGCACCCTTAACGGTCAAGCCAGCCGGCCCTTTACTTATGACACAGGCGCACGCTTGGCACTACTTTGTTGATGCACGTGCGGCTACTGCGCACACAATTCACAAACACAGAAAATATATTAGTTTTTTAGCACTTGGGGGGAGCACCCCTGATGGACAGAGCACCCCCTGGACAACACTACAGCACTCCTTTAGGACTGGGACACTGCACAGGATTTTGGAGTGGACACAGCCCCTATGGAGAAGTGACTGCACAACACAGTCCAGCCAGCCCCTATGGACTTTGAAGTAGTGGACACAGCCCCTATTAACAACAGCAGCACAGCACAACACAGCCAGCCCCTATGGACTTTGAAGTAGTGGACAACAGCAGCACTACACTACACTACACTACACTACACAGCCCTAACTCCCACCCTCCCTCTTCACTGTCCACAGCCGAGTGAGAAAATGGCGCCGACGCGGGTACCTTATATAGGATCCAAAACCCGCGAGACTCGGAAGGCGGGATGATGACGTTTTGCCTCGATTTCAGATCCGAGTCAGGCGGGAAAAGTCGAGCCTGACTCGGATCGGACTCGGATCGGGGGGGCTCGGGGGGGTTCGGATTTCAGAAATCCGAACCCGCTCACCCCTAGTTAACAGTAATCCCAGGGAAAGGGGTAAACACCTCTGAAGCACTGCTTGTGATATGGGGGCAGATGGAACCGGAAATCATTGCCCAAAACACTTCCTTTAATACAAATCCGGTCCGTAGAAGTTTATTTAGTTAGTGTGAAACATAAGTGTCCCAGGTTCTCTCTTATATACTGTAGTTTCAGTGTTGTTTCCCCCGGTCTGTCTTATGCTTTGGGTGTATTCAGATAAAATACTCAGTATCTCAGAGAGTCACATTTTTCATTTCATAAACACATTATATGCTGCCAGTGATGGTTTGGCACTGAGTTATGCTTTTAAAACAATCAGCAAAGCACATTGTGTTTTTGAAGTGAATTCAGTACTTTAAAATCCTTCTGCAGCTCACTATTATTTACCATGTAACTATCTGTACAGCTGCTAATCTTTCAAATACAATTTATACAATGCAGAAAACATTTCCATTTAGGTAAATGGAATAGTTGAACAACAAACTGCTAAATTTATAATTATGTTGTCTGCTGAAAGCAGATGGATTATTGTAATTAACAAATGTGACCTGAAATAATGCAATCTTGGGTTGCGGTAAGCACAATATGTGTTTGCTTTGGCTTAAATAATAGAATGTTTACAAATGTGTTTCTATAGGATTCCCTGTTGAAATAAATAAATATTTAGAAAAGGAAACTCTAAAAATAAATTATTTCATTTTAAAATAATGCAATATTCATATTGTTATTAATATTATTATTATTATTATTATTATTATTATTATTATTATTATTATTGTTATTATGATAAGACAGAATGACAACAGGTGTTTCTACTCATCATATCGTCCTCCCCAGCATCGATGATGAGTATCTGTCAATATTCTTTATTCATACACCAAACTGGTTTACTCAAATCTTCTGTATCAATAGAAAATAAGGGCTGTCTCACAAAGGGAGGTAGTTGAAATGCCAGCTGTCGGAATATCGTCGCTCAGAATGCCAGCAACAGAATACCAACACCAGTCATAATCCCGGCGCCGGCATCCGGATATGTAACGGGTTAGGTTTAGGGACTGGGGGGGTGGTTACGGTTTGGTAAGGGGGGGGGGGTAGGTTTAGGCACAGGAGGGGGGGGCGGGTTAGGTTTTTGCACTTGGAGAGGTTAGGTTAAGGGTGCGATGAGGAAGGGTAGATGTTGGGTTAGAGTACTTACCGGCCAGCGTCAGGATTCTGACCGTTGGGATCCCGAGCGCCGGCTATCCGTACCCAACCCCCACAAACCATTGATACATTGATGGGTATATGTATTATGTCTTTTGCAATGCCAACTCTCAAGTATTAATAAATTAGCATTTTCTACTTCCAAAACCTCACCGCACACAATGATTTTATAGGGAATAAATTAAAACAATGCATTACTTTAGAAGTATAGTACTAACAGTTCAATGCATCTCAGGGTTAAAGAGTTTCAATTGAAAATGCATTGTTCTACAATGACTGAAATATTAAGGGAACAATAACAAACTAATTATAGCTACCTATGCTTTATGGTGTTAAAAGTTTAAACTAGAAGTCTTAAAATTCCCTGCTGCTAAAGCTGATGCTTATACTGGCAGAAATAGAATCTTTATTTAGCTTTGCAAGTATTGGCTGTATTTTGTGACATTATTCATCTGTGAAAAATGATATGAGCTACCTGGGAATCCAAAGGCAAAATCAATATACACAGTGGGTGTGCTTTTGATTCCACCATGAATACCAGGCATATTTTATTCATTCATCTTTATGGGAAGGAGAACATGCTTTTCCCTAGATGCAATCAAAATACTCTATTTGCAGGCAAAATATTTTGTCTCTAGATGATATAGTCATTTATGGCAACTGTTTCTATTATATTTGTGCAAATACAGTAATAAGCACATGTTGGCTGACTGCTTTGCACTGACCATTATTGATGTTTTACGGTAAAAATGTCAGGATTTGGTGCAGAACAGCTGGGACAACCCATCCATCCTAATGTTAATTAGGCACAGAATTTTTTTATTAGCTTAATTTGGTAAATGATGATGTGATTTTTAGGGCGATATTCTGCAAAATGCATAATAATGGGTTAAATGATGTGGGACAAGTATATACTACTGTAGGGGTGTTATATTGATAGGACAGGTGTTTCAGGTGGGAGTTGCATGTGATTTTTTTTTTTTTAACAAAAACAATTTACATGCATTTCTATGCATCCCAAATGAATCTAAAACATTTTTTTTGCTGAAAAACACTAATATCTTTTATTCAATGTTCTTAAAACATGTAAAAAAAACATTTGACACATTTTAAGAGCTCCAATTATTTTGCTTTGACCACTACTATAGTTCTATATTGTTATTCAGTGGCAAAAGTAAGATTTCTAGAGGGGGGTTTCCAAATGCTTGATTTTAGAGCGTGTGTGGCCAGTTCATGAAGAGGGCAGAATTAGTACTTATCCAGCTTTAATATGCGTCATACAAAGTATATTGTGTTGCATAATTCCAGCATATACAGGACCACTGATCACAGTAAGCCATTAGATGCGCCAGTAGGTCCATCCTGACTGAGCAGAATGTTTTTCTTCGGATGAAGGCACCATTCCAGAGCATTGGAGCAAGTCCAGAGTCTGGGGGAGCAGCAGAAGAACTTAGCACTGCCCTGGACATATATATGTACATATTGGTCCCCTTATGTACTGGATAGTGTATTATTGTACAGTATTAATAACTATTGATGGTCTATAGCAGTGCACCCCTAACAGTGCATGTTTTCTACATGTCCTAGTTGGTGCACAGGTATATTTATTACTAGCTGACACATTTTAAAAGATCCACAAGTGGTGCTAATCATTTCATTTATGATACTGAGAAGAACATGCAGCACTAGTAACATTGTATTATATTACTATTTCTATTATGGTCATGGTGTGTTCTGGGGAGGGGGTTTCCAGGCAGATGGAAAAACCCCCTGCGTTTGCCTATGTTATTGTTTCCCTTTATGCTGCTAACATCATAGGATATTACAGAGCAACCACTTTTTACACTTGGATGGTAAGTGGGTGCGTGCATAGCAGCGCTAAATGAAATCACCACCTGATATGTGTGTTAACTCAAGCAGCGGTAAACTAAAATTTTCCCGCAACAGTTGAATATGGCCATTGGTTGATGAAAACATGTCTTGAGCTTCTCACCAATTAGATGCTTGGCCGTGAATTGTAGGCTTTGGATATTCTCTTTTATATCTTGTCTTGATATTATTTTAGTAAATTTCACACATGCCAAAATGTCATCCTGCAGAGCCCTAGCTGAGTAATTAGCAAGTGATATTGAATAAAAATCCATTGTTCATGGTTTACCTTAAGGGTTTATTCAGATGAGTGTCTTGTCAGAATTAGCTAATGCAACTTACCATACGGAATGTGACCTGAACAAGCTGCTCAGTTAAAACCGATGGCACATGTCATCACTGATCCTGATTGCCACTTTTTTTACACAAGCGGCAGTAAAAGCCATGATATTAGAGTGAAAAAATTGTGTATGCCCAATTTCCCATAGTGTTGCTTTGACCTCAATTTGCACTGCTGTCTTTCTGAACAGGCAATGCAGCCAGAGGGATCAATAACTACCTGCAGTATCTTCAGAGCACTTTGTTCTCATCATGTTACATTTGGTGCACGGAGTGAGCAAAATCTGTCAAAACACTTGTCTGAATGAGTCCTTAGGGTAATGTCTTAAAGGGCTAAACAATCTTTTTGTAGCTGAAGAAATGCAGCATTTAGTCACTGCACCATTATAATCTAAGCATATTCTTTGTAGCTGTCATATTGGGTTTTTCCAGCTCTACACAGTGTCTTTGTTCTCAACTAATCCAGAGTTACAGTACTACTGTAAATTGCTTGTCCATTCACCATAATCTGGAATCATGTTGTATCCGTAAGTATGGTCAGTCATTGGGCCTGATTCAGAACATCTGTGAACAAAGATGCAGCATCCGTCACAGATCATTCAATTATAATTCTTCTCTGTAACCCTTTGTTGCACAGAATGGCTGTGGGAATTGAGACGCCATAGACATTGTTCTTGCATATGGGATTGCAGACGCAGGATGCATCACACCAGCGTTCTTTGCCACCACTTCCTGTTACCTTCCACAAATGCTCTCTGACTGTTAGTCACACTGTGAGTAAATAGTTGGAGTAAGCAACTACGTTAATGTACCTTGACATACGCACAGTTTACTGATCATCACTCAACTGCATAAATACCAGCATAGCATGGAACTATGAATCAGGCCCTATGTACCCCAATGATGTAACACTAGATAATAGTGTTCATTCTAGCACCCTGCACCTGTCACAACCTGTGCAGTTCCTCTTTCCTGCCTGGAGTGTCACTTTCTGCTCTAGTGCTTCTAGCACACTTTGATTTGTATCTGAGCAGTTTGTTGCATCAGCTGAGTGTGCTAGAAGCACCAGAGCAATGAGCGACACCCCAGGCTGGAAAGAAGAATTGCACGGATTGTGATAGGTGTAGGGTGCTAGAATGAACACTGCTAGATAGGTAGCATACAGTAGTTGGTGCACTTTTATTGCTGATCAAGTTCTTTAGGCTACTGTATAACATGGGAGGAGATGTGTACTTTATAATTATATTTTACAAATTCTCCTTAATGTGAAGCATTGCATTAAAAGTAAAGCACAAGACTATGGGGATGCAGTCAGGAAGCCGTGGTCGAAATGCTGACCGCTGGCTTCCCGACTGTCAAATCCCGGCAAGGTACTAATGACAGGCGTCAAAATCCCGACACCTGTCATTAGACCTACGCAGGGAGCCCAACGCTCGGCATTCCGAACTAAGGTAAGCCTGGTGCGGACAGCCACGTGGGGGGAGGGTTAGGTTTTAGGGCTCTGGGTTAGGCACCCCCCAGGAAGGTTAGGTTTAGGCTAGGGGAAGGGGAGGTTAGGGTTAGGCACCCACCCCGGGAGACTTAGGCTGCGTGGAAGGTGGTTTTATGTTTAGGCATTTAGAGGGGGTTAAGGGTTAGGCACTAGTGAGGAAGGTTAGGGTTAGACACCCCTATAGGAGGGTTTGGGGTAGGGGAGAGAATAGGGTTAGTAAATACTTACCTTTGGAGCTGTCGGGATCTTCACTGCTGTCGGTCTTCCGGCGTCAGAATTTGAACCGCATAGGTCCGGTGGTATTACATACCGATCCCAGACTATGTATAATAAGCATAGGCCAGGGAACAACTGTACTCTATATCGGCCTGATTCAGAGTTGGACGCAATGCTGATGTTTTCGCAAATGGAGCAATTTGTAGCTACTATGCATGTGTCAGGTACAGAGACAGACGCACACTGAGAGTCTTTATTTGCAGTGTGATTGACAGGAGGGAAGCATTTGAGGGAGGAGACAGGAAGTGTCAGATAAAAAGGCAGGCATATCTCCACCATTTTGGGGGGGTTTCAGTTATGGCGGCCACTCTAACCATAGACTCACTCAAGGAGTCAATGTTTGCATGATCTGTGTTCAATGCTGTGTATGTGGACACAGTTGCAGACAGCTGCAATAGCTCAGATGGGCCTCTCAGTACAAGTCTCGGCCTCTGCGCATTAGCATATTTTTGCACATTAGTGTACAACTTTGATTCCTGACCTGTATAGCAAAGTTTGGTTTAGAGTGTGGTAGAAATCCTTGTTGACTTTAAATTTATAATACCATCAGAATGTACTGTGCAATACAACCCATTGAATCAATGAAAAATATTGATTCTATGAATCTGGGGGCGCAGAACATATACCTTCTCTGTTCTACCCTAAAACCAGCCTTAGCCACTGATGGAATGTGATGGATGAGTATGAGTGCAAGATGGAGGAAATTAGCCGAATAGAACAAAACTTGTGTTGTAATAATTACCAACACAATTATGCATTATAAGTAGGGGTGTGCACTGTCCACTTTTTGTGTTTTGGTTTTGAATCTGGATCTTTCTTCGTGTTTTGGATTTGGATTGGTTTTGCCATAACCACCCTTTTGTGTTTTGGGTTTTGTGTTTTTGATCTGTATTTTTTTTTAAAAAAGCATAAAAACAGCTAAAATCACGGAATTTGTGGGTTTTTCTGCTCCTATGCTATTATTAACCTCAATAACATTAATTTCCACTAATTTCCAGTCTATTCTGAACACCTCACACCTCACAATAGTGTTTTTATGTCCAAAAGGTTGCACCAAGGTAGCTGGATGACTATGCTAAGCGACACGAGTGGGCGGCACAAACACGTGGCCCATCTAGGAGTGACACTGCAGTGGCAGACAAGAAGGCAGTTTGAAAAACTAGGCCCCAAACAGTACATAATGCAAAGAAAAAAAGAGGTGCACGATGGAATTGTCCTTGTGCCCTACCACCCACCCTTATGTTGTATAAACAGGACATGCACACTTTAACAAACCAATCATTTCAGCGCCAGGGTCTGCAACACGACTGTGGCTGAAATGATTGGTTCGTTTGGGCCCCCACAAAACAAGCTGGCAATTAATCTGTCCCTGCACAAACTGGCTCTACAGAGTCAAGATGTCGTCCTCATACTCCTCATCCACCAATTCCTCACCCTCTTCAGTGTTGTGTACATCTTCATCCTCACAGAGTATTAATTCATCCCCGCTGGAATCCACCACCACAGGTCCCTCTGTACGTTCTGGAGTCTCATTTCCCTGGAAGAGTTGATAATTAATTTTTATGAACATCATCTTCTCCACATTTTGTGGAAGCAACCTCCTACGCCTTTCGCTGACAAGGTTCCCGGCTGCACTAAACACTCTTTCGGAGTACACACTGGAGGGGGGCAACTCAGGTAAAATAGAGCCAGTTTGTACAGGGGCCTCCAACTTGCCTCTTTTTCCTGCCAGTACAGGTACGGACATGCCTACTTGGATGCTGTCACCGATGTAATCCTCCACCATTCTGTCAATGGTGACAGTATCATATGCAGTGACAGTAGACATGTCAGAAATTGTAGGCACATCCTTCAGTCCGGAACAGATTTCCAAACTGGCCCTTGACTTATGACACAGGTGCATGCTTGGCGCTGCTAATGTGTTGATGCACATGCGGCTACAGCGCACACAAGTCACAAACACAGAAAAAAAATTGTTTTTTATTTTTTTGGAGCACTTTGGGGTTACACCACCCTTCTACAGACGAGCCAGCTGGCCCTTGATTTATGACACAGGCACATGCTTGGTGCTGCTCCTTTTTTGATGCATGTGCGGCTACTGCGCATACATTTCGCACACAAACAGAAAAAAAAGAATTGTTTATTTTTTGTGGAGCGCACTCTGGGGGTTACTCCACCCTTTAACAGACTTATGGGACACAGGCACACGCTTGGCGCTGTTCCTTTGTTAATGCACGTGCGGCTACTGCGCATACATTTCGCACACAAACACAGAAAAAAAAAGAATTGTTTATTTTTTGTGGAGAACACTTTGGGGGTTACACCGCCCTTTAAGAGATGAGCCAGCCGGCCCTTTACTTGTGGGACACAGGTGCACGCTTGGTGCTGCTCCTTTGTTGATGCATGTGCAACCACAGTGCAAACAATTCACAAACACAGAAAATAATTTTTATTTTGTTTGGAGTGCACTTTGGGGGTTACAGCACCCATTAAAGGACAAGCCAGCCGGCCTTTTTCTTATGACACAGGCGCAATCTTGGCGTTACTTTGTTGATGCACGTGCGACTACTGCGCACACAATTTACAAACACAAAAAAAAAATATTTTTTTTGGAGTGCACTTTGGGGGTTACAGCACCCTTTAAAGGACAAGCCAGCTGGCCCTTGATTTATGACACAGGCGCACCCTTGGCGCTACTTTGTTGATGAACTTGCGGCTACTGCGCACACAATTCACAAATATAGAAAAAAAAAATGTTTTCATTTTTTTGGAGTGCACTTTGGGGGAGCACCCCTGATGGACAGATCACCCCCTGGACAACACTACAACACCCTTCTAGGACTACAGCCTTTATGGTACACTGCACAACACAGTGCAGCCAGCCTCTATAGACTTTGGATTGGACACAGCCCCTATGGACAACTGACTGCACAACACAGCCCAGCCAGCCCCTATGACAGCAGCACAACACAGCCCAGCCAGCCCCTATGGACAACAGCAGCACAACATAGCCCAGTCAGCCCCTGAGTGGACACAGCCCCTATGGACAACAGCAGCACAACACAGCCCAGCCAGCCCTAGCTCCCACCCTCCCTCTTCACTGTCCATAGCCGGAGTGAGAAATGGCGCCGACGTGGGGACCTTTTATAGAATCCAAAACCCGCGAGATCCGCAAGGCGGGATGATGACGTTTTGCCTCGATTTAAGTTCCAAGTCAGGCGGGAAAAGTCGAGCCGGAGTCTGAGGCTGATTCAGACCCACTCGCGAGCGCTCACAAGCGGGTCGATGGTGACCTAATGCGTATGCGCACGACGGACGGAGCTCCGTCATGCGCATGCGTGAGACCCGCATAGCGACAGCCAAGCTGTCGCTATGGGTCTCGCACAAAAGGGGGCGTGCTGTCGATGGTGAGTGACAGCACGCCCCCTTTGGTGGGCGTGCCAGGGGCGTTGATGCCCAGATGGAAGCGTTCCCATGGGAATGCCTACCGTCTGGACACTAGTGATGTCAGTAGGAGTGCTTTTGGCTCTGATAGAGCCAAAAGCACTTCTGGGCTTGCGGCAGTGAGACCCTAATGCAGGGTCTCGTCGCAAGCTCGATGGTCATGATGGTCTTGACCATCGCGACCATATTTTTGGCCGCTCGCATAAGCTGTAGGTGGTCACCCACAGCTATGCGAGTGGCCAGGAGGCTGCTCCATTTTTAGGTAAGAGAGCCCTGATTCAGAGCGAGCGCTCTGGTCAGAGCGTCCGGCTCTGAATCATGGCCTCTGTTCCCGGCTTAGATCGGGAGAACTCGGGGGGTTCGGATTTCAGAAATCAGAACCCGCTCCTCCCTAATTATAAGATTAAAAATACTTATTTATTGGATAGGATATTTTGTTACATGTGATAATGAAAATATTCCTGACTCCAAAATGTGTCTGTGTCAGAAATAAAGTCCGATGTAAAGTTGAACGCAAGTCTGCCATATAGTCATTACACCCACATTGCGTGCATAGAGAAAAATATGGATATTTGCCTCAATGCTAAGTATGCATCTATGGGACAGCTACAATCACACAGATGTATCCACTTACTCCTATCATCAAATGGTACCAAATAGCCCTATTTAGTGCACCACAACTTTGCGACTCAGCCATGCGTCTCGCCACAGACACTTTTTCACAAAATATGCATCGTATTTGTATCACTACCCTGGACACTGGCGCTGGCATTGCATGTAGCTGCAGAATGCTAACCCGTGTAAAAAGGTAGATGACAGAGGTCTGATAAGCAGGGCCGTATTAAGGCTTGTGGGGGCCCTGGGGCAATTAAGTTGTGGGGGCCCCCACCAAGCCACACGGATCCTAGTCCCCCCCACCCCACCGACACAGAATAGCGGAGTCTACCGCTTTTCTCCCCCATGTGTGTGTTAAACACGCACACACAAATATATATAATATATACGTAGCAAACATATATATTGTATATAACATACTAAAACACAAATATATAGTATACACACATAAACACATACCAACACACTAACACATATACATACACAGTATATACACACTAACCCATATATACACATTAACACATACATACACATATATATACACACTAACATATATACAGTATACACACACTAAGACATACTGTATATGCAATAACACATACACATACACACAAACACATATATACACAATAAAACAGTACACAGGCACACTTACATTTGTATGCAGCAGCTGCAGGTTGATAATGGGTTCACACCTCACATCAGTAGGCTCCGCCCCATCGCTTCATAATGCCATAATTGGCGGGTGATATGGGGATGGGGCTTGCTGTATTGGCTCTGTCTCATTACGGCCGGTGAAGGGGGGAATTTGTCCATCAGAGGGGGTTTCTAGGTACCCCCCTGTGTGCTTTAGTGTGGGGGTCCCTCTGTGTGTGGGGGCCCGGGGATGACCGCCACTGTTGCCCCCCTTAATCCAGTCCTGCTAAGAGTGAGTCATGTCATGCATCGTTATGGTTAATCGGTGACTTTACACCAATTCCTTTGCAAGTCACAGTGTAGCTAGTACAGTCACGTAGTGCAACTGGCTTATTGAGGTGGTGGATTTTACTGAGTGGGCTGCATCACCTCTGTAAAATCTGCTACTGATTATATGCATTCAGCCTCAAGCTGAGATGCTAAAATATATTGTTAAACAGTAAATACTGTTGTGCTATTCATTGATTTATTCAAAACAAAATAATAATACTGTAGTTTTCTTTACATATTTCCATGCATTGTCTAACTAACTATTCTACATAAACTTAAATTGAAATACATACGATTTACCAGCTGTCTGGATGCCGGTGGCCATAAGACCGATAACGGCATCCTGATGTTCAGAATCCTGACACGGGCCGGTAAGTAGCCTAACCCTCCCCCTCCCCCCCTAACCATAACCTCCCCTCCAGTGGTACCTAACCCTAACCTCCCCCCGGTTGTGCCTAAACCTAACCCCCCCTCCCCACAGCCTAACCCTAACCCTCCCCAGTTGGTGCCTATTACTAATCCCCTCTGGGAGGTCCGTACACCTAATCCCCCATCCCTGGCCTAACAGTAACTCTAACCAGCATACTTACCATCGGGATGCCGGCGGTTGGGATGCAGACATCAGTATCTTGATGTCGGCGACGACATTCTGATGAGTGTCAGTATACTGACGTCCGGCATCCTGTCCGCCGGCATCCTGACCGCATCGGTGATCATTAAAAAAATCTAGATATTTACATTGCTTTTGCTTTCTAATCTATTCTGGGAAGATGACAGAATCTCATTAGTTAGTACTGTTTACTTGTGCACCTGTTATCATAGCTGTCCTCCAATATCTCTCTTGACGACATTATATTGGGAAAATTATATATAATAGTAGAATAGTGAGCTCATCTTTACAAAGCAATAGCTTTTCAACAAACAATATTGATAGCAATAAAATATGCATTTCAAGATAATTTTCCTCTTTGACCATTTTACTGTATTATGTGGTCTGTGCATTTTATTTTTATTTGTACCACTACCTTGTAAATAAAGATTATATACAGTATTATAATAGTAGCTGAAGTACCCGGCATTTAAATTATATTTGTTTTAAGATTATGAAATTTCATCCAAATCCATCCAGTGGAAGGCCCAGAACAGGCTCCGTGGGTCAAAGTTCTTCCCAGTTCACTCCGCCGTGAGGTCCTTCCGAGACCTAACCACTCCATTAGGCATCCCAGACCAGTTGCCACCCCTCTGTGATGTTTTCATCCAAATCTATCCAGTGGAAGGCCCAGAACAGGCTCCAAGTGTCAGTTTTGCCCAGCGTACACCAACCTGGACCCTAACCCCCTAAAACCTGGCCAGTATCCAACTGGACCACTTCGCATTGGTTTCATCCCAATCTGTGCAGGGCGGTCCGAATGCATAACCGGACAGATAATCAAACAGACCAATGAATTTTATATATAAGATTGCCTGAAAAGTTTACTACAGAGAAACGTTTCCCCGAATGTGTGAAATTACAAGTGTGTTTTTAATATTCTAAGCACAGCAAATGTATGAACACTTTCCTGCATCCATTTATGAATATTGCTCTTTCATTTAAATATTATTTACAGAAGTTCCTTTTAACATGTTTGCTCTTAACTAAAGATGTACCCACATTTTAAAACCATGGAGCATTTTCAAATAACATATGGACCTGGATTTAAAAAGGTAAAAAATACAGTATCAACAGACTGCAAGACAGAATTGAAAGTTTTAATCTTTGACTATCCAGGGATTTAACTTTTTTTTTGGAAATCCATATAGAGTTTCTAGATTATGAGCATTAACAACAAGTTTATAGGCTAATGGTGTATATTAGTTTGTGCAGTACAGTAATGGGAAAGTTAATCCATATCTTAAAGCAATGTTAATAATAATTATTAGTAAATTTTATGTCAAAGTCAGTCCATCCTTTTGCCTTCATGCTGGACATTTGCTAATGAATAATGTATTTTAAAACCTTAAAACAATTGTATGTTCAAGGACATACACATGTAAGTAAAATTTTGTAAATCTACTAATATATTGGGGTTTGGTCATACACATTGATTCGAAATTGATTGAATATTTTTTATGTATTATTTGATTGATATTAGGCACGTGAGGATCATTAGCTGTTTGCTAGATTGATAGACAATTTTTAGGTTATTTGTGTCTGACTTCTGTACTGTAGGCCTTCTTGACCCAAACAATCAAAAACAAATATGTAAGAGCTGCGCAGATCAACTCTAGAAATGCAGAAGAAGTGTACAGTATTGCCACAGAATAAAAAAAACATATATACTGTTTGAAAAGATATAGACATAATCATCGATATCTTGATCCAAATCGCAAAGCAAAAAAAGAGAGGTTGTCATGTGTGAATTGGCCAAAAAAAGATATTTAAGCTAGTTTTTTGATGAAACAAGAACCACTGGCCCAATGGCTTGCAGTTAGAGTTGAACAAAGAAACAAAATGTAATTTCAATCAACTTCTGTGGGGGAATAATTTTGATTTGTTGTACTAAAATAAATATTGCTAAGGCATGCATAAATCATTTTGTTTTGTCCTTGTACTGTGGCATTTCACAATTATCACTATTTTGTAAAAATTAATTGTGTAATTCTGGGCTATCATTTGTCACCACAACTGGGAGGGGCTAGGGAAAGCATGCACCCCGGGTTCCAGATTTGAGTGGGTGCTGGAAGCACAGCCATATACTAGGGTATACTGGTGCGGCCGAAGGAACAGGCCATCTTCACTAGTGTATGTGCTGCCACCATCACTGACCGCCCGCTGGCTGCTGCAATGTAGTAGCAGTGTACCTGGCTCCTTCTCTACCAGACACATTGCTGCTAATGTACATTGCAGCAGGCAGCGCTGCAGCTGCCTGCCTCATGCTGTCTGCCCCCTCTTGCAGTATATGCAGTGACTGGACTTCTACCGGGCACAGGAGGATGTGAAGGAGGAATGAAGAGGAGGAATTATGAGAAGGAGTAATGAGGAGGAGGAATGATGTGAAGGAGGGATGATAAGGAGGAATGAGGAGGAAGGAGGGATGATGAGGAGGAATAAGGAGGAGGAATGATGAGGAGGAGGAGGAATGATGACAAGGAGGAATGAGGAGGAGGAATGCTGAGGAGGGGGTCAATGAGAAGGAGGGATAAGGAGAAGGAATGATGAGAAGGAGGAGGAGGAAATGATGAGGAATGAGGAGGAGGAACGATGAGAAGGAGGAATTATGAGAAGCAGGAATGAGGAGGGGGAATTATGGGAAGGAGGGATGAGGAGGAGGAGGAGGAATTGATGAGTAGTTGGAATGATGAGAAGGAGGAATGAGGTTGATGGGCTCTACCATGGTATATGTGTATAAGGGGCTCTACCATGGCATAAGTGTATAAGGTTCTCTACAATGGCATAATGTGTATAAAGGGAACTACTGTGGCAAAACGTGTATAAGTGGGTCTACTGTGATGTAACGTGTAAAAGAAGCACTACCGTGGCAAACTGTGTAAAAGGGGCTCTACTGTCCTGTAACATGTACAATTGGCTATACTGTGGTGTAACATGTATAAGGGACCCTACTGTGGTGTAACATATATGAGGCTCTACTATGGTGTAACATGTATAAGCAGCCCTACTGTTGTGTAAGGTGTATAAGGGGCTCTACTGTGGTGTACCATGTATATGCGGCTCTACTGTGGTGTAGCGTGTATAAGGGTCTCTGCTATGGTGTAATGTGTATAATGGGCCCATACTATGGCATAACATGTATAAGCAGCCCTACTGTGGTGTAATGTGTATAAGGGGCTCTACTATGGCATAATGCGTAAAAGGGGTACTACTATGGTTTAACATGTATAAAGTGACTCTACTGTGGTGTACAGTGTATTAGGGCTCTACTGTGTGATGTAATGTGTAAGGGGCATTACTGTGTATCATTATGTGCTATATTATTTAGTGTAGCATTACTTAGTGTAGCATAATTTGTAAGGGGCATTACTGTGTCACAACCCCCCCTCCTTTTCAGAAGAATTGTTTTTTTTTGGGGGGGGTTGAGGATGGAGGGGCACCAAATTACTGCCTTACTCCATGTGACAAAAATCTTAGTTTAGGCCCTGGTCACTCTTACAACAACACTATCTGTAGCTTTATGTTTTTTATTACTTGTAGTATCACATACTGAACTAAAAAAAGATTGTGGTAAAATTGCAAACCCAAACCATGACTGTTAAATGTAATTGTTGAAAATGTAAGCTATTATATTCAAATGGATACAGTAGTTGCTGTGATAATTCATCAGGTTAATGAGGAAAATCATCGTGCTTAAGTGAGACACACAAGTTCATGGAAAAATGTATTGGTGGAGTTAAAAAATTAATGGCAATCATTTCTTCCCTTAACAAGAACAACAAGTGAACATCACAATTTTTAATTTAGGTAGTGGCCCTGTTGATGTTAACACAAACTGAGTGGAACCAACAACAACTGCTTTATCCCTATATCTAATGTTGATAAATTGCACGTGTCAAAGTTTAATTTTTTTTTTTTTTTTTCCAGTGCTCAAGAACTAATAAAGAAGTTCTGACAGGTATAATTATCATTTTATGAGGGAGGCAGAAAAGGAGTGTATAGAGTTTACTTATATATGGCTAATGATTAAATAAAAAACTATTGCAGGGGGAGTGGTGATTATGATAACTGATCAGTTAGTTTTCATTTCTTTTACCCCTAGTGTACAGTGCTTATGCACCATAATACAGTTCTCCTCTGATGATGACAGTGATGATGGACCAGTTTGCTTTAAAAATGTACATTGTATTTCTGGTGGTGATAAGTCAGATTCACTCTAGTCAAGTAATAGTGATAATTGTGTACATCTAGATTGATATGCATAGAGAGGATAGGATGTGATCAGCATAGAAAAAGTTTGTAGCTGCAATTAATATTCTTTACACAGCGTACCCATGCAATTTTATATATAAAAATAAAGCAAAAACAAGAACAGGTTTCACAAAATAAGAGCAGTACGTTCATATCTAAATAGAAAACCTCTTTACTTATTGGCACCTACTAATAAATGCATTACCTCATGAGTCACCTTGTGTGGGTTTAATGATGGTCAGGTTGGATTCATATGCATCAGTGGGACCATGTAACTTAAGCCTTTTTTGCACTTCAATTTGTACACTTGTGAATATTTCATTTGTATTCTTCAGAAAATTAATTACTGCAGTAAAGCTGCTGACATTTCGATTCCATTGCGAATCTTTCTCAAGGCTGAGTTATAGGCAGTAATAATAATGCACATGTTTGCCTCACTGACCAGATGCCCCATTAAGTGCATTATTATTACTGCCTATAACTCAGCCTTGAGAAAGATTCACGATACAATCGAAACGTCGGCGGCCTAATGGCATGTTGTTAAAAAACTTCAAAGAGTGCAACATAAGTATGGGAGAATCCTTGTAGATCTCTGAAGAGCAACCCAGTAGCTGGGACAAAGATAAGAGTGCAGGACACACCCACTATATATATATATATATATATATATATATATATATATATGTATATACAGTATATGAAAGAGAAAACAATGTTATACTGCAAATTTTAATTACAAGCATAATCAAATTCTTCTGAATAAAATTATGACAAATGAATCTGTTTATATTAGTCTGTTTTTCCTTTTTCATTTCGGTGTGTATGTGTTTAATCACGTTTATAATATCTTAGTGATGGTTTAGCTGTTATTGTATAGTATACCACCTTTACAGTCTACACCTGGAAAGCCTGGCAAAAGGATTTGTTCTTCCTCAGCTTTTGGTGAGCAATAAATTGCCTATTTCCACTATCAAACATGGCTTAAAATCAGAGGTTCCCAAATTTGGTCCTCAAGGTTCCCCAACAGTTTTTGTTTTAGAGATATCCATGGTTGAGTACAGGTGACATAATTAGTACCTCAGTCAATTTGATTTAACCACCTGTGCTCAACCATGGATATATTTAAAACCTGAACAGTTGTGTGCCTTGGGAACCTGTGGCTAAAATAAAGGATATATGAATGAGAGCTGCCTTGATCATTTCTTAACCAAATTGAAATACATTATCCATGTATACAAACGAAACAGTGCCCAATATGGCTGAATAATCTTAAACGTGGTAAAATTTGAAATTTATTAAGTAGTAATATTGGAACAAAGCATCATTCTTTTTGCAAATATCAAGAATTCCAAGAAATAAAAAACCTTTAAAATACAGAAACACAAGTAAAAAAAAAATAATAACAAGAGCTGAGTAATAACTAATATTGGGATGGTTTCTTTGAAATATCTTTGCACAAAATATTAGATATACAAAGGGATATTAATATTGTCTTTTAGTGTTGCACATTACTTCAGTTTCCTCAGACAGACATCACAGAAAAGCACTGGCAGGTAACTTTTTTTTCAGAAAAATATCATGAATCCCTGTCAGGTCCTGTTATACTGCAGTGCTAAACTGCATCCCGAGAGAGTTACCTGCTGACTCCCATCATCTTTTCAACCCTTAATCTGAAGAATCCTATATGTCAGTCACCATCAAAGGCAGACACTTATTACCTACAGATACAGTGAGCTGTTGTTAGAGGGCTGGCAGCGAGGCAGAATGACAATAAGCTGAAATATGTTGGGTGCATTTTACACGGACAATGGCTAATCTTTAATGTTACTTACAGTACAAATGACATCTTAATTAGGAACCTTAGAAATATTTAATTAATCATCTGCTTTGTATTGTAATTTACTACAATTGAGCTAGTTACCAATAGCAAACCACTTTTTTTGAAGGGTTCACCTAATGTACAGTTATGTACAGTATGCAAAGATCACATCAATGCCTACAGTATATGCAAGGTTTGTTTGATAAATGGCATATGTATACTGTACATAACATACCAGCACAGGATCAGGCTGTTAGGCTACACACACACTGATATCTCTACTACATTTTACTGCATGTCAAAACTAGTGAAATACATTATGTTTTTTGTACTAGTTTAATATGCTTTTTAAATGCATTTCATATAGATTTACAGTAGATGTATTTACAGATATGTTCAAACTAAAATTTTTAACATGGGTCTGTGACAAAGCAGGACGTACTTCAAGGCAGACACTTCTGGATATATGTAAATCATACCTCCAAACTAACCCAATTTTGGCAGAATATCCCTCATTGAGTGCTCTGACTGTTATCCCAATTTTGACTGCATTGTCCCATGAGCTGGATGTTTAAAATGTAATGTTGCTCCATTAGCACTAGTGAGCTGTGAATGGGTGGTTGGATGTCAGTGGAGGAGAATATAGTGTTTACATTGTACTAGTCAGGGCAAGGCACATCTTGGAGGCATGGTCATGCCCCCACTTTGACACAGAGGGAGATGTACTAAGCCTTGGAGCGAGATGAAGTGTATGATAAAGTATCAACCAATCAGCTCCTAACTGTCATGTTACAGGCTGTGTTTGACAGTTGGAGTTGATTGGTTGGTACTTTATCTCCATCCACTTACTCTCGTCAAGGCTTAGCACATAGACCTCAAAGTACCCAAAGTACCAATCAAGTACCAATCAATCAGCTCCTAACTATCAGTTTAGAGGCTGTGTTTGAAAAAATACAGGAGCTGATTGGTTGGTACTTTATCTCTCTCCACTTTATCTCTCTCTAAAGCTTAGTGAATAGACCCCTTTCTCTCTCTCCATGGTAGTACATCTACCCCACAGTCACCATTTTTCTGATCCACTGAGCTCCAATGATGGAATGTATGTTTAAATGTTTGTTATCTGTATTTCACGCTGTGTTTACAATGAGCTCCAAATTAGATAAATTAAATAATTTAGGGGGAGAAATATCAAGCCTTCTAAATATTGAAGAAGTGGACCAGTGAAGTAGTGACCCATAGCAACCAATGAGCTTCTACCTAGCATTTTGTATAATGTACTCAATAAATGCTAGCTCGAAGCTAATTGGTTGCTATGGGCAAGTTTCATAGCAGACACCTGTCTGGGGCTACTAACACAAGTTCAAGTTCATATGGAGCACATAAATATAATTCAAGAATGCAAATAAATATCAATGGGTTAGTTTCTTTTAGGAGAATGATCAATCCAATATATGGGAGTCAATATACTGTAATATATGGGGCATGGCCCTTCATCAGTTATCAAAGGTTAAAAATGTACAAATCTACAATTGTGACAGTAAATTGGAAAATATTAATATGAATGGATGAAGCAGAAATGTGATACTAAATTGCATTGAGCAGTTACACCTCCTATCCCGCCACTAACCCTCTAACTCCTGTTAAATGTATTATTGATCAAGTATCAATAACCAATTTGATTGTCCAAGAGTTCTATGAATATTATAACATGTGGCTCTGACATTTCAGCAAATGCAGTGCAGTCAGAATTCAACAGGACATTGATACACCATTGCTTAAATAGACAGCTATGAAAACAATATGCATCATAGCACATTAGAGAGTTTTTTGTAGATAAGTGTTTATATTGAAAGTAGAGAAGGTCACTGGACAGATTAAATATGTTCAATATTTATTGAAGACTAATTAATATTGCCCATCTCTTAAACCTGTCCCACACTGTCCCCTGCTTCTTCAATCATGTTCTTCTCTCACCCATGCTTTAGAAACCCTCACTTTATCCTGAACTCTCTCTATCTTTCTCCTCCCCATTACCTCCAAACTCTTAAGGCCCCCATACATGGGGTAATTTGTCACACGATATGGCCATTTTCGACTTATCGAAATGACCAATCATGTAAAAAATTGCATTTTCTAGAGGATTATGATGCCGATGCGCGTCCCCGCAGTCGTGTATAGGCATCGTAGATCAGATGGTTTTGCAGAAGGATGTCGACAGATCAGCACGATGTGACACATCTTAATACATTGGATCATATGATCATTTGTACCATCGTACCTTTTCTAAATACAAATCGTACAGAATGCAAGAGAAGGATTTTCAAAGTAGTCGTATGCGAGATCTGATCTGATACAAATCGCCCCATGTATGAGTACCTTTACAGAGAATTGTCTATCTCATCACTTCTTCTCCTACTCCCTTCTTGACCATCTTCCATCTGGTTTTTATCCCCTCCGCTCCACAGAAACTGCTCACATTAAGGCCATCAATGGCCATCTCACAGCCAAAGCCAATGGTTACTTCTCATCCTCTTAGTCCTTTCTTCTGCTGTTGATCAACTGTTTCTCCTAGTATCAGCCTTTTTCATGTGTACTAGTGTGTGCCATACAGTGTAAGCCCTGAAGCACCTACTTTCAATGCCCATGGACAGTATACTTCTGCCAATGCTTGTGAACACCCCACCATCAGCACACCATCATGCCCACCATTGACCCTTGCACCTGACTATGCCTGGCACATTGCCTCCTTCTGAACACCTGCCTCTGTGGCTGCGGGACTGTGTTTGGGAATGCAATTGCGTTCACTGACATGCCTGTGACACTCCCATAATACGCCCTTGAGACACCTGTTTTTACATTAACTTCAGGCCACCTAAGAGACACTGCCCAGAAATGCTCATTGTTTTGCCTCACCATCTCTAATGACAGTGTCTGAGTACACAGCAGCGGACTCCACATACAGTACACTCAGGAGAATGCATGCACAGTAGATTTTCCAGTACTTTTCACCCATACGCAGTAGCAAATAATCACTCAACTGCACAAACTTGGGCATTGTGTGAATCAGGCCCTGTGTGTTCGGAACAACATAATTAAAAAAAAATCTTTTATGTTGCATCTTTTTGAGTACATTTGTAGTTATTGTTGAAATAACAATTGTCTTTAAAGTGAATGATTTTATGGAAGATGCAATTTTTGTATTGGGAGCACTCCAATTATTGTATAATACATACTGTAGCAGTAAATATGAAAAGATTAAAATAAAAATAGTTGTCAAAATACAGTCAGAAGACAGCAATGACAATTGACACTGTATAAAGTATAGTGCACACATAAGCATAAACTACATAGCATCATATTTTAAAAATGCATAATTGCTATATATTATGTCATAACCCTTTGAGACATTACATGACAATGGGGGTCATTCAGACCCGGTCGCAAGCACCGATGTGCTCGCAACTGGGTCAATGGGTAGCCCTGCGCATGCGCAGCGGCCGCACTGCGCGTGCGCAAGCCCAGGAGCTAGAGAGAAACTCTCTCACACCGGAGCTCGCTACAAAAGGGGCGACTGTCGATGTTGATTGACAGCTCGCCCCTTTTTGTAGGCGGGCTGGGGGGGTGGTTTCCAAAATGGAGGCGTTCCTTAAGGAATGCCTACCGTTTTGTGGGCGGCCGCACTGACATCATCAGTGATGTCAGTGGGGAACTTCCTGCTCCATCAGAGCAGAAAGCTCCCTGGGGCTTGCGAGTGCTCAGACCCAACCTTAGGGTCTGGTTGCAAGCCCCGATGGTCGCGATGGTGATACCCATCGCAACCATCACCCTGGTCGCTAGCTAAGCTGTGGGTGGTAACCCACAGCTTAGCTTGCGACCAGGAGGCCGCACCAAAAAAAAGAAGCGCCTGCCCTCATTCAGAGAGAGCGACTGCTTCTTGCGACCGCCTCTGAATGAGGTCCAATATTTCAACCTGCATACATTTTATACTCATTTAATCCTAATTCCAAACACTATGTGTGTCTCTCTCTCTCTGTCTCTCTCTCTTCTTTGGCTGCTAGTCAAATGATTACATATTTAACAATACATGGTTCCTGGAAATAGTAACAGGTCTGCAATGATAAGATGAGTTGTGGATTTTGCATGTTCAAATGCAACTGGTTATCTACTTGCAGCATAAACTAATAACTGGAAACTCAATGAGAAAACATAAGGAATCTTATGCGGTGATACTTATGTAGAGCATGAATAATGGATACTTACAGTAGAGGAGAATCTAGTGAAGTGCAATTTTCAGAAATTGCTATGTAAACCGATATTTTTTTATAGCATTTTACATGTATATTTTCAAATTGCTGCATCTGTTAAAGAGAAATTGAATCTTTTTCAAACCTCAAAAGAAGAAAAAATGACTAAATATTGCAAAATTTAATTTATGTATTGCAGAGTAAAGAGCATGGGACTCTAGTTAACAGTGATTTAGCATATCAGTGATCTAAGTGAAATATAAAAAAATACAATCTATTGTGTTTGTGCGGAGATTTTTTGTGTGGGCCTTAATGGGTTTCTATACTACAGTAAAAAAATCATCAAACATTGCAAAACCACAGAAATCAATATTTCTGCATTATAAAGTAGAACAGAAGATAATACTGTAGTGATTTCCTAAAATGCCAAGGAAATTGCAAAAAACTAACTTCCTGATAGCAGTCCATTTCGAAAGAAGACCAGTGACATGAGAGAGATAAAAGCCAGCAAATCTATCTTTTGTGTATAAATGGAGATTTTCCCTTTTATTTAAATGGCCTATTCATAGCAATGGAGTCTCTATACAATAGAAACCCAAAATAAATTAACAGGCAATTTAAAAAAAAATTGCAAAATAGTGTAACTAAATAAATAAATAATTTTAAAATATGGGTGGTTTACCCCTCCAAATGTCTTACTCAGTCTCAGAGTTACATAGCTTGTGATGAAAAAAACAGCATATTTCCAGAAATTGATAGTCACACTATGATGGGGCTTTTTTTTTACAAATATGCCATGGGGGCCAGGATAATTAATAATTTATTTGGCCTGGTATACAAGAATGGTGCAAATCTCTTTGTGGGGGGATTTGGGTAAATGTTTTTCTTTTTGGAGAGTAATATCAGGCAATGACATAACAGTCTGGCAGCACACTAACAGCCCTGTATGAACATAGAGAGCAGCATCCAGTAACTTCACAGGCCCTGTTAGTATATTTGACAAACATCCCTAACACACCCATCCCTATTACTAAAATAATATTAAAAAAGAAATACACAATAACAAATAGTTTATTTGGATAGATCATCTCTCAAACCATTGTTTACTGCTTTCATGATAAAAAAAAATAAAAAATATTTTCTTCTTTCTTGATCCCCAGTATTTCAATGAGAAATAAACACACTGGAACTGCATGCTGCTAAATGATCAAAACAAGGAGTCAATAATGCTCCCTTTCACGAGAAACCAATCAGAAGCAATTTCCCACAATCATTCATTTGAGGTTTTTCCTACACACAGAATACTCAATTTAAATGAATAGGCCATTAAAATGGTACACAAATAGATGTTGTGAATCTCTTCCTGTGCAGCCAGACAACAGCCACTATTGATCTCTAAAAATAAGGTATTCCCCACACCTCAAATAAACAAAATGAAAGAGGAAGCTAGAGTTCAATTCATTGGTGCTATCTCGTTTCATATTAAATGTAGAAAGCAAAAGAATGAATTACATGAGGTTAGAAACAGAAACCCACAATAGGTAGCACCCACAGCGGGTAGCACAGAGGTTATATCCTAAAAGAATCCATAATGTAGAGCAATTAAAGCTGTATCCAAAAGGTGGTACTGTACAATAAAACAATTACCAGTGGAAGCTTAGAATTGGCAACGGTCAGTTCTTTCGAGCATTCAGTGTGTAATGCACCTGGTACGGCTTATAGTCCCTGCGCATAGTTGAAAAATCTCCACCATGGGTCAGATACGTCACCACCACCAATGTGTTTCAACCCCCCTCTGGGGTCTTTTTCAAGGTGAGTAGGATAAGTGCTATTAGGCCATTAAAATGGTTGGGAAAAGCTTTGGTATTTAGGCAGCAAATATGATAAATGATTCTCTATTAGTTCAAAAAAACTTTTACACATTGTAAATCATTAGAATAAATAAATTCTAATAAAAATAGCTAAAAAGAGTAAGAAGAGCTACACTAATGCAAACAAATACATTACAAATATAATCAACCATACATTTAAAGAATAAAACACCCATATGGTAGAATGTGTATGTAGTATACAAGGTCGACATTTATCAAAACAACATTCATAATATTAACATGAGAATGTCTACATGGTCAAATTCAACTCCATGTTGACATTTGTCATGTGGACACTTCTGAAATGTCTAAATTAATTAATGTCGACAAACCGTCCCTGGTGGACTAGCAGTCACTTACCTGCTCACAGTGGTGTCTTCCACTCCTGGCAATCACATGTGGAGCAGTTTTGGCACACACCTCTGATGGAGTGGCAGTCCCCTAACCCTCCCCCTACTGCCTATCCTGAAACTGAATACTAAACTTCACATTCTGAGAATGTCAGGATTCACATTCTGAGGATGTCAACATACTGTATTGCCTGTCTACATTTCAACAATGTCTACATTGTAACTGTCAACATTATGGTGTTGACATTATGAATGTTGACCTTTATGACTACAGGCCAAAATTGGCAATTAAATAATAGAATGAGTGTAATCAAGTCTAGAAGTTCACTGTGACAATGTGAATAAATTAGCAGTGCAGTAGGCATGACAATTAGTCATATAGCAGTTAATGTCCATGTTAGAATGTGTCAGAACTTTGTGCATGATACATTAATGATATACAGTGCATCCGGAAAGTATTCACAACACTTCACTTTTTCCACATTTTGTTATGTTATAGCCTTATTCCAAAATGGAATAAATTAATTTTTGTCTTCAAAATTCTACACACAATACACCATAATGACAACGTGTAAAATGTGTTTTGAGATTTTAATAAAATTTAATTAAAAAAACCCACTAAAAAATCACATGTACATAAGTATTCATGGCATTTGCCATGAAGCTCAAAATTGAGCTCAGGTGCATCCTGCTTCCACTGATCATCCTGGAGATGTTCCTACAGTGTAATTGGAGTCCACCTGTGGTAAATTTAGTTGATTGGACATGATTTTGAAAGGCATACACCTGTCTATATAAGGTCCCACACTTGACAGTACATGTCAGAGCACAAACCAAGCATGAAGTCCAAGGAATTGTCTGTAGGTCTCACATACAGGATTATCTCAAGGCACAAATCTGGGGAAGGGTACAAAAAAATATTTGCTGCTTTGAAGGTCCCAATGAGCACAGTGGCCTCCATCATCTGTAAATGGAAGAAGTTTGGAAACCACCAGGACTCTTTCTAGAGTTGGCTGACCGTCTTAACTGAGCAATCAGGGAAGAAGGGCCCTAGTCAAGGAGGTGACCAAGAACCCGATGGTCACTCTGTCAGAGCTACAGCATTCCTCTGTGGAGAGAGAAGAACCTTCCAGAAGGACAACCATCTCTGCAGCAATCCACCAATCAGGCCTGTATGGTAGAGTGGCCAAATGGAATCCACTCCTTAGTAAAAAGCACATGGCAGCCCACCTAGAGTTTGCCAAAATGCACCTGAAGGACTCTCAGACCATGAGAGACAAATATTGAACTCTTTGGCGTGAATGCCAGGCATTATGTTTGGAGGAAACCAGGCACCGCTCATCACCACGCCAATACCATCCCTATAGTGAAGCATGGTGGTGGCAGCATCATGCTGTGAGGATGTTTTTAAGTGGCAGGAACTGGAAGACTAGTCAGGATAGAGAGAAAAATGAATGCAGCAATGTACAGAAACATTCTGGATGAAAAGGTGCTCCAGAGCGCACTTGATGTCACACTGGGGTGACGGTTCATCTTTCAGCAGGACAACAATCCTAAGCACACAGCCAAGATATCAAAGGAGTGGCTTCAGGACAACTCTGTGAATGTCCTTGAGTGGCCCAGCCAGAGCCCAGACTTGAATCCAATTGAACCTCTCTGGAGAGATCTGAAAATGGCTGTGCACCGACGCTTCCCATCCAACCTGATGGAGCTTGAGAGGTGCTGCAAAGTGGAATATCTGAAACTGCTCAAAGATAGGTGTGCCAAGCTTGTGGCATCATATTCAAAAAGACTTGAGGCTGTAATTGCTGCCAAAGGTGCATCAACAAAGTATTGAGCAGAGGTTGTGAATACTTATGTACATGTGATTTTTTTTTTTATTACTTTTCAAAAATCGCAAAAAAATGTTTACACATTGTCATTATGGGGTATTGTGTGTAGAATTTTGAAGACAAAAATGAATTTATTCTATTTTGGAATAAGGCTGTAACATAACAAAATGTGAAAAAGTGAAGCATTGTGAATACTTTCCAGATGCACTGTAGGTGTAGAATACTTCATTGCTATAATGTAAACAAATAAAACATGTAAAGGAGTTAATAGACTGGAGCAAAACACTAGTAAATTATGAGGATGATTCATATATGAAAATAACAGCAGAGAATACACTATATCAAATTTTTGCAATACTGTTTTCAGATAATTGAATCCAAAAAGCAAATGACCTCTATTATAACAAGTAAATGCTGCTGCAAACTGAGATAAATAGCAGAGTTGTACAGGTTACAGGGTGTATATCACAAGCTAAACACAGGAGTAGTCCTTAATTGCAATGAGTATTACACTGAGAAACAGGTGCAAGGCAAGGTCCAGGAGTTGCAGAGAGAAGTAGCAAACACTATCCAATAATGTCAAAGATAAACTACTGTATAATAAGCTGTATCCAGAAGCTAGACTGTGGATGGTAGAAAGAATATGAAAACTGTGGCTGATATGATAGTAAGGAATCTGAGATACCTTACCAAGATTTTTAATGATGATTTGACCGAAGTAGCAAATAGAATGCAACACACCGGAATGGCAAAATTGATGCCAGGATTTAGTTGCTGTAGACAGCAGCCAGATGTACCAGGTTGATTGTACTGAAGTAGTGATTGGAATACAGCAAACAGGAATGGTAGAACTGATGCTTAAACCAGTATCATAGTTTGGAGCTGAATCAGAGGAATATTGTACTGTCGTTGATTACAGCTGTAAGTTTAAAAAAACATTGGTAAATCCAATGTATCAGGTTGCTATGTTGTAGTTGAACAAGACAGGACTTGTAGTAGCACTGGAATAAACAGGAATACTGTAACTGAGTAAAAGTTTACTATAAACAAGTTAGAAAATTCTGATTAATGATCTGGTAAGATTAGAGCTGTAAAGCAAGGTATAAGTCAAGGACTCTCAAGTGCAGCTCATTTGCTGCTGGAAACTGGTAGAATGCACATGACAAGAGAGCAGCACCCCTAGTGGAATTTGGTACTGCATAGAGGTTCAAATGAAGTTTGGTATTGCAACCATTACTGATTGTGACAGTACCACCCTTAACCTTCTAGGATTCTTGGCGCTCACCAAAGAACAGATGTAAAACGCGTGAAAAATCAAATAAATGTGACCATGATTCGCTAGTGATTGCAAACCAACTGTCACATTAGATACAAAGGAAGAGTATCCCTGAAAGGGGACAGAACATATGGGTAATTCAAGAGCTGAAGAACTTGATAATGGCACAGATACTAATTTGCTGTAATGGCAAGAGGATTAGTAGCTGGAGCACAAAACCTCTTAATAACTACCTCAATAAATGCCTTGACATTGTGCAAAATAGGATCATGAGATTCAATGAGAGGGTTTGCCCATTGCATAGCCTTATGGAGCGTACACACGGTCAGATTTGTCAGACTTGTCAGATTTGTCAGATGAACGACTGAACGATTGAACAATATGAACGATTTGATGATTTTACCAAAGTTTTGAACGATTTGAACGATTGAACGATTTTTAACTGCATTAAAATGAATGGAATCGTTCAAGTCTGACTGCAAACCCATCAGATGTCAGATATCGTTATCTGACAAACGGGAACGCGCATCGTTGATCGTCCATCGTTCAGGCATGTCAGATATGAACGATTTTCCTTCAGATATGAACGACTGAACGATTTTTAAATCATTATCGTTCATATCTGAAGGAAAAATCTGATCGTGTGTATGCATCATAACCTGCAAAATTCAGCAACATGAAAGCAACCAGATTAATTAGCAGCTAGAGTCAGGCAGCCTGCAGAAGCCAGAGGAGCAGCACCCCTGGATGAATTTGATACTGCAATGAGATTGGAATGACAGGTGGAGCAGTGCCTCTGGTGAGATTTGGTATTGAAGACTATCTTATGACAGATTAAGGACAAAATTATTCATGCTTGAATCTAAGCGCTGATTAAATCTAACACAATATATATAGTATCCAAGTATAGAGCTATAACCAGTGCTCACCGAAAAGTGGGAATCTGTCAACTAGCCAAAATCCAAGTCAGAAGGTTGATTGAAAGCATGAAGGTATAACAAAATTGCAAAGTAGCAGAGAATGTGAAGCCTTGGTCCTGTTTTCCTTATGTATTTCTCCACTTTTGTATGCAGTTTCATCAGTGGAAGTCTAACTACAAATGTCCGGCAGCCTTTTACATTTGGAACATTCAACCAAATCATTGTAATTAAATCCAGATTGTATTATAATACTCAGTTTATTTAAAAAAATAAATTGAAGAAACTCCAATTCAGAAATATCCAGGATTATAATGACATATTCTTTTATATAATAGTATTGTAATACAATAATAATATAAGAAGAAGCTGACAACACTTGTCGTTAAATTGATTAAATGATTTTCTTGACTCAGCAAGGCATCATCTGTGAAACAATTTTTATGTTAAAGTAGAAAATTACTTTTTTCAGTGCTGTATTTCCTATAATTCCTATAATGATTACTATAATTTGATAAATAATTATTTGTATCAACTTCCTTAATATATGTTTCTGTAAATTTTTTAACTGCCCTTGCTGATAGAGCAATAGCCAATAATTTGATATATGAACAGTGATGTAACTAGTGAATGTCAACCTGAAAGTAATGAAATTAAGATAATTAGTAAAAGATATCATGGAAGAATGCTACCCATCCCAGACAAAGTACAATTCATCTATATACCTGCCATAGAGAATAAGGCTCACACCAAATCTGCCACTCCATATGTATTGTTACTCAAACAGTCACATACAGAGGTTGGCATAACTCAGTGAAAAATTTGTTCCCATGGCAGTCCCCTGTATTTTGGTGGAATAAATCTGACAGTAATTGTGAGCTTGTATAAAGTATTAAGTTACATCTTCATGAGAGTAACATCAGCTAATAAATACATTTTTACTGCATGTATTGTATACCTTCAGGATGGGTTATATCCAGGTATAATGAAACATTAAAAATGTGTGATGTTGGTTAATTGTTATTAAGAAAAAAGAAAATGATCTTTTCATTAATATAACTAACAAAATAGAAAAAAAATTAGTGTCTATGATTTTTTTGTTAACTAACTGGCTCATTTCTCATATTTGTAAGCACTGCATTTGTTCTTTTGTAAGGAACCATAAACATTAATGATGCACTTTTACAATAACATACAAACCTCTGTAGCCTTAATACAGTATGAGTGGTTTATGTCAAGACTCGTTATATATAATAATGACACTCCTAGACTAGTGCCCACAGACATGATTTCCAATTTCAAATATGACCAGTTTTCCTTGTCATGGAAAGAAAAGGACAACAATCTAAATTTATTAATTAACCATCCAGCTATTTTTTTCTCTAGTTAAATATGTTTATAACTCCCAAATTGTTCTTTCTGGTTACTTAGTAGTGAACAACTTGTCCTTTTGCTGCACTGGAGGACTGGGTGCACCTTTCACTCTTAACCCTTGGGTGCTTTATTTTCTGTGCTATGAAGACAGTGCTTTCTATGCAGTACTGGGAGGAATACAATCTGTAGGTATTTCTCACTGGAAAATCAGTTAATAGCTCAAATCTCACCCCATTCTTTTCTTAAACTTCAATTCAAAAGTTTTTAAACTCTAAACTGTTTTTTCCTAATTTACATTAAAACAATTATTTTAACTTGAAAACTCTCACACAACCATTATACAAATATAACTAATTATTTAACCTCAACACTTTGGAACAAAAGAAACATATTAAATCTCTTTAAGTCCTTTCATATTTTTAATTCTAATGACAGTAGTTTTCTAGACTTTCCTGGATTGATTGCAGGTGCTACGTAACTCATACTTGCATCAACTTTTTGTTGTAAATTACAGACTTGTTCCTTCCTTGTTAGTACACTTTTTGCTTGTTTTACTCTCTTCTTATACCCAACAAGATACTTCAAGTATCTTTTAAAGAGGAAAGTCATTTAATAAAACAAGATACTTCAAGTATCTTTTAAAGAGGAAATTCATTTAATTACATTTCAATGCATAGCAACATTTGAGGAATCATTAAAAGCAATTGGTCAATCCACCCAACTTACTGTAGCAGCTTTGGAAATTAAATATTGCATTTAAATTGCAAATGGTTTGTCATAGGGGAAGGCATCTGCTCTGTGCTGAAAGATATATAAAGCTCAAGACTCTTTTGCCATAAGAGGACATCATCAGTCAAGTACAGTACTGTATTGAACATTGCAATATTTTCAGCATGGATTATCTGTTCCACTGAGAGTGTACATATATTTATTATAAAAATACATGGTATTTGTGTTTTTTGTCATAAAGTATTTTTGATCCTATTAGGTCTCATTAGTGGAAGATGTAGAACAATGTGTTTGCCTCCTAGGTCTATCCGAGGACCCATACAGAACAGTTGTTGAAGTTGGATTGAGTTGAACCAAAAGCAGAGAACAAGATCTCAACAATAATTAATAAGTATTTCTAGTTCCTACCCACAGTCATTAAGTAACAATGAAACTCTCAATTTTAATTTTGTGAAGCAATTTGTTATTATAGACGTCAGTGATATTTTACAGTCAGTCTTAACTAAATGTGAACACTGAAGTGACATTTTTTATTTTTGTCACTATATATATTCTCATGACGGACTGAATTTTCACAGATGCATGCACGAAGCATCAACTCATGTGGCACTCATTCCTTCTTCTGCCACCCAAAACTTGCACTTTGATGTATACTTTATTCTTATCCCATCATTTCTGTCACTGGTCCAAGGTAATCTGTGCTACACTTTAGTATTTTTGTCCCACCATTAATTCATTAGACTTTATAGATTTAAAAGAAACTAATTTACAGTGGAAGAAAAAGAAGAGAATATGCAGTTCATGAGAGCATTACAGTCTCACTTGCATTGTTTAAAACAATACTTGAAAAAGTTTTAAAATAGATTTTCTGAATAAACAGAAATAAATGTTCTTTTACAATATCTGACAGGTATGATAGATAAGACTGACAATTTCTTTGACATTTTCCGATGTAACACATTCCCTTACAGCCAATTCTCTCTCATTAAAAAGCAAATTAATGCCTCCACACAGCTCACTATGGTAACTTAGGTAATGAAATGATGCACTTTAATTTGGAGTGACTGGTCATAGGTTAAAGTGTACATAATTATAATCTAATTAAGCGCAACTTCTTTTTGGCAATACTTTAAGTACTGCATGTGTTGTTCTTTTATACCAAGAATAAGCAATATACGCAAAATAGAAGATGTTTATGCAAGTGTAGAAAAGAAAGAAAAACTGGAATATTGGAGTTATCTATAAATTACATTCTGATTAGGAAATCTCATGTAACTTTACTTTTTCCTCCAATATTTATTTACTACACTTTTCACATACTGCATGTCCCTATTTCTCTGTGTTGTACAGCAAACAAGTCTAGCAGAGTGTAGTGGAGACACAATGTTGTGATGCCCCCTACAAACTCATTTCTGTCCACTTTGTACATTTGGAGGGTTTAGATAGAAATTAATTCATCTGGCCAAATTTTGAATCTTGAACCCATTCTAAATTTTTAAAATTGCCAGAATGTCTTGAATTTCAGAATCAATCAACAAGTTGAGTTTGCCAATATAATAAAACATGTTTGAATGAATAACATGTTTGAGTTAGATTTGATATGTTGTTTTTTTTGGAGGGGGGAATAATTGTGAATACAAACCGCAAACTTTGACCATCAAACTTCATTTTGAAATCTATTTGGAATTTTCAATCATCTTTAATTTTAAGTTGAAAACCCTCCATGTTTCATTAATTTCAAAAGGATAATTTTAACCACTAGACTTCATTATATCATGTGGTCATCCTTTATATCAGCAGAGTTTCTGACCTGTATTATACTGTACCAGCAGAATGTAATCTATCAGTTTAGGAAATCAGTACTCTAATACTTGCCTCCTGCTACATACTTGCATGAGTCCCAAATTAATTAGAACAGCACTCATTTGTATACGAAATGCATACTCTAACTTCTGTAAAGTATATGGGTTACTCTTTTTATTGTCACTCTGTGACGCTACTCGCACCATCCATGCCACAATGCACTCACATCGTGGCATAGATGAGTGTGGCTACATCTATATGTTTCAAAAAGATCCATTTTAAACAATTTGTCTTAATGCAGTTTGTAAATATTATTAACGCATATCTATTTAATCTCACACAAGAGCTTGTTATATGGTAATACTGTATATTAAACTATAGCAAAGCAATCCACAGGAGAGAAACATTTCACAATTATATTGTTATTTACTATTGATACATTTTTAGATATTACTTGCTATCCTTTGTTTCTTTTTTGCTAAAGTGTTATTATTTAAGTTTGTGTTCACTAAAATACTTGAAATGCATGTTTTAGTTTCAGTCTAGAAAAATACTGCTTTCTGAAGTCAAAGTGGTGACACAATGACATGGAAACAGTGTGGAAACAACAAGAAGTTGGACTTAAAGCCTAAGTGTGCATCATTTTTATTTTTGGGGAAAACATGGCATTCAACAACACCTAGGGGCATAGCATATGGATTTGCAGGATCTATAATGGCTCTATTCTCTAGTTGTATGTCTTTATTTTGTCATATCTTACTTTGTATGACTCTCACCAGTGTATACTTGGCTTTGCGTCGAGGGTCCCCTTAATGTACTTCAAGTTGGACACCTTCCAAGTGCACACCTACATTGCTCTAAGAAATTACTTACCTACAAGTGTGCCTAGGTTTGCAGAGAGGCAAAGATTTCTTAAAAGGCACACTATGCAAAATGTTCTGCACAACATCAAAATCCAAACTCCCCACTTCTAATCTTAGTAACTATAGATTAATGTATAGCTTACATTAATACATGCTTGCCAACTTCCTGGCATTGTGAAGCAGGGAAGGGGCTGCAGAGCCATGATGAAGCAATTCAGTATGATCATGTCATTGGCTGCTCAGACCACCCACATCAAAATGGTGCAAAGCCAAGTGTACACTGTAGAGTAGCCATTTTGCTTTTTTGAAATAAAGACCCATCTGCTTTCTATTAAATAATTGTTGTAAAATTGTAGCGTAACTATTTTATCAGTGGTTTGAAGAACATTTTTGATACTTAGTAATGCAATTATTTTGATTGCTATTGGTGGATAGGAGCTCTCATAGATGCCGGTCTTTTAAAATAGAAAAATAAAACCCATCGCAAAAGTATTCAGACAGTGTTGCGCTTTTGTTCTTTTAGAAAATGGATAAAGGTAAACAAATAAAATATAAAATTTAGTTTTAATGATTCTAAATAATGAAAACTGTTGTTCAAGTTTTTGTTATGGCATAATCCTTCCAAAATACAATGACCAATAACAAAGAACCACTTTTCTATGCAATAAAATATCTTTGTAACATTTTTTATTTATAAAACTACTTTTCAAATTCATAGTTATAAGAATAGAGATTGACCTGTAGGACTGAAAATGTTTTTTTTTCTTTCTTATTTCTCAATATAGGATTAGCTTTTTCATTCAGACCTCTAGGTAAAGAGTATTTAGTTTATAAGTCATGGATGATTTTCTCTGCGACAGCAGCCATACAGAAGCCACTTCTTTGTAAAGCTTTGTCACTTGTCCAATTCCCAGACATTAAAATCTTGAGATTGGATGATTTAGTTCCAATGAGTGTTTTGCCAATGGCTGTGAAACACCTTTAGATCAAATAACATATTTGTGCTTACTCATCCTTATCTTTCATATTCTTCTTGCCTACATATTGTAAGAAGGATTGCTCATCACACAGTATACATGGACTCATATTCTTTATAACAAAATTATTTTAATATGGCACTGAAATGTAAAGTATTGCATGTGTTTTTTTTTTTTTAACACATTATGTAAAATTACGTTTAAAAAATTAACGCAAGCTGGTGCCACATCACATATTGATGCTTTTAGATTATAATTCAAAATGGGGATTTTGGGATCACATCCCACCATCAGGTGCAGCAAAGAATCAGATAACAGATAGATTAAGACCTCCCTAAACCCATATTTAATAACCCATACATTTTTTCTTTTGACAATTGGAAACATGCTGTAGAGGTGGTATGTGAGCAGATGGGCCAAACTAAAGGTACAAATACATAGATTATGGCTTCTGACTGATCTTTTCACTCACACTCTATGTCTACAGCCATTTTAAAAGTGTCTAACAGAAATGCAAACATATTATTAGAGATATTCAGTTCAGTTCTTCAGAAATCCAAATCCACCAGAATTTAATGTATCTGGACAGATCCGAGTCACAGTTCTAATCATTCCTCAGTTTGGAATTTGGATTTTAAATCTAAATTTCGGGTTTTGGTTTGCAAAAATGACATGATTTTAGCTATTTTTAAAAGCTTTTTCTAAAAAAAATTCCAGATCTAAAACCAAAATACTTGAGGGTGGTTTTGCAAAAAAAACAAAAAACCACTAAGATGGATCCAGATACAAAACCAAAACATGGGGTTCAGCGCACACCTCTACATATTATGGGGATTGTAGTGTACACAGATCCATATATATCAATTGGTGTTAAAATGACACCTTTATATGAATTTTCTCCAAAGGCCATTGTTTTTGGTCAATCTCTCTTAACCAAATCCTATAAAAAGTCCCATTATTTGGGCAGAGAAATGCCCATGGGTGAGGATAAAAACACTAAAGTTGCACATTAAAGATGGAGGCCTTGGGGTGCCTTACCTTAACTATAACATATGGAAACTCATCTTTTGCAGTGCACGCTCCATTAGGCATCAAACTTTGGGATGACTTTGCTATGCTACACATGGTTACAAATATTACCTGTCTACTACTTCCAAAAAACCTCAGACCATGGACAATGACTAATATTTCATGGTTTACTCCTGTAGCTTGTTGATCTGTTTGTATTTCTCATCATCGTCATCATCATCATCATCATCATCATCATCATCATCATCATCACCAGATCTCTGCCGTCTTAAATTACTGTAGCTACCTGTTTAATAAATTCTTCAAGTTATAGTGAAACCTAATGTTTGTGAATGCATATGAATGTGAAAATGATATATATAGATATATAAACAGTATATATATATATATATATATATATATAATGCATATATATATATATATATATATATATGTGTGTGTGTGTGTAAATATATATATATATATATATATATATATATATATATATATATGTAGTCTCCAATATCCAAATATTCTGAAATATAGAATTTTTTTAATGCAACTGAAATAGTGACACCTTTGCAACTGCACAAAATTAATAAGAATACTGTATAACATCATCTTCAGGCTGTGTGTCTAAGCTATATATGAAACCTAAATGAGTTTCATATTTGTAGACAAACTTTATTTGATGCACAAAAATCTAAATATTATTGTATAACATCATCTTCAGGCTGTGTGTATAAGGTGTATATGAAACAAAATGCATTCTGTGTTTATACTTAGGTTCCATTCCAATGATATTTCATTATAGTATGCAAATATTAAAATATACGGAAAAATCTGATATAAAAAATACTTCTGGTCCCAAGCATTTTGAATATGGGAGACTCAACCTGTATATATATGCTGCATATATATATTTGAGTTTACATGTACTGTATATTTCTAGTAATTTACAACTTGTATTACACTGCAGTGTTTTTTATTTTGTAATGCTTCTTGTTCAATTTTACTGCATTAATCAAATTAAATATTGACAATCATCACAACTGTAAATGTAATACAGATGTTCTGAAGCATTCACATCTGCATTTCAAGATAACTTCCTGTTTTTATCACAGATGAATATTTTAAAATTTAATATTGAGCGCATTTGTAAATGAATATAAAACATATTAAATGGGAACATAAATGCAATGCAATGTGGATTATATGCCTTTTTACTTGCATTTTAACATGCATTAGCTTGTGTACGTACCCTAAGAATGTTATTACTATATAAGGCAATACAGTAAAAACACAGTACTTGGGAATAGGTGGACCCAGTGCTGTCAAGACATTGTGTGGCCTCAGTGATACAAGGGGGTATGACCAAATCGAGGAGGCATGACCACACACCATCTGAAAAATTAATGGGAAGTACTACTATACACACCGTTGCAAATGAGAACATTCCTCCTGTTCAAAAGCTCTCTGTATCTCTCAGACAATGGCAGGCCTGGGTAATTAGTACCTGTCTCCCCCCTCTCGAAACCCCTGGATAGAGCTTGGTATACTGTCAGTGGAGCAGAGAGATGAGTCAGCATGAAGCCGAGAGCTATTAGAAACATGCAATGAGTGTTGTTACCAGAAACAGGGATGGATAGATTATTGTACCGAGAAGGAATCAAGTTACTTGTAATTCAGGTGGAGAATGCAGGAAGATCTGTCAATTTTCCAGAAGAAAATCTAATGTGGCAAGAATTGCAGCCTTTGAGGAAAAAAATAATTTAGACATATGAGTCTTTATTGTGGTCAGCATGGGACGCATTCTGCACAAGCATGCCTTTATGGTAGTTTTGCCGTACCTATGTTGCTCATCCAAATCATAATTTGTGGGGGGAAAAAGCTGCATATTGTATTTGCATCTAATTCTACATGAGTCCCTTTTTCTTTAAACTAGGGAAAATATGTATTTTTTGTTGTCATTCAGTTGGTTATTTACAGTGAGTAGCAGTAAGGAACTCATAACGGTGTAATAGTTTCATTGTCTGGCCCTCAATCATTATGAGGTAAAACAGTGTATTGCAAAGTGTCTTTCTGAAAAAACAAACATCAAGTAACTTAATATTAACTGTAGCAGCAATTTTTAACTGGGCTGCGGCTTAGTAAAATGTCAAATTCTATATTCCTGGTAATAAAATAGAAAGGCATTTTTGATAAAATAATGACATTTGGCCATTTTGTGTAGACCGCTGGAGGCGCTGGCTGGTTATTGAAGGAATATGTTGCAAACATTATGTGTTTTTGTATTATTTATGAAACAAATTCTAAAATAATCACCTCACAAAGCTGATGGAAATGCTTTAGTAAACTGGTCTTTTTTTTCCTCTGATTTTTCTTTTTATGTGTAGATTTGAAATATTCGTTTCCATTAAAATACTACTGACAGGTCATTTTGTGAAGACAAAATCATAATCCTAGGAGAATTACTTTACTTCTGCATATATATATGGAACAAATAAACAGCAGGTCTGGTGCCCGTTAATAATAGATGAATAGAAACGGCACTCAGAGACTTAAATAAGCCAATATCAATGCATTTCCAAGTCAGTGTTTTGGGGTCAGTGGTCCTATGTCGTTGTATGTGGTCCCAACGAAGGGGTGCTGACCCCAAAACATTGACTTGGAAATACATTGGTATTGGCTGGTTCAAGTGTCTGAGTGCCATTTTTTGCTGGAACATATATATATATATATATATATTATATATATACAGCCCAAGCTTCGGCACTCAGCATCCCAGTAAATAATAACACAACATGGATCCTTAGTCAATGTTTTAGTGTATTACATACACTATCTTTAGGACAATAAAAAGGTTTCTAATTTATAAGGAGTGCCAGACCGGTGATTATATATATATATATATATATATATATATATATATATATATATATATATATATTATATATATATATTAGGGGTGTGCACCGGCCACATTTTGTGTTTTGTTTTGGATCTGGATCTTTCTTCGTGTTTTGGATCTCGATTGGTTTTTCCAAAACCACCATTCCGTGTTTTGGGTTTTGGTTTTTATGTTTTGGATCTGTATTTTTTGGTAAAAAAGCATAAAAACAGCTAAAATCACAGAATTTGGGTTTTTCTGTTCCTATGCTATTATTAACCTCAATACCATTAATTTCCACTCATTTCCAGTCTATTCTGAACACCTCATACCTCACAATATTGTTTTTAGGCCAAAGAGTTGCACAGAGGTAGCTGGATGACTATGCTAAGCGACGGAAGTGGGCGGCTCAAACACGTGGCCCATCTAGGAGTGACACTACAGTGACAGACAGGATGGCAGTTTGAAAAACTAGGCCCCAAAGAGTACATAATGCAAAGAAGAAAAAGAGGTGCAAGATGGACACTTTAACAAACCAATCATTTCAGCGCCAGGGTCTGCCACACGACTGTGGCTGAAATGATTGGTTCGTTTGGGCCCCCACAAAACAAGCTGGCAATTAATGTGTCCCTGCACAAACTGGCTCTATGGAGGCAAGATGTCATCCTCATCCTCAACCACCGATTCCTCACCCTCTTCAGTGTTGTGTACATCCTCATCCTCACAGTATTAATTTGTCCCTGCTGGAATCCACCACCACCACAGGTCCCTCTGTACTTTCTGGAGGCTGGTTTCCCTGGAAGATTGATAATTCATTTTGATGAACATCATCTTCTCCATATTTTGTGGAAGCAACCTCCTATGCCTTTCGCTGACAAGCTTCCCAGCTGCACTAAAAACTCTTTTGGAGTACACACTGGAAGGCGGGCAGCTTAGGTAAAATAGAGCCAGTTTGTACAGGGGCCTACAAATTGCCACTTTTTTCTGCCAGTACTTGTACAGACTGTCTGACATGCCTACTTGGATGCTGTCACCAATGTAATCCTCCACCATTATGTCAATGGTGACAGTATCATATACAGTGACAGTAGACATGTCAGAAATTGTTGCCAGGTCCTTCAGTCCGCACCAGATGTCCAAACTTGGTCCTGCCTGCCCTGCATCACCACCAGCTGGCTGCTTAGGATATCTAAGTTGTTTCCTGGCAGCCCCAGTTGTGGGAGAAAATGAAGATGGAGCTGTTGACATGTCACGTACCGCTTCAGCTGACAGTGTATTCACCAGCACATGTGGCAAGTTCAAAGGGCTGGAGAATCTTGCACAACACAGAAATCAATCTCCACTGCACTTGAGTCAGGTGCATACCCCCTCCTTTGCCTATGTCATAGGTGGATGTATAGGCTTGAATGGCCTTTTGCTGCTCCTCCATCCTCTAAAGCATATAGAGGGTTGAGTTCCACCGCGTCACAACTTCTTGCTTCAGGTGTTGGCAGGGCAGGTTCAAGTGTGTTTGCTGGCGCTCCAGTCTTTGACACACAGTCACTGAATGGTGAAAGTGGCCAGAAATTTGTCGGGTCACCCAAAGAGTCTCCTGTCGTTTTTCAGAAAATTCTGCACCACCAAATTTATTGTGTGAGCAAAACATGGGACATGCTGGAATTTGCCCAGATGTAATGCCCACACAATATTGGAGGCATTGTCAGATATCACAAATCCCCAGGAGAGTCTAAGTGGGGTAAGCCATTGGGTGATGATTTCCCTCAGTTTCTCTAAGAGGATGTCAGCAGTGTGCCTCTTACTGAAACCGGTGATACACAGCGTAGCCTGCCTTGGAACGTGCTGGTGTTTCTAAGATGCTGCTACTGGTGACGCTGCTGTTGTTGCTGCATAAGGCAATACATCTGGGCTGTGGGCTGTCACAGTCATATAGCCCTTAGTCTGCCCTGTTCTGCTTGTCCACATGTCCAAGGTTAAGTGGACATTGGGTACAACCGCATTTTTTTAGGACACTGAGGACACTTTTTCTGATGTCTCTGTACATTCTAAATAAATTGTTTAAAAATCATACAATGTGATTTCTGGATTTTTTGTTCAGATTCTGTCTCTCACAGTTAAAGTGTACCTATGATGGAAATTACAGACCTCTCTCATCTTTTAAAGTGCAACAACTTGCACAATCGGTGGCTATCCAAATACTTTTTTGCCCCACTATATATATATATATAGCAAACTGGAACCCGGCAATCACCAGTCCTTTGGGTTATCAACTTGCTCTGGTGCCCTCCAATAGGGTAATGTCTCCCCACAAATAATCCAAAATGTCCAAAAAGTGGCACTCAGAGACTTAAATGTAGCAAAGAAAGAACCCTCTCCGGGTTAACTATATTCAGTCATGGTAGACGTTTTGGGGAGCTTGTCCCCTTTCTCAAGACAACATAAAAGTGAACAAGACAAACGCCAAATATAAATATACAAAATGCTCACCTATACCTCTAATCAGGTGTGCAAAGCTCCAGAAACACGCGTCACCACCCAGAAGAGCAAAACAGCATAAACCGGACATGACGTCGCACTCACCGGCGTCAGGAGCCATGACAACCAGAACACCATGGTAACCTTAGTAAACAACACAGCGTGGAACTTGCCGATCATTCGGCAAGAAAAAACATATACAAATCAAATAAGAAGATAAACAAATTGCATACAAATATCATGCTAATAAGTGACAACAGAATTAAGACTGCGAGCGGCCAACATTGTGACCAATCACAGAACATGTGTTATAAACATTATAATTACCATAAGTAGCACCAATTTCCTGTAAAAAACACATAAAATAAAAACTAGAAATATAAAAATATCCATATCTGATGAACAGCACATATAATATATAAATAAATATAGGCAAGTTTATAAGTAAAAACGTCCGCACAGAGTACGTTTCACTAGCACATCTGCTAGTGAATCTGAAGACAATCAGTTTGTTGCAGCTTCTTCAACTGGCTTAGTAGATGTCCGCCCTAAACGACCCATCATCCCTTTAGGGGTCAGCACCCGGACTGGAGGAGCAGCCCGAGGTGCCATTATACCAGGAGAGGAGGGCAGAATAAAAGGAAATATTACAAAACAAACATCGAAATACAGGAGGACTTAATCTTTAATTTGTCTTCAAAGACTCTTTCTGTAGCGAAACAAAAAATTTTAAGCAGAGGTCTATCCTTTGTCCCCACCAATAAAGTGAAGCCCTTCAGATGGAATGTTGACATGTACAAATTACACAGATCCCTTAAACTTAAGGAACATTTTGCTAAAAATCCATCTTTAGAAGTCACCAATCCCCTACCAGCTAAATGCAGAAATTGGGTAGTAAATCCCGTTTTGATCCCTCGTCGAATAATGCATCTTTAAAAACCTTTCATCGACTGTTGGAGGACACTGGCAAATCTCATCATGGTATTTACCATCACAACCTTCCTTTGGAAGAGCGAGAGGCTCTTAACTCACTAAGCAAATGCCAGGATATTATCATCCGTGCAGCCGATAAAGGGGGTTCCATCATAGTACAAGATACTCATAAATATATAGCAGAATGTAGTAGATTACTCAATGACTCAGATACCTATGAATTGTTAGACTCTGTTCCTTCTATCAATTATAAAAATGATTTAGACCTAATTCTGCAACAAGCAGTTATTGATGGACTTATATCAGCTGAATTGTCGTCAAAATTATTAGTGAGGTATCCTATAATACCATTGTTATACATTTTACCCAAGGTGCATAAGGACCCACAGAAACCACCGGGCAGACCTATTATTTCTGCCCGGGGGTCTCTGTGTGAGTCAGTGGCAATTTACTTGGATGCATGTCTTCAGCCTTGTGTGCAGGATACTTTTGCTTATTTAAAAGATTCTAACATGCTTTTGTCTAAATTAAATGAGTTAGAAAGGTTATGTGCAGATACAACATTGGTGAAGTTAGATGTCACAAGCTTATATACCTGCATCCCCCATCAAGCAGGTCTCATGGCTGTTAATGATCTCATAACAGCTAATAGTAATTATACAGGTCCAGACATCAATTTATTCCTTGATCTTTTGGGATTTACTTTAACACACAACTATTTTTTATTTAACGGCCAGCTCTTTAGACAACGTACGGGTTGTGCTATGGGGTCACCTGTCGCTACGTCTTTTGCTAACACCTACATGTGGTTTATTGAGAAATGTCTATTTTTTGAAGATGCCAACATTGCCACTCATATTATTCTTTATTTTCATTACATTGACGATATCTTATTATTTTGGCAAGGTGATCTAGATATTTTAATGGAGGATATTTCAACACAGAATTTATCAACTAATCCCATTAAATTATCGATTATGGCAGATAAACAAAAAATCTGCTTTCATGACATCCTTATTACGGTCAATAAGGGTGTGATTCAAACAGCGTTGTATACTAAGCTCACTGACCGTAATACTCTTCTACACCATGATAGTTTTCACCCAAGGTCTTCAATATATGGTTTACCGTACTCTCAGTTTTTGAGAGTTGTCAAATGTAACAGTAATAATGAGACAACATTGAAACAATTGGACATTATGTTTAACAAATTTTTGTCACGGGGGTACCCTCGAGATATTCTCATGAAGTCTAGAGATAAGGCGATGTCTAAAAATAGATTGTCCTTATTGAAATCAACTACAACAAAGAAAAGTGATAAGTCTATTATTCCGTGGGTCAATGAATATAATACCAATAGTAATTACACCCATAAGGAGGCTAAAAAACTGTGGTCTATAGTTAGTACTGACCCTGACTTTAAATGCCTTTCCAAAGCATGTCTTATGCCATGTTATACTAGAAGCAGAAATATCAGAGACATGGTTGTGAAAACAGACATCACAGGGTTCTCCAAAGCCAAAACTACACACTTTTTGAGTTGCAAAAATGGTTGTTTTCGTTGCCTGGGGTGTACTACATGTTCCTACTTATTAGTAGGTGAGTACATTAAACATCCACATTCGGGCAAACAATTTAAAATCGCTTGGCCTCTTTCTTGTAATTCAAGCTTTGTTGTTTACGTTATTATTTGCCCATGCGGACTTTACTACATAGGCATCTACTACATTGTCTTGTTCACTTTTATGTTGTCTTGAGAAAGGGGACAAGCTCCCCGAAACTATGACTGAATAAAGTTACCCCGGAGAGGGTTCTTTCTTTGCTACATTTAAGTCTCTGAGTGCCGCTTTTTGGACATTTTGGATTATACATATATATATATATATATATATATATATATAAAATGTGTGCATGTAAAAACTACAATTGCGTCTACTTACAATGTTGCTGCATATGCTACGCACTGCGATTGCTCCATGCAATCCCATGGGGACGCATAACCGTTCAGGGGCGCAATTTTCCGCGTTAGTAGCAAGGATGTAACTCGGCATATCTGTATAGTAATTATTCAAAAAATACACATAATGCTGAAAACAATAACCTTGTGTCATTGATTGTTTTTTTATCACTTTGGGGCCAACTCAGAGTTGAATGCAGGTCAGCCGTAATTGCGCCTGCATGGAAATAAATGAGTATATTCACCTTTTTGTACACCTATTTGTGGATGGGCTGCCCATATCCATCTGTTTGGCTTCACAGCGATCATCACTATCAATGCCCACTTGCACCAACCATATTCCCCTGAGCCAAGGCATCCCAGTTTCATGTGGTGCCCGGCCGGAGTCGGATGCACCTGCTAGAAGGGGGCTTAGAAGAGCCCCTGAAGTTTTCTTCATTGCAGCTGTGGCTGCACATCTGGAAGTACAGCATGGACAGTCAGTACTGACATCCATGCTGTCTTCCCTACACCCCCGCCGGTACCAGAGTGCCGGTACCGATCCGGGGATGCTGGTAAGCATCTGGGGTCACAGCTAGCGGTGACCCCAGATGTTTTGGACCATGGCCGGATCCAAGGGGGACAAAGGTAAGCAGCAGGGGTCCCGCAGTGGGACCCTGCTGAACATGGTCCAAAAGTACCCAGGCAGGGGGCTCCCTGGGGACTGGCTGCAGCGTGGAGCCAGGTATTAACCTGTGCTTCCACTACCCCCCTGGGACAGCGGACCGCGGCAGAGCAGTAGCGCTGTGGCGTCCCAGGGGTTAAATGCATGCCAGGGGAGCGCGCCTTCCCTGTCTCACAGCCGGTGCCTCCCCCGCTGCACACAGCCCTCTCTGCAAATGCCGACTGGCCCTGTGGCAGCGCTCCTCCCCCAGGCCAGCCTCCTCTATGCTCTTCGGTGGCCATCTTCAGAATGCATGGTGAACGCTGGTGGAAGCCTAAGATCGGAGGCATCATGGTCTGGGTCCCCCCGCATACTTCTCCTCCGCTTGGTCAGGTCTGTGTATGCAGCACTGTGTCCTACCAGACTCTGCGTCTGTGTAGTTGAGTATCAACGCTGATAGTGCAGGATTTATTTTTCTGTGCATTGTATGTGACTGTGCTAGTGCTGCTGCCTGTACTTTTGATCTCTTACTGTCAGCCTTATCACTGTCCCTGTTCTTTCTGCTAAAGCCCTTGCGGTGCGGTGCTGCAGGGTGGTCTCTCGCTATACTACCGAGTATTGTGAGAGGGGTCACATACTTTCCACCATCATGTCTGAGAGTGACTTTCCTCTCCAGCTTCAGTGTACTACCTGTAAAGTACCTATAGCGGAGGGGGAGGGTAGTGCGGAGGGGCTATGCCGGCAGTGTTTTTTATTGGCGTGGCCAATTACGATCACAGCACCGGTACAGGAGCCGCCCTGGGCTTGTTTCGCTAAGGCGCTTACAACCTTGGTGGGCCAGTTAGCTCCGCAGCCCGCGTTCTCACAGATGGGATTGTCCCAGCAATCAGTGGTGTCGTCACCCATGCAGGGTTTCCCGAGGCAATTGATGGTACCCCACAGTCTCCCTATTTCCCCTCCCCCGGTCTCTCAGGAGCCTGCGTGGGTTAATTCCCTGACTAGTTCTGTACAGCACTTGTCGGATGTGTTACAAGGGGAGTCTGTGTTGCGGCCACATAAGCGGCCGGTGGCGTCTCTGTCTGCTCCTGAGGATGACTAAGTGACGTCTGATGATGGGGAGATTCTGGATCTTTCCGACCAGGAACCTCTCCGTACTAAGGAGGTGGACGCTAGGTCAAAGGTGTATATTCCTGGACTTATTCGGGCAGTCCGCACAGCTTTGATGATTGATTACAAAGATCCTCCGGTGTCCAAATCTAAATATGCCTTTTTTAAGGATATTAAGGGTGACGCCACAGTGTTTCCTCTTTCGGGTCAGTTGGTGGACCATTTAGAGGAGGCATGGAAACAGCCTGGCAAACGATACCAGCCACAGAGGCGTTTGGCAGTGACTTATCCGTTCGCAGATAATTATTTTTCTAAGTGGGAATCCCCTCCACAGGTGGATTCTCATGTGACACGCCTAGTCCGTAGTGCCATATTACCCATGCCATCCATGTCTTCCCTTAAGGATGCTACAGACCGCAAGGTGGAGATCTGCCTAAAGTCCATTTATTCCCTTGCGGGGGGGCAGCTAGGCCGGCAATGGCCATTTGCTGGGTTGCCAGAGCTATGGAGCGCTGGGCTGACACTTTGGAGGCGTCCTTCGATTCCGACTATTCGGCTGAACAGACGGAGTTGATCGGCAATCTCCGGGATTCGGCCACTTATATCAACGAAGCGGCCTTGGATATCAGTACCCTGGCGTCTCGCATTTCTTCGGCAGCTGTAGCTGCTCATCGCACCTTATGGTTGCGATCTTGGAAGGCGGACGCTGATTCCAAAAAGGGCTTGGAAGCGTTGCCTTTTAACAGAGAAGTTCTATTTGGTCCGGACCTGGACAAAATTGTAGCCACACTGGCGGCAGCCAAATCGGCATGTCTCCCGTCTGCTGCAGTTCCTTCCAGTTCAGGTACGTCGTCCTTTCGGCCTTATAGGGCCCAGGGTAGGCCTAAAGCACAATCCTTTCCCCGACAGGCTGGCCCCCAAAAATCGGCCAAGCCCCGGAAGCAGGCCTGGAGTACCAGGCGTCCGGCCCCTAAGCCAGTTGACAAGCCTGCAGCCTGACGGTCCGGGCCTCCCTTTGGGGGATCCCAAAGTGGGAGGCCACCTGCTGCAGTTCGCCCGGTGTTGGTCAGTCACCACAACAGACACTTGGGTTCTCGAGGTGGTTTCTCACGGGTATGCCCTCTCCTTCCGGCACAGAACCCCATCTTGATTCTTCACCACGGGTCTGCCATCAGACCGGAATAAAGCCTTGGAACTGTGGAAGGTTTTGCACACTATGCTCCAGGCTGGAGTTATAGTGCCTGTTCCATTCTTCCAGAGGGGCCAGGGTTTCTATTCCAATCTCTTTTTGGTGCAGAAACCCAATGGGTCTTATCGTCCGATACTCAACCTCAAAGCTCTCAACAAGTCTTTGCGGGTGCCGAAGTTTTGGATGGAGACCCTGCGGTCCATCATTCTGGCGCTGGAACCTGGGGACTACATGGTGTTGTTGGACATACAGGACGCTTACCTGCATGTCCCTATTCTTTTACGCCATCAACAGTTCCTCAGGTTTGCAATCCGCAACAACCACTTTCAGTTCCGGGCATTGCCTTTTGGCCTGGCGTCAGCACCACGTGTTTTCACCAAGGTGATGGCGGTCATGGCGGCTTCCCTGCGGCTGCAGTGAGTCTGCATGTTACCATACTTGGACAACCTTCTCTTGGTGGCAGGATCTCTAGAGCTCCTTCTACACCACTTGGACCTGACCATTGCGGTACTGCAACGGCACGGCTGGTTAATAAACTGGCAGAAGTCAACCCTGATCCCGTCTCAGCAGATTCTACACCTCGGAGCCTTATTGGACTCCGGACAGCAAAGGATCTTTGTGACGGGGGAAAAGATCTCTGCCTTGCAGTTGAGCGTGCGCAGTTGTCTGCAGAGCCGCCGGGTGTCTCTGCATTTGGTGATGAAGTTACTGGGCTCCATGTTGCCGGTATTCAAAATGGTGGAATATGCCCAGTTTCACTCCAGACCTCTGCAGCACCTGATCCTGTCCAAATGGAATGGGCTGCCTCAGTCTCTAAAATCCTAGACGATGGTGCTCACTAAGGAGGTTCGCCTGTCCTTAGCCTGGTGGTTGCAGACGACCCATCTCAACAAGGGTCGTTCGTTCTGGGTGGCGAATTGGGTCCTGTTGACAACGGACGCCAGTCTTCGGGGTTGGGGAGCAGTCTCTGGTCCACACTTGTTCCAGGGCAGGTGGACTCTGCAGAAGCAGAGCTTCCAATAAACATTTTGGAGCTCCACGCGGTGTTCAATGCTCTCCAGCAGGCACATCGGGTTCTCCAAGGTCACCCAGTGCAGGTCCAGTCGGACAACGCTACCACCGTGGCCTACATAAATCGGCAGGGAGGAACCCGCAGTCGGGCGGCTCTCGTAGAAGTATCCCGAATCCTGGTATGGGCGGAGCGCAATCTCCCGGCTATATCAGCAGTATTCATACCGGAAGTGCTGAACTGGGAGGCGGACTTTACAGTCGCCAGGACATTCATCCGAGGGAATGGTCCCTGCACCCGGACGTTTTCCGGTGGATGTTCCGGTTCGCTTATCTGTTTCCTCCATTTTCCCTTCTTCCACGGATAATCCGGAAATTCAAACAGGAAGGAGGGACGCTTCTGTTGATAGCTCCCGCATGGCCCAGATGGCACTGGTTCTCAGACCTTCAGGGTCTGTCCGTGGCCAGTCCTCTGCCGTTGCCGCTACGACCAGACCTTCTGTCACAGGGTCCCTGTCTTCACCCGGACCTGACTCGGCTGTCTTTGATGGCGTGGCTGTTGAGACGGCCATGTTAAGGTCCAGGGGTTTTTCCAGCTCTGTAGTTCGAACCATGCTCAGAGCTCGGAAACCGTCTTCTGCGAGAATATACCATCGTGTGTGGCATGTGTTTTTCCAGTGGTGTCGGCCGAGAGGTTATGCACCTCAGGAATTTCGTCTGTCTAGAGTACTAGCCTTCCTACAAGTGGGACTGGACCATGGGCTTCGCCTTGCTTCTTTGAAGGTGCAGGTTTCTGCCCTGTCTGTCTGGTTCCATCGATTTGGCTGTGGTCCTGACGGCTCTCCAGGGACCGCTGTTTGAACCACTGGGCTCAGTGGATCTTAAATGGCTAACAGCTAAGACTGTTTTCCTTCTGGCCATCACTTCGGCCAGACGTGTTTCTGATTTAGGGGCTCTCTCTTGTAGACCCCCTTTCTTGATTTTTCATGGGAACAGGGCAGTGCTGAACACTCGTCCTGAATTTCTTCCCAAAGTTGTTTCCCGGTTTCATATTAACGAAGAAATCATTGTGCCGGCTTTTAACTCACCTGGTCTTTCAGTGGGTGAGGCCACTTTGGATGTTGTGCGGGCCTTAAGGACTTATGTTCACCGCACTTCTTCATTTCAGAAGTCGGATGCCTTGTTTGTCCTCTATGGCTTCCGTAAAATGGGTTGGCCTGCTTCCAAACAAACTTTGGCAGCTTGGATCCGTATGGCCATTTCAGAAGCTAATCTTCATGAAGGCCTGCCAGTTCCATCCTCTGTGAGGGCTCATTCCACTAGGTCTGTGGGTCCCTCGTGGGCAGCATGACGTGGTGCCTCTGCAGTCCAGATCTGCAAGGCTGCCACATGGTCCTCTGTCCATACCTTTGTGAGGTATTATGCGTCTGACACCTTTGCCTCTCAGGATGCTTCCTTCGGGCAGCGGATTCTCCTTTCAGCACAGGAGCATCCCCACCCTTGTAGGATTCTGCTTTGGGACATCCCCAAAGTATCCTGTGGATACCCTATGGACCCTGAAGTAGAAAATATGAGATATGGTAAGAACTTACCCTTGTTATCTCTATTTCTACAAAGTCCATAGGGTTCCACAGGACTCCCGCCCTGTCGCACCTGTGCTGCAGATGGGCTTTACTCTGGTCACCGGTTTTTCCATCTCCCTCTGGTGAGAATGTGATTCTTGTGTGTGTCCAGATCTTTTTTCTCTCTATTCCTTCTCCTCCTCCAGCCTATGGCTTGGTACGTAACTGAGATGCCTTGGCTCGGGGGCGAGGTATAGGAGGGGAACCCTAGTGCATCCTGGGAGGCTGAAAACTTAACTCTATGGTGCCCAATGCCTGGCGTCATCACCTATACCCCAAGGTGTCCTGTGGAACCCTATGGACTTCGTAGAAATAGAGATAACAAGGGTAAGTTCTTACCATATCTCATATTTTTCCCACAGATACCAATGCAAAGCATTTTTAAAAAGGCATTTCTCAAAAATAGAAAGTAGGTGTTCATCTATAGGCACAAAGCATGATAAAGCATTGCATAGTTATAAGCATCAGCACACCTGCAGATTTTGTGCTGAGCAAATTATCTTCTCTGTCTAATATGTTTCCTATCCAGATCACTGTAGCTTATAAAATAATTACACTTGTTCTTTTACTGTCAGAAGGAATGATGGTTCCCAGATGCCTGGAGTGTCATAGGTCTAATGGGCGGGTATCCACTTAGCGATTTAGCCAAGCGATTGCACGATAATGACATCGTTGTCGTGCAATCGCTTGCAAATCGTGCATGCATCGGGCATGTTTTGGTCAGAAGCAACCAGCGATGCGCGTGCCCGCTGGTCGCTTCTGACATCCGATATCGCCCGTACATGCAGGTCAACCTGACGGTCTCATCAGGTTCAGCATATGCGGGGATGAGGGATGTGCCGGGACTGATCGAGTGAACGTTCAGTCTAGGCACATCGCTAGCTATACAAACGACAGCACGATTGCAATGTCGTAATTGTGCTGTTGTTTGTATATCTACAAGTGATTTGCTGGGGGTTCCCTCCATAAAACAAATACATTGTGACATATTAGAAATTCAAACATTTATATAATTACACTGCAAGTGTGAACGTAATAACTAACTTTACTATTTTGTTTCTTGATCTATATTAATAACTTTCTTACTTTCTAGCTGCTAAATGCAAACTGTGATATGCCTTGTTTACCCTTATGGGGAAGAAGGGAGATATTGAAAATCTTTACTCAATCAAATATTGCTTTTCAAAACTGATGTGGAATATAAAGATAAAGCTTAAAAGTATTCTACTTGACAAACTCATATATACAAATGTAAATATAGACATTTAGCATATGAAAAAATAATTTAGGATATTATTGTATAATTTGGATTGAAGCTATAATTTAATTGCAACTTGATGCCACAATTAATTTTTCAATAAATGCAATTGATTGGTGGATGTTGGAGTCTTCTCCAGCACATTTTGCATCAGGCAACAGAAGTACAAGTGGACATGACCCTGTTAGAAATGGGCAAAACATGGCCAATTTACGATCAGTTTAGGATTGGGGTTGGTATACTTTGTACCAATTCACTAAATGGAGATGCTAGGTGGTTTATATTAAACCTGATTGTTTAACAACCAGTGAAATAGGTAATAGAACCACAAAAGGTGTATGTGGCACTGAGAAGCATGCACAGAAGCTGGCACAGGGGGGTGCCACTTCGGCACTTCTCCCTCCGTTGGGTGGCCAGGTGAGTCCAGGTGAGTAGTGTATGTTCTGGAGAGAGGGGGAACTGGGGTAGTCCGTGACCTGATGGAGGGAGAAGTGGCAGAATGGCACACCTGTGCCGGCTTCTGTGCACGCCTATGGTGGTACTAAACTTGTATGTTTCCTGACCGTGTGCACTTCAGAAACCACATGAACCCATATTTTCTGTTAATTTGTATGTGTAAATGCAACAGTTTGCCACATTAGTAATGGTTTCTATATTTCTATTTTTTTTATTTCAAAATGACAACATATTATAACAAAATGTATATGTATGACAAATCAGTAAGTATAAACATGTGTTTTACAATGTTACATAAACAACACTGCCTGAATCATTTAGTTACAAATATGATCAAATTTCAAAAAAATGGAAATGGGATGATAGAAAGAGGGAAGGGAAGTCATGGGTAGGAAAACAGGAAAGGGAGTACCTTTCATAAAAAAAATCTCAAAATCATTGAGAAAATAAAATCCAGAATCTGATACAAATTTTTTTTCAAAGTCCAAAACCAATAAAAATCAACATAAAGGATTTGCCATGATCATGCACTTATTAAAAGATTAAATGTGCTTTCAGTTTTCAGATTTTCCTCGGCATGCTCAGTTTGTATTCTTCAGCTGTCAGTTTGCATTCATCACTTTCCTACTGACTGATTATCCCTGATTGCTATCCTTTAGAGGAGTCCTTTTAGATCTGAGCTGAACAAAGTCATTGTTTGGGGTCTGAAGTGAAATATATGAGCCTGTTGCTGTATAATTTGTAACTGTTTTCTTGGAAACCTGACTTTTGCTTGACCCTGACCATGTGAATATCCTGAAACACTGACATTGACCTCGATTTGTTTATGTTGTTCCCTTGGCATTATCTACAATATCCTGCTTTATGTGATTAAAGTCTTACCATGGCTGATGCCTCATTACATGCAGTACCTGTACACCTCCATTCTTCATTCCTCCCACCTGTCTAGTCTGGATTCCAGCCACTGAAGACATCCTCTGAATATAACATACACTAGTGTACCCAGTATCTGTTGGGTCAATATAAGTCAAATGCTGCTGCCATCTCACCTGCCCCATCCCAGCCTGCACTCCACCCTCTCCCTTATGCTCTCCACCCATTGGCAAACACAGGATTTCTAGAGGGGGGTTTCCAAATTGATTTTAGAGTGAGTGTGGCCAGTCCATGAAGAGGGAAGAATTAGCACTTAACCAGCTTTAATATGCGTCATACAAAGCATATTGTGTGTCATAATTCCAGCATATAGAGGACCAGCAATCACTGTAACCCATTAAATGCAGCAGTAGGGCCATCCTGCCTAAGCTGAATGGTTTTATTTTAGATGTGGGCACCATTCCAGAGTATTAGAGCAAGTCCGGGAGTCTGGGGGAGCAGCAGAGGAACCTGCACTGCCCTGGACATATATGTACATATTGGGGTCTATAGCAGCACATCCTTAACAATGTTTTCCAGATCTCTTAGTTGGTGCACAGGTTATTTATTACTGGCTGATACATGTTAAAAGATCCACAGGTGGTGCTAATTATTTCATTTGTGATACTGAGAAGAACAAGGAGCACTAGGAAAATTCTATTATATTACTATTTCTATTGTGGTCATGGTGTGGGCTGGGAAGGGGGGTTTCCAGGCAGAGGGAACCCCCCCTGCATTTGCCTATGCTGCCCTACTCCCATACTGTCCCCTCCCATCCTCTTACAAATAATTACCCTCTTCTGTGCCCAGTGCTCTTTTCTCCCAGCACACATGTGCATGTCACACCTACAGTAATATGGCCAGCATGCAAAGTGGAAGCTGGGGCCCACGACTTGCACATTAGATGTGACGTGCCACAGCTGCAACACAAATGTGTGTGATGACCTAATTTAAATCAGGCTCCAATTTTAAAATAATAGATTAACCTCTTTATTTGTAACCTTAATAAATTCTTCCAATACATCCCAGCTCCTGCCTCTAGTTTTGTCAAAGGAATTTGCTAAAGTAACTTTGCTAAGAGATGAATTATCTGCCAATGAAATTGCAAACCAGGGTTCCTAAATTAAATTAATCTTTTTATCTTGAAAGAAATGGGTATTTTTTCACTGTAGTGTTAAATCAAATTTGACAACATTTTGAAGGGGAAGTGGGAGGTGATGAATCATTCCAGTGTTTAGCGAAGCAAAAAGAGAATTGTTTTCAGTCAAAACATGATAGACCAGTTTTTAAACTATAGTAACTGACCATGTGCACAAATGAATATATATACAAAAAATCATGCTTATGAAAGACTGTACTTCCTTCCTGAAATTAGTCAGGACTGCCAAAGATGCAGAAGTCTACTACTTGTCTATTTCCATGCCAACATTGAGTAAGTTATAAACAGAAAACTAGGGACAAATCCATCTTATTCAAGAAGAACTTGATTGAGGCTTGAGGAACTTTATTCAGTCAAATAGCTATAATTTTCGAGAATAAGAATATTGAACCTCAATGACTTGACCAATGTCTTCCATCGTCTTGTTCTTCCTAAGGTACAGTACTTCATATTGCAACAAAACAGTCTAGACAAATTACAATTGGCAAGGAATAAATTACTGGTAGTGACTAAATGGGGTGAAGTTTAATATTGCCTGGCAGATTGTATAGCTTTTCATTCAGAATTTTGCTGGATAATTTAATGCAATTACTCAGCTATTTTTGACCCAACTCATAATATTGTAGATTAAGTTATCTCAATGCTGGATCTATTTAAGCAGATAAGAACATATTTAGTTTTACTCTAAATTGAGAATCTCACTGTAAATTAATATATATAATATAGACTTATGTGAAGTGTTTTATTTTTGAGGTTGGCCCCTTCAGATTTAGAATATTTTCTACATTATCACTTGGATATGGAAACTTTTTTTGGGGGGGAGTGGTCTTGACTTAACTAACATATCTTCTGAGGTGTTCAAATCTCCAACTCATGAGTATGAGTTCTGTTTTCTTATAACTATTTGTCTAGGGACTGCAAATAGGAAAATTGATTCTGATAAGGAGTGTGAACATTAAGTCAAGTAAGTTTCCGTTTTTGATTGTGTTAGCAAGGATAAGGTGACTTAACATTTTATTTTATTCTCTAGTGCAGAGGTTCCCAAACACAGTCCTCAACAGTTCAGGTTTTAGAAATGGTTATGGTTGAGCATAGATGACTTAATTAGTACCTCAGTCAATTTGATTGAACCACCTGTGCTCAACCATGGATATCTCTAAAACCTGAACTTTTGTGGTGCCTTGAGGACCGCCTTTGGGAACCTCTGCTCTTGTGTTTCACATGCCTCAAAATTATGCCGATTTTAAATCAGTATAGCTTGCCCCCTCCTTAGAAAAATGATTACCATTTACTTAAGGTCGGTTTTGATGTCTAAACATATAGTAATCCTCCATTGATTCCTGACGGTTTAGAAATGACAACCTGCCACAACGTGATCTATATTTTGGCCGTTTCTATTGAAACTACTGGGCTTAGAAACTATTTTATTCTATTATATTCTATTATTCATTTATTAGTTTTTTTTTGTAGAAACACCATTTATTTTATATCATATTTGTTGGAAGGAGTGTGCTCCTGCACTGCCTCTTATCCTGTATCCTCCTAACTAGTAAGGTGACTCAATAATCACTAGGACCTGCTAGAGCTCAGTCAGACAGGCTCAACCTCTGACAAGTGCTACTGCACATGTGCGGTGTCTCCGTACTTCTTTCCTCCCTGGTGTTCCCAGGATACACACCAGCCCCAGAGCCACTGCTGTAGTGCTACTGTCTTCAAGTGTATTTACTGTTATCATAACTGATGCACTAGAACATCCAGTAATGCCCTGTGCTTCAGGCTGCTCATATATCCCTGTGTATTATGCTACTTGTTGTTCTATCTGATTCAATAAATCTAAGAGCTGGTTAAGTTGTACCACGTGTGGACCAACTGCCACCAGAACCAATGACTGTCATATTCAAAACCACATGTACCTTGGGCAAGAATATTGTATCCTGGCATAGCATTCTGTGTGGTGGACTACTGTACCCACCATGTCCTCTCACTTTTCACACTCCGTTGACAGGTTATAGGCTCAGTGTAAATTCGATACTCGTTGACAGGTTATAGACCAGAGTGTTGTCACAGAATTCTCTGCTAATAATATAAACAGACAATTTTGCATTAGAAGCTATTCTACTCTTTGTTATAGAAATCACTATTCAACTGACATCATAGAAACAGACTACATTGAATTAGAAGCTATTCTATTCATATTTATTTAATGGTGCTTTTACAGAATCAATATAAATTAATATCACAGAAATAGAAAGCTGTCTACTTTCATTTTGTGGGGTTTTTGAACCAGTGGAGAAGGAGAAAGTTTAATGAAAATGGTAGAAGAAAGATATAAAATGATTGCTAATTGTGCAGAGGTTTTTTTTTTTTATAAATGGTCTGGTTTCTTGTTCTGTATTTTGTCTGTTTCAGGTGTGTTTTCCATATAGTCTGGGTTTATTTTTTAAACCTTTTTTTTAAAGTTCCATGTGTGTGTTTTTTGTGTGTGAGTGTGGTGTGATTGGTGTTTTTTTTACGTTTTTAATTTTTGTTTGTTTGAGTATTTCTGTTAAAGTCCAGTCATGTCTGGTGAGTAACATCAGAATCGCCCAAAGCCCAAATGGATGATTTTCCTTTCAATTAATCTTGTCTAAGCCTATTCATTTTTCCAGGCAGGTTTGACAACAGTTTTATGGTGGTTTACAAAAGAACTGCTTGATAAATACAGGGTTTCTATTCTGTTCTATTGTTTTCTTAGTCTAAAACATTGATGGAGCTTTGATATTTAATTCTATTTTCTAAAGTGTGCTTTCCCAGACTTTTAAATGTGACACAGCTATCCACCAGAGAGAGGCCTGGGATATACTCTATACCCTGGGTACTCAGGGGTAGTGGATTGGTGTTCAGTGTACAAAAATCAGACACCAATATTCAATGAGTAAAGTGGACTAAAGGAATAGATAGCTTTATTACTTACGGTAATTAGAATATGATTTGTTCATTCAAACACTTTATCAGATGAATTTGGTACAAATGAAGTAGAATAACATTATGTATTATTTTTCACTATTAAATTACAGTATAAGCATTGGACCCAGTATAAAGTAGTTCCAGAAGTTTACCAAACTAGTTGTCATATTTTACTTAATATAGCCATACAAATACCACATGAAATACCTATAAATAACTTCCTTTAATGATCTCTCAAATCACTTCCCCTACCTCTGAAACCCACCAGTCATTTTCTCCCCACACTCTGTACAAGTAATACTACTAGACCTATACAGTTTTAATTGTATATACCTCCCGCAATATTCAGATATGGCAATATGATGATTGCCCCCCCCCACAGGCATAGGAGACTGCTGCGACCAAGTGGTGGTCACTTTTACTAGTATCAGTCAGTCCCATAAATAGTAGGGAGAACTGTGTAATGTTACTGGTAAACTTAGTTCCAAACTGCAAATCATAAGCTCATCTCTATGAAGGGGGACCCCCTGGTGGGGTGTATGGTGTAGGCCAGAGGTTCCCAAAGACCGCCATTACAGTCCATGTTTTAGGGATATCCAAGCTTGAGTCCAGATGGTTAAATCAAATGGATTGAGGTACTAATTAAGTCACCTGTGCTCAATCATGGATATCCCTAAAATGTGGACTGTAATGGCGGACTTTGGGAATCTCTGGTGTAGGCATTTGTTTATAGACCTCCTGTCGGCTGCAACACTGCACTCCTTGGTTCTCTGCCATCGATGGCAAAACTAGTTAACATAGACCAGCCACCATCAATGTTTTGAAACCATCAATGGTCGATGGCCATCCCTATGTCATATCAGCAGAAAAAGAGCAGGTCTCCAGAGCTTCCCCGATCCTCAACAATTTAGGTCGCTGGGAGATTTTGCTTAGGAGATGTGCCCCTCTATCTTTCCTGATAGGAATTCACACATTTCTGCCTCCCATTCGGTGCCTCTTTCTCTGACAGGACCAATCACACAAAGCTGTATCACTCCGCCCCTCTCTGCAGCTGCCGCTTCAGCAATAAAGTGGGCAACCGAGAAACTGCTCATGGGCTCCAGCAGTTTACAATTGAACTAGTACCAGCACAGTTATATTAGTGAATAAAATACCGTTTGTTTTAACACATACTAATAAACCAGGATATCTCTAATTAAAAATACAGTACATACTGTACATATCAGGGGCGTTTCTAGAGAGGATGGGGCCCGTGTGCAGTCTGCGACATGGGCCCCCTCCTCTCCGCCCGGCGACCGGCAGCACACTGAGCTGTGCGCGGCCAGTACCGGAGTTATAGACTCTGGGCACTAGAGTGTGCCCAGAGTCTATAGTGTATGCACAGGTAACCAGGAAAATGGCTGCGTTGGCCATTTTCCCTGTACTTCGCATGCGCAAATGACGGGAAAATGGTCGCCGCGGCCATTTTTCAGTTGTTTTACAGTGCCGTACGCCTGCGCCGACGCGAGACTCTGGAGAGGTAAGGATTATTATGGGTGCAGGGTGTGCGGTGCAGGGCCCCCTGGACCCAGGGGCCCATGTTCCCCGCACACCCTGCACCCATTATTGATACGCCCCTGGTACATATATTAGTAACTACATGCAGAGATAACAGTGTAGTTTGTTCAAGATATCTTCCCCATCTCTACCATGAACTGTGCTTCCCTTAACACTACAACTGAGCCCCCCAATATACTGTATACAACTAATTCTAACCAAGGGTTACAGACAGAGTGGGCGGGTGCTTGGGTTCATTTTGGGTTGAGTTAATGCTTGCCTCTGTAAGCAGCTATGAAAAAATGAATCTACACATTTGGGTATGGGTGCGGCATCCATTCAGTGCCGGGAAAGGGCTGGGCAAAGCCCAGATAGTGATGGAGTGCTGGCTCGCCCCCAGCTGATGTTATATGGGAGGCGTGCCATGCAGGCATACCACCAAATAACGCCACTCAGGGAGCATGGCCTATTGGAAATTATGCCATGCTAATTATACTGATTCGGCAAAGGGCGCGGCTATCCCTGGAGCTGACCCTGGGTAGTGAGTAGCAAAGTTAGTGTAAATTACTAAGGAAAAGTGCACAGTGCACATTTCCAGAGCTTTACACATCTCAAAATGCACATGTCTCTGCATTGGCAGTATATGTATCTAGTATACTACAAGTCATCATAGTCAGTCTGTACTTATCTTTCACTCTGCTCTAGGGAAAGCTTAACTTGTGTATGTGCACTTGGGCTGCATGTGTATGAAGGTAAATAGACATACATTCAAGGCTGCATCAGCCCCAGTAGCCTATATCAAACTCAGACAAGAAAAAGTGTAATTGCAATTCTACACAGTACTTCAGAACCATTTCCACTTAAAACTCATTAATCCAATTTAGTTAGAAACAGAACACAAACAGAAAATTACAATAGTAATTCACATAATGGCATTAAGTAGAAAGTCTCAACTTTGGTTTAGTACAGGCATGTTAAACGTGCGGCCCGAATAAACATTTTATGGGGCCTGACAGTGTGGGTCCACATATATATAATATGCAGCCAACACCCCTTTCACAATCGAAGCTCAGCTCCTATCGGGCAGTGTTTACGTTGATTAATTCTGGCAACAGTGGTCTTAGAAGCGATCAGAAGCCTCTGATCATTTCAGAGGCCAGCGTTCCCAGTGATGCAGCTCGTGATGAGAAGAGCCTGCGCCTGCCTCTGTGGATCTAATATGATCCAGTCAGCGACAGCGTGTACCTTGGACGGTTTGAGTGAAGACGGTGCGGACTGGAGCAGTGCCCAGCGGCCATCGTGAAGAAAGGTAAGTACTGCACAGGTGAGTGGGGCCTGTTCTATACTGGGAGGGGTCACAGCGTAAGGGGCACTAAAGGGGACACAACATAAGGGTCATTACTGGGGGCTTTGCATAAGGGGCATTACTGGGGGCACTACATAAGAGGCATTACTGGGGGCACTACTAGGGACATTACCAGGGCTCTACATAAGGGGCATTACTGGGGGCTCTGCATAAGGGGCATTACTGGGGGTGCTGCATAAGGGGCATTACTGGGGGCACTACTAGGGATATTACTGGGGCTCTGCATAAGGGGCACTACTGGGGCTCTGCATAAGGGGCATTACTGGGGGCACTACTAGGGACATTACTGTGGTGCTGCATAAGGGACATTACTGTGGGCTCTGCATAAGGGGCATTACTGGGGACTCTGCATTAGGGGCATTACTGAGGGCACTACTAGGGACGATACTGGGGGCTCTGCATTTGGGGCATTACTGGGGGCTCTGTATAAGGGAAACTACTAAGGACTTTACTGGGTCTCTGCTAAGGGGCACTACTAAGGGCTCTACATAAGGGGCATTGCAGGGGCTCTGCATAAGGGGCACTACTGGTGGGCTATGATTAGGGACATTACTGTGGGCACTATTAGGAACATTACTGGGGGCTTTGCATAAGGGGCATTAATGGGGGCTCTGCATAAGGGGTATTAATGAGGGCTCTGCATAAGGGGCACTACTAAGGACATTACTGGGGGCTCTGCATAAGTGGCACTACTAGGGGCTCTGCATAAGAAGCATTACTGGGGGCTCTGCACAAGGGGCATTACTGGGGGCTCTGCATTAGGGGCATTACTGGGGGCACTACTATGGACATTACTGGGGGCGCTGCATAAGGGGCATTACTGGGGGCTCTGCATTAGGGACATTACTGGGGGCACTACTAGGGACATTACTGGGGGCTCTGCATAAGGGGCATTACTGGGGGCTCTGCATAAGGGGCACTACAAATGACATTATTGGGGGCTCTGTATAAGGGGCACTACTGGGGGCTCTCCATAAGGGGTATTACTGGGGGCTCTGCATAAGGGGCACTACTAAGGACATTACTGGGGGCTCTGCATAAGGGGCACTACTAGGGGCTCTGCATAAGGGGCATTACTGGGGGCACTACTAGGGATATTACTGGGGGCTCTGCATAAGGGGCATTACTGGGGGCTCTGCATAATAGGCATTACTGGGGGCTCTGCATAAGGGGCACTACTAAGGACATTATTGGGGGCTCTGCATAAGGGGCACTACTAGGAGCTCTGCATAAGGGGCATTACTGGGGGGCTCTGCATTAGGGGCATTACTTGGGGCACTACTAGGGACATTACTGGGGGCTCTGCATAAGGGGCATTACTGGGGGTTGTACATAAGGGCCAAAACATAAGTTGCATTACTGGGGGCACTACTAAGGACATTACTGGGGTATATGCATAAGGGTCACTACTGGTGGCTTGGCATAAGGGGCATTACTGCGTGCTCTGCATTAAGGGCATTGCTGGGGGCATTAATGGGGGTTGTGCATAAGGGGCACAACATAAGGGGCATTACTGAGGGCACAGCATAAGGGGCACTACTAAGGAAATTACTGGGGTCTCTGCATAAGTGTCACTACTGGGTGTTTTGCATAAAGGGCATTACTGGGGGCTCTGCATTAGGGGCATTACAGGGGGCATTACTAGGGACATTACTGGGGGCTCTGCATAAGGGGCATTACTGGGGGCTCTGCATAAGGGGCACTTCTAAGGGGGCTCTGCATAAGGGGCACTACTGCGGTCTCTGAATAAGGGGCATTACTGGGGGCTCTGCATAAGGGGCATTACTGGGGGCTCTGCATAAGGTGCATTACTGGGGGCTCTGCATAAGGGGCACTACTAAGGACATTACTGTGGGCTCTGCATAAGGGGCATTACTGTGGGCTCTGCATAAGGGGCATTACTTGGGGCTCTGCATTAGGGGCATTACTGGGGATAGTGTAACTCATTTCTGGTTCAGGTCCTCGGTGCACATTATGCATGTGTAGCCATTGGCCAGTGCATGAGTAGCTGGGGGGACAATGGAGTGGGCACTGGAGACTCCCTCTCAGTAAAAATTAATGAATTAGTATTCCATACGCTACTACAGCACGATGTTCTCTGGAGATGGCGTAATCCCATCTGGGCCAGGCTCCAGAATTCTTCTAATTCCTGAATTTAGTAAATATGACTGCTTGGCAATCCCTTCCATGGGGGCTGTGGCGTCTGTTGGAAATGGAGGGAACACAGCATACATTGGAAGTATCTGCTGCCATGGTACATTCATAGGATACTTAATATCTGCAGGTATCCAACAAAAATGGCTGTTTTCTGGGGGATATCCTGTAAATATTATATGATAAATAGGCCCCTTAAGGCTATAATAATGTTTTTTCTTTGTATATCTTCATTAAAGTGATTGTGTCAAATTTTGAAATTAGATATTTTTAATATATCAAAGGTGCATTTTTAGTTGTTACTTGTTTCTATGAGGAGCCTCTCCTTAGTCCAGAAGTAATGAAGTCTATGGGTAATGTCACAAGGTGTAGCTGAAGGAAAAGTGTTTTGAGCTGAAACATGTCCTGTCCCATAGGAGTTTGTCTGGTAGGGAACATCATGGTCAAAGAAACATCTTAAAAGTTGTTGCAGTTGACAGGAGTCTACATATTCATAAAGATGTTTAATGTGGATGTTGTTCCTTTTTGTTCTATTATCTGGGACCTTATATTTACACTTTAGTATTTTAATATCATTATAGATGCCCCCTCCACTATCTGCTTAACCTTGTGTTTTAATTGATAAATCTCCTCACAAGCTCAGTTCTTGATCAAATCCCACTTTTTGTATTTCAGTTTAAGAAGTCTATTTAAGTAACAATTTCCAATATAACTTTTAGCAACTAGTACCCAAAATTCCCTTTCAGATTCAGAGACAAGTCTGCTAGATGTAGAGTTGGTTGAACGAGACTCTAAAGGCATTTTGTTAAGCTCCTATTTTATTCCACTTAGGCATTTTAGGAATTGCAATGTACTGGCACTCACATGTAAAAACAAAACACAGATGGATTTTTAATCTGAAGTGTATGTCCATTTATACAAATCTGAAAAGGTTGCAGCAGGTCTAGGAGGTTTAACGCACCCATCACATGGGCATTTTAAAATGTATCAGTCATGCCTATTAGGCTACAATTAAAGACCAGCTAATTCCAAATGTTGATACATTTTAAATTCCAAATGTTAATACATTTAGGTATATAAGGCAAATGCATTTGGGACACAAAAATAGTTATTTTGCTTGGAATGTTATTCTATAAGAGATTAATTGACCTACAATGATTAGTACGTACATTTATTTAGAGTACATAGGGGTAAGTGGAGAAATCTTACAATAATTCAACAAATTTGTAGGACATTTTTTCTCCTATAAGGCTAAATTCAGTATAATGAGGTACTTATACTGTATGTCTTCCTCACACATCTGGACACAATTAAAATATATATAGTATAACGGACCTGGCATATGCCGAGTCACTTCAGTTTGTACACCCCTTGCTCAGCCCTGGCATTGGCTAGCCCCACCACCTGTCTGCTGTTCCCCCTACCCCAGTGGATAAATCAAAGATATTGCCCCACCTTACTCCATCACAACCATCCCAACCCTTGGTTGATCCATTGCGGCTATGTCCACCCCACCCCCATACTTGCCGCAATGGCCGGTCCTCCTCTTCTAGGTCTTTCTGGTCTCCTTTGCAGTGGGAGCCATTGCCCAGGCATCCACTGTGGGACAAACAATAATATATATATATATATATATATATACAGTCAGGTGCATAAATATTGGGACATTGACAGAATTTTCATATTTTGGCCTCTATTCACCACCACAATGGCTTTCAAATGAAACAAACAAGATGTGCTTTAACTGAAGACTTTCAGATTTAATTTGAGGGTAATTACATGCAAATCAGGTGAACAGTGTAGGAATTACAACGGTTTCTATATGTGCCTCCCACTTTTTAAGGGGCCATAAGTAATGGGACAAACTAAACTATCCTAAATCTAACTTTCACGTTTTAATACTTTGTTGCAAATCCTTCGCAGGCAATTACAGCCTGAAGTCTGGAACGCATAGACATTACCAGACGCTGGGTTTCATCCCTGGTGATGCTCTGCCAGGCCTCTACTGCAAATGTCTTCGGTTCCTGCTTGTTCTTGGGGCATTTTCCCTTCAGTTTTGTCTTCATCAAGTGAAATGCATGCTCAATTGGATTCAGGTAAGGGGATTTACTTGGCCAAGGCATAACATTCCACTTTTTAGCCTTAAAAAACTCTTTGGTTGCTTTTGTAGTATGTTTCGGGTCATTGTCCATCTGCACTGTGAAGCGCCGTCCAATGAGTTCTGAAGCAATTGACTGAATATGAGCATATAATATTGCCCGAAACACTTCAGAATTCATTCTGCTGCTTTTGTCAGCAGTCACTTCATCAATAAATACAAGGGAACCAGTTCCATTGGCAGCCATACATGCCCACGCCATGACGCTACCACCACCATGCTTCACTGATGAGGTAGTATGCTTTGGATCATGAGCAGTTCCTTTCCTTCTCCATACTCTTCTCTTCCCATCACTCTGGTACAAGTTGATCTTTTTCTCATCTCTCCATAGGATGTTGTTCCAGAACTGTAATGGCTTTTTTAGATTTTGTTTGGCAAACTCTAATCTGGTCTTCCTGTTTTTGAGGCTCACCAATGGTTTACATCTTGTGATGAACCCTCTATATTCACTCTTGTGAAGTCTTCTCTTGATTTTTGACTTTGATACATATACACCTACCTCCTGGAGAGTGTTCTTAATTTGGCCAACTGTTGTGAAGGGGTTTTTCTTCACCAGGGAAATAATTCTTCTGTCATCCACCACAGTTGTTTTCCGTGGTCTTCCGGGTCTTTTGGTGTTGCTGAGCTCTCCGGTGCATTCTATCTTTTTAAGAATGTTCCAAACAGTTGATTTGGCCACACCTAATGTTTTTGCTATCACTCTGATGGGTTTGTTTTGATTTTTCAGCCTAATGATGGCTTGCTTCACTGATAGTGACAGCTCTTTGGATCTCATATTGAGAGTCGACAGCAAATGATTCAAAGTGCAAATGTCACACCTAGAATCAACTCCAGACCTTTTACCTGCTTAATTGATAATAAAATAATGAGGGAATAGCCCACACCTGTCCATGAAATAGCTTTTGAGTTGATAGTCCCATTACTTTTGGCCCCTTAAAAAGTGGGAGGCACATATAGAAACCGTTGTAATTCCTACACTGTTCACCTGGTTTGAATGTAATTACCCTCAAATTAAATCTGAAAGTCTGCAGTTAAAGCACATCTTGTTTGTTTCATGTCAAAGCCATTGTGGTGGTGAATAGAGGAAAAAATATGAAAATTCTGTCAATGTCCCAATATTTATGCACCTGACTGTATATATATATATACATGAGTATATATACACCATATCCATATATATATATATATATATATATATATATACTAGGGGTGAGCGAGTTCGGATTTCTGAAATCCGAACCCCCACGAGCCCCCCCGATCCGAGTCCGATCCGAGTCAGGCTCGACTTTTCCCGCCTGACTCGGATCTGAAATCGAGGCAAAACGTCATCATCCCGCCTTCCGGGTCTCGCGGATTTTGGACCCTATATAAGGTACCCGCGTCGGCGCCATTTTCTCACTCGGCTGTGGACAGTGAAGAGGGAGGGTGGGAGTTAGGGCTGGCTGGGCTGTGTAGTGTAGTGTAGTGTAGTGCAGAGTAGTGTTGTGCTGTGCTGTGCTGCGCTGTGCTGCTGTTGTCCACTACTTCAAAGTCCATAGGGGCTGGTTGTGTTGTGCTGTGCTGCTGTTGTTAATAGGGGCTGTGTCCACTACATCAAAGTCCATAGGGGCTGGCTGGACTGTGTTGTGCAGTCAGTTCTCCATAGGGGCTGTGTCCACTCCAAAGTCCTGTGCAGTGTCCCAGTCCTAAAGGGGTGCTGTAGTGTTGTCCAGGGGGTGCTCTGTCCATCAGGGGTGCTCCGCCCAAGTGCTAAAAAAATAATATTTTTTGTGTGTTTGTGAATTGTGTGCGCAGTAGCCGCACGTGCATCAACAAAGTAGTGCCAAGCGTGCGCCTGTGTCATAAGTAAAGGGCCGGCTGGCTTGACCGTTAAAGGGTGCTGTAACCCCCAAAGTACACTCCAGTCCAAACCAAAAAAAAAATTATTTTCTGTGTTTTTGAATTGTGTGCGCAGTAGCCGTACGTGCATCAACAAAGTAGTGCCAACGTGCGCCTGTGTCATAAGTAAAGGGCCAGCTGGCTTGACCGTTAAAGGGTGCTGTAACCCCCAAAGTACACTCCAGTCCAAACCAAAAAAATATATATTTTCTTTGTTTGTGAATTGTGTGCGCAGTAGCCGCACATGCATCAACAAAGTAGTGCCAAGCATGCGCCTGTGTCATAAGTAAAGGGCCGGCTGGCTTGACCGTTAAAGGGTGCTGTAACCCCCAAAGTACACTCCAGTCCAAACCAAAAAAAAAAATATTTTCTGTGTTTGTGAGCACTGTGGCTGCACGTGCATCAACAAAGGAGCAGCGCCAAGCTTGCGCCTGTGTCCCATAAGTAAAGAGCCGGCTGGCTCATTTCTTAAAGGGTGGTGTAACCCACAAAGTGCACTACTCTCCAGCAAAAATAAAAAAATATTTTCTGTGTTTGTGTGCGCTTCAGCCGCACGTATATATCAATATAACATAAATGGAGGACCAAACTTTCTCCGATAAAAATAAAATAGGGAAAGATCAAGAACCACTTCCTCCTAGTGCTGTTGCTGCTGCTGGGAGTTGTTCATCATCCCAGAGAGGAAGTAGGAACATCACTACTTTTACTAAACAATTGACCCTCCAACAGTCCTCCAACAGTTCCTAGCGATGAGGATGAAGTACGACAGCAGTCATCCTGAATCAAAACGTATAACTGAGGCCTTGACTGCTATGTTGGGATTTAGACAATTGATGGAGGCAGTGTGTCCCCGGTTCCAAATCCCGTCTAGATTCCACCTGCATCATCAAAGCAGCAGCGACAAGCATGCATCTGTCTGTTAAAGGGTGGTGACACCCTCAAAGTGTGCTACACAAACAATAAAAATATTGTTCTTTTTTTTTCAGTCTTTGTGAAATGTGTGGGTTGTAGCCGCACCTGCAACCTTAAAGCAGCAGCGACAAGTGTGCGTCTGTCTGTTAAAGGGTGGTGACACCCTCAAAGTGTGCTACACAAACAATAAAAATATTGTTCTTTTTTTTTCTGTCTTTGTGAATTGTGTGGGCTGTAGCCGCACTTGCATCCTCAAAGCAGCAGCGACAAGCGTGCGTCTGTCTGTTAAAGGGTGGTGTAACCCTCAAAGTGCTCCAAAAAATAAAAAACTATTTTTTTAATGTGTTTGTGACTTGTGTGCGATGTAGCCGCACGTGCATCAACATAGTAGCAGCGCCAAGCGTGCACCTGTGTCATAAGTCAAGGGCTGGTTTGGACATCTGGTCCGGACTGAAGGACGTGCCAACAATTTCTGACAAGTCTACTGTCACTGCATATGATACTGTCCTCAAAGCAGCAGCGACAAGCGTGCGTCTGTCTGTTAAAGGGTGGTGGCACCCTCAAAGTGTGCTACACAAACAATAAAAATATTGTTCTTTTTTTTTCGGTCTTTGTGAAATGTGTGGGCTGTAGCCGCACCTGCATCCTTAAAGCAGCAGCGACAAGCGTGCGTCTGTCTGTTAAAGGGTGGTGACACCCTCAAAGTGTGCTACACAAACAATAAAAATATTGTTCTTTTTTTTTCGGTCTTTGTGAAATGTGTGGGCTGTAGCCGCACCTGCATCCTTAAAGCAGCAGCGACAAGCGTGTGTCTGTCTGTTAAAGGGTGGTGACACCCTCAAAGTGTGCTACACAAACAATAAAAATATTGTTCTTTTTTTTCTGTCTTTGTGAATTGTGTGGGCTGTAGCCGCACTTGCATCCTCAAAGCAGCAGCGACAAGCGTGCGTCTGTCTGTTAAAGGATTACATCGGTGACAGCATCCAAGTAGGCATGTCAGACAGTCTGTACCTGTCCTGGCAGGAAAAAGAAGCAATTTGGAGGTCCCTGTACAAACTGGCTCTATTTTACCTGAGTTGCCCCCCCTCCAGTGTGTACTCTGAAAGAGTGTTTAGTGCAGCCGGGAACCTTGTCAGCGAAAGGCGTAGGAGGTTGCTTCCACCAAATGTGGAGAATATGATGTTCATAAAATGAATTATCAACTCATCCAGGGAGACCAGCCTCCAGAACGTACTGAGGGACCTGTGGTTCCAGCGGGGACGAATTAATACTCTGTGAGGATGAGGATGTACACACTGAAGAGGGTGAGGAATCGGTGGATGAGGAGGATGAGGATGACATCTTGCCTCCGTAGAGCCAGTTTGTGCAGGGACAGATTAATTGCCAGCTTGTTTTGTGGGGGCCCAAACGAACCAATCATTTCAGCCACAGTTGTGTGGCAGACCCTGGCGCTGAAATGATTGGTTTGTTAAAGTATGCATGTCCTGTTTATACAACATAAGGGTAGGTGGGAGGGCCCAAGGACAATTCCATCTTGCACCTCTTTTTTTTCTTTGCATTATGTACAGTTTGGGGCCTAGTTTTTCAAACTGCCATCCTGTCTGCCACTGCAGTTTCACGCCTAGATGGGTCACGTGTTTGTGCCGCCCACTCGTGTCGCTTAGCATAGTCATCCAGCTACCTCGGTGCAACCTTTTGGACATAAAAACACTATTGTGAGGTGTGAGGTGTTCAGAATAGACTGGAAATGAGTGGAAATTAAGGTTATTGAGGTTAATAATAGCATAGGAGCAGAAAAACCTACAAATTCTGTGATTTTAGCTGTTTTTATGCTTTTTTTCAAAAAAATACAGATCCAAAACACAAAACCCAGAACCCAAAACACGGAAGGGTGGTTTTGGCAAAACCAATCCAGATCCAAAACACGAAGAAAGATCCAGATCCAAAACCAAAACACAAAACACGAAAAGTGGCCGGTGCACACCCCTAATATATACATACATGTTGCTTTATGAATGAAAGTGAATAATTCATTATTTTCTAATGCTTTATTTTGTAGAACTACAGTACCATGATCTCAGATAATAATTAAACATTTCCTAGTTAGGTATCCTGTCAATACATTTTCCTCTGCTTTTCCATTCATTCTTGTGTTAAGGTGGGATTTAATTTACAGTTACTAGTTTGTATAATGTACCTGATTACACAGTGATTTATTATACACTGGGAGAGTGCAATTAAGTTTCTCATTAGATTTTTTATGCCAATTTCAAGTATTAATTTTGCTATGTGACAGTTTTCCTAGTAAAAGGATTCCCAGTGATTCACAATATCACAGCTTGTAAAAAATGTAAAAATAAACATGTTTTATGAATAAATTACCCAACACACTACACAGCTGTAGCCCAGAGGAATATCACTCATAAAGGGAAAACATGTATCTGTACTTTTTCACTCCTAAATATAAATAGTCTGTACTTTGTCAATAGAATAGCATCTGTGCAGCTTTTCATTTCAGAGACAAATTCACGAAATTGCTTAGATGGTGTATCTACCAGTATATTTTGTCTTATTTCACTATTATTGCATTTTTTTTAAATTATTGTTAGTATTGTATTTGACTATTCAATAATAACATTATTCGTGATGGTATCTATAGCATATAATTTATTGGGCTATTAATTAATGATATAATTTAACTTTTTTAACTACAGTACATATATATTACATTTAAACATTGCTAAAGAACTGTTTTATGTACAAATATTGTTTATGAACCCATACCCAATCATTATGAATTTTAAGGATTTATTTTATTATAGCACTGGTACCTATGATGACAACAATAATCACCTCCCATACCCAAGCATTGTCACTAACTATACAATATGCTGGGGATTGGAAGCATAAACAGGGAGCATAGTAGGGGTGGATGTGTTCTTATTACCATGACATTGTAGCAATGGAGGCTCTGTAGACCAATTCCAAGCAGTACTTAAGGAACTGATCAAATTTAATGGCAGAAGAAATCTGCAAAAGGGATTCAGTTATAAAGGTCTAATCGTTTTCTGGAATTCAAAGAAATTGATAGTCTATACAATTAAATATTATATTTAGTAAGTAAAATGTGTCACTGTGGCAAGAAGTCATCTTACTGGAAAAAAATTCTTATAATAGCTAACGAACTTAAATAGCTTTGAAATGTTTTGTAAACTAATATATTGATTCAAAATTACAGCACACCAAACACTATAACTAAAAGTAAAATACTAAGGTGCCACCTTATAACACCCAAGACAAAAATATTTAAAAGAAAACTTAATTTACAATCAGTGCTAATTGAAATACAAACAAAATAATGTGCAATAATTTTTTTATTAATTTACAAGACCACCCAAATGTGTCAAAATCTCAAAAATATTTTGTAAATAGTCGATTCCTTAAAACTCAGAAAGGGCCATATGTCAATGTTGTCGCTTATTATACACATATGAAGAAATTGCCTCCATATTCTCCAAGATTACAACACAACAGTTTTTATTACATATGATGTTATGTAGGGAGAAGATTAAAATACATCTTGCATAATACCATTAAATAAAGCTAAGGATTTCTTAATATGAATACTCAAAAATGATTGAAATAATGTAATATATAAAATATTCCCAACAAGATGTTCAAAAACAAATCTAGGTGACTACTGTAGCTTCATACTTGAAGACAGAAAATATGAGGCATATCAACAGCATAGCAAAAGTGAGCAGCTGCTGCTCCAATCCATTCCTCACTATGGCGATGCATTTTAATATGTCTATCTTTATCAAAGCACATGTATTGACAAATGTGTTATGTGTAGGAAGAGGATTTTTGAAGAATTAATAATTACACAGCATTGAATGGAAATTGTTATATATATATATATATATATATATATATATATATATTCTTGCTTCTTGCTCTTTAAACCAGCCATAGATATTTGATGATATATTGCATGTGTTTTTTTCAATGGTTCATATATCTCACCACATAGTCCCATTTGGCGTGCCATGGCCCTTGTGATTTAGCTGCACCGAAACTACATTGCAAGCATAGACTGAGCACTGGGGCTTGCGGTACTTGTACACCTGTGTGTGACTACTGTAAGTCACATTTCTGTATAAATGTTCCTATACGAGTGTTATACTTAATTTGTGGATGTTCCGAGGCCAGTGTCTGCGTCTTCTGATGCAGCTTCACTGGCCCCGGCTGCATGTTCATGTAACTGATGCGATGGCTGTGTCCTCGGATTTAGTAGCCGATCACAGAATCAGGAGGCGTCAATTTACACAAGGTGCCTCATGCTGCATTACCATATTATTGAACAGCCGCTGCATACAAAGTCGCGGTGGCTGTGCAATAGCGTTCATCTCTGAATCTCGCCCATAATAGATCCATAGTATTTGGGAATATAGAAACATAGAATTTGACAGCAGATAAGAACTTCTTGGCCCATCTAATCTGCCAATAATATATTGCTTGCATTTTTAAAATATGCATGAAGGAGAAAAAATTATTTTCTTAAGACTCATAAATAAACTAAATCAATGTCCCACCTCACTGAAATGTAAGTATATGTAGACAGTGTAAAGCTTTTTTATATCCACAAATAAAATTATATCACTCATATTCAAATCACAGATACTGTAGTTCTTTCTGCACAGTTGTGTTTTATTGTTGGTTATTTAAATTGTATACAGTAGTTCACCCTTTGTAGCTTATACATTTAAATGAGCTTTCCATCCTTTTATATACATAGCTATACAAATTTCTTTGGCTGAATATTTTTGGTATTTTACAAGGCTTTTGAATTTACTTTGCAAGCTGCTCGGTTAAGTAATTTTTTTTGTTGTTGTTTGTAGTACATCAGTAGAAAATCACATTCTATCAATCAAGTTCATGAAGGTTAAACTTAAAAAAAAGTCTACAATATATTTTTAGACATTAATTAGGTCATTTCATTATATGTTTACACCCCCATTGTTTCTGATAATAAAGAAGCAAGTAGACGTGCAAAATGTTCAAAACTATTTGCCTCGTTCTGCATTTGGCCAAAAATGTTACACTTTCCTCTGGTAGCATATGGCTTTACGTGCCCCACGTGGAATTCCTCCTGTGTTCAGCCTAGAATTTAAACCATGCAAAACAGTTATTATACCAGCTCAATTTATACACTATAACTTCTGCAAAATTTGAAACTGCAAACACAAAGGCCAATGCAGAAATTAATTCAAATCCATTAGCGATTTGTACTTTGCACGTTTTTGCTCTGTACATGCTCTAGACTCAAACATACGCAACTACAGAAAATGCAGTGTCATATGCAAGGCTGCCAAGAGCCGGCCTGGGTGAAGGGGGTCATGGCCTAATCGCGGAAAGTGTGGCAGTGCCCCTTTAAAAGTTTTTTATGTAGTTGGGGGGGGGGGGTGCTGTGAGCCACTCAGCCCAGTGCAAATCCAGGGGTAGAACTCAGGGCTGCGCAAGATGATCCCCCCCCCCGACAGGCAGAGGAGACTGCTGCAGCAAGCAGTCTCCCTTTGCAGCCAAGCACACAGCAGCTTGGGCTGCTCAGCTGAAAGGGAGTCCCATCCAGCAAGCCCAGGCCCGGGTATTTAGTACCCGTTCCCCCCTTCTCGGCACCCCTGATCATATACATATCAAGTGCATCTCCACTTGTGACTGATGTATTGCAACTATGCTTTAATGGGGTATTCTCATGCAGTCACTGTTCAGTGATGGTGATGTCAGTGGAATTGTGGGCTATGCACAATTGTGTGAAGCATAACTATGTCTGTTTTCAGACTGATTTTTTTCAGCAAATATGGGAATGGTGCAAATGTACACTAATGATAATGGCTGATGTCAAACCAAGCATATGGATAGCTGCAGAGATCATACAAAACTGCATTTGGGTACAATGTGATATCCCTGGCTGTATAGGAGATGATGGACACTCTAATCTAGGAGGCTGTCATTAGGTGGAGCCACAGAGAGCCAAAAAGGCACAAGCTGACAAAAAGGAAAGGATTCACTGGATGCATCTGCACAGTAGTGATTGAGAAACACCAAGGAGCAGGAGAGTGGGGTGAGGTACCGCAGGACTGGGCAAGCAATGACCCTGGAGTGGTGCCAGGTGTCAAGGAATACCCACTGACGGTGTGCTGGAAACAACAGCAGAGGGGCCAGTAGAGTAAGTATGAGATCTGAAACAGTGTGACAGTGCTGAGAGCTGCAACAGAGATCTGTGGAAGCTGTGTGAGTTAAAACTGCATATTGAAAGTACTGAGTAACCTTCATATTTACAAGAATCTGAGCTAAACATCTGAATATGCTGACAGTGTGGTATATGTCCTGATTGAGTTGCTATTGAACCAATGACCACATATATCATTATAAAGAGAGGAAGCCATTTTGTGATATAATTATAAGCAGAGTAAAGTCTACTTTGGGACTGAACTATTGATACTATCAAATGCTGAAGATAATTGTGCTACTAAAAGTGGAACTGTGTTTATTGTACTTTATCACTGGAAAGTAAAGCTCTGGAATCAGCGAAAACCAGCGTTGGGTGCTGTACCGGTTTCTTTTGCCTATTGTGGATTACGAGTACGAGTAAGACAGTGACCACTTAACAAGATAGTACTTTGTGTTCACCTTAAAGTTAATGACTGATCAATCTGTGGTTTTGCTAGCCTGCTGAGTAATATTCCATTTTGCTATTTCATTATATGGGTGTTTTGTAAAGGTTATTATGTGTTGTGGAACTAGTGCATTGAAGCTAGTTAAAGCCAAAGAAGTGCTGCAACACTTAAGTTAATGAAGTCTATTCCACTACTAAAGTTATTGCCTTTTGTCTACTTACCAAAGCATTGCTAAGTACTGTCTTATATTTGTCATATTTCATCTGTACCGAGTTGACTTTCATTTGTATGGTGAACCTTATTATTTCTCCATTATTACCTTCCGTGGACTCACATCCTCTGACACCCCCTTTAATAAATCTACTAGGTTAGTATATTTATCAAGGTTGTCACATGTATATTATTATACTGTCTGTATGGTGCTAACCTCTCTGCTATTGCCTGAGGTGGATAAGCTCATGGAGTTGTTGCCAGTATAGAAGGAAGATCTGCTACAGCTGCCATCTCAGCTGTAAGACACCATCTAAACCTAACTTATCTGTGCCCACTCAAACACCAGGGGCACCACACATACACTCATTTAGTTTAATGTGAGAAATTTGGAAGCAATTGTTGCCGATTTGCATTGAACTCTGATTCCACAGTGTAATAAGAACATTCTGAAGAATAGCAAAAATAAACAGAACTTGTTGATTATATAGCTGGATACTTCCACATAAGTGTCCTGTTCAGTCACAAGAAAAGTCTCAACTCATCTTTAAACCTTCTCAAGCTCTATGTCTTTCTGAGATGCAATAGCTGACACTAAGGGGCTGATTCCAAGTTGCAAACAAAGTGGCTGTAATTGTGGGCAGCCATATCTACTACTTTATGCTGATATGAGAATATGTAAGGCAAACGTGGGGGTTGGTGCATCTGCAAATGGAAAGCCCATTGATTTTACACCAACAACTGTAACCTTCATCATTAACCATGCAAGGTGCAAGAAATCTGTCAGAAACAGCTTTCCCTTTTTTCATACAAACAACTCAGAGTTGCATGGAGCTTAGGATACATGCCCATGACACTCCTATCATAGTCACACAATGTGCTCACATTGTAACCTCACTGAAACACCCACTTCTTCACGGAAAAACAGATCCGGCCAAGTTTCATCCGACTCAGAGTAAGATGGTCATACAGTGTTAAAAAAAGGGGAAAATCGCATCTGTTAATGTGCTTTATGCAAAAAGTCTCTATTTGCAGCCATTCACAGAGATCCGTCTCATAATCTGTCCCTAAGGCTGATTCACAATTGTATGCAACTCAGTCTTCCAAATGGATCATTATTAGCACTGCACATGTCCCATGGCCAAGGGTATGCAGCTATGAGCATATAATTACATGTCGTATACATCTCAGTTGCACTTCCACTTGCTGCTGGGTGAGTGTAACTGCGTGGCAACTTGTACTTCACATGTACAGTAATTGCAGTATGTGCTGAGTTGAGCATATGCAGAGGTCCATCTGATTTTGAATGGATCTCTTGCACCATGTATAGGGCTGGTGTATATGCACTGATAGTGACGACAGCTACTTTCACAAGCAGATTGATGGGGGGTGGGGGGATGCGGCTGTATAGATGCCTGCAACTCTGTATATAGGCAAAGATCCGCATTTAACTATGTGCATTCATTACAGTCGCACCCTCTTGTTACTTGTGTGTAACTCTAAATCAGCCCCTAATTGCTACTAGTACACCTATGTACTTTTCTCAGTTCTCTCCAGTTACATCCAATTTAATATATGGGTTTCAAATTTTTTTCTACCATGGCCTAAGGGCTCTATTTATCAATCTTTTATTACCAAATTAATGTGAAAAAGGTGTTTTCTTAGTTTCACTGAAATGTATTAAAGGGCTTTTTGAGCAGTTTTCACGAAAAATGACTCCAAGCCCTTTAATTTACATTTGTTTAGCAAGCAGATCACATTTCCCATACTTGTAATTGGAAATGTGATCTGTACTTGAAATTACTAAGGGAGAATTGTGAAAAATACCAGGTGGGGGTCCTGCTATAACAACGCCATCTGGAGATAGCTTTAAGCAGGGTTCCCCCCAGTCCCCCTGCAGCTGGTGGTCCGCTGATCGGTGATCGATGAGCTCCTTCCTCCGGTCAGTTGATTGCCGGGGCTCCTGCACTGTGACCCCGGTGAGCAGTGCTATAAACCGGCATCTCAGTTTACAGCTCACACCAGATGACCGGGACCACAGACCAGGAGCCTGGAGACCAGCTGACCAGAGAAGAGAACCCACTGGATCACCAAGGTAAGTGTCACCTCTTACTGGGAGAGAGGGGGGGCACCATGGGGGGGGAATCGGTAGCTGGTGGCAGCGCATGCACATACATTTTGTCTAAAATTACCATAAGAAGTAGGCAATGAGGATTCACATGGACAGAGCTTTATCGCAAGCTATGTCCCTGCATGCAGATGTTAGTACATCCAAGTGATATTAGTCCAAAATATCACACTATAACTGCATTTAAATACGGATTGTAGTAAATAGGGGCCTTATGTGTTACTTTAAAAAAAAATTAAGAAACCAACCAATATCTTCCATGTCCTTACCTAATGTATAATTGGGTTCAAGATCTCCTATATTTACTTTCTAGCCTGAATCTAATTTTTGTTATAGTCTTTATATAAAAGTAGTGACCTACTGTATCTGCACAATCTACTTTTGACAACTTTTATGCTCTCTTCTATAATAATAATAATAATAATAATAAATATTCTAATCAACCAGCTTAAGTACCTGCTAAATTAGAGTTAGTAAAAATGTCATTTTTGTGGCACCATTACATGTTATCATTACTATTTGCTGCATAGCTCATCAATAGCTCATCAATTGAACAGCAGAAATCTCTAATGTTTCATTATATAGAATAATGTCCAAAACTCACCCTCCAGCTGGTTTTCCTACTACTTGATAAAGGTACAATTGTGTTCTCATACACTGAGCATCTTTTCGCCATATGGTGCGAGATGCCCGGCAAGACTGAGGCGCTCTGAGATCACCAGCATACTGTATTTTTCTTTCGATTCTACATCATAGTTGAATGGCAGATGCAGTGAAAAACCACACACAGTGTACTAGAGACACTAGGCTGAGATTTGAACCCCACAGGAATTTGTTTTACATACGTACAAAGTCACCGATTAAGCACAATGGAACTTGGTGTGTGGAAAGCTGTGGCTATTCGTATCAGACGTTTTTTGCACAGATTCAGACTCCATTGCACACAGATCTACACATGTCACAAATCTCAGTAGTCTGTGAACCCTCGCAAAACATCTTTGTCACAAAAGTTTATTTGTGTGAATAACACACAACAGCAAAATGGATGTTTGGCATAGCAGGGCTGCCTGGCACCTGTAGCACTGAGAGGGGCTATTTGGTGCAACTGAAACCACAGTGCAAAATAAATATCTGTAGATATCTTTTATAGTTTATGGAAAGCTGTTTTCCATGGCAGAACCACTAGTTACAGTATCCCAATTTTTATATGGGGTATTAGAATTACCCATAGTGATGACTGGACTTTGCTGCCACTTGTACTTGAATTATTAATTGATTTTCAGTACAATCTGTTATGCTTGGGTATACATCCAGCAAGTCGACAAACAGAATGTCAACAGGAGAATGTTGACATTCCAATTGTCGACATGGACAGAAGGTCGCTATTCCCAATGTTGACGGTGACATAATGTCGACATTATCAGAATATTGACATTTTGAATGTCAACAGCTGAGGTTATGGTTTGGGTTAGGCTCCATTTAAGATTAGGTTTAGCGTTAGTGTAAGTTGACATGTCAATGGTAAAACACATTGTAAGGGGTATATTTACTAAAGTGCCGATTTTTAGAAGTGCAGATGTTTCCCATAACGACCATCAGATTCTAACCATTAGCTTCTAGAAGGTGCTAGATAAATGTTAATTAGATGTTGATTGGTTGCTATGGGCAACATCTCCACTTCTAAAACCTGCACTTTAGTAAATGTACACCTGGGTTTCAAAATTTCACGTCAACATTCTGTCCATGTTAACATTCTGATTGTCAACTTTTTATATCACGCATCATGCTTGGTTAGTTGGTTAGTTAAAACAATATCATTGTATTTTCTACTTCTGCATTATCACCTTCCTCATTTATTAAAAATATGAGAGAAGGGGCCTTAATATATCGATACAAATTTATATTTATTATAGTGGTGACATGTATCGGCTTGTACATACCCCCTGAAACCTTTAATGTACATTACATCTTCTTTCTAGTGTCCTTTTCTTTTTCCAGCCTTGTATTAAATCATCATTCCTTATTTCCTTTACCCTGGGATTCAAAATGTTTCTGCTGTTCTTTCTGTATTAGATGCAATTGTATCCAGAGACCAGCTTTGTGTCTTATCCCAGAACAATGACAATAAAGAGCTCTGCCTTAGGATATACTGTAAAAACACAGCTGTACAGAACATCTTGAAGCTAGAAAGAAACAGCAAAATATGTGGTAAAGTCTCGGAAGGTCATGTACAAGACAATATGTTTATGAACATACTAATCATTGTCTTTCCACTGAAAAAAAGGTAATACAGCTCATGGAGGTGCAGAATGTCCGTCCCTGGGCATGGACGCTGAAATCAGTGCAACTGTGGAAAAGATAAAGTCGCTGCCCGTGAGACATCCGTGACTGGTTAGCCACCTCCTGCTACCACCCAGGAATGCCCACTGAAATGACCTCTATCTTCCAATTTCGCTCTGCATCCCTTGGCAGTAACCATCGGGACGCATGCACAGTTCGACTCGGATGCATGAACAGGCTTAACATATCATCCACTTGCATCTGACATCACTGCTGTGTCCAACTATGAATCAGGCCCATAGTTGGGAGGAATATTTTATGTCACATGGCACTGCTCCTAAATGAGAAGATATGTGCACCCAACAGTAGTGTGCACAGCTACCCAGTGCAATATGAAGTGAGTCCTGCAGTTGGGACCATGTCCTGATTGAGCAACCATGTTTAGTAATAAAGCATCCCTAACTACATACAGCCCAACATTAAATCAATAGTAATCATTTAATAAATAGAACTACAGATGTATCCTTACTAGACTGGCCTGGGACCGTGTGCTCCATTAATGACACCATATCGCATTAAAGTTTTGCACTGCCACTACTACTTCACTAATACAGCACTTACAATTGTGAAAAATGTGCACAAAAGTAGCAAACAAATTAAGCAGATTAGCAAAAAAGTAGCAGAATGTTTGCAAAAAAGCAGTAAATAGCGTTAAGTCTATTCAACATTGCTGTCTATATAAAAGACTGACAATGTGAATAAAAGTGGAAAAGCATGTTGTACATTTTTGTTTGTCATGGAGATCACTGTATTCTATGTACTTTACACTATGAGTTAGCTGCTGTACTGCATTGTTTGTCTTATGTATATATAATAATGTTTAAGTGGAAGGGAAACTCTCTGTAGGTACAGTATAGTCACCAAGCAGTGGTGAATTGCAGGGGGAGGTACAACGGACCCATCGTATGAGTGAGCAGGCAGTATCATCGTTGCTGAAGGAAGAAGTAGTACTGGTGGCAAGGATAGTGCAAAAGAAGGAATGAGGAGGAAGATGGCTCTTCCAGAGAAATGACATTCAAACTCTTGCAGGAGATAGGTAAAAAAAATAGACTATTATGTCAGAGGTGAGTTTGTTTCTAAAAGACATTTTATTTTTCCAAGCTTCACCATGATGCCAGTAGGAAATATGGCAGTAGGAAGGTTGTCACTGCTCACCACTTACTTCAGATAAGTAGCACTCAACCGGCTGACTGAAAGGGCCCAGGAGGCAGAAACAGATGAGGATGAGCAGCTTCTTGAGCCTAAACAGGCCTAGTTTTCTCAGTGGGATGTTATATTTTTATGCAGTGCTCAAGAATCACCTTGAGCCTGACACTGCAAGGCCACAGGCCATATCAGGTCTGCACAAGCTGCTGATTGTGCTGCATCTTTTTTCTACTGGTTCCTTCCAGGCAGTATCCTCTAGAGTGGTGGGCATATAACAGGAAAAGTACTCCCGTAATCTCACCCAGGTCATGGCAGCCCTAAAGACCTTCTCCTACATCTGTATCTGCTTTCCCTGTCAGGAATTACAGTAACACAAGCCAACGGTAGCATTCTATAGTCATACCCAATGTCCTGGGAGCTATTGACTGCACATTGGGCTGACACCATCTATGAATATGGTTGGAAATGTATATAAATGGACACCTTGCCTATTTCATAAATGTGCATATGGTGTGTGATGCAAAACATGGTTCTTGCCATGATGCATTTTTCCACAGTCAGTCATTCCTTATGGACTTTCTCTCCTCTGCCATTTTAGATTTCACTTTTCTGTTTATGTCAGAAAATATTTTTTTTGCGGGGCTCCACATCCCACTTGATGTGCCCTATGGAATTTGCGGCCTGCACCAAACTTAGTCATATTTGCCTCTTTCTGCCCCTGTGCTTCTTGCAGCCAGTAACACATACTGCACATCATAGTTTTTTCCAACAAGGCCACATTCTCATCAAAGCTGAACAAGATGTTATTGCCAGCTTTGGCCTTAGTGGGCTGATACTCCTCCTCCTCTGACTCCAAACCACCTCCTGCACGTCTTCCTCTATCTCTGGTTCAGGCTCCCTCTCCTACTCCTAATCCTTTTCCTCTTCCCTCCATAATAAGACAAAAAAAACCACAGAAAAATAAATCCTACACTAAGACTAACATTACACTCTACACAAACCCACCACGGGCAGACACGAATAAACACTGACAAGACAAAAGTAATTATGACAATAGTAACAAAAATAGACAAGACAACACAATATACAGCAATTGAATTTTCACACCAAAAGACTTTTCCAAACTCTCTGTATCCTGTGTCTCCTAAATCAACCACCAGCCACCTCAATACACTCTCTACGTGTTGGCAAAATTAGAAGCATTTTTAAAAGGGGTTGTGATGTGAAAATAATATGTACTTGTTTAAACCAATAGAAAAGTGACAAAGTGGTTCTGTTGGTTTCCTTCAGCTATAAACTTATATTTGACTCCGGATTCTAGCATAAATGGATATATTCAACAGGGTTTAGACATAAAATATACAATGGACATCACAATCAGAGTATTATTTCCGCTCAAGTCCAATGCTTAGTAAATACTTGATTTTTACACAACAATCCATTGATGATGTCCATCAGATTGCAATAGATGCAAACACTGACACTTAGTATATCTACCCCTTTGTCCTCAGTGGTGGAGAAGAAGATGACTAGGATGATGTGACCAGAGTGGAGTGAAAGCAGTGCAAGAGAATGAGGCTAGGAGGAGAATATGGTGTTATCAATTGTTTAAATTTTGGAAGTGAAACATGTGGGAAAATAAAATGCAGAGAAAAGAGAAACAATGAGAATAGGAGGAGGGCAGAAATGGGAATTGAGAGTGACTGTGTGTTGGTGGAGTTGGAATATTGGGAGGAGATAAGAGATTTAAAGTACTGTACTATATGACTGTTTAGTATGTGATATGGTGGAGCTTTAGGAGAAAAACATGAATGTAAGGGACGTTATTCAGTGTGTGTGGGTGATTTTCACCTGTATCATCCAACTGTGCTGGTACATTTCTGGGCTTAGAGAGTGAGTTTAGAAAGCCAAAGTGGGGTGCAGAGCAATGGAGTATGATCGTGACAACTGGGACAGCAAAGTCAAGAGCAGATTTGATGGTGGGATTGTAAAGTGAGACAGTTTGTGCAGGGCATGAAAGGGTGGAGATGAGAAGAAGTGTGTCCAGGTAGAAGTACTAGGTCAAGGGCATCAAAGTTGCACTTGGTGAGAGTAACCTTGGGAGGTGGGGTGACAGAGAGAGGAAAAAGCCAAAGGAGAGAAGATGGTGGTCTGAAAGAGTGAGTGGATAATTAGAAAAAGTCAGAGAGTTCACAGCAGTGTGATAAAGATAAATTAAGCAAGTGATTGTTGGAATGGGAGAAGGTCCATTGGGTGAGGTCAAAGGAGGAAGGAAGAGATATCAGCTTAGAAACAGTGGTATCTATGGGGTTATCAAGATGGATATTAAAATAGTCCAAGATGAGAAGTGGGAACAGGTGGAAAATAAAAAAAACACAAAACAAAGGTAAAAAAGGTGGTAAATGCAGAAAGGCTCTCAAAGGATGAGAGGGAGGGTCTCGGGAGAAATTAAGAAATTACATTTGTACAAATACCTTTGAGGTGTTTCAAATTAGTTCCAAATTCATAAGGATGACCAATAACTGTATTCACCAGACTATGCTCAGTTTCCCTACATAGATTTCTACAGGACAGTATGTCAATCATGGCATTCTAAAGTAACAAAACACATTAAAAAACTAATTTAAAGTAAAACATTATTGGCATAAATCTCGTACTCTGAATGACTTCCGTGCATATAAGACTACCTACCACTCCTATTGGAAAGCTCTCGACTCTGCCAAACCAACATATTTCCAAACCCTTATCTCTGCTCAACCTTCTAACACCAAGCAAATTTTTAATACATTTAAATTGCTGCTCACTCCTCCCGCAGCCAACCCACGAGCTACCATCAGTCCCCAATATCTTGCTTCCTATTTCAAAGAGAAGACTGATAAGATCTAAAATTAAATGATATGCAGCATACAGCCTGCTCAATTCCTTCTCTGAACCCTCTGGCATGTTCTCTCATCTGAACCCACAATTGAAGATGAAGTAGCTTTTCTCTTCTCATCTTCTTACTCTACTACCTCTCATCCTGATCCTATACCTTCACAAATCACTAGAGCTCTGTCTTCTTTGCTCATCCTAACCTTCACTAAAATCTGCAATCTCTCTTTCTCTACTGGTATTTTTCCATCATTATTCCAGCCTGCAGTAATTACTCTTTTTCTTAAAAAAAAACTATTCCGACCATAACTCTCTCTCAATTTACTCTTCCATCTCTCAACTCCCTTACCTTTCCAAGCTACTTGAGAGACTTTAATACATCTGCCTCACACACTATCTTGACTCATCTTCCTAACTCTCCGCAGAGTCTGCCCTGTCAATGGTGTTTAAAGATTTGATCACACTAAACAGCCCTTCTCGGCATGCCATGTCCCATGCAACTGGCACAAGTGAGCTGGAAGGTCCCACGTAACCCAGCTGACATGTGGCATCTCTTTTGTTACTTTTTTGCCTGAAAATACATCTTAGTCATAACCAGATGCGATAAGCTCCTTCACAAGACTGCACTAATTTGATATGTGACACTTGTATATCTTGTGTGACTGAGTCTGAATCTATATACGAAGTGTTACAATGCAGGGGCCACTGCTTTTTTTCATGCCTAGTTCTGTTGTTCTTTGTATACAGACTCAGGTGCACAAATGCAGTCTCATGAAGCAATTTGTCACATCCGATTACGACTAAGACGCATTTTCGGGCAAAAAAGACACAAAAATATAAACAATTTATTTGATTTTGTGTTTCTTCAAATATCAACATTTCCAAGTCACTGAATGACTCCAAATAAGTTGATATTCAAAAAAATTACCAAAAACCAAGCGACGAGAGTTCCTATTAATGGTCTTGTATCTCAAAACGCCACTGTTTTTCTATTGCAGGTGGTGTCATGTTAAGGAAACCAGATAACCAAATTACGTTTGTATCTTAAAGCAAACAAGGCAACATAAAATTGACATTTATAAGTTAAAATAGTTTTCACTGGTGACCTCTGGATTCATAAAGATTCAGCGATTTATATGTTCTGGTTATTTTGTCAGTAACCATTTAGCATCATGACAAAATAATGCTGTGTATTACATTTTTTTTTAGACAACAATAAGTGAAAAGAACACAATTATACTTTCCTAGAACAGGTTGCAATGTACATCTATCACAACAAAAATGCATTGTCAAATCAAAAAGTTCTAGCAGTAAGCGTTTTGTAGCTACAGTAATTGTGTTATTAAAATTGTAAGAATATGGAAACAACTTTGTAGATAAATGTTGCTTTTAAATACAATTAATAGATTTTTTTTTTTCAACAACTCTACTAAAAATATGCACTATAACAATAAATAGAACAATACTACAATATACATGACATTTTACTGGACTCCAAATATTGAAATATATTATAATTTTTTTTGCACATTTGGGTCAAGCTTGAAAACCAATGTATAATATTGTATCACTTATCTATAGGAAAAAGAGTGAAATAATTAAACTATATCCTGACCATCCATCAAGCAACAACCAAAGCGTAAAAAAATCAAATAAATTGTTGAAAGTATGAAATTAAAATGCATACACAGGTTCATGTTACACCACAATTTTCCTGCGATTAGTTTAACATTAATCTCATATCACTGCTCTTGAGAATGACCCTGCTACTTTCTACTTGTGTCCTTCCACTTGCCTCTGTCCTACATCATCATGACACTGCCCTAGTCATATGTAGTCCTGGCCTTACTAACTTACACATGTGGACAGGTCACGACCTTCTAAATCTCTAACACACACTATTTTAAGAAGAAAAGTATATGATATATAGATAAATAGGTGATTTATTAAAAAAGGGTAAAGAAATGAATCGTTAGGTATACCTAAGTAATGAGTATGTATTTCAGTAATTAAGTACAGTCATGAAAAAAATTTTGATGTCAATATTTTTCATCCCAATAATTAATACTTTACAATCAATAGAAAAAAATATGACTCCTTTTTAATATTACTATTACAATTCATGTTACATATAGATATGATTTGTGGGCATAGCTGGAAACTAAGGGGAAGTTTTAATTGGCAATGGGACTTACCATGTGGCTGCTGCTCCCGGCCTTACAAGCCCGGAGCTATTCAATTACTTGCCAATTTCCACATGTAGTAAACCTGCTCGATGATAAGGAATAAAGTACAGTGTCAGCGCTTGGAGGACTTACTATATCAATAATGTTCCACCATATGAATATGAATATTTAGTATAATCCATGGTGAACCTAGTTTGTAAATAGCTATGGATCATTACTGTTTATAGTGGTCTGATGTGGTCTTATCACCATGTCCATGTGAACAACAACTATACATTATACTTTCATATGGTCGAACATTATTGATATAGTAAGTCCTCCAAGCGCTGACACTGTACTTTATTCCTTATCCACGAGCAGGTTGTTGATGGACAGTTGAAGATGTTGGTTAATACATTCCAAATTTATTCAGGTGTTTTTAGGTAAATCTGATTGCACTCTGCATATAAGCCACACTGAAGCCAGATATAGCTTTTATTTTAATAAATGCTTCTATAACAAACGTTGGTATTATAATTTGATGCAGCAGAGATGTGTATGTACAAAAGAGACAGATAAATAAACAGAACCATTAATTAAGGATTTGATAATTAATTTGAGGAAAGCAAACTATTGTTCCATATTTCAAGGTTTTTTTTTTTTTTTAAACAATCTCTGTAAATATTGTTTATTTCTAGTTAATTAAACAAACTCAAATATAAATAAAAGTTCAATGGTTTATTTAATTGAGATTAAGGTTTTTTAATTAAAATTATTCAGAAATATTTTAGTATTAGCAGTACTAGCTTAAATAGCAAAGGTTACTGTATTTATTTATTTTTTTTAAATTAAAGGGGATGTAGTTACTATCCCGGCAGTTGGGATGACAGTGCTCAGAATACCGGCACTGGAACCCAGGTGCCTGAATCCCAACCGCCGGCATCCTGACTGTAAGTGTTATGGCTATGGGGAGGGTTAGAGTTAGGCACTAGGGGGAGCGATAGAGTTATGCTGCAGGGGAAGGGTTAGGGTTAGGTTGTGGGGGGGAGTGTTAGGGTGACGGTTAGTGTACTTACCTAGTTGGTTCGGGATTCTGACTGTCGGGATGCCCCTGTCAGTATTGTGACCGCCAGCATCCTGACCTCCGGGATCCCATATCCAACCCAATTAAAGAAGTACTCAATAATATAAATGTGTTTACTTACTTTAAAATTATTTTATGTTTTACAAAGCAGTATATTGAACAACTCAATTTTACAAGGTTAATCAGATCCCCCAGTTGACCATAACCAAATGAATAAGAAAAGGTTTGAAATGTAAATGTTGAAAAAATTAAAGGGCTAAATGGGCAGCTTCACTTTTTAATGTATAATAGAACTGGTTCTCCATCTGTTGTTGTATGTTGATATTATTTTTTTCAAATCCAATCACATTTCCAGAACTCTAAAATTATTGTTTTTAAGTCATGTATACCATTCAACATAGAAGTCTTCCAGCTAAATTTAACTGCACAGACAGATTGTCTGGGCAGTGATTATTAGATTTGTTTTACCGAACAAGGCATTTAAACAAGATTTAAATAATGAGGAGTGTGCACTAACGGAGGTGCTCCCTGTTTAGCACTAGGGGTATATTTACTAAAGTGAGAGTTTTTAGAAATGGAGATGTTGTCATTAGCAACCAGTCAGATTCTAGCTATTATCTTCTAGAAGGTGCTATTTAAATGATAAGTAGAATCCGATTGGTTGCTATGGGCAACATCTCCACTTCTAAAAACTATCACTTTAGTAAATATACAGCCTAGTCTCTTTTCCCCTGAAATAGGAATGCATTTGGCAGCTCAAGGGTGCTGGTAATTAAGAGTTGTCTTATTCATTAATTGAGGCACATTTTGTACTATCCAGGTGCATATAATGTAAGTAAATACATTATGTGCCCCACAAGACATTATTATTTTTATCCATTATTTATAAAGCATCAACATATTAGGCAGCGCTGTTCATGGAACTGATTTTGAAAAAAAAAACCCACATGTAATGACATTATATAGAATGTTAAGATGATTGTTTACATTCTAAAAGGTGTGGGGAACAACACCCACCCAATTGTAGGATCTCTTGAGGAAAGTGTGGGTGGCTGCTGTAATGTAGTAATACAATCAGCCATCTGTAATAAAGCAGCCATTGTCCCTGGCTTCCTTGTGCACTTACCTGTGGTTTGTTACAGTCAGAGTAGAGACTGTGAGGTGTAGACATGAAGCAAGAAAAAGTCATTGTACAAATGTTAGGAGAGTCCAGTGGCATCACTGGGGTTGGTGCACCAAATGGACCCCTGCACGTGTTGGAGATGCATGCGCATAAAAAAGGGGAGTGGCCTAGTGGGAAAGGGGAATGGTATATGTTTTGTTTGTATACTTGTAAATCCATTAATAAAGATACTGAAGCATGGGTAATAACAGCTGTGTTACCTTATTCAGCCATTTGCAAACTACAGATACACTGTACATTAGACTACACCCACTACCCAGCATTCCCCTTGGTCCTAGAGATCGTCACTGAAGATTCAGGTTTTCACCTATAAGTAATGGAGTGTCTACACACATTAAGCATATCTAATGCAAAAACATCTCATCCTATTTTCTTTAAAGATAAGCCCTGTATCCTTCAGTGCAACAATTCAACAGTGTAAAATGTTAAGAACATCACCTAACATGTTTCAATGAGTCTCTCAGGTCTGCAAATTTCTCTTTTGAGTCTTTCATACACAGTCTGTGTTTAATCAACCGTGTTGAACCTTTCTTGAATCATGGTTTCTTCATTGTTATCAATATTATCATACATGTCAGATGAAGGATATTCTTCAGTCATGTTGTCTTCATGATGGTTAGGTTGAGATCTTATATCCACCCGATTTCTTCTTACTTCTGTTCCACGCTCTGTACGTATAGTATAAGATCTTGGTGCTACTTGTGCTTACACAGTACCTTTCTCCATCCAAATGCCTTTCTCATGGTTTCATCCCATTAGCATTTGTGCTGGAGAAAAACAATTCTGCAGAGGTGTACTGCGGTAAACAAAGAGACTTTTGTAGAAGTCTTTTTTACTATCCTGTGCTTTTTTCATAAGACTCTTTACAGTTTTTACTGGACTTTCCACCAATCCATTTGACCGTGGATTGAGGGAACTTGATGTAGCATGGAAAAATTGCCAATCTTCAGCCAATTGTCTAAATTCAGCGCTGGAAAACTGAGGACCATTGTTAGTTAACAATTCCATAGGAACACCATGCCTTGCAAAGACTGACTTCATGCAATTGATTACAGCTTTACTTGTAGTTGTATGAAGTGTCTTCACCTCAGGGTAACTAGAGTAATAATCATTTACAACAATGTATGTCTTCCCATTACAATCAAACAAAGCTGCGCCTACCTTCTGGTATGATCTCTCTGGCACTGCATTAAGACTCAGCGGCACGACTTGTTGCTTTGGTCTATACATAAGACATAATAATGATGTCGTGTTACATCTTTGCTGCGTATGCAGCAAATCATGCCACACGTGGCATGAGGCGTGCGCCCTCAAGTGGATACATGCACTGCGTTCGCACCCGTGACTTTATAGAATTGCATGGTGCGATCGCAGTGTGCGCCATAGTGTACCATAGAGTATGCTGCTGCGGGTATCACATGGGGTGTTGCGTGCGCATGTTTGTAGTGCAATCGGCAAGGATGTAAGAGGACACATCTGTAATTCACATGTAGCTGTTTTCTGTGCTACGGTATGTCTTGGTTCATTCTTGGTCCAATACACCACTTTACATGCCCTCCGCTTACATTTTCTTCTCCTAAATGGCCTTAATGTATCTTGCACAGCATAGTTTTTCTTAGTCGTGCAGGTATGACAAACCTATTGCCTTTGTAAATAATGTAGTTGACAACAGTAAGGTCACTGCGGTACATCCAATAATCATGAATTGACAGTGGACAAGCATATTTTTCTGCTGCCCATCCTTTCAAAATGATGTCTTTTAACACTTTCATTGTGTCATCTGTCTCTGTTTTTATTCTAATCTGTTCTTGTCTGGAAGTGACACAGGGAGAGAAGCTCCAATCAAATCAACATATGCTTCTACAGTATCTCTTTGTCCACCAAACTTCTAGAACCTTCACATTCGTCCACAGCATGAGAAAGTGTGTCAGCAACATACATGTATTTACCGGGACAGTACAGCAATTGTACATCATATTTATAAGCATTTGTTGAATTCTCATGGGACAGTCATGTAACAATTTAGTCATGATAGCTACCAATGGCTTATGGTCAGTTTCTACTGTAAAAGCTTGACAATACACAAATTGTTGAAATCTCTCACACACATAAGTGATTGCTAGAAGTTCTTTTTCTAACTGAGCATATCTTGTTTCAGCACTTGTCAATGCTCTAGATGCATAGATTACAGGTTTCCATGTATACTCATGTTCTTGCAACAATATAGATCCTAGGCCAAATTGTGAAGCATCTGCTGAAATCCTTATTCTCTTTGCAGGATTAAAGAATCTTAGTACCGGTTGCTCTGTAATGGTGTGTTTACATTTTTGCCAACCTTCTTTTATGTGGTCACATCCACTCATTATCCTTGTCCAACAACTATCTAAGAGGAGCTGATTGTTCTGAGAGTTGAGAAATAAACTTTCCTAAGTAAGTAATCATTCCTAGGAATCTTCTGACATCATCTTTATTGTTAGGATGTTTCATATTCACTATATTCACTATGGCTGATATTTTCCTTGGGCCAGGGTTAACACCTTGATCTGAGACCACATCACCCATAAAGATAAGTGTTTTCATGCCAAATTCACATTGGTCCCTGTTAAGCTTTAGATTCACTTTCCTGGTAAGCTCCATCACATGTCTCAATCTAGAATCATGTTCTTTCTTTTTAGAACCCCATATAATCATCATCCATCATTGTCTTAACACCTGGAATGTGTTAAAATATCATGTGTATTCTTTTGTGGTATACTTCTGGAGCAGACAATATTCCATATGGTAGTCGAAGAAATCTGTATCGATCTTCTGGTGTTTTAATTTTACACAGCTTTGAACTGGGTTCATCTATCTTCATTTGCCAGACTCCTGAATATGTGTCCAATTTACCGAACCATTTTGCTTGCGTAAATTGCAAAATAATTTCATCTCTGGTAGGCAGTTTGAAATATTTAATTTTAATAGATTTGTTTAAATCTCTTGGATTTAGACATATTCTGAGTTGTCCATCTTTCTTTTCCACAATTACTAAGAAGCTCACCCATTCAGTAGGCCCATCAACTTTCCCTATCACACCCAAGGCTTCTATGCAGTTTTTCTCTCCGTGCTAATGACACTTTTATACAGGGGTGTATCACTAGAGAAAATTGTGTGTTTATATTTATCTTGTGCTCACCAGGCAGACAGCCTAAGCCTTCAAATGCGTCACTGTATTCTGTAAACACTGATTTGCACTCCTCTTCTAATTGTGACGTCACCATAAAAACTTTCTTTATCAAGTTAAGTTTCTGACAGGAACTTAATCCTAAAATTTATTGCACATCTTTATCCACAATCAGTAGAGTCGTTTCAAACTTTTGTGATTGTTTCCACATCTACTACACATTTTTGTATTAGATTGTGTTTAATGCTGCTTAATTTTAGAGAATGGTGTTTTTGTTTGGCTCTGTTTTCTTCACCACATGTACAGCACCATCAGTTTCCTTGTGTCATTTTTTGGCTTGAAACCTAGCAATTTCTGCAGATCTACACATATTCACTGCCTTGTCTAGTGTTAAATCTTGTTCTCTCAGCAATCTCTCTCTGAGGGGCGATTATCGGGAATCTACACGTGCGCATGACCCATTCTGCGAGTGTGTAGAATGGGTCCTGCTAAGATGCATGCAAGCACTTAAATGCCTCTGCCTGAGAGACATTTAAGAGAGTGGTGTAGGAGCGGGTTTGGCCAGCATTCCCGGAAATGGGGCGTGTCCGCCACATTTTCCAGGAGTGGCCAGCCAAGGGACTGCGTGGACATACGCAGTCTGTGGGTCTCGCAAGCCAGCCAGCCTGAGTAAGCTGAGGCTTAATCAGCTGGCTGGCCACCTGGCGCTGTCCACCATCACCACCATTGACCACCGATGGTCGCGATGCTGATAAGAGCCTGTGACCTCCGTCGCAGTGCTGGGATCGCAAATGCAGCAAGGGGGTGTCATACACCTTTTTCTGCATTTGCATTATTGCAAGGTTTGCAAATGCAAAGCTGCCTGCGAGTCCATTATTAGGTATTTCACATGCAATATGATCTATATTCAGTGAATCCTTTAAATCACCAAACTCACAGGTTTTGCTAAGTGATTGCAGTTCTGTAACATACTGATTAAATCCATCTCCATTCTTCTGATTACAAGTGAAAAACATATCTTTCACATGTCATATTTTTTCTTGGAACAAAGTAGTTTTAAAACTTTTGAATTATAGAGGATAAAACCATATTCTACCATTTAGCAAACTTAAAACTATTCTAAATGTCCAGCACATCCTCTGCTATCACATGGAGGAACATGGATGCCATAGTTTTATATTCCTCTGTATCTGCTTCACATGCAGTAAGGTATATACTGTATTAAACGGGATGTATTTATGAGATCAATGGCTACTGGTCTCACCGAACCCCGGCAAGGGATTTAACATAGGTGTCAAAATACTGACGCCTATGTTAATCCTGACGCCTGAACGCTGAGGACGCCAGCCCGAACGAAGGTAAGGCCGGCACGCCTTAGCATTAGCCGTGGGAGGGAGGGTTAGGATTAGGGGCTCTAGCGGGGTTAGTGTTAGGTTTGGGAGGATTAGGGTTAAGCACCCCTAGGAGGAAGGGTTAGGGTTATGCACCACTGTTTAGTTGTTAGGGTTAGGCACCCCCCAGGAGGGTTAGGTTTAGGGTGCGGGGAGGGGGGTTAGGTTTAGGCACCCGCAGGGGGGGACTTAGGGTTAGTCACCACCCCGGGAGTTTAGGGTTAGGGGGGGAGAGGGGGGGTTAGGATACCTCACGCTGTTGGGATTTCATCCTATCTGCCCGGCGCTGTCTGAATTTGAACCGGCGGCTAAACAGCCGCTGGCATTTCAATCCCATTCTGTATTAAACATTTTTTTTTATCTTTTCCAGTTTTCAGACAAGTTACTGTACCAGACATTTGCATGCCTGTTGGAGGAGACAACTTATCCTTTGTTACTCACAGTTTGATGTTACAAGAGCACACGGCAGATTTTTCACACACTGGGTATAACAGCTTTGCAGACTTCTACAGGATGCTCTCACTTTCTGAGCACCAGCACTAGCAGTCCATTTAAACTTCTTCTGAAACCATGTTTTGTTTGCGCGCTTGTAAATCCATTCATAAGGACACAGAAGCATGAGTAATAACTGCTGTGCTTCTTTATTCAGCCATTTGCAAACTATAGACACACTGCACACTAGACTACACCCACTTTCCAGCATTCCCCATGGTTCTAGGGACCGTCACTGAAGATTCAGGCTTTCACATATAAGTAATAGAGTGTCTACACAAATTAAGCATATTTAATGCAATAACATCACAGGCTGCCCCAGAGACTATCCCTGCCCTGCCAGCTCCTCTTTAGTGAACCGGAGCTGGATGCTGTACAATAACCATCACAGTACAGTGCCCGGCTCCCGGCCACTGATGATGAGCTGGCATTTTGATGTCACCCCTTTGGAGAGTGACACCCAGAGCAGTCTGCACCTCCATCACCCCCTAGTGATGCCACTGGGACAGTCAGCTAGTCGCAGCATGGTTAACATTTATGTTAAAAGGACTGCCTGCTTTTGCTTATGGAGAAAGTTTTCATTCTAAAGCTGGCCATACACTCAACTGATCGTGTACGATGTGATACACTTCCATGCATCTTATCTTATGATCTTAATGATCAGTTGTACACCATTTGATCACATCTTATGAAGAATTTCAAGGGAAGAATTTCAAGTGAAATCGTACAACTGATCTTACAAACTTTGAATCTCACTGTGTATGTGGGCCTTTAAGTTGCAATCATGTGGTTATCTGGCAATTCTAAGTACGTAGATCTGTGCCTATAATTTGTTTTTTGCATTGCTGGACAGAGAGCCAAGATAGGTGTTGCCCATGTTCGGTGGCAGCTGTAGACACCAATGTGACTGCAGATATTACTTAAGAGTAACAGAGTAGACATCATCAATGGCAGTTACTTATGTAATAAAAACACTTAAACACCATTATATGCCAATTAATAATGACTGTTGCAATATCCACCCACTGTCATGGATTCTTTGAGATATACTATTATCAAATGAGCAATATTTTAGGGGAAAATTATAATATATGACATTTCTGAAGGTTTGGTCCAAGTGGAAGCAAGAAGCAGACATTTGTACTGACCTTTTTGTTTTTTAACCATTTTGTTTACATGGACCCACAGTCCTGCAAACGTAAGTGCAGTCCTCAAATGTGGGCTTGCCTATATTTATTTGCAGATGTATAGATTGTATCACTTGCAAAAAACTAAAGATGCTGCATGTCTGCATATTGTTTGGTTATTAAATGACCAATTGAGCCTTTACCCACTAATTAAGCTCTTGTCTAATGCTGCAAGCTATCCACACATGTGATAACTTGGGTCTTCTATGCACCCTGGGACTTTAGGTGTGGAGGTACCAGTTTAATTAAATTTAAAATATTGTTTTTTACAGGTGGACCAGAAGTCCAAGCAAGCCTTCCCGGGCATGATGGCACTTGATGAAAAACACAAGTGCAAGTATGCCCTGACTTAAAGTGCCACTGGCACTTGTACTTCACCCTTAAAATAAATATTAAAGAAGACAGGACTCACGTACTGACTGTTGTAATATTTTATTTAAAAATCCCCTGTTTACCTATTTATTACTCATAAAATGAAGGGGTTCAAGTCCTCTTCGGTCCCTGTAGCATCACGATTTTTGACAAAATAAAAAAATGCTGCTTCTTCTCCTCTGGGAGCCCACTCAAGAAAACTCTCGATAGGAATGAAAGGTGCTTCGCTGATTGGTCAGAGCTTGGGAACTGCCTTGAATACAAATTTGGTAACACATGAAATGTAAAAAACATCATTGTAGTTTGCGGCACTTTGCATTGAGAGGTTGGGTAATGATGATGAAATTCACAGTGACTCACATCATCTCAGACTAGTGTATTTCACTGCAGAAGTAGATGGGACTCGGGAGAGCTCTCTGATATTCTAGTATGATTATGGTATGTGGTCCATAAAATAATTATTTTGGAAGGCTTCTGTTTCAGAGCAGCATTTGTTATGCCTAACTTTGCAGGCATTGTCATTCTTAGCCTGTTCTTGTAGTGTTCACATTTTTGTTGGCAGTACTATGACTCAGGCATGTCCACATCTTCCTTTTTCAATTACAGTATGTCCTTGAAACTTTAATATTAGAGGTGCACATGTTTGTATATGATTCTCCAGGGATCAGCAATAATAAAGGATCAGCAATAATAAAATAGCAAGGCACTTGGTAATGCTGAGCAGCCACAAGAAAAAAGGCACTTACACTTCGCTTTTATTATTTCCTATCACCTTTCTGTGTTATTTGTAGTTACAGTTTTCTGGTCTTTAGAATCTGACTCAATGCTATGGGCAGTCATTATTCTGGACTGCAGACCTTAAAAGCAATAGTGAATGCAGTTTACAAAGTGTTCCCAATGCCCACCACAAATTGCCTTTCTTTATACTGGTGTGCCTTGATTGTTGCGCAATACAGTTACTCTCAGCTCTCGATACTAGAGATGATTCTATAAATTACAGGTGCACCCTGATATCTGTAAAGATGGAAAAAATTTTTGAGGTGCACTGTACACCTAAAATGTTTTTCCTCTAAACCACTTAGTACTGTTCTTTTCAAATTTCAATAAAAAAAAACATTTTATTATTCCTTTTGAAATACTACTCAGTTTACAAAAGAATGCCTCAGTGAATCTTGTCTCTCCAACCATTTATCTCATTACAATACCATTGATCTATTATTACCTGTTATTATTATTACCAGTTATTTATATAGCACACACATATTCCGCAGCGCTTTCAGAGAATATTCGGCCATTCACATCCATCCCTGCCCCAGTGGAGCTTACAATCTATATTCCCTATCACATGCACACACATACGCACTAGGGGTAATTTTTGTTAGGAGCCAATTAACCTACCAGTATATTTTTGGAGTGTGGGAGGAAACCGGAGTAACCGGAGGAAACCCACGCAAGCACAGGGAGAATATACAAACTCCACACAGTTAGGGCCGTAGTGGGTATCTAACCAACAACCTCAGTGCTGTGAGGCTGTAATGCTAACCATTACACCGTCTGTGCTGCCCACAGACGGTGGGCAGCACAGACGGTGTAACAAACGGTGTACAAACTAAACAAACTGAAATCTTGCTTCCAATAATATGAACAACTGTAAATATGCAGAGAAGCAAGATGCCGCTTAGTACATTTACCCCTAACTTTCAAAAATACCATTTTACACCCAAAGCCCATGCACAAGGGATTTGATAGGGGGCACAGGGACACGCCCGTGATATGCCCATATCTGGCTAGCTACCTCCCCTGTTACCACCCAGACATGCCCACTGAAATTGCCTGTCCATTCAAATTCGTTCTGCGGCTCATGGCAGTAACCATCTTGATGCATGTGCAGACTGAACAGTGAAAACATTGGCCGTTTCCGTGCAGTATCTACATAGTATGTAGTATTTTCAGTGTTAGTATGTCATATTGTGATATGCCAATGTAAATGTAATACAAGGTGCATGATAAATAATGAAGGTAGACTTTGCTCTAAATCAATAACACACAGCCAGGGGTACAGGGAACAGGACAGTGCGGGGGCACACCTGGAGCACATGGAGGAGTATTGTATAGCTGGGGCGGTGTTGAGGAATGGGGTGGGCCCCCCTTTCTTGAGTGCAGGCCCGGTGACATGGGGGTACTAGGGGCACACCTGTGCCAGGCCCCGAGGTTTTGAGGGGCCCCGAGGGCTCAGGGGCACAAACCACATCTCTGCCGTGGGTCCGCTGCTAATAGTATGTAATTAACTACTTAAGTGCCCTGCTGGCCACCTGTCTGGCTCCCCCAAAATGGTAACCCCAGCGCCCCACCGCTGGGCCCATCACTACTCACTTATATGTATGGAGTGTGGCCGGGGGTTGGATGCTGAAGTCATGATGTCATGCGAATGACGCTCCGCGGCTGCACCGGCCAGCCTGCCTGTATCCCTGGCCTCCTGCTGCGACAGCAGTCCACCGAGGAGTAGGCTCAGCAGGAAGGTCAGCCAGGAACCACACTGAAACTGACCACCGCCGCCCGGCCAGCACATAGGCAGGCCAACAGCTCTGCGCCGTCCTCCACTGTCTGACCCAGTGGATGTTAGGGTAAGTAAAAGTGACATCATGACAGAGAGAGTACGGTTTATTAAGATTGCCATATACATATAGGCAGCTCCAGTCATCTTACACATATATATTTATATATATGTATATATATATATATATGTGTGTGTGTGTATATATATATATATATATATATATGTATGTATATATATGTGTGTATATATACACACACACACATATATATATATATATAAATATATATATATATATATATATATATATATTTGTCCAACGGATCGGCACTCAGCTAAACTACTTACAGATACACTCCAGTGCCTCCTGTGTAAATAAGTAACGGCAATAGAAGATCAGCGGCACTTGGAGCTTTTGGCAAAAGTTACATTTAATGTGTACCCAAACACATAATACCAACGTTTCGGGGCACTGCGCCCCTTTGTCAAGGTCAGAACAGATAACAAGAGAGTAGAAAACGCACCTTACCTTATACCCAAGAAGCCCGCCATGTGAAAGTGCCAGGATGCCGCCCAGGACCCCTCGTGACGTGTGTGGAGTCCCGCACTACTGACGTCACTGCGCCAGGCGTCCACGGGAAACATGGAGACCCGGGCGCCCGCGCTGTGACGCGGCCGGTCGTCCTGGAAACAGAGGAAAACAAACCGAGCAAAGTGTGAATAAATATACATACATGGTAGAAGACATAACCCACTCGTATTGGAAACACCTCAGTGATCGAATCCCAGAGTCCAAACTACAGAATACAAAGAAAAAGAGAAGTACTTGGAAAAAAATAAATAAATAAAGAATGAAGAAAAAAATAATATACACACTATACTGATATATAGGAATCGCTGACAAGTGGTGGTAATATTACATTAAAGTTATTTAACCAATGGTAGTGATTAAATCACTGTAATTAATAGTGCCATAAACATAGACACTAGTGCAGTAGGAGGAAGAAGAACAAAGAAACAGGCTACACGGACATATAGGATACTGAAGGCACATACATGAAAGATCAAATCAAAGGATCATAAGTATCAACCACATGAAGTCCAGGAACAACACTGGTTTAGCCCCTAATGGAGAATAGATTAACTAACTGGGTCCTAATTGTTTAATTAAAAACATTCCAATTGATTCTTTCATTAAGTCCTAAAGGGCTGATGGTCTGTAAGTTGTATATCCATTTTGCTTCCATTCGAAGAAGGCGTGTTGCCCGGTCCCCCCCTCTTATAGTCTTAGGTACATGTTCAATGGCCAAATGGCGAAAATCACTGAGGGTGTGTTTCTTCTCAAAGAAATGCTGGGCTATGGGTTGATCCGTTGATTTACCGGAAAGGGCTGCTTTTATAGCGGAACGATGGAGGGCCATTCGTTCCCTCATGGTTCTGGTGGTTTTCCCCACGTAATGGAGGCCGCAAGGACAGCTGGCTAAATAGACTATATAGGAAGACGTGCATGTCAAGGTATGTTTGATATGAAACAAACGATGGGAGTGAGGATGCATGAATGTCTGGCCTACAATCATGTGTTGGCAGGTGGTGCATCCCAAACATTTATAGCAACCCGGTTTTCTTTTCAAAAACGTACCGCCAGGGTTGCTATTCTCAAAGTTGGTGATATCGTTATGGACTATCATATCTTTGATGTTGCGACCTCTGGTAAAGCAGGCTAACGGACGTTTATTCCTCAAAGGTGTAAGATCCTTGTCAGTGTTGATGATAGGCCAGAGAGCCCGTGTGGCCCGGTGTATAACGGCACTACTTGTGCTGTATCTACTTTTCCAGGGGATAACATGTTCAATGTCCCTATTTCTAGGGATAAATAGAGAACTTCTGGACATATTTAAGACCTCCTCTTTTTGTTGTTTTAACATGGACAGATCGTATCCTCTTTGCAAAAATTTACCAATAATATGGTCGATGTTCGACTCCACCTCCGCTGATTCACTGGTGATCCTTGCCACTCTCATCATCTGCGATTTTGGAAGGCCTTTTTTAAGGGCTGGGGGATGATGACTATTAGCCGACAGTAAGGTGTTCTTGTCGGTGGGTTTCGAATACATACTGGTAGTAATTCGCCCCTCCTTGATGGAGACCTGTACATCCAGATAGCTCAGTGTTTGTGAGCTGTATTGATAGGTGATCCTTATTGGAGAATCTCTGGAGTTGATGACAGATAACAGTGTCAAGAGTGCCTCTTCTCCCCCTGTCCACAACATAAATAAATCGTCTATGTACCTCGCGGACACTTTAATGTATTTTGACATCTCATCGTTAGAGAAGAACATAGATTGCTCTTCCTTGAACATGTAGATGTTCGCGTAGGAGGGGGCGACATTACTCCCCATGGCGCATCCTGTGCGCTGGAGGAAAAAGCGCCCGTCAAAAAGAAAGTAATTTCTTGTTAGGGTCAATTCCAGTAGTTTCAAAAACAACTGATGATCAATGGAGGTTACTTCTTCCATGGTTATAAACTCTTTCATGGCAGCCAATCCCCCATCGTGGGGAATGGAGGTATATAGACTGCAAACGTCCATAACGCAGATTAAGGTATTATCTGGTATCTCACGCATCTCCCCTAATACCTTCAAAAAGCAGGAAGTGTCTTTAATATAGGAGGAGCGTCTCGACAGTAAGGGTTGAATAATGCTGTCCAAAAATTGAGAGATTGGCTGAAATAAGGAATCTCTGGCCGAGATTATCGGGCGTCCTGGAGGTCTCTCTACCTGTTTATGAATCTTCGGCACTGTGAAGAGGATAGGTACCACAGGGCATTCCGTGATCAAAGCCTTCAATAATGAATCCAATATCTGTCCATCACTGAAGACTTTGTGGAGAATTTGGTCCAGTTCAATCTTGAATTCCGCAGTGGGATCAGCACTTAGAGGTGAATAAGTGTCGGTGATTGCCAGCTGACGATAGATCTCTTGCTTATAATCCGATAAATTTTGTACAACAATCCCGCCCCCCTTATCGGCAGGGCGGATGATAATATCTCTATAATTTGCTAGATTCCTTAACGCCTCCCATTCCCTCTTGGAAAGGTTGTGGTGGTGAATCGAGGACGCAGAGGTGTATCTGGCCACTGACTCATCCAACAGGCGTGAAAAAGTCCTTATCGAGGAATTGCTTGATTGAGGGTCGAAAAGTGATTTTGACTTGTTCTTGATGAACTCTGAGTGGGGATCAGAGTTTTGAGCCACTGGCTTGTTCCCAAAAAATTCCTTCAGACGCAGTTTCCGGGAAAATTGATGTAAAGAAATTTTCCAAGACAGTTCATCATGTTGGTTGGTGGGGATAAATGAGAGGCCCTTATTTAACACCTGAGTCTCCCACTCAGTGAGTTGGTGAGTTGACAAGTTGAAGACTAAGTCTTCATTTGGTTTGCTGCCCCTACAGAGCCTCTTGTACTGACCCCCCCTACGGGTGGGCGCCCCTTGTTTTTTGACATTTTAGACTTGTCCCGGCTGCTAGCTGGGGGGTTGGAACTCCCCTCCCGGGGGTCCTCAGAATCAACGGGATTACACTCACTGTCGCTGTTAGAAGAAAATGCCGTATGGTTGGATCCTTCTCTGCGTTGCCGCCAGTTGGATCTAGGTCTAAAAGGCCTCTGCGTCTGGCCCCTGGTGTCCCCTCCCATGAGCCAACGGTAGACTCGATTTTCGTCGTAGTCTCCCTTAACAATTAAATGTTTGTTCCTCTTGAACTTAGATAGGTCCCTACGGTAGGAATCACACTGCGCCTGTAGTTTTCCCAACCAATCATTGGATAAGTCTTGTTGTAAGATAGGGTTAAAGTCTGATTCATTAGTAGAGATTTTCTCCTTAATCAGCTCCAGTTCTCTCCCCACCTTCTCAATAACTAGTAAGATAAGGTCCAGACTGCACTTGTTCAAGATTCCTACCCACTTTCGGCAAAAATCAGGATTGTACCTCCCTATCGTGGGTACATTCCGGACTCTAAATCCACGGGGGATCATTTTCTCCCTGTGATAATCCGATAGTGTGATCCCATGCAGCTGGAGATCAATCTCTTTCTTTTTTAATTTCAGCAAATGGAAATATGCGTCCTCAGCTCCCTGGTGTTTGTCCAGGTAAGAAAATCGTTCCTTAAAACGGAGACGAACCGCATCATCATCGGTGAAGCTAAAAGTTTCTCCCTTCTGTATCGTAATACCCCTGCATCCAGGGGTATCCTCAGCTGACAATGCTGAATCACTTGTCATGTTGTAAAACGATATTATCATCGATAAGGGGGGCGGGATTGTTGTACAAAATTTATCGGATTATAAGCAAGAGATCTATCGTCAGCTGGCAATCACCGACACTTATTCACCTCAAAGTGCTGATCCCACTGCGGAATTCAAGATTGAACTGGACCAAATTCTCCACAAAGCCTTCAGTGATGGACAGATATCGGATTCATTATTGAAGGCTTTGATCACGGAATGCCCTGTGGTACCTATCCTCTTCACAGTGCCAAAGATTCATAAACAGGTAGAGAGACCTCCAGGACGCCCGATAATCTCGGCCAGAGATTCCTTATTTCAGCCAATCTCTCAATTTTTGGACAGCATTATTCAACCCTTACTGTCGAGACGCTCCTCCTATATTAAAGACACTTCCTGCTTTTTGAAGGTATTAGGGGAGATGCGTGAGATACCGGATAATACCTTAATCTGCGTTATGGACGTTTGCAGTCTATATACCTCCATTCCCCACGATGGGGGATTGGCTGCAATGAAAGAGTTTATAACCATGGAAGAAGTAACCTCCATTGATCATCAGTTGTTTTTGAAACTACTGGAATTGACCCTAACAAGAAATTACTTTCTTTTTGATGGGCGCTTTTTCCTCCAGCGCACAGGATGCGCCATGGGGAGTAATGTCGCCCCCTCCTACGCGAACATCTACATGTTCAAGGAAGAGCAATCTATGTTCTTCTCTAACGATCAGATGTCAAAATACATTAAATTGTCCGCGAGGTACATAGACGATTTATTTATGTTGTGGACAGGGGGAGAAGAGGCACTCTTGACACTGTTATCTGTCATCAACTCCAGAGATTCTCCAATAAGGATCACCTATCAATACAGCTCACAAACACTGAGCTATCTGGATGTACAGGTCTCCATCAAGGAGGGGCGAATTACTACCAGTATGTATTCGAAACCCACCGACAAGAACACCTTACTGTCGGCTAATAGTCATCATCCCCCAGCCCTTAAAAAAGGCCTTCCAAAATCGCAGATGATGAGAGTGGCAAGGATCACCAGTGAATCAGCGGAGGTGGAGTCGAACATCGACCATATTATTGGTAAATTTTTGCAAAGAGGATACGATCTGTCCATGTTAAAACAACAAAAAGAGGAGGTCTTAAATATGTCCAGAAGTTCTCTATTTATCCCTAGAAATAGGGACATTGAACATGTTATCCCCTGGAAAAGTAGATACAGCACAAGTAGTGCCGTTATACACCAGGCCACACGGGCTCTCTGGCCTATCATCAACACTGACAAGGATCTTACACCTTTGAGGAATAAACGTCCGTTAGCCTGCTTTACCAGAGGTCGCAACATCAAAGATATGATAGTCCATAACGATATCACCAACTTTGAGAATAGCAACCCTGGCGGTACGTTTTTGAAAAGAAAACCGGGTTGCTATAAATGTTTGGGATGCACCACCTGCCAACACATGATTGTAGGCCAGACATTCATGCATCCTCACTCCCATCGTTTGTTTCATATCAAACATACCTTGACATGCACGTCTTCCTATATTGTCTATTTAGCCAGCTGTCCTTGCGGCCTCCATTAGGTGGGGAAAACCACCAGAACCATGAGGGAACGAATGGCCCTCCATCGTTCCGCTATAAAAGCAGCCCTTTCCGGTAAATCAACGGATCAACCCGTAGCCCAGCATTTCTTTGAGAAGAAACACACTCTCAGTGATTTTCGCCATTTGGCCATTGATCATGTACCTAAGACTATAAGAGGGGGGGACCGGGCAACACGCCTTCTTCGAATGGAAGCAAAATGGATATACAACTTACAGACCATCAGCCCCTTAGGACTTAATGAAAGAATCAATTGGAATGTTTTTAATTAAACAATTAGGACCCAGTTAGTTAATCTATTCTCCATTAGGGGCTAAACCAGTGTTGTTCCTGGACTTCATGTGGTTGATACTTATGATCCTTTGATTTGATCTTTCATGTATGTGCCTTCAGTATCCTATATGTCCATGTAGCCTGTTTCTTTGTTCTTCTTCCTCCTACTGCACTAGTGTCTATGCTTATGGCACTATTAATTACAGTGATTTAATCACTACCATTGGTTAAATAACTTTAATGTAATATTACCACCACTTGTCAGCGATTCCTATATATCAGTATAGTGTGTATATTATTTTTTTCTTCATTCTTTATTTATTTATTTTTTTCCAAGTACTTCTCTTTTTCTTTGTATTCTGTAGTTTGGACTCTGGGACTCGATCACTGAGGTGTTTCCAATACGAGTGGGTTATGTCTTCTACCGTGTATGTATATTTATTCACTCTTTGCTCGGTTTGTTTTCCTCTGTTTCCAGGACGACCGGCCGTGTCACAGCGCGGGCGCCCGGGTCTCCATGATTCCCGTGGACGCCTGGCGCAGTGACGTCAGTAGTGCGGGACTCCACACACATCACGAGGGGTCCTGGGCGGCGTCCTGGCACTTTCACATGGCGGGCTTCTTGGATATAAGGTAAGGTGCGTTTTCTACACTCTTGTTATCTGTTCTGACCTTGACAAAGGGGCGCAGTGCCCCGAAACATTGGTATTATGTGTTTGGGTACACATTAAATGTAACTTTTGCCAAAAGCTCCAAGTGCCGCTGATCTTCTATTGCCGTATATATATATATATTTATCCCCGCATAGTTGCAGCACTCCTGGGTAATAATGACACAGTCACAATGGCATCACGAAATGTTGCCATTCATGATGGCATTGTGAATGTGTCATTATTACCAAGGAGTGCTGCAACTATGCGGGGATTTGTTTATTGACCTTGTGCAGGCACCCGGTAAAGCATACCTTATACAGGGAGAGCCGGACCTCTGTGGATTTCTTTATATATATATATATATATATATAGATGATGCCAACAGCAGCTGTCACTCCTCCAAGTAGCTGCAATGTTACAAGGTGCCCGATATAGATCACTATACAGGTAGATAATCCCAGTATGGCACTCTTCACTATTAATACGATAAAGAGCCCCCTGGGACCGGGTGGGTTTCAACGTTTCAAGATAATTTAAACTTTTTGTCAGAAATACAAAAATAACATAAAATCCACATACCTTTATAACCATCACAACACCAGTGCATGCTGCTACAGAGACCTGTCCAGGAGCTGCTGACGTCAATCCAGGGACCAGTACCCTGCTCTCCGTCGCGAACGCCCCCTGGTGGTTTGGAGCTATTACCTTCACCATGGAAACATGACAACACCTCGTGCACACATAGAACAACTGAGAAAAAAATATACATTAGAGGTTTAGAACTTGCAACCTAGATATAATATCAGCCTAAGGTGACAATCCTGCCATAATAGCTAATTATAAAATAACTGCAAGATATTGATAATTAGCAACTATCCTAGCACAAATAGATTTTATATGAAGCATGTAAATGACAAAGATTCATTCAGACCAGATGGAGCAACAGTTTTTAGTTCATGAATCCAAAATGCCTCCTTTTTTACCAGGGCTTTAGCTCGATCACCACCCCTGATGTTAGGTGGGATGTGATCAATCATTTTATATTTCAAACACGCCAGGGAGTGTTGACAATCCCTGAAGTGTTTTGCTACTGGTTGATCACTTGCTTTATTATCCAACACCAGGCGTATTGTTGATCGATGAACTGCCATACGTTCTTTAAACATCCTTGTGGTTTTGCCAACGTATAGCAAACCACAAGGACATTTTATGTAATACACCACAAACTGAGATGTACATGTAAGGGAATACCGGATTTTATATTGTTTCCCAGATCTGGGATGCCAAAATCTGTCACCCACATCTAAATATCTGCAGGTGACACATCCTAGACATTTAAAGTTGCCCGGTTTTCGAGTTAAGAAATGTGGCACCTGTTCTCTCTTTAAATTCGTGACATCATTGTGTACTACAAGATCCTTGATACTTTTGCCTTTTTTGTAACATGGTAATAGTTCTTTATGTTTTAGAGCTGGTAGATCCTTATCAGAATTGATTAGGGGCCAGAATTTTCTCGCTGTTTTTATTAATCTTGGGCTAGCCGTCGAATATTCATTGACCCAAATGATCTTGTCTTCCATGTTTTTTGATGCCATGCCCCTCTGTATGTCTTGTGGAATTGTTGCCAATGCTTTTTCTTTCATCTCTTTTAAAATCTTTGGATGGTATCCTCTTGCAATACATTTTAATATCATTTGATCTATATGTGCTGTTGCATCCATTCTATCACTGCAGATTCGTAGGACCCTTATAAATTGTGAAAGTGGCAGCCCTCTTTTTAATGCTGCTGGGTGATGGCTTTTCGCATGTAGGAACATATTCCTATCCATGGGCTTTTGATAAAGTGTAGTTGTTAAGATGTTATCTTTCACAAAAATTTGCACATCCAGAAAATTAATTTTTTCTTCGCTGATTGCATAGGTGAATTTTACAGGACTTTCTTTGTTGATGTTGTCCATCATAGTGACAAAGTCCACCATATTGCCTGTCCATAATAAAAAGGCGTCGTCTATGTATCTGGTATAACCATATATACATTCAGCTCTGCTTTGGTTAGAAAAGAAGACATCTTTTTCAACTTCAAACATGAATGCGTTTGCGTAGCTTGGAGCCACACACGAGCCCATCGCTCATCCTCGTTTCTGGACATAGAAATGACCATCAAACATGAAATAGTTTTTAGAGAGAGTTAATTCTAACAGTTCCATGAAAAAATCCAAGTCTGGTCCCCTGTACTGTGCATTGTTGGTTAATAGACGTCTGGTGGCTTGAATGCCCATTTGGTGCAGTATGTTGGTATATAAACTAACCACGTCTAGGGTACACATGATTACCTTGGACTTAAAAGGGCTCCATTGTTGTAATTTACAAATGAATGAAGTTGTGTCCTTAAGGAAAGTTGCTTCTGCTTGTACTGCTGCTTGTAAATGAATATCTAGATATTTGGAAATATTGTATGATAGAGATCCACGTGCCGAAATTATCGGCCTCCCAGGGTTTTTTTTGAGTCTTTATGTAATTTGGGCAGTGTGTACAGAATTGGTGTAATCGGGTACTCCACTTTTAGACTCTCTGCCACTTTAAGTGTAATGATGCCGTTTTTTGCAGCACAGTCTAAAATGGCATCAACCTCTTTTTTAAACACACTGCCTGGATCTTCTTTCAAAGTTTCGCAAACCGTATTATCATTCAATAGAGAATAGATTTCTGCTTTATAATCAGACACATTTTGCACAACAATTTCTCCACCCTTATCGGCACTGTGTATTATGATCTCTTTATTTTTTGCTAAATTATGCAGCGCAGTTCTCTCTTTTTTTGTAAGGTTGTGCATTTTGTCATACTTTATATCTGTTGTCTCCTCAATTTCCCTGTTTAATATAGCCGTAAAACTTTTTATAGCTGTGTTGTTTGATGCAGGAGCAAAGGATGACTTTTTAGCTAATGGTGTCTCCAGCATATCTCTATTCTGGTTTACACCAAAATGTTCTTTCAACCGTAGTTTTCTATTTAAATGGAATAAATCTATTTTCTGATTGAATGTTTTGGGGATATTTGAAGGAACAAAGGATAGTCCTTTACTGAGAACTTTTTCTTCATCTTCAGTTAATATTTTATCCGACAGGTTAAATACTAAACTTTCTTTTTGTATGGTTTTTTTGATTAAAATTGGATAAATCTGAAAATTGGCTGGAGAAATTAACTACAGCAGTAGAAAAGTATAGAACAGATCTCATCATTTTCAAAAAAAATAAACTAGCAATAGTTAATAGAGATTACAAGGAGCAAAGAGTATACTCCTGGTTGAATCAAAAAGAACAAAAAAGAGGTTTTAGACCTATAAGACGACAACAACAATGTTTTCATGCTGATGTGGATACAGAAGCCTCCAGTACAGCTATTTCATCTAGCGATGGAGAATCATCAGGGAATAAAAGGATCCCAAAAAACACGAAGCCCCCCTTGGAGTAACAACAAGGGCAAAAGGAGGGCCCCTGGCAAATGTACCAGAAGGGGCGGACAATGGGCACGGAAGATCAAAAAAACCATGCAAAAAGAAAGTTTAGTATTTAACCTGTCGGATAAAATATTAACTGAAGATGAAGAAAAAGTTATCAGTAAAGGACAATCCTTTGTTCCTTCTAATATCCCCAAAACATTCAATCAGAAAATAGATTTTTTCCATTTAAATAGAAAACTACGGTTGAAAGAACATTTTGGTGTAAACCAGAATAGAGATATGCTGGAGACACCATTAGCTAAAAAGTCATCCTTTGATCCTGCATCAAACAACATAGCCATAAAAAGTTTTACGGCTATATTAAACAGGGAAATTGAGGAGACAATAGATATAAAGTATGACAAAATGCACAACCTTACAAAAAAAGAGAGAACTGCGCTGAATAATTTAGCAAAAAATAAAGCGATCATAATACACAGTGCCGATAAGGGTGGAGGAATTGTTGTGCAAAAAGTGATTATAAAGCAGAAATCTATTCTCAATTGAATGATAATACGGTTTACGAAACTTTGAAAGAAGATCCAGGCTGTGTGTTTAAAAAAGAGGTTGATGCCATTTTAGACCGTGCTGCAAAAAACGGCATCATTACAATTAAAGTGGCAGAGTCTAAAAGTGGAGTACCCGATTACACCAATTCTGTACACACTGCCCAAATTACATAAAGACTCAAAAAAAACCCTGGGAGGCCGATAATTTCGGCACGTGGATCTCTATTATACAATATTTCCAAATATCTAGATTTTCATTTACAAGCAGCAGTACAAGCAGAAGCAACTTTCCTTAAGGACTCAACTTCATTCATTTGTAAATTACAACAATGGAGCCCTTTTAAGTCCAAGGTAATCATGTGTACGCTAGACGTGGTTAGTTTATATACCAACATACCGCACCAAATGGGCATTCAAGCCACCAGATGTCTATTAACCAACAATGCACAGTACAGGGGACCAGACTTGGATTTTTTCATGGAACTGTTAGAATTAACTCTCTCTAAAAACTATTTCATGTTTGATGGTCATTTCTATGTCCAGAAACGAGGATGAGCGATGGGCTCGTGTGTGGCTCCAAGCTAAGCAAACGCATTCATGTTTGAAGTTGAAAAAGATGTCTTATTTTCTAACCAAAGCAGAGCTGAATGTATATATGGTTATACCAGATACATAGACGACGCCTTTTTATTATGGACAGGCAATATGGTGGACTTTGTCACTATGATGGACAACATCAACAAAGAAAGTCCTGTAAAATTCACCTATGCAATCAGCGAAGAAAAAATTCATTTTCTGGATGTGCAAATTTTTGTGAAAGATAACATCTTAACAACTACACTTTATCAAAAGCCCATGGATAGGAATACGTTCCTACATGCGAAAAGCCATCACCCAGCAGCATTAAAAAGAGGGCTGCCACTTTCACAATTTATAAGGGTCCTACGAATCTGCAGTGATAGAATGGATGCAACAGCACATATAGATCAAATGATATTAAAATTTATTGCAAGAGGATACCATCCAAAGATTTTAAAAGAGATGAAAGAAAAAGCTTTGGCAACAATTCCACAAGACATACAGAGGGGCATGGCATCAAAAAACATGGAAGACAAGATCATTTGGGTCAATGAATATTCGACGGCTAGCCCAAGATTAATAAAAACAGCGAGAAAATTCTGGCCCCTAATCAATTCTGATACGGATCTACCAGCTTTAAAACATAAAGAATTATTACCTTGTTACAAAAAAGGCAAAAGTATCAAGGATCTTGTAGTATACAATGATGTCACGAATTTAAAGAGAGAACAGGTGCCACATTTCTTAACTCGAAAACCGGGCAACTTTAAATGTCTAGGATGTGTCACCTGCAGATATTTAGATGTGGGTGACAGATTTTGGCATCCCAGATCTGGGAAACAATATAAAATCCGGTATTCCCTTACATGTACATCTCAGTTTGTGGTGTATTACATAAAATGTCCTTGTGGTTTGCTATACGTTGGCAAAACCACAAGGATGTTTAAAGAACGTATGGCAGTCCATCGATCAACAATACGCCTGGTGTTGGATAATAAAGCAAGTGATCAACCGGTAGCAAAACACTTCAGGGATTGTCAACACTCCCTGGCGTGTTTGAAATATAAAATGATTGCTCACATCCCACCTAACATCAGGGGTGGTGATCGAGCTAAAGCCCTGTTAAAAAAGGAGGCATTTTGGATTCATGAACTAAAAACTGTTGCTCCATCTGGTCATAATGAATCTTTGTCGTTTACATGCTTCATATAAAATATATTTATGCTAGGATAGTTGCTAATTATCAATATCTTGCAGTTATTTTATAATTAGCTATTATGGCAGGATTGTCACCTTAGGCTGATATTATATCTAGGTTGCAAGTTCTAAACCTCTAATGTATATTTTTTTCTCAGTTGTTCTATGTGTGCACGAGGTGTTGTCATGTTTCCATGATGAAGGTAATAGCTCCAAACCACCAGGGGGCGTTCGTGATGGAGAGCAGGGTACTGGTCCCTGCATCGACGTCAGCAGCTCCTGGACAGGTCTCTGTAGCAGCGTGCACGGGTGTGGTGATGGTTATAAAGGTATGTGGATTTTATGTTATTTTTGTATTCCTGACGAAAAGATTAAATTATCTTGAAACGTTGAAACCCACCCGGTCCAAGGGAGTTCTTTATCGTATTAATAGTGAAGAGTGCCGTACTGGGATTATCTATATATATATATATATTAGGGGTGAGCGGGTTCGGATTTCTGAAATCCGAACCCCCCCGAGCCCCCCCGATCCGAGTCCGATCCGAAACAGGCTCGACTTTTCCCGCCTGACTCGGATCTGAAATCGAGGCAAAACGTCATCATCCCGCCTTCCGAGTCTCGCGGGTTTTGGATCCTATATAAGGTACCCACGTCGGCGCCATTTTCTGACTCGGCTGTGGACAGTGAAGAGGGAGGGTGGGAGTTAGGGCTGTGTAGTGTAGTGTAGTGTAGTGTAGTGCTGCTGTTGTCCACTACTTCAAAGTCCATAGGGGCTGGCTGTGTTGTGCTGTGTTGCTGTTGTTAATAGGGGCTGTGTCCACTACTTCAAAGTCCATAGGGGCTGGCTGGACTGTGTTGTGCAGTCAGTTCTCCATAGGGGCTGTGTCCACTCCAAAGTCCTGTGCAGTGTCCCAGTCCTAAAGGAGTGCTGTAGTGTTGTCCAGGGGGTGCTCTGTCCATCAGGGGTGCTCCCCCCAAGTGCTAAAAAAATAATATATTTTCTGTGTTTGTGAATTGTGTGCGCAGTAGCCGCACGTGCATCAACAAAGTAGTGCCAAGCGTGCGCCTGTGTCATAAGTAAAGGGCCGGCTGGCTTGACCGTTAAAGGGTGCTGTAACCCCCGAAAGTACACTCCAGTCCAAACCAAAAAAAATTATTTTCTGTTTGTGAATTGTGTGCGCAGTAGCCGCACGTGCATCAACAAAGTAGTGCCAAGCGTGCGCCTGTGTCATAAGTAAAGGGCCGGCTGGCTTGACCGTTAAGGGTGCTGTAACCCCCGAAAGTACACTCCAGTCCAAACCAAAAAAAAAATTATTTTCTGTGTTTGTGAATTGAGTGCGCAGTAGCCGCACGTGCATCAACAAAGTAGTGCCAAGCGTGCGCCTGTGTCATAAGTAAAGGGCCGGCTGGCTTGACCGTTAAGGGTGCTGTAACCCCCGAAAGTACACTCCAGTCCAAACCAAAAAAAAAATTATTTTCTGTGTTTGTGAATTGTGTGCGCAGTAGCCGCACGTGCATCAACAAAGTAGTGCCAAGCGTGCACCTGTGTCATAAGTAAAGGGCCGGCTGGCTTGACCGTTAAGGGTGCTGTAACCCCCGAAAGTACACTCCAGTCCAAACCAAAAAAAAAATTATTTTCTGTGTTTGTGAATTGTGTGCGCAGTAGCCGCACGTGCATCAACAAAGTAGTGCCAAGCGTGCGCCTGTGTCATAAGTAAAGGGCCGGCTGGCTTGACCGTTAAAGGGTGCTATAACCCCCAAAGTACACTCCAGTCCAAACCAAAAAAAAAAATATTTTCTGTGTTTGTGAATTGTGTGCGCAGTAGCCGCACGTGCATCAACAAAGTAGTGCCAAGCGTGCGCCTGTGTCATAAGTAAAGGGCCGGCTGGCTTGACCGTTAAGGGTGCTGTAACCCCCGAAAGTACACTCCAGTCCAAACCAAAAAAAAAAATATTTTCTGTGTTTGTGAATTGTGTGCGCAGTAGCCACACGTGCATCAACAAAGTAGTGCCAAGCGTGCGCCTGTGTCATAAGTAAAGGGCCGGCTGGCTTGACCGTTAAGGGTGCTGTAACCCCCGAAAGTACACTCCAGTCCAAACCAAAAAAAAAATTATTTTCTGTGTTTGTGAATTGTGTGCGCAGTAGCCGCACGTGCATCAACAAAGTAGTGCCAAGCATGCACCTGTGTCATAAGTAAAGGGCCGGCTGGCTTGACCGTTAAGGGTGCTGTAACCCCCGAAAGTACACTCCAGTCCAAACCAAAAAAAAAATTATTTTCTGTGTTTGTGAATTGTGTGCGCAGTAGCCGCACGTGCATCAACAAAGTAGTGCCAAGCGTGCGCCTGTGTCATAAGTAAAGGGCCGGCTGGCTTGACCGTTAAAGGGTGCTGTAACCCCCAAAGTACACTCCAGTCCAAACCAAAAAAAAAATTATTTTCTGTGTTTGTGAATTGTGTGCGCAGTAGCCGCACGTGCATCAACAAAGTAGTGCCAAGCGTGCTCCTGTGTCATAAGTAAAGGGCCGGCTGGCTTGACCGTTAAAGGGTGCTGTAACCCCCGAAAGTACACTCCAGTCCAAACCAAAAAAAAATTATTTTCTGTGTTTGTGAATTGTGTGCGCAGTAGCCGCACGTGCATCAACAAAGTAGTGCCAAGCGTGCGCCTGTGTCATAAGTAAAGGGCCGGCTGGCTTGACCGTTAAAGGGTGCTGTAACCCCCGAAAGTACACTCCAGTCCAAACCAAAAAAAAATTATTTTCTGTGTTTGTGAATTGTGT